>JAQISU010000198.1:2992500-3712500 GCA_029339505.1 Unio delphinus | reverse complement strand
AGAAAAATCGACGGAAAGTAAGAATAGCCACGCAAGTCTTTATATCACTTACTTTCTCTTTCATGGCATCCAGATACCAGTCTAAATTTTGTTTCTTAGCTCATCATCACACATTTATTGTCTTGAATTTAACTGGCTAGATCATTTACATCCATAACAACGTTCTTGGGCCTGCGATGTAACTTTTCCGCTATAAGCTTTGCAGCAAGAGACTAAATATTCAGCTTGTTCTGACCATCTTTACATAATGACGGTTTATTTGTCTTTTTCTTTTCGTACTGGTTCAAAGACATCCTCGTCCGACATCTCCAAAGAGACTCCGCATTCCATAGAAGACATGCGATTTTCCATAGCTTCTAGTAGTCCAGAATCACTTCTCCCAAGTTGTTGATTTCCGGAGTATTATCAGATTCTGCATACAAGATGACGTAGCATACAATATGACTTTGCACACAAGATGACGCTGCATACAAGATGGCGTTCACCGTGGTGACTTTAGCTATAGCACACCGAAGTTCTGCACGGACTTGACGTTATTTTTTTATTGTGGGCATGTACCCTTCCTTGATCAGGGGCGAAATGAAAAGTATAATCGTCGTACGATATTTTGTGGCTGGCGTTGGTACCTAACTTTCCCGTGGTTTCGTACAGAAATAAGTGGGATCTCAAATATTGCTACTGGGACCAGTTATGTTCGCGGGGTCTGGTACACAAAGTCAGGCCATCTCGACTAACTTCGATCTTGGGGACAAAAAAGTGTTGTAACTCAAAAGGATTTTGATCATCGGCGCCGTCGAGATCTGATTCATTTCTTAGTTTATTTTAGTTGGATAATGTCTTTAAATTCATGAGAGAGAAAGAATCCCTTTTGCTTTTTATTGACTGTCTTGGGACCCATAGTGCTGAGTCCACCTACAATAACATACAATTCAGAATAGTGGTGACTCCACCCAAATTTGCCATTCGAAAAATGCATTGTTCAGACGATGAGAAATTGTATGGTACTCGATCTTGACATGTCTAATTTGTTTTGCCAGGGCTTTGCTAAACTGTTAATCGAATATTGAAGCAATCAATTGAAAAAAAATTCTAAGCACTGAAGTTATATCGTACTGGTATTCTGATGGTGTAAGTAGTGAGCTGAGGATTGGTTGTTTATGAACGTTTCGATTAGAACACCATCGTATCATTTTTGTCAAACTGGTATTGCACTTGCTCACTCAGGATGCGTGTTTTCGTTTTCGGTGACGTTTAGGATTTATGTGAGATGAACGTTTTCGACCAAAGCGGCTTCCCAGTGAAACATCAAAACGTGTCGTTGGGATATTCATCCAATGAACTGTCAGTAGGGAAATTTAAGTATGATTGGTTATTCATAATTCGAGCGTTCTGCTTTCCGAAGAGTTACTAGAGGTCAAAGGAGGTTCCAAAGAGGACTGTTTCTGCTATTACGGGGGTGACTGGCCGCAAGACTCCCATTGTTATTTGGATATTTCAAGGAAGGATTGGGTGGGAGATAAGCGCTGAAACTGCCGAGCAATATCGTCCACAGTTGTTTATCTCCTTGATGCAAACTCAAATTGGCTACGGCAGCTAAAATTACACAATACACCACAAAGATACGGCAGGAAAAAAAAACTATTTGAGTTTTAGGCACACATTCTTGGTACCAAAGTTACAATGGTTGTTTTTGTAGATCTTGAGGAGAAGAACTCCCAGAACGAGCGGTCGCTGTTTAGAACGGCTTGATGATCACTTGTTTTATAGTTGATGACTTGGAAAACGTCGATCTAAGAATCAAAACTCGGGAGGGTGGACATTCTTTCCGACATACTTTTACATTCAATAAATAATGCTTTAGATGCCCTACATGTCTTCCTCTTTTGTCAGTAGTTGTAACTCAACCAAGTAGAAAGTTCCTTTTAACAGTTTGCCGTTCATGTCTTCCAATTTACAGACGGGAGGATGACGGCAATGCACTCGTACAGTGACAGGGAAGAAATTGGGTGGTCCAGTTGCTTAGATAGCAATCGTTGAAGGTGCTTTGGGTTTTTCAATTCATCCAATCTCCCGTCGTTAACAGGCCACGTTTCCTGGGCTCAGTAAGGGACGTACCGAACAGTCGCTCAAACACTGCTGCTTCATTGTCGGAAGTAACTTCTTTTTGGGTGCACATCTGATGCTCCAATGGTAAGATTGATTGTAAGCATTAACCAGACGCATTATGAAATCTATTTGTTGATGGTAATTACCACTTTGTTTCAACACCATGTTTAAGGCTTGTACTAACACTTAATTCGGAGTTAGTTTTGGAAATCAAAGATTCAGCCAATGCAAAGTTGGAAAAGACGTCGATGACACAAAACAAATATTTGTAATCGCTATTGTGTGTGATTGAATGAGAGCAACTTTTGAACTCCTCCATAACCATCATTATGGGAAGGATTGTAGTAAATACTGGCGAAAAGATTCTCCATCAAGGCTTTCATGAAATTTACAGATACGACTATTTGGAAGAGAAGAATTTATGTGGAGAGGCAAGGCTGTCTGAAGATGATCCTGATGATCGGTTCCGATGTCAGACGAAGTTTGAAGAAGATAGGAAGACCAGTGTAATGTTCAGTATCTTAACGTACTTTGGCTAACATCCCTCAACGGTCCTTTTAAGGACCTCATCTATGCCTCGCTTTGTTTGCCCATACACCCCCTTTGACACGATGAAACCTTTATGTCTATAAACCCTTTTGTCCCTATATCCCTGTAAAAAAAAATCATCCATGTTAAATTCACATTGTCCCCAAAGTGGCCTCTCCATGTTAAATTCCCCATTGTCCCTAAAACCTTTTCCGCAATTTTCAGTGGTAAGTCCCATTGTCGTCCAAGATGCACATAAAACTACTAAACATTTTTTGCAAAAGCCCAAACAAAAATAGACACGTTTTGGATGAGGCAGAAGACTTAGCAAAGTAAATCACCAGCTGCTGACATTTTATTCGCATGTTTGAATCATACATATACTGAGGTAGACCATAGACGAACACAGTTGCATAGAAAACCTCGATGTTTAGAAAACCTCGATGTTCAGAAAACCTCGATGTTCATGGCAAACACTGCAAATATTCTTTTTGCTCATACACAGCTCTTAAATAATTGGTTCATACTTTATTTAGAAAAGGCTCGGAGAAAGAAACAAAACTAAAACAGAATTATCATGCACTTGTTAACAAATCAATTTCATTGGAGCGCTTTGATCAGACTCATTAATTTCAGAGTTCCAAATACATGTCGCTCGCCACAAGACAATAGTTACTATTTAGTTTTGCCTCAAGCGCGGCCAATGCCTTTTACCTTAATTATGAAAAATATATCATACACTTTAGGATATTTGTGGAAGCGTAAATTTTCTATACTTCACCATGATATAATTTATTTTCTCTCTTGCAACGTTTGTACACTCAATGAGAGACATTGTGATCTACCAAAATAATCTTATATTTATTAACCCAAATGTTCTTACATTACGTCCGAATGTTTATTCTTGCTACAATTGTTAATGCTGACCTACATGATTTGTAAATCCATATGTTGGTGATATCGCCTTACAATATTTCAGCAGTTGTGGCATTATCAGATGCCACCAATGTTTGCCCATAGATTTATTTTTAGTAATAAAAATTTTGTTCTGTCTGTCTGTCTGTTTTATATTTGCTAGTGCACAAACCTAATTATAAACGTAACATGGTTTAACGAACACACTAAGACAGGCTTGACATAAAATAAAGTAAAATAATAAAAATTGTAAAAAGAACAATTCAAAGTCAAAAATGAGTTTAAAATTAAGTGTGAATATTGTACATAAATAAGATATTAATAAAAGATTATCCTTAGCAAATGTATAGTTTGCATCTGAAATAACAAGTTACCATGCGACAAAAACTGCTTCCGTCCATTGAACAAAAACATTATAACCCAACCAATTGTGGTTTTCAATTAATGAGTTTAATCGAACTCCCTTACGCAAACACATTTTAAAATAAACGCATGTGGTCTGAACTCTACAAACCAAGCCCATTCTTGTCAAACTACTGAGCCAAGTGCAAACATTCTAGCTGATTAGAAACATTCTCAGTTCTGGAAGTTCATATACTGGAAGTATATATAACTTCATATGACATATTGAATTATTTCTATACACATCTGTTCATTTGAATAATGTTGTCTGGTTCTACATATATATATATATATATATATATATATATATATATATATATATATATATATATATAACATGCACACTGGAGATAATGTTGGCATATCTCTGTGCTACTTTGATAAACTATACATATAAGCACATTGTATAACAAAATGGATGTTCCCATGTGCTTGACAAATTAACCAGAATTAATAAAAGTACACTAACTTTAGCAGTTATAAAATGAGGGAAAACTAACTTTGCTAAAGTAGGCAGCTTGTGAAAGTGTAATGAACGAATTACAAAATATCTGAAAAGCCCAGGAAGTAAAATTAACCATGCGGTTACGTGAGACCCAGGCATGATAATCTAGAACATAAAGTACACCCATCAATCAGACATCAAAATACATGTAAAGGGAATTAAAAGTTCTTCTCACAACACCTAAGATATACAAAGTCTTAGCCAGTATAACCAGTACAGAAATCCTGGGAAATTCTTTTTCTGAAACTGTGGAACGCCACCTATACAAAAATGTTCATTTGAGTAATGTTGTCTGGTTCTACAAATATAATACGTACTTCTGCGTCACGCAGTGCTAGTTAAAATAACAATTCCATGTGCTATCATTTTATTAAAAATTATTATCCGCATGAGAAACAATTCTTGCAAGATTGCAGTACTGCATTACCGGATTGCGAACTGGATATATAATTTCATCGTGTATTAAAACATTAAAATTTCATCTGACATATACGGTTTTTAAGGAAACTTGATTCGGGGTTAACTTACAGAACACTTAGGGTGAACGATTAGGGAGAGTGGTTGTTACTGGATGATCATGAAAGAATTGATAAGCTACGAAGAGCCCGCCTTAAAGTACTGAGAACGTCAAACAATGATGAACACCGTAGCATCATTCAACAACTATATTAGTCCAAATTCACATCCCGGATAAACAGAATTGTTCCGGATTATACGGATGAAGGGACTAAAAGGAGTAAAGCTTAAAGAAGACCCGAAGAAAAACTAAACGGTATTATCCCTTTCCGTTATGTTGTGCAACAAATGACGTTACAGGTTGCGTAGAATCTTCTTGTTAGACCATTTTGGATATTAATTTAATTCGTGAGCTAGAGAAATATATAACATTTCACAGACATGGTCTTTTTAATGCATTCTCAAGTCTTAACTATGTTGCTTAGTTATATTGCGGACAATACGGAGTAGCTCAAGAAGACTCCTAGTAATATCGAGGACACCACGGGTTAGCTCAAAATGACTCAGTTATATTGAAGGCAATATGAATTAACTTAACAAAAATACTAGCTATATTGCAGACAACGCAGATAAGCTCAACATGACTCCTAGCTATATTGAAGGCAATACGAATGAACTCAACAGGACTCCAAGTTATATTAATGATAACACGGATTAACTTAACAGGACTCCTAGTTATATTGAAGACAACACGGATTAACTTAACAGGACTCCTAGTTATATTGAAGACAACAATGATTAACTCAACAGGACTCCTAGTTATATTAATGACAACACGGATTAACTCAACAGGACTCCCAGCTATACTGAAAACACCACAAATTAATTCAACAAGACTCGTACTTGTATCGAGGACAACACTTGTAAAACTAATGTCAAATAACGTAGCCCTCGTCATCGTGGATGTGTAATACCTCTGTATAAGTATCTCATGTGGCTGTAGTATAGAAACTTGCATGTAAGCATGGAACAGTCGCCTCTTCGTCGTCCATCTTTGCACAACCTACATGAACCTTCAAGACAAACGGGTAGGAACATAGAAAAAACTTCCAAACAGTTTTTATTCTATCATTAATGACGTACATAACTAGGGCATTCCGTAGAAGGTATCTCCAGCAACGTTAGATTGCATCCAATCCTGTTCGCGTTCTTTATACATTATTTTCTCTTTCGAGACATTTTGCTATTTATAATGCCATTTTGTTATCGTCTGTATTGTTTTATTTATTGTATAGCCCTCTGTATGCGCGCGCGTGTGTGTGCGTGCGTGTGTGTGTTTTGGTGCGTGTATGCGTTCCTTAATGTCCTATCAAGGAAGCAGTAAGGAAGACTTTGCATAAAGGCAAAAACAGACTGACCCATTATTATATTCCAATATTTTTCCAACAGTTTGTGAGTTTGCAAATTTCTGTCGATCTATAAAGAGCACATTAGTTATTAAGCCAACTACTGGATTTCATTCATCCATGTCTCGTGTAGCGTTAATGTAAGTTGCTGTTAAATTGGCCATTAGAAAGTACATTAATCTTAGATTTGCTCATTGACTTCCACGCTTGGCTTGACTAAGATAGCCTTTGATCTGTTAAACCCCGATAGGAAGATCTCTGACATTGACGAGAGGGGAGTTGTAATCTATACACAGTAGGATATTATAGGACTTAGGTCGCATTTCCGTTTATTTTATAACTAGAATAGCCCACCAAGAAATCTACTGAATACCTACTGTAGACGTACCAAGAAACCTACTAAATACCTACTGTAGACGTACCAAGAAACCTACTAAATACCTACTGTACACGTACCAAGAAACCTACTGAATACCTACTGTACACGTACCAAGAAACCTACTGAATACCTACTGTACACGTACCAAGAAACCTACTGAATACCTACTGTACACGTACCAAGAAATCAACTGAATACCTACAGTAGACGTACCAAGAAACCTACTGAATACCTACTGTAGACGTACCAAGAGACCTACTGAATTCCTAATGTAGACGTACCAAGAACCTACTGAATACCTAGTGTAGACGTACCAAGAAATCAACTGAATACCTACTTAAAATGTACCAAGAAACCTACTGAATACCTACTGTAGACGTACCAAGAGACCTACTGAATTCCTAATGTAGACGTACCAAGAACCTACTGAATACCTACTGTAGACGTACCAAGAAATCAACTAAATACCTACTGTAGACGTACCAAGAAACCTACTGAATACCTACTGTAGACGTACCAAGAATCCTACTGAATACCTACTGTAGACGTACCAAGAAACGTACTGAATGCCTACTGTACACGTACCAAGAAACCTACTGAATACCTACTGCAGACATACCAAGAAACCTACTGAATTTCTACTTAAAATGTACCAAGAAACCTACTGAATACCTACTGTAGACATACCAGGAAACCTACTGAATACCTACTGTAGACGTACCAAGAGACCTACTGAATTCCTAATGTAGACGTACCAAGAACCTACTGAATACCTACTGTAGACGTACCAAGAAATCAACTGAATACCTACTGCACACATACCAAGAAACCTACTGAATACCTACTGTACACGTACCAAGAAACCTACTGAATACCTACTGTACATGTACCAAGAAACCTACTGAATACCTACTGTACACGTACCAAGAAACCTTCTGAATACCTACTGTACACGTACCAAGAAACCTACTGAATACCTACTGTACACGTACCAAGAAACCTACTGAATACCTACTGTACACGTACCAAGAAACCTACTGAATACCTACTGTAGACATACCAAGAAACCTACTGAATACCTACTGTAGACGTACCAAGAGACCTATTGAATTCCTAATGTAGACTTACCAAGAACCTACTGAATACCTAATGTAGACTTACCAAGAAACCTACTGATTTTCCTACTGTACACTACCAAGAAACCTACCGAATACCTACTGTAGACGTACCAAGAAACCTACTGAATTCCTAATGTAGACGCACCAAGAAACCTACTGAATACCTATTGTAGACTACCAAGAAACCTACTGAATACTTACTGTAGACTACCAAGAAACCTACTGAAGACTTACTGTAGACTACCAAGAAACCTACTGAATACCTACTGTAGACGTACCAAGAAACCTACTGAATTCCTAATGTAGACGCACCAAGAAACCTACTGAATACCTATTGTAGACTACCAAGAAACCTACTGAATACTTACTGTAGACTACCAAGAAACCTACTGAAGACTTACTGTAGACTACCAAGAAATCTACTGAATACCTATTGTAGACTACCAAGAAACCTACTGAATACTTACTGTAGACTACCAAGAAACCTACTGAAGACTTACTGTAGACTACCAAGAAACCTACTGAATACCTACTGTAGACGTACCAAGAAACCTACTGAATTCCTATTGTAGACGTACCAAGAACATACTGAATACTTACTGTAGACTACCAAGAAACCTACTGAATACCTATTGCAGACGTACCAAGAAACCTACTGAATACTTACTGTAGACGTACCAAGAAACCTACTGAAGACTTACTGTAGACTACCAAGAAACCTACTGAAGACTTACCTTGGATGTACGTATCAACGTGCTCACAATTCCACCTAATCACACAAAGTTGGAGGTAAAAAGGAGGCGAGACAAAACAGTTTGTTAGAAGGAAAAATAGAAAAGCGACAAAGACAGAACAACCGCACTGAAGTTGGAGTGACACGGAAAGAACAGAATTGGAAAATGTACAAAGCAGTGACTTCGATCGTTCTCTAGTTTCTATCATGAACTGATTCTATCTTTTAAACAGATCTGCAATTTATGCAAATACGTTTGTGTTGAAATTCGGTGAATGTTTAATTGCAAAAGAAACGCAAGTTCCTAATGTTATGAATTCTCACCGATGTTTGCGAAATTGATTAAATCGTTTTAATTTCATATACTGGGGCTCGAGTCATTCTGTTCAAGATATCTGCTTAGATCTCTATTTATTCCACACTTTCTATTAATATTACTTGATCTGGGCAATAACAGCGATGGCAATCACCATCTAGATAACGGGAACCGAATAAAGGGGGACACCTTGTAAGAAGGTAAAATAAAACAGTCACCAATCAACCAACACAAAACCCACAACATCAACCCCCTCCTCACAGTTGTGTATAAGTTTATGTATAAATTTCCACTACATGTACAAATACATCACGTGGTACCTGGACCATTTTTTAAAATTTCATACAGAAAGGATTTGTCTGCACCGGTGTAACCGGATAATTTACCTCGTTTGCTTTTGATATATTAGCGTCATCTCCTGAAGAAATACCACTATGGTAAGAATTGTTTTCTGTAACAGTTTTGCTGTGCATCAGTGAAGCACAAGAACGTTTATGATTTATTAAGTCAAAATCCACTTTATGGTGTTGTTTTGCCCAATGACGTTTATTTGTAGGCGAAAAGATTAATGTGTCTTTCCAGATGCACAACGCAGCAGCCGACGCGGCTTGGTCTGAGAATGTAATCTGGTACTTCTGCGTGGATGTCCTGCATGCTAACGCATACCACTAAGCTATCGTAACTTTCTTTCCATTGGTTGTTACTGGGCTTTTGGGGTCTGGATTGTGATTTTTCATCGGTATGGTGATGGTGAAGTTATTTAAGATAAATTGTTAAATAAGTCATTCACTTCTGAGGGAAGAGTACAAAATATTATATCAAAATTTACCGGTACAAATATTTTATTACGCCTGTTGGCATTAAATCCTACTTGACTATTGAACATTGTACAGTTATAATGTCAAGTACAGTCCTTGAGACTTAAACAATTAATTTTCAAATCAATCGATTCTTATGCCTTATGTCTAACATATTAATATTTCCTTAATATTAGTTTTAAAAATAGTTTTCTTATAACGTAAAGAAAACATTAATGTGTGCCTAAACTTCGCTTTTGAATTTATATAACTTGAGTCCAAAAAAGTAAAGCCTATACTCTTTCTGTTAGTGTTCCGTTGTGTGTGTGTGTCTTTTATGCACGTTTTATCTATCTTATTTCTTATAGAGATCCCAATAAATCCAATTATGATGTCTGATTACACAATTTTTAGCGTGACTCAATCTCACATCATTGTTTTCAATGCCTTGAATTCCTTTTCTGTCACTTCACTCATCATATTCAGAAAGTACTAACAAACATACATTATGTTAAATAAAACTGCGAGTCCTTTATGCATGCTATCTCTAAACTAAACACATTCTAAGACCATAATTATATTCTATAACGCGTGAAAAGTCAAATAATTTCTTTTTTTGTATGCCTGATAATATCAGGTACCGAATAGATAACTGGAAAGATTAAACTATTGGTAACAATTTAATGTCATCAACACGGTGTTTAGTATATCTGAATTATTTCGTATAATTTGGAAAAGCTAGTGTTGAGCCTATAATACACCATTAATCATCCATTGCTATGATTCCGAGTCCAATTAAAAAAAATAAAACTATAGCTATTCACAAGGTCTTATCATTCAACACAGCCGTTAATAATACCACAAAGCAAATCTCAATAATTGTCGAGGCCGAAAATATTACAGATAAGAATTTAATCTGCACTTTTGGCGTGAAGAATTTAAGGTCACTGTCGCAATTTATTCCTCAATTAAGTAGGTCTACTGAAAGCGTTACTCACCATAGAAGTACTGAGATTAGGCATAAATTCATAATCACGGATTATATTAAATGTATTCAAACAAACAATCCATGTGAATCTGATGAGAAAGAGTTTTCAACTATTAACTTGAAATTCCAGGGTATAGTCTCTAAGGTGGTAAACTAAGCAGATTACAGCGATAAGTTTTACTGTCCTTCTGGATTAAATCAAAGAATGCTCAAACCACCTGGTACCGCTACCTGTTATCGCCCTTTGAACAACTGGAGACAGAATAATGATCGGTGTAAAACACGCACTGCACTCCGAACGGCTTACACCTTGATATGCTATAACACGAATTATCGATAGTTCCATGTCTAATGTATTATCTTGAACTCATTAGAAGGCAAAAGCCCAATTGCCGAGATCTGAAGAGGCAGTATACGATGATGTTAAAAGGTTGTTACGTGCCATACAGGCAAATATTTGCCATTGGTAAAGAAAGAAGCTTCCTCTTTGCTCAAGGAAGATAGTAAGTGTATTCTTGTTTCCAACATATATTTTTGCGTATAGGCAAGTTCACGAAGCAAAATCTGAAAGATTATTTACCTTCTTCGAAATTCGAATTAACGTAAAGTACCAACTTGTAGGTATCAAAGGTACGGCGATTCAGGTCACACTCATTACTTCTGGGACAGTGCCACTAATGTGGCCCCACTCTACATTTAGAGCATTTGTTTCCTTTTCATTTTGGAAATGATGCATGAATTAAAACTAAGCATTCTTGGTATTGTTACGTGCTTAGGCTCGAATAAACAGTAATAAAGAAAGAGTGAAAATAACAAGCTTGTAAAAACTTAATAAATAATTTATTGAGCACAAATATTTTCCAGAAAAGAAAAATAAACTTACGGTTTTAGCAATCAATTCCAAATTTAATCCAAAAATAATTCAAAATATAATCCACTAGTGAAATTGCAAAAGTCCTGGTAATAAAATGTCCTAATAATTCCCAGTTTGAATCTTAGTGAAGCGTAACTAAAAATAGAAAGATGTTTATAATAAAGCTCCATAATGTCCTTGGAATCAACCAATCATTTTAAAAGCTTGTTTACAACTCTGAAGCCAGGTCAGAAATGAGGTCAACATCTGGTGTTTATTTGTAAAGTACAAGTCATCCCACTTTTTAAAAAAAATATCTCCCAATGAATGAATCTTAAACTTAAAATGTCAAATTTGAATCTGACAAACAAACAATTAAAACAAAAATAAATGACTTAAATCAAATATACGTAACAGTATTAATTTAAATTAAATTCTCTATTCTTAAAGATATGAGCATTATGGCGCGGTTGGCTGTGTGCATTTTGGTGATCGTGAATAACGATACATTGTTTTGGTCCTGAAATTAAATATGTCACCAATCCACGCTGTCACCCATTCCACGCGGTTTCCTTTAAAGCCCAGCCTCTCAAAAAGATGCCGGATAACCTATAATCCAAACGTCACAGTGAGTTCATCGTTGAAGATACTTTAGATTAAGGTGGGAAGTGGAAAATTCAATGCTGACACACAAACGTAGAGACTTTATAAGAAATAGGATCCCGATCTGAGTCCATGTGGAAGTGTACAGAAGAAAATAGATGGTTGATGCTTCATTTATTACAAATAACCATTATAATATTGGTGATAAAATAAATGTTCGATAAAACTTGATTCTTTTCGTCTAGGACCATTGGCCAAAGTACAAAATTGTACATTGAAGAAAATATATATTTGGGGTGGACTAGTAGTAGTAGTAGTAGTAGTAGTAGTAGTAGTAGTAGTAGTAGTAGTAGTAGTAGAAGTAGTAGTAGTAGTAGTAGTAGTAGTAGTAGTAGTAGTAGTAGTAGTAGTAGTAGTAGTAGTAGTACCACAGTCAAGTGGATTAAGGCACCCTGGTGCATGATAGTTTGACGAAAGGTGGCGCTGCCTTAGTCGCGAGTTCAGCTGCTGATTGGATCGAATTATAAGTCTCTGACTTGTTTGACCTTTTGTGTCATTTAATATAAATATATTTCATGTAATTTTGTGTCCATACAGATAACGTGTGTTCTATGGCTTCTGTTCGAATTAATATATCATTTCAAAAGTCATGCAGAATGCAACGAGTAGGTCACAATTTCATCAATATGTCACGAGGTCCAGGTTTATACTTTTAAAAAAACTATTGGCTAAAAGTAATTCAGAAGAACCTTTCATCAAATTTGCTTGCTGAATGTCATGCTATAGATTCAAGTTAAATTGTAAGTTTTGGTTGCGCGATTATGTCCAATTCCAGATTCATGATTACATAAATACACATGCGCATACATACATACACACACACATACATACACACACACACACGCACGCACGCACGCACGCACGCACGCACACACACAGACACACACACACACACACACGCACGCACACACACACACACACACACACACACACACACACACACACACACACACACACACATACATACATACATACATACATACATACATACATACATACATACATACATACATACATACATACATACATACATACATACAGATAGAAAGACAGACAGATAAACAGAAATACAGACACACACACATTTACATGTATTGCAAAATAGGTAAAAGATTAAATGATTTCCTGATTCATTTAACGTTAATGACTTTTAAGACAAAAACAAAAATACAAGCGTTAAAGTCAGGTCAAATTGCAAACAACAAAGATCCGGATCTTTTATAGCATAATGCGCATGCAGACAAGGGTCTGTGTTCTTTGTTCTACCTTACTCCTAGCAAACTGCATTAACACAGACCTGCTTGCTTGTTTTGCGATGGCAGATCTTGGTCTGTGTAGATTGTGATTATACTCGACTTATTATTACTGTACTTTTATTTTTCGTAACAAAACTTTCATTAAAATTTTCTATTAGTTGGCGGACAACAACGTCATGATCATGAATTGAAATTGATTTTTATGTCCAGGGACATGATCGTCTTGGTCAAATCTGTTTTATGATCTCATTCGGTCAGATAGCTATATATGATTTCCTCACAATGTATGTTCGCTGGGACTATATAATGATTTCTTCAAATGGTGTTTTCACAGAGAATAAACAAATACATAATCAAGCAATACATAAATTTATCAAGCAATACATAAATTTATCAAGCAATACATAAATTTTTATCTTAACTCGCATATGTAGATACCTGTTGGCAGTTTAGAGTTGACCGCCATTTTATAGAGAAAGGATGAATCACCTGACTTGTCTTCCAAGTCCGAACTAAAGTACTATTTTAAAGCTTTAATTATTTTACTTTGAAAAAGGTATTAATCTAACATTTTCTACTAAGTTACCTTCAGTATCTGGTGAGTGGCGTGAAATACGTGAGATCGAAAAGTTCTCGTTACATTAACACCATATATGGATAATGAACCTAAAATGCCAGTAGAAAATATAGAACTTGTGGCTATAGAAAGTCGAAGATAGTGGTTTAACTATCGAACTGCGCAAGTCACTCAGGGTTATTTCATTTAGATACAGACAACACACCCCAATGCTTCCACTAAAACAGCACATGATTACCTCAGTGAAAAGCTAGTGTTTATCCTTAAGAGAAGTACCTTATTACAGAGAATAAAGTACCCCATTTCAGTGAACAAAAGTACCCCATTACAGTGAACAAAAGTACTTCATTTCAGTGAACAAAAGTACTTCATTTCAGTGAACAAAAGTACCCCATTACAGTGAACAAAAGTACTTCATTTCAGTGAACAAAAGTACCCCATTTCAGTGAACAAAAGTACTTTATTTCAGTGAACAAAAAGTACTCATTACAGTGAAAAAGGTACTCATTACAGTGAAGAATAGATATCCAGTAAAGTGAATAAACATACCCCAAAACAGTGATCAAAGATACACCAGTACAGTGAATAAAATTACCATATTACAGTAAACAAAAGAACCGTATTACAATGAACAAAAGTAACTCAGTAAGTACAACACAAGTAACATAGTGAACAAAAAGTATCTCATTTCAGTGAACAAAAGTAACCCAGTATAATGAATTAAAGATAACCTATTACAATGAATAAAGGTACCCCAGTACAGTGAACAAATGAATCCTAGAGCAGTAAACAAAAAGTATCCCATTAAAATAAACGAAAGGTACCCCATTACAGTAACAATTTTCTTGGTTTTAATGGCACTTCTAGCACGTCATTGGCAACCTCAGATAGCATGGAATCACCGTGGCATCCTACCCAGGTTGATCTGGGCAGTTATCGAACTTGCGATCCTTGGAGTACGAGTCTAAGTCTATTCAGAATGGGCTACCGAGGCTCAAACCGCACACACCAAAGACATCGTTCAAAGACCACCACCTCTCTTTCTATCCACAAATACGTAGATTCTGTTTCCTTTTTCCACGATATTTTCTACATTAGAACGAAAATATATTAACCCAATGTTATGTTTAGAGACTACTCAATAAGTTGTACAATAGATATTCAGAATTTAATTAAATAAATTAAAAAAAGGCAGATATAAAATAAACTAATCAGTCGCCTTCCTTTCTGCATCGGTTCGAACCCAGGCCGAGTCATACCAAAGAATAGTAATAACAGCTGTTTTTCTTGGCGCTCAGTATTATTATGTTAGTGTAAGAATGCCTTTGCACTAGACATCACTATAAACTGCCAAACTGCAGATATTGCATCGATATGACTCAAATTATTACAGATACATTCAAAATACACACCACCCATTACCACCCCCACCCCACCACCCCACACATAGTCACCCTCTCAATATAGACTGTCAATCATATTTTGATACATGTGACTGATTAAGTTTAATGAGTGAAAGGTGACACGTCGGAATGAGGAGTCTCTAATAGTAAATGTAATCAATTAACTGGGTCTTACTTTAAAAAAACATTATTTCAAAATGGCGTAGAAATACTGACTCTAAAGTCAGTCTAGTGAGTTTCAGTTCCGCAGTTCAGTTTAATAAAAGATTGCTAATTACGTATTTGTAACTCACTTTTTACACATAGTATTGACCTATTTATTTCGACACACGATATACCAACTATCCGAACTCTCAAATGCAGGTTGCTTTTTAATTTGTGATGCGTTCAATGATTACGATTTTGTTAAAAAATTTAAACAGTTAAATTTAATTTAAACTGGCTTTCTTTAATTGACACAGATTTAAGTGATCATTATTTTTATTTTGTTTTTAAAATCGAATTTTCCCGGTTGAAATAACAGAGATATTTAATTTTTGTCTTCAAACATTTTCGGATCGTAATTAGAATAAGATTCATCGATCGTTGAAGAACTGATCAAAGTGTACCGTTGAAGAGTCGTTAAGACCGCGTTATAATTGTTAAAAATAAGCTTATCTTGTCTCAGGACGCCAAACTGAAAATAAATAATATATCAGAATCATCTATTATTATACAAAGACTCTGGTTGTCTCCGATTGTCCTTTCTAATTAGTGGAATAATTAGAAGAAAAAAAACATGCATAGAAAATTACTGACGCTCGAAAAGTGAAACCTTTAAATATTGTTTTTATCGAAGAAGTACTTTGACTCTTCGGTTTGAACCACATCATTGTAGGTCACGACTCAACGAAAAATAGTTTGAAGGCAATCATTTGGTAGTAAAGTGACACCTTCAGAATAATGGATGACCGCTCGCTTCAGTACATATGATATTTCTTTATAGAAAGTTTTATTTCGTCTTTGTCTTTAGTAAATGCTAAGGTTTCAGCCCTATCCGATTTATCTTATCTGTTTGCCATTATTTTCATATTTCAAAGATATAAGAATAATGAAACTGACAAAACAGGGTAATTAAAGGAATCGCGAGCTATATTGTCCAAAAGAAAAACAAAGAATTTGACGATTATTGTTAGTTAAAGGACGAAACCCGTTTTTGACAGAAAGCATTGCGATTGTCTATGGCCACTGGACCTAGCTTCTGATAGCTGTCATACAATTATGCGATGGAAGGAATTGATAAGTGTTTCCGATTGATAGCACTTATAAACTTTGTCTTTATTGACACGTATTGAAAATATTAACCTTGATCTAAGTAATTTAAGATTAATACAGTGTATGAACTTGTCGTTGACATTAAACTTTTGTCAATCCATAAATGCTTTTATATTCACACCCTGATTTCACTGGTTAGAACAATCATGTATTGTTCCCAACGGGTATTTTCTTGGTAAACATATATATCAAAGGATTGCCATCGGTTGACTCGTCATTTCTGGAGTGAAATTTAAAAAATAATTAAATTCAATTAATACAAATTTCATATTATTGTACATGTCTTTAACTTCGAGGAATAATATAAATCTTAATAACACGATATAAGTTTTGGATCATTTAAAAGCGTTTCCCCCCCCCCCTCTCTCTCTCTCTCTCTCTCTCTCTCTCTCTCTCTCTCTCTCTCTCTCTCTCTCTCTCTCTCTGGAAGACTTAGATCACAATACGAACGTAACAGGCTGAAGTAATTGAGTGTAGGTCTAGAGAAAGTGTCCATATTGACATATTCATTTTTTACATTCTTTGTTTCTCATTTTCGTTTCTACCAAAACACTTATGTTTTGCTTTTCATAAAGTCGATTTTGATTGAGAAGACTCGACACAAAGAAGAAATTAAACCCAACCACCCCAAAATATTTCAAAATGTCCCGTTCCTTTATATTTAATAATAATAAGAAGAATATAACCAGTCGTTATTGTCTATTAAAGAACATTTAATTCGCTGATCGTAATATGTATTTCCTTGCGCAGTGGCGTACGGAGCTAAAATGACGCCCGAAACAGAGGTCCGAAATGCAGCTCTCTGACGCTTATTGTAGGACGCATCAATCATAAAGGATTGCATCACCAAATTTTCAAAATAATATCCTCATTTAGCCTCTCTCTCTCTCTCTCTCTCTCTCTCTCTCTCTCTCTCTCTCTCTCTCTCTCTCTCTCTCTCTCTCTCTCTCTCTCTCTCTCTCCTGTTTTCTGTTTTCCTTTTTTGCCTCTCCTACAAATGTGTGACACCGGGGCGATTCGCTCCTATTGTCCACTATTGGATACGCCAGTGTCTATGTGTATCTTTTTGACTAATCGTAAATTATGTCTCCATCAACATTAAAAACCCTGACATATAAACATCTGGATATTTATTTCTTTTGCTTATAGTGAACAAGTGTTTCGGTAATCTCGCACCAGAGTCTCTCCCTAAAATATGGCTGAGTACCTGAAAAACCTAATTTGTTAGTTTTAATAATAAACACGGTGATTTATAACAATAAATTTGAAAATAGCTCCTAATTTATTTGCCGAATCAATCTTTAAAAGTCATCGTTTAAAACATATATGGTTTGTTTAAAATGAGCGAAAATTAAAGTTCAATATTATTTAAGTAGGAGATTACTGAACATGGCACTCCGATTGACTGGTTTTATTCCTCAATGATTTAATTACCTATAATTTATATGGAAATGAAGGTAAATAGTATATTTATCTTTGGGTCAACTTTATTGCTCAAAATAAAAAAATTGACAATAAAGGATATCAATTGCTTTTATATTCCAGTGTAATACTTTGAACAATAAAAATCCTACTTAATAAAAAAAAAATTAGATAGGATATTTAAAACCATAACCGTTGTCATCCATACTCATTTTCGACAATAGGTAAATGTGGTTTCGTGTGAGAATAATATAGATTTCTACCACTTTAATCATCCTCCTGGCAGCCATTGTGCTATTTAATATTACTACGGATAATTTGATATTTTGGGTATTTATAAATACCACATACATTAAAAATAACATGGCATTTAAAGTGTTGTATAATGAAATCCGATATACCAATACTATTGGTATATCAAATTGTGATCCGCCCATGACGCAATAACACGCTTATATAACATTCTAGCGAAGTGACTGTCTGCAGTTGATTCTAAATCAATAATGAATTACCACACATTAATCATTAGTGAGGTATGAAAGTAATGATAAGACGTAATAATAATTTTTTTTTTTTTTTTCTAAACAAATTTAATATGGTATCAATTTTCATCAGAATCCTTTCAGATTTCTCTTCCCCCCCCCCATGCATAACGGACAAAATACGCAGAAATGTAGAATGAGACAGAAATTGAATTTGTGTTTAATCAAATATAAATTACACCAAGTAACCTACAAGAATATATATATATATATATATATATATATATATATATATATATATATATATATATATATATATACTGAAGTGTGTGTGTGTGTGTGTAAAAGTGTGTAAAACTAAATCACATATGCTGCCCCTATATTTTGGTCTCGGTACTCGAACATGTATTAAATATGTTATCTTAGTACCGTGTATTAAATATGTTATCTTAGTACAGTGTATTAAATATGTTACCTTAGTAGCGTGTATTAAATATGGTATCTTAGTACCGTGTATTAAATATGTTACCTTAGTACCGTGTATTAAATATGCTATCTTAGTACCGTGTATTAAATATGTTATCTTAGTACCGTGTATTAAATATGTTACCTTAGTACCGTGTATTAAATATGTTGCCTTAGTACAGTGTATTAAATATGTTACCTAAGTACCGTGTATTAAATATGTTACCTCAGTACAGTGTATTAAATATGTTACCTTAGTACCGTGTATTAAATATGTTATCTTAGTACCGTGTATTAAATATGTTACCTTAGTACCGTGTATTAAATATGTTATCTTAGTACCATGTATTAAATATGTTACCTTAGTACCGTGTATTAAATATGTTACCTTAGTACCATGTATTAAATATGTTATCTTAGTACCGTGTATTAAATATGTTATCTTAGTACAGTGTATTAAATATGTTACCTTAGTACCGTGTATTAAATATGGTATCTTAGTACCGTGTATTAAATATGTTACCTTAGTACCGTGTATTAAATATGCTATCTTAGTACCGTGTATTAAATATGTTATCTTAGTACCGTGTATTAAATATGTTACCTTAGTACCGTGTATTAAATATGTTACCTTAGTACAGTGTATTAAATATGTTACCTAAGTACCGTGTATTAAATATGTTACCTCAGTACAGTGTATTAAATATGTTACCTTAGTACCGTGTATTAAATATGTTATCTTAGTACCGTGTATTAAATATGTTATCTTAGTACCGTGTATTAAATATGTTACCTTAGTACCGTGTATTAAATATGTTACCTTAGTACCGTGTATTAAATATGATACCTTAGTACCGTGTATTAAATATGTTACCTTAGTACCGTGTATTAAATATGTTACCTTAGTACCGTGTATTAAATATGTTACCTTAGTACCATGTATTAAATATGTTACCTTAGTACCATGTATTAAATATGTTATCTTAGTACCGTGTGTTAAATATGTTATCTTAGTACCGTGTATTAAATATGTTACCTTAGTACCGTGTATTAAATATGTTACCTTAGTACCGTGTATTAAATATGTTACCTTAGTACCGTGTATTAAATAGGTTACCTTAGTACCATGTATTAAATATGTTATCTTAGTACCGTGTATTAAATATGTTATCTTAGTACCATGTATTAAATATGTTATCTTAGTACCGTGTCTTAATCACTCAATCAGATCTTGACGAATGTTATATTACGCACGCGCAGGCAAAGAACCTATGTTTACAGACAATCCCTTCTCCGTTACAACGGACAATGAATTCAGTGAAATAATAACCAGGATTTAAGCGATTGTTGTTCCTGATCCTGTTAATATAAAACAATTTACAAAAATATGAAATGAAGACAATGATTGCCCTTATGTATAAGCTTGACTAATACAACGTGATTCAACTAGGGCAGCTCGTCCGATAGCGTTGAATACAAATAACAAACAGTACAAGAAAAGCCGATTTACTTGTAATTTTAGGACTTCTCCCAAAGGAGATACTGAAGCTGAGTGAAACAGCAACGCAGAATTGTATCAAGATTCCTACATGAGCCAAGCGCACTGAAATAGCAAAGGTACTTGGTGATGAAAAAAAAACGTCATCGCTGCATTTCACTTACCATTGCCACTACGACAGACGCAAAAGCACGACAATAGCATATACATGAACTGATTTACATAAACGTAGTGGTGGGATAAAAACAAGATCATCGAGCAATAGTCCCGTCAAATACAAGTCGGGTAAAGCAAAGAGTCCCGTCAAATACAAGTCAGGTAAAGCAAAGAGTCCCGTCAAATACAAATCAGGTAAAGCAAATAGTGCCGACAAATACAAGTCAGGTAAAGGAAATAGTCCCGTCAAATACAAGTCAGGTAAAGCAAATAGTCCCGTCAAATACAAGTCAGGTAAAGCAAATAGTCCCGTCAAATATAAATCAGGTAAAGCAAAGAGTCCCGTCAAATACAAGTCAGGTAAAGGAAATAGTCCCGTCAAATACAAGTCAGGTAAAGCAAATAGTCCCGTCAAATACAAGTCAGGTAAAGCAAATATTCCCGTCAAATACAAGTCAGGTAAAGCAAATAGTCCCGTCAAATACAAGTCAGGTAAAGCAAAGAGTCCCGGTAAATACAAGTCAGGTAAAGCAAATAGTGCCGACAAATACAAGTCAGGTAAAGGAAATAGTCCCGTCAAATACAAGTCAGGTAAAGCAAATAGTCCCGTCAAATACAAGTCAGGTAAAGCAAATAGTCCCGTCAAATATAAATCAGGTAAAGCAAATAGTCCCGTCAAATACAAGTCAGGTAAAGGAAATAGTCCCGTCAAATACAAGTCAGGTAAAGCAAAGAGTCCCGTCAAATACAAGTCAGGTAAAGGAAATAGTCCCGTCAAATACAAGTCAGGTAAAGCAAATAGTCCCGTCAAATACAAGTCAGGTAAAGCAAAGAGTCCCGTCAAATACAAGTCAGGTAAAGCAAATAGTGCCGACAAATACAAGTCAGGTAAAGGAAATAGTCCCGTCAAATACAAGTCAGGTAAAGCAAATAGTCCCGTCAAATACAAGTCAGGTAAAGCAAATATTCCCGTCAAATACAAGTCAGGTAAAGCAAATAGTCCCGTCAAATACAAGTCAGGTAAAGCAAAGAGTCCCGGTAAATACAAGTCAGGTAAAGCAAATAGTGCCGACAAATGCAAGTCAGGTAAAGGAAATAGTCCCGTCAAATACAAGTCAGGTAAAGCAAAGAGTCCCGTCAAATACAAGTCAGGTAAAGCAGATAGTGCCGACAAATACAAGTCAGGTAAAGGAAATAGTCCCGTCAAATACAAGTCAGGTAAAGCAAATAGTCCCGTCAAATACAAGTCAGGTAAAGCAAATAGTCCCGTCAAATACAAGTCAGGTAAAGCAAATAGTCCCGTCAAATACGAGTCAGGTAAAGCAAATATTATCGTCAAATACAAGTCAGGGAAAGACACGGATAGGACAAGTTTCTTGACGGTAGTTCCACCAGTGACTATAAACCTCCAAACAAAGTGGTTACTTCAGTCGTGATCTTTGTTGCTCTACGTTGAAACGCAAGTTCCAGTAATTACAGCGCTACCATTATGTGTTTGAACCGGAGTTCAATTTGCAGTATGAGATTTCACGTGGAATTGAAAACAGTATGAAGACATTCTTTTGTTATGACATCATAAAATAAAAACTTCACTGCCATTTTTCCGCCATTTTCGCAGCAGACAAAGCCCAAACTACTTATGGTCTCACTGGATAGTTTCCTATATTGACAACTCCCTAAGGCATGAGCCTAATTATCACCATCCTAGCATTTTTTCAGTTCACACATAAGCTAATATGTAATGTGGTTTAGATTTACTTTGAATTAGGCTTGGAAACTGATTGCTTTGTTGGTGACTGCCTATCACAGTTAGACTAGCACTGAAGATCAAATGCGTAACTTGGGCTTCAAATGAGCCGCGAACTTGGCTTGCGTATTTACATGTGTCTGCTACAGAGGTGAATATCTAAAAATCTAGATGGTTGAGTGGTGATGAAAAGTATGCTAACTTTTTTACAGTGCTAGTGAACTTTATTCATGTACAGTATAAGGCACATATTGATTTGTTTAGCTGTCTTGTCGCATGAAAATATTCACAAAAATCCCTTTCTGTAAAAAATGAATGTAAAAAAGAGGGGTTGGGGGCAGTGTTGATTCAGTACAAAAGCCACTAGTTGCAAAAGGAAATAACTTTAACTCCTCAATCAGAATCTTACAAGCAACATTTCAACAAAAATCATTAGTTAATTTTTATTTGTGTATTTAATGTAATAGTATTATCATTTTTGTGCTTTAGGTCATTGTCGGACAAAAATTTGCCAAAAAAAAATGTCCAGGGAGACCTTAAACATGGTGATTTGCCTTCATTATCAGTTCGCACGTAAATCATTTGTGCGGCTGATTCGGGGAAAATCCAACTGTTGCTGAATATTTTATTTATTCAGATGGTTAACACGGGATAGGTTTACATGATTGCGGACCATCATCCGTGTTATGATGCATTGAGAGACTTTACCGTGGCCCTTTAGTTTGTCGCCAGGAAGCAAATTTCTAATGTTGATATCTTTTCCACAACTGATGAAGCTCAAATCATTGACGACCTTGATGCGACTGAATGTAATCGCATAGTTTACGACTATGTGACGCTTAAAGGCCAAAACCATCCCGAAAGAGAACATATTCCCGATGTCGATACAAAATTTCAGACGTTATATATATCACACACGTACCGAAAGGGATTTGGGACAACTGTAATATGTTAATGATATTTCTTGGCATTGGCGTGTGTTCGGAGGTGATGAAGATATGTTCTTCATACACTCCTTATGATTTTTTTGGCTAACGTTTTCTATGGTATGATCCACCACGGTGTTATTTGCCCAGATCCGGTACAAAATAAATTGTAGCATGAAATGTAGGGATAGAATAACAGAGATCTTAGCAGATAAAGTAATATCATAATACGAGACCCATTGTGTAAAGTATAAGAATTGAATCTGTTATATAAACAACATGAATCAAACATGACATATGAATGATTCAGTTTCTCTCGGAAATACAGTTAAAAGTATTCGAATTTCAATTAGCTGTTCTTATTTACTAATCAAATAAGTTTCATCATACGATCGAGTGAATGGTAGAACTCTGTGTGTGTATGTGTGTGTGTGTGTGTGTGTGTGTGTTATATATATGTATATATATATATATATATATATATATATATATATATATATATATATATATATATATATATATAGAGAGAGAGAGAGAGAGAGAGAGAGAGAGAGAGAGAGATAGAGAGAGAGAGAGAGAGACGGACGGACGGACGGGTGGATAGATAGATAGATAGATAGATAGATAGATAGATAGATAGATAGATAGATAGATAGATAGATAGATAGATAGATAGAAGAAACGAAAAGAAACGAAGAAAACAGCTAGCTGAACAACGACATGCATATAAGCAACGAAAGGGTGAAGATGATAAGGCACTTAAAGCCTCGAAAGTTTTACGTCTTGAACCCATACCGGTAGAAGAGCAGCGAATGCTAGAACGAGCATATAATAAAAAACAAAGTGCAGGAAGAGGAGATATTAACTCAAAACGAAATGTGAGAAATGCCAAAAGCCCAAGACAACAAAGGAGATGGTTCTGCAGACTATGTCACACTCACAACCGTGCGGATAAGCTGAAAACACTCGTGGGGTTTTGATGCGCGCGGCAACAGCACAAGAGAACGAGAAAGCATTATTGAGGCTGGATTGATTTGCCAGGGTCTGCTCACCAATAAGAGCGTGACCCAGTGACGTTTCGGGAGTTGATATATGAACTTCGTGAAGACATCGATGATGTACATTACTAAGTTCCGTTACACTTTCATGTTGTAAGCGACATTAATGCAACAGTACAGCATGTTGTTGCCACAAGCAGAGATTACCTCGATCATCACGATTTCATCCACGAATAGAGAATTTTTTTTGTGACTGTATCTAAACCAATCACAATGAGGAAAGATTACGCACTCCAGATCTCACTAGCACCGTTACGCATTTACAATATTAGATCGCGGCCATTCGGAGGTCTTTCCCATAAAATAACTTGTTTGGGTTTTGGTCAGACAGCGGTGCCATCTGAAACGCTGTCTAACGTATCTACGGGCATGTACAAGATTGAATCAATCAATGAAGAGATTCAACGGAGGATTTTAGTCGTGACCTGTGAAGATTCTAAATCCAACCTACCTGAACATGCTATCTCGATTGAATATTCAATGTTGGTATTGCATAGTAATCTCTGAGAACTGTTATCCTGAAGATAATAATGAGATTCCATAGTTCCAACGAAGTACCAACCAGTATATCACGCCAGATTTTGTCAAGATCACCACCAGGATTCATGTTAATCATTATTTAAACTAGGGCGGCAGATGGCCATCGTTTTATTCAACTCTTTCTTTGTACACTAGTTTGGACGGCCTCACATGGGGATGTCTTGTTGCAAAGGCGTTGCTTGTACTTGAGCATTCACCAACTGTTTTTTGATGTTGTAATAATCTTGCCAGGTTTGCCACCAAATCTGATTTGGCTGAGTTTACCTGTCAGGTGTTGAAACGGGCGAGCCTCTAATTCTTTGAAAATCAAACTGTAACACTTGAAACGGACGTTCAAGATATTGTTTTGAGGTTGCGAGGTGATGTTGCAAACAACCTTTTTGAAAGAATATGTTGCACTCATCAAACAAAGACTGCTTTGACGATAACGATGTCGATAACAAAACAATGCATGGAAGAATATATTGCAGATGTACCTTTGTCATCACACCAAACACTGCTGACAAACGAAGGGGGTGGGGGTGGGTGGGGGGCGATAATATAACAACAAATGGTCCAATGAATGACATTGATAAACTGAACTCTCACGTCTGAACAGTACACCAGTTTATTTATCGTATGGGTTTGTTACTATTGGTGAACTTGATTCACATTTTTGGTACACACAGCTTCGTCAACGAATAATAGAACAATCCCGTCAACGAATAATAGAACAATCCCGTCAACGAATAATAGAACAATCCCGTCAACGAATAATAGAACAATCCCGACAACATTGCAGATTATTTCACATATTTAATATGAATATCATTAGCTGTCAGAAATTATTTTCAGTTAGAAGAATTGCACACCTATCAATACGACTTCGTAACCATCCTGTAAATTTTGTGTTAAAGATTAGACTTATTGTTACATTTAAGTAATAGATTTTGACCGTGGTTGTTCTTGTTGTTGTTGTTGTTCTTTTTGTCAGGTTTAACGTCTTTTTTCAGCACATGATAGGCTATACATGGCGGACAGTATTAATGGTGGAGGAAAAGCCAAGGCACCCAGGAAAGAACCGACGACCCACGAGAAGCTACCGGCATGCTTTCTCATAAAACCACCTTGTCCGAGCCCGAGATTTGAACCCATGCAGACAGAGGTGAGATTGCAGTGATACGTAACGGTGAGCGCTTTAGACCACTCGGCCACTCATGGCCCCTCTGACCGTGGTGATAATGTTGTGGAGTTTGCAGACGTGGTGTTAGACCGGTTGACAGCAAATGCTAACACTCATCGTGAACTTTTTTCTATTTGTCGCCGAATAACTGCTCCAGAATGGTGTTAACAAACCTTATTAGATACTAAAATACAATTGTGCGTAGAGCCAAATAGAAGCTGACCGTTGAAACCACCCTGATGTATCAATACCGACTCAACGCCAACTTAGCGTTATAGTATTAACACGTGAAAATGCTCAGTCATGTTAGGCAAAAGTCATGAAAACATGCAGGGATTGTTTCTACAAAGATGTAATGTAATTCACTGACAAATACACCCCACCTGAATTCCCATTTATTTATACTAAAATAACTCAACCAAAAATAGAAAATCATCCACTGTTAATATCGTTTGGAAAATTACGAGAACGGCAATTTCATTCCAAGGCATAATCATTAGGATTATATAGGCTTCCAGAATCCAGAATCATAAAGATTATTTAGGTCCCCAGAATTTATAATCATTAGGATTCTATAGGCCCCCAGAATCCATAATCATTAGGATTCTATAGGCCCTCATAATGCATAATTATTAGGATTCCAAGAGCCCCAGAATGCATAATCATTAGGATCCTAAAAGCCCCCAGGATGCACAATCATTAGGATTGTATAGGTCCCCGGAATGCACAATCAATAGGAATATATAGGTCCCCTGAATCCAGACTCATTAGGATTCTATAGGCCCCCATGATGCATAATCATTAGGAATCTATAGGCCCCCAGAATGCATAATTATGCATAATTATCGGAGACTTACATATTCCTCTGATATGTTCTATAATTGTAGGGCATTTGTTCAAGCAAAAATGGAGTAATTGGTTCGAAGTGCGTGCGAGTTCAACAGCTAATATAAGCCGGATTTTCGTGCAATTATAATACGCGATCACATTTTGAATGGATGTACTGCAATATATCCTTCATGTGACGGTCGCAAGATAATAAAGAAAGTAGCACGAGATTAAACCGTTACGAGATTGGTGCTAACCGTGAAATACAAGTGGATGTTTGTATAATCGACGTCGGTTTAGGCGTGGCTAGAATCTCGACTGCGTCAACTATTATAGGTACACCAATCGAAATGTTGCTGGAACCATCTCAGTAGTAACCGGTGGGACTGGCGGCGCAGGAAAATTAATCTTGTCACGACTGCACTTCCGCATACGTGTCTATCGAAAACGTCTCGCGGCAGCACAATCCAGTTCCAAAAAAAAGCTAATAAACTCTTCCAGACGGATATTGACGATAATATAATTAGCAAAACTAAGTTTTAAATCATTTTAGTGCAAGTGGAAAACGGCCAACAACTCCAAGCATAATAAAGGAAGCGAGAGTAGTGCACAAAAATAACTATATCTTTACATATGTGCACATATGTATTTTTGTCTTTCTATAATCAATCGTATGATTTCTCAATCAAACGATTTAGTAGTGTGATAATAGCGGTTTTGTTGATTAATGTTATAGGGCACAGATTTCGACCCCACGTACCTTTCCTCATGGAGGAGAATCTGTGAGCATATGCGAGTTATATGAGGACAAAGTGATGGATGGTAGAAGTCTGTGACCTATATCAGTAATGACATTCGAAGGCTGTGACCTATATCAGTAATGACATTAGAAGTCTGTGCCCTATATCAGTAATGACATTAGAAGTCTGTGCCCTATATCAGTAATGACATTAGAAGTCTGTGCCCTATATCAGTAATGACATTAGAAGTCTGTGCCCTATATCAGTAATGACATTAGAAGTCTGTGCCCTATATCAGTAATGACATTAGAAGTCTGTGCCCTATATCAGTAATGACATTAGAAGTCTGTGCCCTATATCAGTAATGACATTAGAAGTCTGTGACCTATATCAGTAATGACATTAGAAGGATGTGACCTATATCAGTAATGACATTAGAAGGCTGTGACCTATATCAGTAATGACATTAGAAGTCTGTGCCCTATATCAGTAATGACATTAGAAGTCTGTGCCCTATATCAGTAATGACATTAGAAGTCTGTGACCTATATCAGTAATGACATTAGAAGGATGTGACCTATATCAGTAATGACATTAGAAGGATGTGACCTATATCAGTAATGACATTAGAAGGATGTGCCCTATATCAGTAATGACATTAGAAGTCTGTGCCCTATATCAGTAATGACATTAGAAGTCTGTGATCTATATCAGTAATGACATTAGAAGGCTGTGATCTATATGAGAAATGACTTTAGAAGGCTGTGACCTATATCAGTAATGACATTAGAAGGATGTGACCTATATCAGTAATGACATTAGAAGGCTGTGCCCTATATCAGTAATGCCATTAGAAGGCTGTGACCTATATCAGTAATGACATTAGAAGGATGTGACCTATATCAGTAATGCCATTAGAAGGCTGTGCCCTATATCAGTAATGACATTAGAAGGCTGTGCCCTATATCAGTAATGACATTAGAAGTCTGTGACCTATATCAGTAATGACATTAGAAGTCTGTGCCCTATATCAGTAATGACATTAGAAGTCTGTGATCTATATCAGTAATGACATTAGAAGTCTGTGACCTATATTAGTAATGACATTAAAAGGATGTGACCTATATCAGCAATGAAATTTAAACTCTCTATTATCATAATACTGACGTTATTATGCGAGTTGCGTGCACTTAAAAATATACCGCTCAACCCTGCAATAAATCATAAAAACGATCAAAAGAAAATCTTAAGGTAATAACAATTAAACAATTGCTACAATTTCTTTATAGTTCTAATTAATAATTTTCCAATCAACTGATGTTCATGCTATGACGGTAAACCAGTTAAAAGGTAGTATTAAGGCGTAACTGCAAGAGGCACTTTACCCCCCCCCCCCCCCCCCTCTCTCTCTCTCTCTCTCTCTCTCTCATATGTAGCTTCACGAGGTTCAACAGTTTTTCAAATAAATTAAAATTCAAATTTGTGACAGAAAGTATTCAATCTTTGGATTGCGTGAACAAACTGTTTTGTTTTTACCTGACATTTTGTATGGAATGTACACAATCTTACGTATCCGAAGCTATACCCTCCTATGTCTATTATTCTCAATACGATTTATATCATGCAGAAATCGGTATGAGTTGGCGTTTCTGATTAATGGGTATGTTGGTTGACGTCTTTGTATTAGCGGCACCGGATAAAGAGGGCAAAGAATAAGATTCGTATGGTTAGGTACCGGAATTATGCCTGCCATGGTGGCCATCATTAACTGATGATTGAGATAACGCTGAGATTTATTAGGTTATTGTTCCACAGAAGATTTTTTCTTGCACGTAAATATACATGCGAAAAGAGCATGCACTGTGCCAGGACGAATACTGCATGCGACCTTACACAACTACTTCAACCGGAGAGTTAATTTCTGACACTTTTAAATAGAAGAAGTTGACTTTTGAAGAGTTCGGTAAAATAGCACTTGATCAGGTATCTGACAAATCACAATTTAAAAATGGAATTTTATTATTACTAGTTTTATTCATTTAAAAGTTTTAAATAAATTTACACTTAAGCTCCTATACATACATACATGCCTACTTACATATATACATGCACACACATTCATATACACACAGACACTCACACAATAATACATACATACATATACATACAATACACGTTTCAAATTTTTTTAATACTCTTTCTGTTGTATTTCACGATTTTGTATTATCCTGAATTTGATTAATATAATGTAATCTCTGTTGAAGAGGAAATAAAGTCAGTCAGTCAGTCAGTCATACGTACGTACGTACGTACGTACGTACGTACGTACGTGCGTGCATGCATGCATGCATGCATGCATGCATGCATACATACATACATACATACATACATACATACATACATACATACATACATACATACATACATACATACATACATACATACATACATACATACATACATACATACATACATACATACATATATACATACATACATACATACATATAAATAGTGAATTAACTCATCTTTCCGTAACTGTAAATGAAACGTAATACATACCATCGCCCTTTTTTATTGGATGGAAGCATTGACATAAGCATTTATTATATCATCTTGTCATATTTGCATCTGGTTTAGATTTCATCAAATATGATAGGAAGAGTGATAATGGAACTTGTTGATCATTCACCAGGATATAAGCACTTGAGCCTATGCAATCGTACCCGAATCACTGCTTAATGTAAACTTTAATGTCGACTTTACTTACTTGGGAACAAGTATTGGCCCCAAATACATGCTTAAGTGGCACGAGAGATCATTTGATTAAGTTTTGACATTTTACAGTACTAAGACCCTCAAGAGAATGGATATTCAACATCACATATGTACGCAATTAGACGGTTCCGTACTTAAACATATATATGGCCCACTTTATAACCGAGCTAGGTCATTCACATGCACAATGTGGAGATTTCGTGCAAATATGTTTTTGGTTATATGTACACACACACACACACACACACACACACACACACTTCAGTATATATATATATATATATATATATATATATATATATATATATATATATATATATATATATATATATATATATATATATATATATATATATATATTAAATCAGTTATTAAACCTATTGAGCTGTGCTGGACGAGCCTAAAGTGGTCATGCTAGCTGTATGGGGAGGGGGGTGGGTCTTATATCATGTCACTTACAAACAGAAACCAGCAGACAGTTCAGATATTTGGAACAGGAGCCATCTCTAGTTACCTTATTGTGTTGCTATACATGTATTTATTACATCTCTAGTTACCTTATTGTGTTGCTATACATGTATTTATTACATCTCTAGTTACCTTATTACCTTATTGTGTTGCTATACATGTATTTATTACATCACGAACAAGTTTCACTAATCAAGACCTTTCTAATTAAGTTCTCCATCTGAGAAGGTAATAGAGAATTATTCCAAAAGAAAATTCGTTTGAAAATGATAAATTGTTCCTTTCAATGCATTTACACTGAGTTAAAATATTAGATACAAAATCGAGATCACACGAATAATCGCTAGCAATATGTGAATAATTTTAGTTCAACTAATTATTGTAGTCAACATGAAAAGAAGCCATATTCAAATTATGAAATTGATACCATTGTATGTTGTGGGGTGGTGGTGTATTTTTTATTTTTTTTTTGTAGTAAATGCATGTGTGTGATAAACTCTCATAGAAAAGATCCGATTACTGACATGAAAATGTATATTTATCAGATATGGAAATGACTACATTTCCTTCAAAGTTAAGTAACTTCTTCAATAAGATTTTCCAAAATCTTTTTTGTCTGTACATCATACGAAATTTATCGTCTGCATCCACGATCAGGACTGGTTGATTAACTTTGATTGTCAAATCTCCTTTTGCTTGTTTATTTACCTGCCACTGTTTATGAACCAAGTTTTGCTTGGTGTTTTAATGTGCATTTGATAGGTGGATCGATGGAGATACGGTACGGGTGGCTGAATCAATTAATGGACTAATGGGGTGGCTGAATCAATTAATGGACTAATGGGGTGGGTGGGATGAACAGATGGATGAACGAAGAGACCAACAAACTGAGTGATGGTTAGAAAACTAGATAGATGAACAGAAAGATAAGTAAGAAACAGACAATAATAAAATATTATCTAACAAAGGTAAGTATGAATTAAGAAATTTATTTTGTTAAGACCCATTTCACAATAAAGATATAGATTATGGAGGTGATATTCATGTATGTAATAGTTTTTATGTGCATTAATCATCTGAATCTTGTTATTATTATTAATATTATTAATAAACAATGGAAATCTTTGGATTTCTTCTCAATATATGTATTGCACTTTTGAATTGAAGACTTGATGCTAGTGAGTCTTTTATCCGTTTCCATTGCACATGTGTGTTTTAGTCATCACCTATTAAACAGTTTGTTTAATATGATTACAAGTAATACATGTGCTGCACAGAAGCGGATACCTGTACAGTTTCAAATACAGTGAATACAATTATTCTGGTATATAAAAAGGTTCTACAGCAAGATTGAAAGAAACTATATCTCTCTTAGAATATCAGTATTATTTTAGAACTATGTTTGTCATGTCTCTTTTATAAATCAAATATTTCAATGCACGTGTGGAAAATTGTTATTGTCTAGATAACTCGTTCTCTCAATCAAATAAAATTGACCTTTTAAAACAAATGCCTATTTGACTGGTTGACACAAAGTATCAGGTTAAGATGTTTTCTAATCTTTAGACGAGATCAAACAGCACTTGTGCCATCGAACATGATAATGAAACCGTATGTTCTTTTGAATTTTTCATAGAATTTTTCTTTCACTCATGTTTAGTTCATTCAATAAATAATATATAAAAAATCGAGACGATATTGTTCTTTTTTAAAATATAAATAATGTCTAATGAACATGAGATTCCAGCAGAATATTGTTTACAGTTAATAGATGGGGGGGGGGGACTCGAACATACATAAATATCGCACAAAAATATATGGTCCATCGAGGAAGGTTATATTTGTTGTGCATCACAGTATTTGTGATCACAATTTATTTTGTACTTAAACTTTTACTGACTACAAATCTTCGGCATGCTGATTGTCTATTAATTTAAAAAAAATTGCAAATTTAACAATGGAAAAGTTATCTAATACATATAGTTTTTGGGGAGGCATTGAGGTATTTCACATCCCATCGGATACATGGAAAAATAGTTGGGACATGAAATTCCCTGAGATAAAGAGATTCACAAAGATTCCAAACAATGTGAGAATGTTCTTGAGCCAAATGGGTTAAAATGATTATTCTTTTCATGGCATACATAAAACAGAAAAAAGAACAAAATCTCTGAGAGAAACATCAACACACATATTTTGATTTCAGGCTGAGTTTGATATAGTTTAGATTATGACTCACACTATATATATATATACCTCCTTATTGTAGAAAAATTTCTAAACGTAACCATTTCTTCACATACCATTCTCCTTTATTCAATGTCAAATTCAAAATACAGTACTATACATCTACACCTCCACCCACAAAATTAATACAATTATTCTTAGACGCATACTGAATTTCATTCATGCATTACACATTCTTTTGAAGAAATATGTCTATCTGATTAAAATCCAATCCCGATCCGGTTGTAGATAATGATATGACAGTGTCCTCTAAGGGGTCACGTTCTGGTAACCAATGTTATTACAATAAATGCTAATTTTATTAACCAATTCGCATTTGGGGACTTAGCAGTGCGGATGAAGAGTATGAACGGATACCGAACGATTTGATACACTTTCAAAATTTGTAAAGCTGCATTTCAATTGGCTAATTCAAAGGTCACGAGAACATGACCCATAAGCGGTCGTCGCCAGATCTTCACGTAGGACAGAAGAGATCTCATTTTAATCAGATTGAGAAGTATGTAGTATTTTCGGCTGAGTTTGAAAAGGACGTTACATGGCAAAACAGATATCCAAACACTCAGGGTTAGTCGTACTGGAAAAAAAGACTAGGCTTTGTAAACCTATATTCTATTACCAACGTCTGTAAATCCTCGAAGCAGAAAATGTGATAAATTGTAATTTTGTCGAGGTTTTATAAACATTTTAGGATCTGTTGCAAATTATTTTAACAAAACATTGGATCTGATGTCAGTGGCTACAAATTAGCAACAGGGTTTGATATCTACTTTCACAATACTAAGAAAGTGTTTATAATTAATTACCAACTCTTCTGTCCATCACAATTCTTGTAAGTGGACAGATAAATAAATACAAGCATGCAAATGATTCAATGTGAGTAATACTAATGAACAAATAAGGACTTATATATAAGCTTGGTCTAAAAAACAGACCAAATCTCAGCATTCGGTTCTTCAAGACACACATTTTTATCCATCTCGATTATCTCATACAACCCATATTAACAAAAACGTTTACACTTTATAACTGAGACAGTTAATCAAAAGTATGAGAATACGTCCTTTGGTTAGAAATATGTAGAACAACCATAAAAGCCCAATGAAAAGTTTGTATGCATAAGAAAATGTATGTTTGTCAACATTGTTCAACACATAATGTGTAACTTAAGACTGTTTTCTTTATCGTACGTTGAGCACAATAATCAGTTCCTGTATTTTCAGGATGGCATGAACACTGGAAATACTTGTAAATCTTGGAGCAGTTAATCCAAATGCCGAATCTTTTGTCTCACTGGCATGGTACACAACATTTTCTCCAATGACACTTTGTCTATCTCATTTTCAAAATGTTTTAATCATTCTCTTATCTCTCCTTGTCATCTGTCTTAAATAAATGACAACAATAAGCACGGGACCATCTGAAGTCCAAGTCCAGGAATCCAATAAAACTTACAGACTCAATGTGATGTTCATATTGTAATTGATACGGATTATGTTCCACGGTTCTCTTTCTTTGAGAAAGCAATCGTAAATAAATAACTTTGACAAATTCAAGGTCCCCGGATGTAGAAATGACTAACTCCAAAGGCCCTGGGGTTGTGTTGGCTTAACTAAAGTCAGATTCGCCGCTGACTTGGTTGATGTGCAAATAAGACACCCTGATACATGATGCCGTTTATTTCCATGCTAACAACCAAAGAATTATCGATCTCTGAACGACCATCATCTGAAACAGAAAAAAACCACTAATAATTCATTCATAACATGATTGTAATAATATGAAAGTTAGACAAGAAATTCAACCGTTTTCTTATAAGACATGTTGAACAATATGTCGCTAACTCATTAGGAAATGAAAATTTTTACTTAAGACGTCGCCAGTCTTATTTTAGGAACTGAATGACTAATCTGAGTATAAATATACAAAAAAAATATGTACGTCTCTCAAAATGCATGGTGTTGTAAAACTATGTGGGGATGGGGGGGGGGGGGAAGAAAAGCAACTTTAACCACAAGTGATCGTACGATCATTCACTCCATTTACTCTAGCCAACGCCGCTTGGGAAAGCTCTTCATATTTTTAGAAGTTTGTATCTTATCTTCAAAACTCAATGTAATTTGTATGCATCACATCTTTTTTTTCAAAGTTATACGAATTACGATTTTCAAGGTCATGAAATATCGGGAAATATATAGGAATTTTAAAGCAAAATTATTTTTAAAAAAAATATATAGAGATGAAATGGATAAAATATTGCAAGCACTTGAACCCCAAAATATTATTCAATATTATATTTGAACTACGTGTATTCAAATGATAATTTAAACATAAATCATAAATCATAAATCATAAAGAATTCGCAAACTTTCACTTATTGAATACTATATCTATCAGCTATATAGAAAGATAGAGACATTTTATTGACTTTGGAAAACAGATTGAATGTTTTTAAACAACAGCGATAAAGAATGTAGAGATTTATATAAACATTTGTGAGAGGAATTAATGTGCAAATAAGACACCATAAGAGGCTTGAACGTTGATCATCTATATATGGATGTTTGTATCTAATATTAGTTTTAAAAACTATATTAAAATAATGTAAGGTGCATAATTTCTGACATATCTCAAAATTGTTTTCAGTTTCTATCTGGTCAACGTTCAAATGTTCAAATCGACGGCATTTTATGATACATCTTTAGCAAAGTCACGTGACTGGGGCCAATGTCATACCTGACAGATTAATTAGGTTGAATGTTATCACCACACAGGTACCCTTTGATGAATAAACCTGGCATTTTATACCAAATCTTTATGGGTTTCTATTCATAAACATGTCATTAATAGATGTTTCTGAGGAAATATCCACTTAAAGAACCATTGGGGGGAAAAAATCAAGTTCATTCTTCTAAACTTGTAAAATCTTTATGAAAGTGTTTATTACAAACTCAAATCCCCTGCAAAGATACGAATTCGCTACAAAAGCATGATAGAGTAAATGGTCAATTTAATGGGTTGATATGTGAATACAAATTTAATTTAAGGCGAGTCATTCACTTAATTGGAGAAAGAATTGGATGGCAAGAGGTAAAATTCACATTAAAATTCTTTAACATAGTATCCAAAGCCTTGAAGAAATTTGGAAATTGACTGGTCAACATGCCACGCATATTTCACATTCAGTATTGCCTATATTAACTTTAAAATAAGCTGTTTCAGAATCAAATAAGCAGTGAACCAGTCCATGTTCTATTGTATTGGTGCTACCTCCTTTACTAGCTTCTCAAATGTTTGGCACAATGTCTTGCTTCGTAAGCCCGTGGGTGTGTGTGTGTGTGTGGGGGGGGGGGGGGGGGGGGTTACGTAATGTTTAAAAAAGTAAGGATGGACTTATTATACGACAAGACTATTTTTGCTAGCATTTTGTAAAAGAAGGGTGGTGTTTGTTGTTGTGGGATTATGACTGGATACATGCAGTATGTGTCTGGCTGAATGACATTATTATTTCACCTAGACAATTAATTGACTTGTGTGCACGGTGATGTTGTTGTAAACTATTTTTACTTCTTGAATCATTTCAGATGTATACAACGCCATAATTTAACTGCAACATACGATTTTTTATATAGTGAAACCTGTCTATATAAAATACAAAAGGGATCATCACAATTTTGACCTTTATATATTTACGTCCGTTTAAATACAGGTAAAATTGAGATAAAGTGTTTGTCAAAGATGTCCTTTGTAAGCGAAGTTCTTTACATGAGGGTATCTGCATATACTTGATTTACCGTTAAAAAAAAATTGAAATTAGGTTTTGATTCGGTTTAGTGTTTTACGGCATAGAAACATTGATTGCCAAGGAATTAGGAAACCAGTGCCTTGCCCAAGGGTATCCCACGGTATCCGACCCTGGCAGATCTGATGGTAGGATTTTAACCTGCAACCATTTGATCGCGAATCTGGTATGCTAACCACTCAGCCACAGCTTTTCCTATTAAAAGTGAGGATTACTTTAATTATTTCAACGGTTTTTTTTAAAAACTTTTTTTTTTTTTACTTTTTCACATATGTATTATTTCATTATTTTAAAATTTTCACGGCCCGGCTAACTTACCACACAGTTAACTTATCAAATTAAATGTGGAATCAAATTATGTTAAAATACCTTACTTAACAAACATATTACATTCAAGTTATGACCTATCAAACATGCATTGTACATTATTCACTCATGCAGAAGTATGACCTGCATCACAAACTTTGATCGATACATTTAGCAAGTGTTTATTCAATGTTTGCATATAATTTAAGTTGCTAGAGGGATTAATTTTGGTCGTATTTTTTGGTTAAATCATTGCTTATTCAGTTTGATAAGAACATGAAAGAGTACAGGATAATAATATACGAATCGTCGAATATGCATTCTATCCTTGGCAAATTGTACACGGTTTGTAGGTATCTTACTCCCTGCATTATTGTATTTTTTTTTCGACAGCTTTCCACTTTGCAAACTTGAAAAGAGAAAATAAGATAACTAACACATTAATTCAAAGCATGAAATTCCTTTTAAATAAAACTACTTTAACAGCGAATAAAACAGACACGTGTTAGGACGACTGATTGCACTCGCCAATAAGTCGAGTTGAAGATTATCGATTATGATCTGTATCAGATCATGGTCCACGTTGTTTGATCTACAGATCATTCCCATTAACTGCATAGACTCAGCTGACTCTGCCCACGACAGATCAGGGTCTGTGGGGTTTGAACATCGATTCGTCTTATAAGCGAATAAAGACGGTATTCAAACATTGCCTAAGATAGGGAATTGGTTTCAACATAATATATACATCATCATTTTCAACAAATAATTTTACCTTATTTGCTGATGAAATAGATGATGATATTTTATGTTTTTTTTTACTGTTTTTAAATTTGGAATTAGATACGTTGATTTGTTAAATAAATAAATATTGAGAGAGCACAGAAATCAGCGATACGATCTCAGTTTTTTACTGGACATCAACATTTTTTTTAAAAAAGAAAGAGATTGTCCACTTTAGTTTCATTCAATGTGGTGATTTTAAATTGTTAGATTTGTATTTCGATTATGAGTCTTACATGATTACTATTCATTTATTCAATTTACTTTAAATACAAGATGCTAAAATATGGATTTTTGCCATTTTTGCCATTGAATGGGTTGCATATAATTGTTTTGTGTTTTTGCTTAAGAAATATGAGAATTACTTTTCACTAATGTAGCAATTCATCGACAGACACCAACCACGCAACTCTGCTTGACAGGGCCCATGGATTGATTATGCTTCAAACAAATATTAAAAACCATAAATAAATAAAAACTGATGACCTTCCATACAATACCCACCCACCTGCCTCTCCTGATCAATGAGTTTCCCATAAATTAAGTTGGTTTCTCAAAAATCGCCTTTTCAAAGTGTGACTACACTTCCATATTTGCGCTCAAGTGAAAATTCTAATACGTTCCGTTTGAGCCCCCTCCCACCTCTACATCAATATACCGCTGATCCTCTAATAACGCGTGCATGGACAGGTTCTTGTTTAATTGCTACTTGAATTATTTCACTTCAGTTTAGTTAATGGCTGCTGACATGCAATACAGTTGTGAACTCACTTCATTAAATAACCTATTTTGATTTTTAGGAACTATTGTGACAAAGTTAGCCTCGCACAATGCCCACCCTTTTCAAATTGTTATCTCTCAATCTTCAGCTGTTAAGACAACATGAACCATGTTTGGACGATATTATAGAATATCAAAACCTCTAAGAAACAAATAACAAATTTGATTTTGAGGACTTTTCATTGGACGGACTTGATTATATTAAGGAGGAAGTCCGCTTTTGCAAAAGTCAAACCATACCGACCAACTGGAGGTCACGTGATCATTAATTTATGAACAAAACGCAAACTATCTTATACATAATATTTTTGGTTTTGGATTGCTTGCATTCTAAGTTATGTAAAGACAAAATGAAAATAGTACGAGTTAAATACTGCATCATTTCATATGCAATTAACATTTTTAAACAAGGGGCAAAACGAGTTTAGTTTCAAGGGATTTCGATTTTTTAAGGTATCAGTTTTGAGAGTTTCGCTGTAAAATGCGCTCTAAAACTGCAGACTAATATGAGAGCAATTTACTTACTTCTGCTCGTGATTTTTAAATGGGCAGCTGGTATTGAAGCATGAGGCATGATTCTATCGTCGTCCGTATGGAGTCGTTTTCTTGGCGGTGAATTTTCCTCCACAGCTAAAGCCGCAGCCCTTGATGCTTCTTCCATCTTGCGTGTGGCCTCTTCCATCGCTCTGGAAGCTGCTTCCATTGCTAACGCATCTCGCTCAGCCAGTCGGTCGGTTAGACTTCTGTGACTGGGAGTCGGAGGCAGACTGTCATCATCACCACCTGAAATAGAAATTGTTATTAATCATAACATTTGTACGAGAAATTTTGGGAATTTAGTAAAAACTCAGAGTAAAGATCTGTGATGCATTACAGTAACTATTTCACGGGCAAATCCAAGATTTGTAATTATGGCAGGGATGAGGGTGGTTCTGATCTGTTCTGATCAAAACCTTCTCTTGTACTCACTTACACGTCCACTATTTGAATTGGAAAAGGTTCAACAGACTCCTACACCCACTTACCCCGCCAACCACAACTTATCCCTTCCCCCCCCCCTACTCAAATTAACTCTGAATATGAATACATTCCATCAACAATTCATGAAAGGATGATAATAATCACATTTTCTACAGAAAAAGTAATTTCATCTAATTAAATGGAATTTGAGTCATAATTATTAGTGGTCTCGTTTCAATTTATTTAACCATCAAAGTACCTTCATATAACTGTGATTCCAATGCTGGGTGGGGAACATATAATAGGGCGTATATCCCCCTCCCCCATCCCTTACATATCATAACAGCCAACCAACTGAGGCAACACTTTTCTTACAGGTTAAGTCTAGATATTATTATCCAAATAATAAGGCCATTTGACGTTTTTAAAAAAGCTACTGACATACTTTACCCTTATTTAGACTTTATCTTATGTTCTGTTTGGAGACAGTTACTTGGTAGTGTATAGCCAGTATTGTTCTGACGTGCCATTAGACCCTTTATATATACATACATTCACCCGTTTAAAGGTTTACACATTGGATATCAGACTAGTTCTCTGCGGCGGGTAGTTTATCTAAGTTACCTCCCACCCACCCCAAAGCACATCCACCTGTAACGTATTGTAAGGACAAACTGAGTTTATGTTTATGACCAAGTTATCGAAACGATTTTATTCTTGATAAAACAACAGAGTCCAGCTAAACTTTTGCATTTGCTATCTGTCATAACCCGGATAAATTAATTGGATATTTCATCATGGACTTTCTTTCATTAAAATATTAATTGTTTAAAGTACACTAGCATTAAACAAAAACGTTTGCAAAACTCTTGATATAGTGACGCATCCACAAACTTTAATTTGTGAAACTTCAATGGCATGATAATGTCATATAATATTCTGGTTTGGTAAAGAGTTATTCCGCAGCATAAGGTCACCTTCAAACATATATGTTTAGTAAATGCAAACAAGATCGACATTATATACTAGTATTGTTATTATAATGGAACTATGTGAGCAGCAAGATGGACGGCCAAAGAATTCATTTATTCTTTAATCAAGTGCATTATTTTTATTAATACTAATTACGAGGTTTGATGCTGGCAAACGAATGAGCTACAGCTGTCACTTTGACACAGTCTGACATTTGTAATAGAAGAGGTACACTCACGACAGCGACTCAAAAATTGAGCCTCCTAGATGTCTCAATTTATTTCAAATGATTACTCTTCGATAGAATCCGGTGAAATGTGAGATGTATAATGATTCACTTGACGACCCGCAAATAACCAGGTTCTTGTTCAAAAGCAGAGCTTTGCAGGGTGTTTATGGGATCAAGAGATTAAGTTACACCCAAATTATACATTACAAATTATTCCTTTCGATTTGAGGAACATCTTGAAGCCAATGACATCTAATATATGGATGCTAAGATTTATTCTACAGACAACAATACATTGATTAAATCTCAGAGATCTTTCATTAAATCGAGCTACTCCCCGTATGGTCTATAATTTGGACTAGTCTAAGGGACGACCAAGTTTTGTTATGCGATGATACGGTCTAGCTATGATAGTGTTGTTTATTTAATAAGACTTTATAGTGGGAACGGAAAAGAATATATCAGATGTTAAAAGAGATAAGGATTAAGAAATAAGAAAAATGGTGTCGCATCATGCTATATAGCAATTGTTTTGCTGCCATCTTCTGTTCTAGATTACCATTGCCGGGTGCCCTTGATTAAAACTCATTTCCGTTTTAAATTTCCGAATAGAGCTCTTGACTTGTCAATGGGGCAAATTGATACTTTAATCAAAGAACCAGTTTGATATAATGACTCGATTAAGAAACACGCTTAACATATTCGGCTTTACTGTCATGAATGGATTCAAGTTGCTCTTAAATCGTGTTTTATTTTGCCGACCAATTAATAGGTCATTCTGGGGAAAATAAATACAATGGCCCTCACTATCCCATAGACCATAAAGTGATATGAAAATAGCTTAATTACGGTGCAGTCTTTTATACAGGTGAAGGTAGTAAAAATGAAACTAGATGGAGAACGAGATATCAGGAAATTAACTATAGGTTTTTAAGCTTAAAGACAACATCAACATTTCTATTTATTCAACAAGCGTATGGCAAAGTTCACAGAAAAATCTAAAATTTTAGTGTATACAAAATGCACCTTAAATAGATATATTTTAAGTACCGTCTATACTCTCTTATATGACGAGTCTCACTGCAACCTGTACATACCAAGATCTGCCGCCGCATGATGAGCCGGCAGATCTGGGTCTGTGCAGTTTTATAGAAGTAATCAGTAGAACAAACAAAATAGACCATGACGTTATGCTATGCAGATCAGGATATTTATTGTAGTTTGGCTCGATGCATACGTGAGTACATACGGTAAAAGATCACAATTTATTCTGCAGTATTTTATCAAACTTAACTATGCAAACATATTTATGAATACGGTCTATGCAAAATATATCTTTATAGGTTCGAGGTCCTAAATTTCCTAATAGGAAGCCGAGTATTTAATCCGATCCTTGCAATATAAAAGTAAAATGCTACCACTTGATATTTCATAAGTGTATACCGTTTACTTTTCTTACTATATATATATATATATATATATATATATATATATATATATATATATAGAGAGAGAGAGAGAGAGAGAGAGAGAGAGAGAGAGAGAGAGAGAGAGAGAGAGAGAGAGAGAGAGAGAGAGAGAGAGAGACTAACTTTTGCATGTTTTTTGTCATGATGTAAAATTTTTCAAAGTTAATTACATAAAAATTACCCTTACTTGCAAGTTTGGTCCGACTTTAAAACGGTTCGTTCTGAGACGTAGACATACGGTATAATCACGTTCATATAGTTCTGATCAATATAACATTGAACAAAAGCTAGATATCATCGCCTATTATATTTGACTTTGATATGATCCACTCGTATATTAAAATCTCCAAGGCATGATTATAAGTTATTGATAAATCTAACATAAACAGGACCACGAATCATCACCTATTATATTTGACTTCGATATGGTATACTCAGATATTAGATTATTTGACGCTTGATTATGCAAATTTTTATACACTGAACAGAAGGCCAGATATCATCATTAATTGTATTCCACCTAAGTATGTTGAAAGACAGTACAAAGAAGTGCATTAGATCTGGTCTCCAATCAGTTACACGTGAGATTCACACCTTGGAAGCGTTGACATAAAATTGTGATATGAAAATCAAAGAAGAGATTAAATCGGCATGTTATGTATAGGTGTACACTTACATAGCTGTTGTGCTTGGAGTCGCCACAGATGCTGTAGACTCGACAATGGTGATCGACGATCTGTTCAAATAAGACAAGATAGAAGTCTAAATTAATTATTGCTTACCAATGAACACTGAATGATCTATAACATACAAAGCATTCAAAATTATTACTAGTTCTTACCCAGTTGATCAAGCCTCTGATATCAATGAAGTCATTTTATGCAACATTATAAACGTCAGGCCCAAAATGTTGAAATATTAGCCTAATGGAAAAGCAAATGTTTGCATAATTTTAACTTTCTACTTTGTATACTTTATTTGTTATTTTCATCGTGTACTAATTCAGCAGTATGTAAACTCCGGGTAAGTTTACGAGTTAAACTTAAACATATAACACTAGTATTACACATCTTAATGTGTGTGTGTGTGTGTGTGTGTGTGTGTGTGTGTGTGTGTGTGTGTGTGTGTGTGTGTGTGTGTGTGTACCCGTTACACAAAATCCAACACATAAAACGCCTAATTTAACAAATTAATGTGAAGACAATGCGGTATATATATATATATATATATATATATATATATATATATATATATATATATATATATATATATATATATATATATCCACTGATCGTGAAAACCATTCGTACAAGCATATACCGTACATCGTTATGCAAACATTAATCATCTTTGACAATACGTTAAGATTTAAAAACCAGTTGAGAAGTGTCAATAGCTGTGATACTGGGGAAGTGTCAATAGCTGTGATGTAGGGAAAGCGTGCTGCAACGGAAGTGTTTATAGCTGTGATGCATGTATCTGTATAGAATAAGAAACACTTGTTTATGACGTGTCATGACATTTTTCTTAGGATTTAAGCACCGATAATCTCAACTTAAGTCCACATGCTAAAGTCCCATCTTTAGTCTTAATACTATAGTCTCATCTTGAGTCCCAGTGCTAAAGTCATGTCTTGAATCCTACTTCTGAAGTCTCGTCTTTAGTCTTAGTGCTATAGTCTCGTCTTGAATCCCAGTACTGAAGTCTCGTCTTGAATCCTAGTTCTGAAGTCTCGTCTTGAGTCATAGTGCTATGGCTTATCATGGGTGCAAGTGCTATAACTCTCTCGAAAACAAGCCAGTCATAAGTCCATGTGTCAATGTATTTCTATGTGAGTTAGATAAAGTCCCCATGATTATGTATTTCTGTGCCAATTTGGAAAAATCCCTATGTTAACTTATTTCTGTGAGGGAAAGTTCATATGGATACGTATTTCTGTGTGAGTAATAGTAAGTCCCTCTGTGTGAGGGAAAGTCCATATGTATACGATTTTCTTGTGAGTTAGAGAAAGTCCCTGTCATTTTGTATTTATGTGCCAGTTAGGAAAAGTCCATATGCATACGTATTTCTGTGTGAGTCAGAGAAAGTCCCCTTGATGACGTATTTCTGTGCCAATTAGGAAAAGTCTCTATGTTTACATATTTCTGTTTGAAGACAAGTCCATACGTATATGTATTTCTGTGCGAGTCAGAGAAAGTTCCATTGATGATGTATTTCTGTGAGGAAACGTCATAACGTTTACGTATTTCTGTGTGAGGAAAAGTTCATATGAATACGTATTTCTGTGTGAGTTAGGGAAAGTCCGTATGTGAATGTATTTCTGTCTGAGTAAGAAAGTCCACACGCTTACGTATTTCTGTGTGAGTTAGGGAAAGTCCGTATGTGAATGTATTTCTGTCTGAGTAAGAAAGTCCACACGTTTACGTATTTCTGTGTGAGTTAAGGAAAGTCCGTATGTGAATGTATTTCTGTCTGAGTAAGGAAGTCCACACGTTTACGTATTTCTGTGTGTTAGGAAATCTCATTATAGAGACGAAAGAAAAACATTTAAAGGATTATCAGATCTTTAAATTAATTGTTCCAACAATTAGTTAATATGAACAATTAAGGTCCTGGCTTTTTTTTTATCTCCCTAAAGTAAGTGCATTTGTGCAGATAACTGTCATACATTTAAACACGGGCATATGTGTTAGTCATGTGACCAGCACAATGCCAAATTAATATGTTGTTAGGACAAAGATGTTAAGTACATTGAATTGAAATCTATCTATTTAATGACAATACAAGCTTGTAACATTCTGTAGGCATGTTCTGTCTCAGCTTACATTGATAAAACAACCTACATATGTTACGAGAAGAAGCTTTTAATGTGTTAGTAAATATTGTAGCAATTTCATTTCACTTTATAATGGCTAGGATCAGCTAACAAAATACATGTTGTGACGTCAAGAGAATAAAGAAACAACAACTTTCCAAGTATATGTACATACATTTCATAAGAGAAAACAAAAACATGTATATAAAAACGACAACAGTATCAAAAATCTCTTTCACCACAAGATACTGTTCGGTTCTAATACAAATATACGGTTCTAATACAAGTATACGGTTCTAATAAAAAGTATACGATTCTAATACAAGTATACGGTTCTAATACAAGTATACGATTCTAATACAAGTATACGGTTCTAATACAAGTATACGGTTCATATTCAAACAAAAAATTGTGTGCACAACAAATGCAAAATGTAAATGTTAATGCAAAATAAATGAAACGGTAATATGGCGGTTCCAACAAAAAAAAAAGGGTTAAAGTAATTAAGGAATAAAATGTGGTCGGAGCGAAGTGAAATCAAATAGGTACAAATTCTTTTAAGCGTTCCAGTCAGAAAAACAACAAACATTTTTTAAGAAAATTACTCTTGCAATATGCTTGTTTCAAATAAGTATAGCCAGCAGAAGGATGTCAAATAATAATAATAATAATAATAATAATAATAATAATAATAATAATAATAATAATAATAATAATAATAACAACAACAACAACAACAACAACAATAATAATAATAATAATAATAATAATAATTAATAATAATAATAATAATAATAATAATGATGATATTAATAATAATAATAATGACAATAATGATATTAATAATAATAATAATAATAATTAATAATAATAATAATAATAATAATAATAATAATAATAATAATAATAATAATAATAATAGTAATAATAAAAATAAAATTTACCAGAACATGCCCAACAGGGAAATAAATTAATGTCATTAGAGGTTTTAAAAAAAATGTGCGAATATGATATTATACCAGGTGCGACACAGAACCTTCAAATGTATTAGAACCACAATACGTTGAGCCGGAGGGCTAAACTTGCCATTTAATAAGCTGCCATTCAGATGATGGTGTGCTGGGTGGCTGGGAGGGATAAGGGTTGGGCCTGGCGATAGGTCGTAGCCATAGCCGGACCGTCGACCTTCACGTCTGTTTCCATCAATTGCTGACTGCAGTTCCTGGGGAGAGCTTAGTTTGAGTTTTTCACACTCATATGGATACAAGTACTTCATGTACCTACAAATACATATATAAATACATATATATATATATATATATATATATATATATATATATATATATATATATATATATATATATATATATATATATATATATATATAGATGCACATATATAGCAATTTCATTGCTACAAGCAATGGACGGAGACTTGATCGTGAAGACATCATTATTATACTACTACCGTTAATAATGTTTAATATCAAACAGAAAACGTAGCATTTAACCAAATATCTACTATTTTCTGTTAGTCATAGTATTTATTGATGTAACCATTTGAATATTGATGTAACCATTTGAATATTGCTGTAACCATTTGAATATTGATGTAAGAATTTGAATATTGATGTAACCATTTGAATATTGATGTAACTATTTGAATATTGATGTAAGAATTTGAATATTGAAATAACCATTTGAATATTGCTGTAACCATTTGAATATTGATGTAAGAATTTGAATATTGATGTAAGAATTTGAATATTGAAATAACCATTTGAATATTGAAATAACCATTTGAATATTGATGTAAGAATTTGAATATTGAAATAACCATTTGAATATTGATGTAACCATTTGAATATTGATGTAACCATTTGAATATTGATGTAACTATTTGAATATTGATGTAACCATTTGAATATTGATGTAAGAATTTGAATATTGAAATAACCATTTGAATATTGATGTAACTATTTGAATATTGATTTAACCATTTGAATATTGATGTTAGAATTTGAATATTGATGTAAGAATTTGAATATTGAAATAACCATTTGAATATTGATGTAACTATTTGAATACTGAAATAACCATGTGAAAATGTGATTTAAGAAAAAGTACTTCCCCAATAAATTACATGGATTACAATAATATTCAAGAAATTCCAGTAAAAAATAAAACATCAACTGGAAAATATATATTTATAAAGATCAAAGTTTCACACCTACTTTGAAGACATAAAAAGTTATAAATCCAACAAATATGTAATAAAGTAAAGTCAACACAATGCTGACCACGTTATCGTGTAAATATCTAAATCGATAAAGCTCGCGGATGAACAGCAGTGCAATATCTTAAGCAATTTAAACAACGAAAAATATTTCAGAATATAGTGTAAAAATGTCACTCAATATTAATGCTGAAACAATGTTATAAATTATTGTCAGATGAAATACCAAACATTAAACTTACTGTGTTCTAAGAGTGAATGCTGCGCTAGTGATAGATGAGGGTAAATTTAATCCCTTTGTGATTTCTCTCCACAACTTTTTGTTGATGACCTCCACAAGTCCGCCTTTAGAGACTACCAACTTGAACAACTCGTACAAATCTAAAGTCTGCTTTGCCATAATGGGGATCCTATTCACAGGGGTTCCTAAAATGTAATAAAGAATTATCATAATTAGCACAGGGGTTCCCAAAATGTAATAAATAATTATTACAATGATCACAGGGGTTTCTGAACTGTAATACAAAATTATTACAATTAGCACAGAGCTTCCTAAAATGTAATAAAGAATTATTAAATCATCACAGAAGTTCCTGAAATGTAATAAAGAATTATTACAATTTTACAATTTATGTACTCTTTGTTAATTGGTGATTACTGCAGTCGACCAGCAAGTGGAAGACTGCATGAAAAACTATTGATTACATAAAGTAATACAATTATTTAACTAGTTATGTTTAATTACCATCGCAATCATAATCGTGTTTAAATACGATGGAGAAACCATGCTCCGATTAGTGTCGATCGACAACCGAAATTATGTGACTATCGAAAACTGGTTGCATCGACTCTTTACCGAAATAGACTGTTAGCTAACCAACACACACACACAAAAAAAATTCAGATCTAAATCTAGAAATAAACAAAAATTCTTACAAGTAAGCTTAATCATGCTGCTTTTCAAAGTTTGATGGGCCATTCATTCATATTTCTTCAATATCTCCAACTTATCAATGTTGATTGTATAAATACGTGCAAGAAAAGGGTTAACGAATAAATATTTTTTTATATAAATCATTTTGAATGAAAATATCCTACAATTTCACAAATTGAAGCATTTTATGTACGTTATAAGTTTATAAAATGTATCTGTCCTAAATAAAATATTGTAAATCTCATAACTTATTGTTTTCGTGTTAGTTTGTTTTTGTTTTTGATGGTTTAACGCCATTTTTCAGCACAATATAGGCTATACATGGCGGCCAGTATTAATGGTGGAGGAAGAACCCGGACAACCCCCGGAAAGAACCACCGACCCACGAGAAGCTACTGGCAAGCTTTCTCACATAACTACATTTGCCGAATCTTAAACTCGAACACACGCAAACATAGGTGAGATGGCAGTGGTCTGTAACGGACAGCGCTTTAGACCACTCGTCCACTCGGGGCCCCTTTTCGTGTTAGTAATTAATCTCATTGACAGAATGTAGACACACATATATACACACACACAATTACTACTACTACTACTACTACTACTACTACTACTACTACTACTACTACTACTGCTACTACTACTACTATTAATAATAATAATAATAATAATAATAATAATAATAATAATAATAATAATAATAACGACAACAGCAGCAACAAAATATACGTTTTATAGTAGTTATAAGGCATCACTCATAAAGTAAAAACGTTTGGAAGCCACTCGTGTCAATACGATGTTTCCACTTCTCTCGTGTCAATACGATGTTTTCACTTCTCTCGTGTCAATACGATGTTTTCACTTCTCTCGTGTCAATACGATGTTTTCACTTCTCTCGTGTCAATACGATGTTTTTACTTCTCTCGTGTCAATACGATGTTTTCACTTCTCTCGTGTCAATACGATGTTTCCACTTCTCTCGTGTCAATACGATGTTTTCACTTCTCTCGTGTCAATACGATGTTTTCACTTCTCTCGTGTCAATACGATGTTTCCACTTCTCTCGTGTCAATACGATGTTTCCACTTCTCTCGTGTCAATACGATGTTTCCACTTCTCTCGTGAATTCTTTTGTTGCATCTACTCAGTTAACATAGATATTATCTGTATTATTTCGTAACAATGACATCATTGACATAACGTCGGTAAACGGTATACATTACCATTATAATCTCACATCTTTACGGGATCAGAAACATACATAATTCTTAAATAAAATCTAAATAAGTTTTATATCACCGTATGTACTCGCTAATAAGATGAGTCCAACTGCAAGCTATAAAGATCCCAAATATGCCGTTGCATAAAGCGCTCACAGTTCTGGGTCTGTGAAGTTGAATAGGATTAGTTACTAAAACAAGCAACATATACCCTGATCTGCAGGCATATTACGCAACGGAAGAACGGGATCTTTGTTGTGTGCACTTGACTGACTTATAAGCGCGTAAAGACGGTAATATGTAAGCTGTTTATTCATTGTCAGCTATGAACTTATTTCATGCAAGAGCCAAATTTGGTGAAAACTTTTCTCAGATATTGAAAACAATAATATAGGCAGTTTAAAAACCAGTTTGAACGTTAGCTAGTGTGATCATGTTTAATCAATTGAATATATTGTCCAGGTGGGATATAAAAGAAATTAAGATCAAATTGAATTGCATCTGGTTTGGATATGCTTTTAAATATGTATAAGGTGAGATAGCTTTGTCATGCCTTATATCCCCATAATGATAAAATCACTTTGTTTTATCTCAAATGTCCATTGGATTAGGGTAACATATATGTCCTTCCCAATAGATTGTTGTTGTAAATCAAATGTGTAATTAATTATTCAACAAGCAATACTGGCGCCGTTGCCAAAATAGTCAATAGAAGTCGTGGGAATCAGAAATCTTAACAGAATCAGTATTACGAACATTTAAAATGTGATTTCTATCAAATGACAAATGTATATCATCAATTATTAACGATTACAGTCCATGATGCTATTAGAAATAATGATAACAAAGGAATACAATATGAGCCAATATACAGAGATATTGTGAAAACCATGCCGATTTAAAGCATGTACTAAAGACAATAACATATACGATTATTTACAACGAAAATCTGAATACTGCTTAATCTATTAGCATATAAGACTGATTCTTCTAGAAACAGTTTTGACGACGCACATGCAATTTTCAAATTTGTCACAACATTGATATACGTAATAATAGTAGCAGTAGTAGAAACCGCACGCCACCTAAGTTGTGATTTTTTTTCAGCTATAATTTTCATGGCTTTGAGAAATGCACGATTATTTTGGAAGCGGTTGTGGTTGTTGTTGTTGTTGTTGTTGTTATAGGGATTAACGTCATTTGTCAGCACAAGATAGACTATACATGGCGGCCAGTATTAATGGTGGAGGAAGAACCCGGAAAACCCAGAAAGAACCACCGACCCACGAGAAGCTACTGGCAAGCTTTATGACATACCTACATTGGCCGAATCCGAGATTCGAACCCACTCAGACATAGGTAAGATAGCAGTCATCCGTAAAAGAGAGCGCTTTAGACCACTCGGGGCCCCTTATTTTGGAAAAAAGAAAAACGTGGCATGTCTATGAAACGATTTGTATCTTCCTGGACATAAGCAATACTACAAGACTCAATTTGTATTAGCCTACCTAATACACTTCCACATCCCAAATATAGTTTTTAATATATCTCAATATGTATAAGGAGCGTACACAATTTAGAGGTCGTTGTGGTATGTCTGGAATTTTGTTGTATATTTTGTGGCTTTGTTACTTACCACAAGTCATAAAACGTGTCTGGACTCTATGGCAGAATCAGTCATAAATATTTGTACTAATTTGTCACATTAAACCGATAAAAACTTATTTAATCTAGTTAAACTATTATTAACATCGTCCTCTTCAACTTTCTCATTGTATTGATCTATCTCCATTTCATTCATTGCGACGAAAATACAGAATGATGTTATACAGTTTTGCTTCCTCTCGATACATGCTAATAGTGGTGACAAATTTTAGAAAAGAATTTTAGTATTAAAAATTTATATCAAATTGAATTTAACAAATCTGAATAACTTCAAAGCTGGAGCTACAAATATGTCCTATTCACAGAAATAGCTTTGATAAGCCCACAATAAACCAGGACCTTTAATGGAGTTCTGCATGAGTGTTGAAAGTGACTAGAAAATTGTTCAGCTCAATGCCACTTTGTTAATTTCACAATGAGGCCAATGAAAGTGGCAATTGAATCAATACGTTGTCTATTGACTTAATCCTGTGTGATAGCATCAGATTTACAGAATCAAGTGCTGGACAATTATTTGACAAATTTGATAATGTCTCGATTCTGCTGCGCTGAGTAGTGATAGTGGACTGATAATAGAAAATGGGCGCTAGTTAGTATTGGCGTCTCTACAACGAAGAATTGCTGGTTGGTTGTTGTCAAATCAATTTGTTTAATATGGACGGAAAAGATGGATAACAAATTTTGCTTAAAAATGAAATTAACCGTAACTTTGCCATTGTTCTTTTTTAGAAACTAGAATTTTGTATGATTTATCTTGTAACTGTGACAATAAATTGCAATTAATATTCATGTTGTATATTTTATTTAGATTTATGAAACATATACAAGTAAATAAATGGTTTTTAATAAGGCGATTGAGTTGAGATTAAGCAAACACTTAAACAGCATCTAGTAAACGTATACTTTTAGTTTTCCTCATATTACGTCTATTTGGTTACCTTACCCGAGAAAATATGTACCTACCTTATGTATGAGAATTCATTCAAGAATATGGTATTATTTACTTTGCATTTTTCTGGTGTAGACCAGATGATATTCGACCTTCCGTTTCAAAGAGCATAGATAACAACATTTTCATTAGTGATGCGATGGTGGACAACTTCTATATCAGAATGGCACCATTTCTACTTAGCATTAATCTTAACACCATAATAAGTCACCACCCATCTAACACCATAATAAGTCACCATCCATTTAACACCATAATAAGTCACCATCCATCTAACACCATAATAAGTCACCATCCATCTAACACCATAATAAGTCGCCATCCATCTAACAATAATAAGTCACCATCCATCTAACACCATAATAAGTCGTTTGGTGGTAGTACAAGGTCAATGTCACCATCCATCTAACACCATAATAAGTCGCCATCCATCTAACACCATAATAAGTCGCCATCCATCTAACACCATAATAAGTCGCCATCCATCTAACACCATAATAAGTCGTTTGGTGTCTTAACACCATAATAAGTCGTTTGGTGGTAGTACAAGGTCGATGTCACCATCCATCTAACAGAAGCGATCGAAAATCATTCCAGATGGCCATTCTAAAGTTCTTAATATAAGTCAGATCGACATTGTTTCTATATACGACCGACTAGACAACAGACGAAGTCTTTCAGTGTTGATATGACGATGCATTCAGAAGAAATAGTGATAACAATATTTTCAAGACAGCCACCGTGGCAGGTATAAAGACTCTCAAATAAGTAATGATATACTATTGAATTTATGAAATTAGTTGAATAACGTCCAGCTTTTCCAAGCCTTGGCTAACAAAAGCTGGACATAATTATACGCGTTTCATGAATTTAATATTAATTCATGAACCATTTGAGATGCTTTTTATCACATAGTGTTCATTTTAGTGGAATAATTTCGTTCATTCTGAAAAACGGTGCACCTTTCATTTGTTGAGGTCCCAAACAAAGCTGAACTAGTAAAAGTAGGTTGCACTTTTTAAGAAGCTATAATTCAATGAAAAAGCTTACATCCAAATAAATAAAACATTTCATAAAGACAAAGTCATTTTCAAAACAGTGATCAATACGATGTGATGCCAGTAGGTATGAGTACATGTCTACTATAGAATGTCCATTTCAGAACAAAACATTACATTGTTTCTATTATCATGTGAAATAGGATTACTGGATGCAGAAATTGTCATATTTACTTCAATGCATTTGTGACAGGATATTTGCAGTTTTTGACTGGAGCAATATACTGCACAGAAGAAATAAACAAATTGATTTTTGAGTCAGATTTGCATCCCATAGTTACAACGTAAAGAATAGTGTATCTGGATAAAGTTCTGTCAGTTAAGATATCCATTTATGTCCATTTTCTTCTGTGAACAGAGGTGAGTCTAAACCACGCTTTTATATACGGTGGATTCTATATCTATGTTACCGATATGCCGCTCCTCCCCTACCCCGCCATAAAATAAGCAGTACCCTTAGTTTTACTTCTTATTTTTGTTCTTGTGCTGTAGTTTTATGCCATTTTTCTCATTATGACGACATAACAAACCCTGTGTGGGTAACATATCCATATTCAGAGAGCGAAATATTTTTTCTCAATTTCCTTTCGCTAATGGAGTTTAAAAATAGCCGCCAAAAATGTTCATTTAAAATCAAACATTCCAGAACGCGGAGTTAAACTCGTTTCCCAAGATCCATGCCAGTCATTAAAGAAGATACTACACAATAATTTCATGGGGTTATTTGGAAAAATCAGAATCACCAAATCTGAGATCTTCGGTCTACTGTGACAGCCATATCGAACATCAGACCGGCACTATTTCTTTTAGACCAACTAGACATCATAAAGGTCTTCTAGTGAAAATCCCATAGCAATAGTATATTTTTGCAAGGAGATACAACTATTTTCAAGATGGCCGCTGTGGCAGACATAGTGTACATCAGATTAGCACCATTGTCATTTGTGCTCTATTGGACACCATAAGAAAGTTGAGTGAGAACACTAATCCATCCATCAATAAGAAGAGTTTCGAAATACCCGCTCTGGCGGACATATTGGCTATCCGATCGGCATCAATTTCTATTTAGAATAACCTAGATATCGTATAAATTCTTTAAGTGAAAGCCATATTGATATGACCATATACTCAAGAGGAGTCGCGATAAAATTTCAACAATTACCAATGTGGATGTACGAGCGGCACCATTTTGAATTGGGACCAAAGAGACCATGGTATAAAATGGGTATGCTACGTTTTATGGCTAACATTCAAGTATTTTAGGAGGAGTACAGATAACCAACTCGTGCTCACAACAGGGGGATTAGGAATAATACAAAAATTATTTTCAAGATTGCCGCTATTTTCATTTAGGATCAACTAGGCATTCTAAGTCTTCCGATGAAAACCCGGTATCAACATAAAAACTTTCCTCTAGTAGCAGCAACGTGCGACCAATAGAGTTAATAAAGAACAAAGACTAAAGCAGACTGGTTTCTACTACCCTCAAGAAAGAATAGTTCATGTTATGCCATGCAAGTAGCATAGAAACAGTTCTATTTCATCGAAACTTAAGATAGTACGGACAGTCTCTAAAATAATTAAAAACAAATTATCGGTCCAAACTACATTTTCATTGCACGATCTCAAGTTATGCGAGAAATTGGTGAAGCCTTACAAGAAATATATTGACAACTGTTTTTAATATGAATAAAGCAAATTAAATCTAATAATTGTCACTGACAAGGAATGCTTTCCTATGTAATTGCTGATAGCTTGCGACGTGCAGATACCGAGTTTATTGAAAACAATGCACATTATACACAGAATTCAACGAACTTAGGCTCAGAATTGGCCCTGAAGATGTAAATTGTCACATTCAAGCCCATTCAGTTATCTGCTAATGATCATAAGGAATCAAATGAGATAATGATCATCATAAATATAAATTATCTGCTGCCTCTTTTGTCATACCGTTCTAAAAAACATTTCTGTGAGAACGAAATTGTGTTATGACTTGTCCATCAAGATGCGCTTTCTCTAACAGCATATTTTCGTGTTTCTACATATCAATTATTATCGCGTAAATAAAAACGTTCGGTATAGATTATATATATATATATATATATATATATATATATATATATATATATATATATATATATATATATATATATATATATATATATATATATATATTCGGTATTATGTGAATAGACGATTTTGTCCATTGAATAGAAAGGATGACTTCAATAAAGACAGTAAAGACATCTGGCTTATTTGCTGTAATTATAAGACCTTTTTGAATGGTAGAAATCGAATCGAAAATTGATGAGATTTCCCATGGGGGCCATGCATTTAACACGATGTCTCTAACTGTATACAAAGAGGCCTCCAATTAGACACCATGGACCGAACAACTCAAATTCGGCCAGTCTAACGAGAAGCAAACGTCATTAGATGCACATTACTGAATGCCAAATTTTGGAGAAAGGTCAACTCAGTGCATTTACAATTTGATGAGTTGACTGTGTACGATGGAACTGATCCTGCCTTTTCCTTGCATCCTAAATTAGGGTGACTTGAGCTTGGGATTTAGTCCCATAGCTATACTTGCTTAATACTAAATAGTATTCGATACTTTATAATCCAACTGAAAGAGAACGTAATGCCCATAATTCCTTATTCGTGTTCTTGTATCAGTTTCACTTAAATGTCGATGGATGATCTTTAATTGGGGGTTGAGCTTCATATTTTCTGAAACTGGTTTAGGATGTTCAGATTGTCGTTGAAGATTGTCATACATATTTGTGTTGTTATTTTGGAGCGTGTCTAGTTATACATATAAACACAGATACTTCTGGGTAAAAACATAATTCCATGTCAACCAACTAAAGACTTAAGTATGCTTACATTAAGTGAAATATAAGACGACATCTTTGCTACTGCCTTTACAAAAAATTCAATTAAAAAACAGTTGTTATAAAATTATTATTAATCTTTAACTGCTATAAAAGGAGATAATTTCCTGCTGGCTCGAGAGAATAATTTTGGCGTGAATCAATTGAATTCGGCTTGATCAATAACAGGCTTAAAGTTAGAGCCAAAATTTCCCCATATTCTTCATATTGTAAAGTAATTAAGCTGAATTACAATTACTTCAGTATTCTTTTTGACCAATTGAGATCAGAATTGCATTTAATGATGTGCAAGAAAGAGTATTTTAATTCTAGTCCTTAATTGATCAATAAAGCAGAATGAAAGAGAGTGGTGCTGGATATAAAAAGATACTGTCACAATCTATTGCAAGACTGCCTTTCATTTTCTCACCAACGTATCAATGTGTGTTATAACCTGATAAAAATGTGATAAACCCAATTAGACTATAGTCTTTATGAGACCCTATAGGACTACAAAATCTGTAGGGGATCGAATGTTATTCCCAGGGGAGGGCCAAAACATCCTTGGGTTCCCAGCTCAAGAGAATCGTGCTTTCAAGGTGATTTGATGAGTAAAAGACAGGAATTGCTTGACACCTTTCCAAGACAATGCCAGCTGAGGTCCACACTGTTCTGCGTCAGCATGACACAATTGAATTCATCATTTAATTTTCATACAATACTGTATATTCTTGTACTATTTTGAGAAATAATTTGTTTTTATTATGAAATGTAAAACTGTAGACAATTAGCACGTATTTATCGGAGTCCTTTAAAATAATACACTTAGGATGAAGCCCTGAAATAAAAATGTCTGTGGAATTAAATAAAACGTGATATGTAATTTATTAACATACGTTAATTATATATCCGACATCCTTTCGTAGAGTGATAATGGTGAAACAAACTATACAATAAATCAGTATTATCGATTATAGAGTATAAGCACTCAATTTTCTTGCTGTTTCTTTGAAAGTACGTGATTTTATTGACCAGGGTATTTCAAAGGAAATTGTCGGATTATATTTGGACATTATGTATCAAAATTATTAACTAGAATCGAATGTGAATGAATTAATACATTGTTATTTAGTAGCAAAAACACTTTGCGTTGATATTTGACGACGCTATAATTATTGAAATAGAGAACTGGTATCTTAGTCAAAAGTTAACTAAATTATCTCAGATCTAAAGTTCATCTTTTATTGCAAACATTAATCACAACCTTGACCACACAGAAGAAAAAATGCAGCTGAGGCGAGGAAAAATATTCCAAACAAATGTCCTTTAATTAATAATATTCATTGATAGTTGACCAAATATTCCATGCCAATGGCAGGCTAATAGCCAACTTATACTGTCAACATTAGACGTCTGTATGTTTAATCAATCATGCATAATAACATAATATCAAATTAAACAACATTCAAGTGATGCCAACAAGGTTAATGAGGCATCCCTGGTCTAACTTCGTAATCATGTGGATTTATGACCAATCAAATCGGTATAACGTTACGAATTAAGTATAAACAAAATATTAATTGCGTGGATTATGCGTTTAAGGCCATACCTTCTGTCCAAATCGCTTTTGATGCCACGACCCAGTCTGTCTCTAGATCAAATCCCTGATGATATTGATCACGTGACTACCGAAGCCTTAGTTTACCTAATATATAATCAGATAGAAATTTGTGTGGTATCAGGTAAGAGGGGGGGGGGGGCTTTAAAATCAGGGTATACATGAGACACGAAGGCATTGCTTGTGACAGAAGGGTGTGCAGCTGATGGGGTGGATATACGGTGGGCAACTGTTTCATATTGTGATCTTCTCGTCCAGTAAGAATGATGCAATCTTGTTACTTTTTTTTTTTTTAAAACAATGCAAAACTTGGGCTACTTCCATTACTTCACACTTATCCAACATTGAGTTTAGTTGTACTACCTGAGCTAGGTAGAAACCGTTCCGTTTGGTTATTTGTTTTATTCTATCAACTGTTACCGCAAATATGGGTGATCTTTGAACAACAGTAATTAACCATCCAAGCGGTACAGAGTAGAGTAAAGGTGCACTCTTCTTCACTTTTTTCAATGGAAACAGTCCGCTCAAGGGCTTAGATGCAATGAAGTAGTCCACGCAAGGATTAAAATGCATTGAAGTAGTTCCCTCAAGAGTTTTGATGAACTGAAACAGTCCGCTCAAGGGTTTTGGTCCATTGAAGCAGTCAGCTCAAGGGTTTTGATCCACTGAAGCAGTCCGCTCAAAGGATTTGATGAACTTAAGCAGTCCGCTCAAGGGTTTTGATGCATCGAAGCAGTAGAGTGTTACAGTTACACAATTTCGCTTTCAGTGATTTCTAATTACCACTTTACCATTTGAGACTATGTGCTTTACAAACTTCAGGCATACCAAAATCGGACTCGCAATTTGAGGATTCTACAACACACATTATTATTTGTTGCTGTTTTGTTTGGGTTTTTAAACATTAAGTTTAATTAATTATGTACTATATTGATTAGTACGCATGCCCTCGATTATGTTGTACTCATTAATATCTTGCGATTCAAGAGTAGCTAAAGATCAAATCAGCATAAAATACCTTTCTAAAACTTTTTATGTGTATCATAAAGTTTTAAAATTGATAATGTAATTTGATTTGAAAGGGCAGCTAACATTAAACTCTTCATAACGCGTATTTCTACTACTTCTTTTATGAGGATTGCAAAGTTTTAAGTTTGATAATTCACTGTGATTTTTAAACTTGGCTATTCTATATTTCAGTATCGAGGATGTGCGACCCATAACACTATGGGAGAGATATAAAGTGTAGGGGGGTTGGTAAGATATGATGATCAGTCCCCATAAAATCAGCCTAGATCTATTGATAACAAAGTGTAGATCTCTGAAGACGATCAAATATTTTCATAAATTTGCTTAGTACCACACTACTTGATGACAGCAACCACCAGTGTCAACCTGTACCAAAATATCCTTAACAAACTGATCAAAATATATGCTCTCAAAGGGCTATCCCAGCATGCATCCATGAAACGATTATTCCGACTAGTTCTGAGTATACGAGAAGTCTGCCATTGTTGCCATTTAATGGCTTTAAACAAATTGTTTGCTAACATAGCTTATTAATTACAACGTTATATATAATTCATTCAGTTTGAGAAGCATAATATAACATGTTGGTAATTGAATATTCAAAAGATTGCCCAAAATCAGCAGTCATTGAAAATATGTCATATCATCGTTTTAACAGGATTCGAATAAATAAAACATTAAAATTTACTTTTTGTTCCTCAAATCATTTTATAGCGATTACAATCCAAATTCATCAATAGCATTCATACAGATATCAGGCACGAGAAAACTTGAACACCTCTCTTTTGTCTGCTTTGTCTTTTTCCACTATTCCATGTCAAATCTGCATTGAATATTGTCCAGACAAAAGAGTTGAACTTATCAGGGGTTGAACTGTAAATTCAACAGAACAAGAACGAATCTTGATGGTGAATTAGTCTGTATCATTAGTAACATCAGACATATAACTGATTCCGTTGCCATGGTAGCCATGTAATAGTTCACATTGAGAGCAAAGGAGATAAGATTCAAGAAGTAAACTAGAATTAACTAAATTCTGCCAAATTTCATGGATGAAAAGCTGCAAAATAAACATTGATAATGTCTTTTGATGAAAAAGAGAATTTTTCTCTTAAAACAAACATATTTTTAAAAACCGCTATGATTGCGTATACATATCCTGGACCCATCTCCTGTCTGATCCGATCTCCCTTCTGATCCGATCTCCTGTCTGATCCGAAAAGAATTTAAAGCAACAGTGTCAGTTTGTATGGATATGCATGTGATATAATGATTATAAGAGGTCACAGTGTATGCAAATTCAAACGAACCATACCAATTTATTAATAAAATAGAAAATACGGAACTGAAGGATCAGTTTTTTTTAAATTTTATTTTATTAAAGACAGTGTCTCTGCTATAGGGTGGTATAAGGTTGGGTAAAACAATCCAAAGTGATTGGCTTTGATTGAATTATAGCTGCCTGATAGTTGATGATAACCCTAAGTAAACATAACCAGATACCATGAGAGATGGGTTCTCCCATTGAATTCTCCCCAGGTTGACATGGTGAGGAATCGAAGACGATTTTTCTTAGACTGTGTATCATCCCTGACCTGCTATAATTTCTAAGAGAGATCAGATCCAAAATAGACCTTTGTCTGAAGAACTTTCTTACTTTCTTTGTGAACAACATGCAATACTTACTGGCTCCAACTTAAATAAATTTCTGGTGGAAAATTATTAATTAATACGGCACAAATTATCGCAGTTTGTTCTCAAACAATAAATCGGACTTGATCAATTTGTATCATTCACTTATCGAAGATTGGAGTATGATCCACCAAACTCATCTTACGATGCCGAGTTATAAATCCTTTGAACAATTTAATACGGATTTAGCATAAAAAGGGTTTAGAAAAAGAAAAAAAAATCACAGCAATATATTGATGAATAAATAATTACGAATGATTTAATCCATTAAGTTGATTCGTTTTTAGGTATCGAAATACATCCGTTGCACCATGCAAGACGCCATTAACAAAGGAGTGATTTTAGTGTGTATTGAAAACAAATGTTGATGTTTGCATGACTTTTGTTGATTAAATATTTGTATCTCTCTCTCTCTCTCTCTCTCTCTCTCTCTCTCTCTCTCTCTCTCTCTCTCTCTCTCTCTCTCTATATATATATATATATATATATATATATATATATATATATATATATATATATATATATATATATATATATAGTAGGCTCCAGATATGTGCATATCGTATAACTGCATATTCCGCTTTATTGCATAGCTTTGTGCCAGTCCCGATTTGTTACCATTGTTTTCAATGGATATCAATGTCGGACAATTGCATATTGTCTATATGTATACGATTTTATATTATGAATGATTTATAAACTGCCACACTGAAGAAAAATCGAAGCGATATGACGAAAAAAAATGGTTCAAGCTGCGTTAAAAATCCGAATCACACATAGACACAGACATACACACACGAACGCACATTTCTGAAATACTGAAACAAGTTGCAAAACAGTCACACAAAAACTTAAATTAGAAATAAACTCTTACAAAAATTGACAACTTTAATAAGAATATACCTTTGTTTCTTAACGCCCAGAACGTTTTCGATCACATTGCGAGATATCTCCAATTTCATTAATGTCGGGTCAAGATGTCTGTTGTTGTTGTTGTTGTTGTTGTAGGTTTAACGACATTTTCAGCACACAATAGGCGTTTATATGGCGGCCAGTATTAATGGTGGAGGAAGAACCCGGGAAAACCCTGGATAATACCACCGACCCACGAAAAGCTACTATCAAGCTTGCTCATCTACCCACATTGGCCGAATATGAGACTCCAATCCACGCAGACAAAGGTGAGATGGCAGTGATCCGTAACGGAGAGCGCTTTAGACCACTGGGTCACTCGGGGCCCCGAAGAGATGTCCGTCAGCAACAGGGACGTCATTCATTGAAACATTCAAAAGCTTTCCCATATTGGTAATATTAGAGCAATTGTCATAGCGAATGATGGAAATATGATTAAGATTAATCTTGCTGATCTAAAAAGTTTGTTAACATCAGTCAGTTTACTGACATTAGAAATCATTTACATTTAATTGACTGACAAATCTCAATATAATTAATTTTGTACATTATGATATATGTCAATCAATGTTAAAATTATCAATAACTTTCATGATATCAGCTTCTTACAACATCAGCCTATTGTAATCTTGAAAGTGAACAAAACCTAGATTGAATACCTCATCTAGTATTACTCTGTGATCTGATTGTTAATCAATGCATAATTTGGGAGCCTAATTTTCATTTGAAATTCTCAATACACTTTCCATTTACAAACATGAAAAGTCAATTTGTGAATAATCTTGTTTCATCCGACCCCATTAATTGTACCGATGTTTTATATTAGCAATAATCAAACATAACGCAGACTCCCCCATCTCAAGTCACCATCAAGACAAAGACTCTTTAGTTTGGAAAATAATTTGTTTAGAGAGCTGGAAATATTCTTTTGGCATTTGGTCAAGCAAAATTATTTATTGAAAACCAATAGATATGTATCGCTGTTATAAATGGAGATTAAACAATTCAACTCTATAACTCTATTTTACGCATTGAATACTTCTCTTAATACTTTAAATGCTCTGGGTTGAATCACATCAGGTTTTGATCCAAATTAAGCAAATACCTTAGTCAGGTGTGCTCCAATTTGGACTCATTTTATTCATTATCTTCTAGAATTTCGCCCAACTTTACCTTTTTACTCCTACACGTTTGAAATGCCGTCTGGAGTATGAAAATAATATCAATATACGTATGTTTGCATAAAGTACAATGGTCCCTGACTAAAACAAACTTCCGAATTAAATATGTCTGATTATAGTATATAATCCGATGTCGTTTACAGAAAATGCGAGTTCATTTTTTCTCGATTAAACAAAAACAAATGAAATAAATGAAATAGTTAAATCAAATGCCAAAATGTTTGTTGTATAAAACTGAATGCCAAAATGTTTGTTGTATACAACTGAATGCCAAAATGTTTGTTGTATATAACTGTAGATGTTGATAGTTTCTAACTTGAGAGCATTGAGAAAAGTTGTATTAATTGTTGCATAAGAAACTGCTAATCTTTGAATGAAGTGTGAATTTCAGCATTAAAGGTTTATTGATGTGCCAACGGTATATGGAAAAAAGTTATTAACATCTTTTGATGCAAGTACATCTAAAAAACAGGATGCAAGTCTGAGAATCGCTGGTAGTTAAAAAGTATTTCACTACAATTATACCAAATTAAACCCGATGGCAACCAAATGGCCAAGTTACAGTTCGCATACTGAACGCCTCATCAAACTTGCTGATATGAAATGTCTCAACGAATAATCAACAAATTAGTCCGAATTTCCAGAATACCTATTTAGAAAAATGAAAAGCGGAGAATTACAGGATGTACACAGAAAACCTGATATCAAACGGATTAAATAATACAACGCAAGTTTTATTTTGTAAATTATCCAGCGTTAAAAATTTCGATAATGCAGCATGAAGACGTCGTTGCTTCTATGTAATGGGCTATAAAACACGGCTTATCGGAAAATAAATATGTCACTTTGGGATGGAGCAGGGAATGAAAGGGTCATTAAGACATAAGAATTTTTAAAACAAATATTAAATTCACGATCAACAGGGCTTGCTAAGACAATCATGCAAGGTACTGTGCAGGGAGGTCAAAGGAGAGGAAGACAGAGGAAAAGATGGGAGGATAACGTCTCAGAGTGAACAGGACTGAAGCTGAGTGACACAGTGAGATTATCAGAGAACAGGTTGGAATGGAGGAAGCTGGTTGTCAGGTCATCAGTCGTGCCCCAACGGTCGGCAAGACAGACAGACAGACAGACAGATAGACAGATAGATAGATAGATAGATAGATAGATAGATAGATAGATAGATAGATAGATAGATAGATATTCATTAAGAGTGGCGATTCTTTTTCAAATAAACCTGATTATCTGATACTGGTGCTTCCAACAAAAAGGATTTCTTTTCATCTGGCAGCATACACCACTGACTTTCTTTTGTATAATATATATAATTAGTTTTTTTTATGAATCGATAAAAGGCAAATGTTTACGACTCTATCTTTGTTTAAAGAACCCCAAAATTCCTGACTGCTTGAAGATATTTCATTATGCTAAGAAAAGAAATAGTCCCAAATGGACGATTAATTATGGAAACATCTGTTATGATACTGAGTTTGAAATGTATCAAAATATGCGGGTAAAACTACTTCAGCTCATCAATCTGGTACTTCTTTTAGGATCAACCATCGAAGTATCAAATTTCTCATATGGAATTCATGCGGTTACCTAAACAGTAGTCTGGGCTTGTAACTGCTGACCCCTCACTGACCGCATGCTGTTGACCTGGAATATTCACAAGGAGCTACTTACTGGGCGCTAATTGAGAGGAAAACTATAAACTTGATAGCCAGAGATTAATAACGTTTATCCACATGCCAAAAACAGATAGAATCAGTGGAAAATCTTTTTTCATTTTAAGATACGCAAATAATGTATCTTGATTCCCGTAGCTAAAGAAAAGTATCAGCAATTTTTAATCAGCAATTTGTGTGAACTCTGACAATGGACTATAAAATTTTAATTCACTTTTGAAGCCTGTTGATGAATTACATGAGTAAATTAATTGAAATCTTATGTAATGTGTGTTTTTTTAATACTATTTAATTGAAGTCTTATGTAATGTGTGTTTTTTATGCTATTTATTAGAAATCTTATGTAATGTGTGTTTTTATGCTATTTAATTGAAATCTTATGTAATGTGTGTTTTTTATGCTATTTAATTGAAATCTTATGTAATGTGTGTTTTTTTAATAGTATTTAATTGAAATCTTATGTAATGTGTGTTTTTTATACTATTTAATTGAAATCTTATGTAATGTGTGTTTTTTATACTATTTAATTGAAGTCTTATGTAATGTGTGTTTTTTTATACTATTTAATTGAAATCTTATGTAATGTGTGTTTTTATACCATTTAATTGAAATCTTATGTAATGTGTGTTTTTATACTATTTAATTGAAATCTTTTGTAATGTGTGTTTTTATACTATTTAATTGAAATCTTATGTAATGTGTGTTTTTATACCATTTAATTAAAATCTTATGTAATGTGTGTTTTTATACCATTTAATTGAAATCTTATGTAATGTGTGTTTTTATACCATTTAATTGAAATCTTATGTAATGTGTGTTTTTATACCATTTAATTGAAATCTTATGTAATGTGTGTTTTTATACTATTTAATTGAAATCTTATATAATGTGTTTTTATACTATTTAATTGAAATCTTTTGTAATGTGTGTTTTTATACTATTTAATTGAAATCTTATGTAATGTGTGTCTTTTATACTATTTAATTGAAATCTTATGTAATGTGTGTTTTTATACCATTTAATTGATATCTTATGTAATGTGTGTTTTTATACCATTTAATTGAAATCTTATGTAATGTGTGTTTTTATACTATTTAATTGAAATCTTATGTAATGTGTGTTTTTATACTATTTAATTGAAATCTTTTGTAATGTGTGTTTTTTTATACTATTTAATTGAAATCTTATGTAATGTGTGTTTTTATACTATTTAATTGAAATCTTTTGTAATGTGTGTTTTTATACTATTTAATTGAAATCTTATGTAATGTGTGTTTTTATACTATTTAATTGAAATCTTATGTAATGTGTGTTTTTATACTATTTAATTGAAATCTTATGTAATGTGTGTTTTTATACTATTTAATTGAAATCTTATGTAATGTGTGTTTTAATACTATTTAATTGAAATCTTATGTAATGTGTGTTTTTATACTATTTAATTGAAATCTTATGTAATGTGTGTTTTAATACTATTTAATTGAAATCTTATGTAATGTGTGTTTTTATACTATTTAATTGAAATCTTATGTAATGTGTGTTTTTATACTATTTAATTGAAATCTTATGTAATGTGTGTTTTTATACTATTTAATTGAAATCTTATGTAATGGTTTTTTTTTATACTATGGGATCTTAATCTTTCAAATATGAATGGCATAGAGGAAAATGACCTTCAGATATGTCAGGGAAATAAAATTAAACTAGTTTCGCGAATTAAGATTTTAAATATTTTTTGATACTATTTTCAGGCCATGTACCTCCAAAATTGACCATCTAAACCTTCATCCGTGATACATTCATGCATGCATGCATGCATGCATGCATGCATCCATCCATCCATCCATCCATCCATCCATCCATACATACATACATACATACATACATCCATACATACATACATACATACATACATACGTACATACATACATACATACATACATACATGCATACATACATACATACATACATACATACATACATACATACATACATACATACATACATACATAAATTACACACACACACGTACGTAGATATTTTATTTATGAACAAACATTAAACTGAGATATGAAAAAATTACATTTAATGGATCATTAAAATAGTTACTTGTAGACAGCTTAATTTTACATCAAATGTGTTTATGAATAAGTTTTGTATTACAATGCTAATAAAAATGTATTCTGCTTTCTGTAGTTTTCTTATGTTTACCACCTTTCCAGGTACGGAAATATAACAATCATTCAATGCACATTATGATCTGTCAATATTATCTAAACGTTCGAAAAGTGGCAGTGTATACCACCTATCACCCACCCCTTAGCAGTCCCAAACATGTAAGCTTATTTTAGTTTGAGAAACATATGTTAACCTGGCTGTATGGTTTTCATTATTATGGAATTACAAAGATGTGTGAATTTGCTGGTTGGCTATAATTATTTGCTTCTACATGGTCGATTAATCTGAAAGATAATTTATAACTCGCTTCTCAAACATCAAAGACACCGAGAGCATAGCTTTAAATATGGTGTCCCTTGATAGTTACTACATTTCCTGCATCCACACTTAAATCTTTCTCTTGCTCTAAATTACAGATAATAATCTTTACACCCTTTAACTGCGTTTATTGGTAGCTATATCATTATGACTAATGCTATCTCTTTATATTTAATTCAGCCGTTTATATCAAAGTAATCTGTCTAAATTGTTGGCTTATTTCTCTGGGAGAACCAATTTGTCATGCAAAATTTTGAACTTGATGTGATGTTTGCACGGAAGCAATCTCATTAATACAATTGGGCGACCTGGATGCCAATTATTTTGACTATCATCAAATAATTTCTGATATTTGTAAATATAAATATCAATTAAGTAATCAGATTTCAAAGGTATTGTCTTTCATTTGAATATCCTGAATATATGTCAGGTAGTATTCCCCTAATGAGCCACGTGCCCTTCCCACAAGTCAAGGATTTTAATGTATAAGATAAGGATCTAATTCAAGAATAAAATCAGTTTGGAAATAATTATCGTATTTCAGACTATTTTGGAGGATTCAGTTCTGAAAGCTTTTCTAGTAATTTTAAAATTTCAGGGGATGAAGTTATACAATATTTGAAAAGAGCTTCATATATACTTACAGAAGAAGATCTATCTTCATAATTATTTTATTGAACTTTGTGCGTAATTTCGTAATTCATAATTACTTCTAGATTTTCCGGCTCTGTCATACCATATACATAAAAATGGTGCTAACAGCTGCCTCGCTGGTGTCAGGATAATGTGACTGGGTGGGACATCATGCTACATGTCTACGTCATGATACCACAGTGCTAGACGTCACTCTAAATGTAACAGTAGGACTAAAGACTCTAGCTATGACGTCATAGCCTCAACTTGACTGGTTGTGGTTGAGTCTACGAACTGATCCCATATCATGTAATGGAGCAAAAAATATCATCACTCAAGTCAGAAAAACAGTGTAGAAATATACTATATGAGTATAATCATGTTATGAAATAAGTCTGGCTTATTTTGAAGCGACGATAACATATTCCAGATATCACACACACACACACACACACACACACACACACACACACACACACACACACACTGATGTTTTCGAGATTACTTTTTGCCAAAATCAAATGTTGTTTGATTTTTTTTTTAAATGCCGACTGAGCAGCAAAAGTCCCGATTCATCTTTAAAGCCACACTCCCCCATTGGTAAAATACAAACATTTGTAATATTTCTCGAAAATACGTGTCCAAAATATGCGTTTGGTAAAAGTGGATAATGTAAAACATATCTGAAAAATCTTTACTTTCAAATGGAATAATTAAAAATAATAATATATATTGTTTATTTTATCGTGAATGCCATGTAGCACCAGAAAAACAAACAAGCACGTTGGTAAACATAGCTATTGCAACAATACTAAACTTAGAAGGATACAATAAAATATAAAAAATATTAATACAACTTCCTAAAACAATATATAGTGATTTAATACTGAATATAAAAGCAAAGTTTTATCTTGTAAAAATATTTATATAAATCTTGCACACGTCAAATTTATGTAACATTGAATAGCTTTTTATCAAATATTTGACTGAATGAAGTGTCATAGGAACCACCCATGCAAATGTTTGTGATTTGTTTCCAATTCATGTAGGAGGGTGGGTGTGTATGCAAGAATTTATAACGCTACGTTCTGTTGATTTATTTAAATCGGATAATGAATCAGCCCCACATATTTGAAATTACATTCATTGCCTGAGTCTCTGTGTCGAAAAAGAACAATGTTATGAGAAAAAAAAAGTCAAAGGAAATAGGTAAATAAATGTGCATCTATTTTCAAAACGTGCATCTATTTTAGCTCAAATAAACGGCTGGATGTTTCAACAGGATGGCCAAATAATGGAACCCTTCGTTTGACATGCAGTATCAATCCCCCCCCCCCCCCCATTAATCTGCAATAGAATCCCCTGGTGAGCTGCCGTGTTCACCAGTTTTTGGGACTCCTCATCAATTATCCCCCTCAGCTGTCTGGTGCTGAGTGGAAACCCAGATTTCCTGTGATCTACCTTCTTGTCATTAGTAACCCTCTAAATGTACAGAATAGCAGTTTCTTTACACCTCTTACTTAAACAATAGACCGTCAGCACACACAAAAAAAAAAGCTTACAAAGAAACAACCTACAAATGGCATAGAATAAAACAAAACTTCGCTTATTGATGTTAGATTTACCGCATCTGTCATATAAATATTTTAGCTATTTAGTTTATGACTGAATAAATTATATACTCGTACAAGGTAACCGTGGGACATGCTGTTTTGTTTTGAAGTGTCACATCAGTTACAAAATGAAATTAATAAACAAAATATGTAAGATAAACACGTTATTTAAGTCTGAAATGCATTCATTCTGAAGTACACACCTGCAAAGGTTTTAACGCAGCATTACAAAACCTTATAGTTCACAATACAACATTAGAAGTGGTTCAAAGTCATGTGACTTTTAAAACACAAATGCTTCCTGGCTGATACTGAAACAGAAAATTAAATTCCACACAAAGTCTGAGATATTTAATGATTACAATATATTGTTTTCTGGAATGTAATCATTACGTCAGATGATGTTCTATTGTCTAATTACACTCTATGTACTTTATTCTTGTTGCCACATGCTAGGGGCTAATATATTCCTCACATACATACATACATACATACATACATACATACATACATACATACATACATACATACATACATACATACATACATACATTGTAAGCTTTTATTTCTTTGTAATTCGACTAACTTTCATTTAAACTTCAAACATGTTATTTTCTCTCTGTACCAATACAATAAATTGCTACTGGCATGTAAAAGGTTAATACCGAACCCATTACACAAATTATGTTACATAATTAAATAAAATCTAACTTTGATTTTCTTTATTACCACATCTTCCTGCCACTTAGTTAAGTGAGCAATGCATTATTTCTACTTTGCACATAAGTGGCTGAAAAATCTCTTCTTAAGTTTTCAATGTTCTTGTATTTATTTTATCCACATGCTTTTATTTCACTGTTGTGTATGCGAAGCATATGGTTCTATGAAAACATATGTTGTTTTTACATTTCCATAAATTCAATATAAATATTCCCATCATCTTGCATTCTGACAGTGATGGTTTTTATATTCTCATCAAGTAGATGAGAATTAATGAGAAACAGACGAATATACTCTCTAGTCATTGAGGAGAAAAAGAGCTGTACACTCCAAAGGTTTAAAAATGGCAAAACCTTCCCATTAATCATTAGTGTCAGAGGGTCTCGGATGAATTTCATTTAGTACACATCAACTCCCAGTTTAAAGGAATTAGGATTTATTATCTCCGTATTGAATTATACCAACCACAGACAACTCTAATAAATGAATGTGTGCCAGCGCTAAACAACTGCACTCAGCCATCATAATGACTTTGGCAGCATGACTTTGGAAGATATAAAAAATGGAATGGGATTGAAAGTTGCACAATATAAGAAGTACCCAATGCATTTATTTGTTTAAAGGCTTAACGACTATTGTATAAGTATACGGACATATTTGACCATTATCCACAATCTTTTTATATACATGTACCTTTTCTTATTAATTTAGTTTGACCAGGTCATGGTGTCACGGTCCATATAATTTGTTATGTGTTAAAATTCTGTTATAGGTAGTTTTCAGATGATCTCCAATGTTCAATTTTTTTAAATAATTAAAGTGTTCTTTCAAGTATGTATGTATGTATGTATGTATGTATGTATGTATGTATGTATGTATGTATGTATGTATGTATGTATGTATGTATGTATGTATGTATGTATGTATGTATGTATGTATGTATGTATGTATGAATGTATGCATGTATGTACTTCGGGTCATTCTCCCCAAACCAAAAGTATTGGATAAATAGATTATTAGACAAATTGCATTATTATTTCACGAAGTAATTGTATCATGATAAGTGATTTTTGTGTGATAATGCAATACCGGATTGATTTATATGGGACCGTCTTAAAGTTTGTGATAAATTACAAGCTGTTTCTATCAATTACAATACAATGGTGATGACGGCCGATTGGTGGGTTGGCTGAAAACGAAGGAAGAAGACATGAGATTTCAGCGCAGATAAATCAGCATGGAAGAGTAACTTAACTAGATTTGCAGTACTTCTGCTTATTTTAAACAGACAAGGGATAAGACAAACAGCTACTGTATTGTGTGTGCCAGAGGAAATGCAGGACAATTTGCAACAATGTTACGTGACGTCTTCGAAAAGTTTTGAGTTTTGTATAGAGTTACGTGGGCGTTTGTCAGCTGTGCGATGAAGGTACATCTGCGGTGCGTGGAATATTAATTTATTTATGTAGTAATCTTTGATTTTATTGTTCTGGAGTTTTCATTCTCCATTGTACTAATCAAATGGAGATAATCAAATCAGAAATCGGAAAGGTTCCGCTATAGACTTGTGTGGTTTTCACGGAGCTTTAATGTTTTACCGAAAACTAATGATTAGGATTTCCTCGCTGGTTATCGCGATTATTGATAAAAGATCTTGCATATCTTAGGTATTGTGTACAAAACATGTGATAACGTTTAATTTGGCTTATGACTGATGGACGTTGTTTGGTTTACAGAGTATACATCTTGGACTAACTGTAGGTATCAGAAGACTGCTGTTTGGTCATTTCACAAATAAGTGATGGTGGGTGGGTTTGTGGTTTTGACGCCATTTTCAGCACAAGATAGGCCATACATAGCGGCCAGCGTGCATGGTGGATGAAGAACGCGTTAAAATCCCGCGAAGAACCAACAACTAGCGGCAAGCCACTACCAAGCTAATTCGCATACCCACGTTAGATGAGCTAAGACTCAAACCCATATTGACAGACATGAGATTTCAATGATCAGTAACCGTGAACACAGAGGATTAAAAATTTTACGTTCGGCAACTTCTTTCATTGCATATTTATGAAATATCAGCTTACGTCATTTTTTCCATAAGCAAATTGCGCAATTTATGTACGAACAAAATCTTAAAATGTAAGCATATTACACTGCAGATTAAATGAAAGATCAAAAAGTCGTGTCTTTATCAGTTAGATGGAAAGCTGCTAAATAATAATATGAAATGTTGACAATGTCATTTTAAATAGGATACCCTATGCCAATGTGTTATATGAATCTATCCAAGAGTAGGGCCTTCTTGATCCAAGTCATTATAAATGTTTCTGGCAAGTCTGTAAGAAATGCAAATACCATTCTTCTCAATATGTACTTCTCTAATCTAATTATTTGTCAGGGAGAGACCAGATGAAATACCAATCAGAATTGTTTCATCTGTGCCGAAATTCCTGGCGCAGCATTAAGAATCAGATTTCTGGACGCGATTCCTAAATTTTGATGTGGTATCTACTCATATCGTTAAACACGGCATACTTCATTAGCTGTCTTTGAGACGTTCCAGTCAAACTCTGATGAAATTAAAGGGTCAGTCATTCAGACAATTTATTGAAAACAGATTACGACACCCTGAGTACCATCTCATTATTCTTGCAACCTTTATGCAGTACAGTACTAATAAAACTAAGACAACCTTGTTTATCTAGTAAATGCATGGACAGAAAAAAATAATAGCGTTAGCGATGCCCCGAGAAGCGTTCGTTTTAAATTCTTTCCAAGAACAATAATTACAGTTCTCTAGATGTTTTAATTCACGGTTCATATATATATATATATATATATATATATATATATATATATATATATATATATATATATATATATATATATATATATATATATAAGTATTGGGTCAATTAAACACAATTCAGTGCCCATGGTGCAATGTTTATTAACGGAATCCGATTTTAAAGATAAGGAATTCTATTAGCTGAGTAATTTCAAAAATTGTTGCTACTTTGGAATATAAATTGTTATTACCATAAATTTGACAAAGATCTTAAGAATGCTAATTTATTCTTCAATTAAAGTTGTATATTTATAAGAACTTTAATGACTTTGTGAAATGTACGATAACCCTGATGCTGCCAACAGTACAATGATTCAAAATAAGAAAATATGGCTGAATATTTAACACATTCAGACAGGTATTGTAAATCTATAATTGCCTAATGATTCCATCTGACTGGATCTCCTATAACAATCCTATAGGTTAGGTTGCCAGGATTCTAGAGAGACGACTAGATTGCAACAACAAAAAATATTCCTTTTGGGATCTTGGTGGGGAAACATGAAATTAAACTGTATAATTTTCCCTGTTTCTTTCTGCATCCGATATGTATTTAAAAAAAAAAAAGACAGTGTTCTCTTTGATCATGAATTTATCTCCCTTCCTTCATGTTACATGTTTCCAGAAATCGAGCAATAATACTCTGATATCTCTTTGTTACAGAGGTATATAAACTAAAATTGAATTTATGTGCATTCTCTAGATTTTCTGCCAGTAACCCTGTCTTAAGTTGTGTGTGAGGCCCGTCTTTATCTGGACGCTACTATCTCTCCGAGTCTCCCTTTTCCTCTATGTCTTTACAACTAGACAAGTAATTCCGTTTAGTATCAAACAATATTATAGATAACTGCAAGTGATGACGGAATCAAGGGGCACCACCATGGCTTCAAACCATTATCTGACACATACTGTCAGAGACGGGCTATTCAAGCCTTTCTCATAAGATTGCCACTCTGATAAAGACACACACACACTGAATTAAATATTTATTGAGAAAGATATCAAGGGGTGAGAGTATCTAAGGGCTAAAAAAATTAAACTACCATAGATATTAAGATGAAAATACAAACGAATCACAGCTTTCTGAAGACAATACTATCACAATCCTTGACTATATTTTTGGACGATCAAAGCATCACAAAATAAAATGGACAAAGCGAGATTATGTTTTACAAAGAACACACGATTCACCGAAGTCGACAGAGGTAACTTATTTGTCTCATTGTTCATATTGATGACATCTCTTGATTAATATGTACAGTTTAACAAGACAGATGTTATCTGTAATTTAATTAATTCGAGATTTTACATTGTTTAATTGTACACATTTATAAGTATGCTACCCAATCAATATCTGTACAGTACTAAATCTTACAAAAGCATAAAATTTATCAAGTATTGTCAACAACATAATCAAGCTGAAATTGAGTTAATTTTAATATTCATGATTAGATTCTTGTTGTTTTTTTTTTTAATAAAAAAGACAATTAATAATCTAGAATTGTAAAAGAAGAAAACAATGCCTTAATTTACGCCGGTTTAAAACGAACATTTGTCTTAGTTAATATGGTATAACTGGAGCTAGAAACAGAGCCAAGATGTATCCTAAAATAAGAAGCCGGCATTAATGGCTGATGATATCTCCTTTCATCTGATTGGATTGAGTGACACATCGTTTTAGTAAAGATAATCTTGTTTACCAAATTATTTATGACTAGAATTTTCTTTGTCTCCATCAGATGGTGGAAAAAAATTAATTCTGCTGATCTTAGATAGTGCGTGATAATTTTCAGCTGCTACAACAGCCATCACGAGTAAATGATGATATAGCTTTAGTTTCACTTAAATTCACAAAACCTACTTCCGATTCAGGTTTACTTTATCTTGCATGTAATACTCCAAACACTGTCAACAATTTTTGTCAGAGGAAGATGTAGGGTAAAGGATGGAAAAAAATTTGTAGTTTCAAAAATAAACATGGAAACCGTTTTAATTTTCCGAAAAAAGGGCAGAGGAATTCCTAGAATTTTATTTTAGAATTAAAATTCCCTCACAGATAAGGAAAACACCTTAAAGGAAAATTCAAGATTTTATGGCTGTATTTTAATCCCTGATCCATCATCAATGTTCTGTTATTAATTTGTTTTATCGCCAATCAGGCAGTAAGAAAGATTTTTTTAAATACATATTTTAAAATTTTAGACAGTCATATTTAGATACATAATTAAAAACTGTAGCCTGAATCATATGTATTTACTAAATGCTAATTCGATATTTGACAATCTCTTGCTTTGGTAACAGAAAGCGAAAGCATATTTCAAACTCAAAGTATTATAAAAGTGGTTTACATTAATCCAAGTTGAAGAAAACAAAATTACACTATCGTCTAGTTCAGACTTAAACGTTTATGTAGAATGAAACAGAATCTGATGCGAGTGACAATTACAAATTATTGTCCTCCCTTTAACTGCAAAAGGTTCACAACGTTTTTAGAACTGAGCCAAATGTCTGTGAAAGGGGACATTCTACTAGCATGCCATTTTTAAGTCAAACAAGTTTCTTATGTTGTAGTATTATTATTGTTTTGCTATTCTGATATTTGTTATTTCGGGTATACCGTTAGTTAGGTACAGATAATCAAGCACCTAACCAAATTAAAACAATGGCAGAATACATATGCAAACGTTAATGAGAACGTGAACTAATTGCTTAACATTTATATTTTTTGTACGTGTGGACATTGAAGTTATTACTTACAAAGTGAAAGGTGAAACACGAAGTATTGTCACCCATGTTTACCTAACTATATACAACGTAGCTTCAGTGCGTTGCATTAAATCATATTTATCGGGTATTTAATTAGTCTTGGCAAATTAACTGTACTTTTTCTAATTCATTGCATCAATGCTCTGTCAAATTTCAACAGAAAATGCAACATCACAGTCCTTTCACAATAACATTATGGTTTGCTACGTGTAATTATATTTTGCTATTGTTGAGCACTTTCCTCTATACCTGACTGATTCAACTTAAATTAGATTTATGCCCTCTACTCCCTTGTGTCTCCAATTTTTGCACGGAAAAGGATTTTTATCAATAATTTAATTTTTATTTTATTATATTGGGGCTATCTCAATTTTAAATAATCGTTTAATATCAATAATAAATGGAGGGTTACTGTTAAACTACTGTTCGATTCCAGATGCGGAACACTTCACAATTATTTTAACAAATCATTTTTAAACGTCCATTAAAAGTCAAATCTATATGTTTTATTAATTCGTCAAATTTATGTCGGGCTGAGTGAGTGCATGATATGCATGTGAGTTTTGCACCAATGCTCAGCTTCCAAACTGCTGCAAAATAAGGACGTTTAAATATTGCTTGCACAAGAAAGATTTACGATCGTCGTTCGTTTCGTTATTAAATCAAAGAAACGACAAGAGTGTCAGATTGGTTCATAACTAAAATTCTAAATAATAAAAACTAGTGCAAAGTATCACATAAAAATATAAACAGTAAATACTATATTTTAAGACAGAAATATCCAGTTCCTTTGATATTCTGCGCATCTGAGTAAATTTTAAATTTTGGTGAAGAAAAATTACCTGATAAATTGTGAATGAACTGGATTGAAAAGATATAATCTACTATATGACTTCACAAGCAAGAATGATCAAACAAAACTGCATTAAGGTGTCAGAAAAGTCTCAAGTAAAAACGACTACATTAAAGAAAATTTTATAGTATATCAAATGAAATCAAAGCAAATATTAAAAACTGGGAAGCAACATCAATGGCATGATATCAACATTTTAAAAATCGTACAAGATAATTTTACACAAATAATGTTTGCAAGGTTTAAAACAACTTAACTAATATCATTCATTTTAACCAAGACGAAATTATATAATGTGTTTGAAAAAAAATACAATTAAGTAAAATGAAAGATAGTCTATTAGGAAATGACACAAAAACGAGGTTTATAGTGTGGGTTTACTCCCTTTTTTTAGGATGGTGGCTAATTTGTTGGAGGTAAGACATTGGAAAAACAACGATCCACGGAAAGCTATTGTCAAGCTTTCTCGTATACCTGCGTTGGCCGAATCGAGATTAGAACCCAAGCGGACAGAGAGACGTCAGTGATTTGTAACGGTAAGCGTCTTGGACCACTGGACCACTTATCAACAGACACATGAACGGACTAAAGAGTACTGAATGTGAGAAACATGATGGAGATGTAGTGTATGTCCCTAGTGAGATTTAGTGTATGTCCCTAAGTGAGATTTAGTGTATGTCCCTAGTAAGATGTAGGGTGTGTCACTAGTGAGATGTAGTGTATGCCCCAAGTGAGATGTAGTGTATGTCCTTAATGAAATGTATAGTATGTCCCAAGTGAGATGCAATGTATGTAACAAAGTGAGATGTAGTGTATGTCCCTAGTGATATGTAGTGTATGTCCCAAGTGAGATGTAGGGTGTGTCTCTAGTGAGAGGTAGGTTATGTCCCTAGTGAGATGTAGGTGTGTCACTAGTGAGATGTAGTGTATGTCCCTATTGAGATGTACATATTTCGATCATTAATGAAACTTCATTAAAGAAATATAGGTTTAGTTTTTAGAGTTCAAAGTTAAAATATATTCTATATATTTGAGTTCAGATTATTGTGCAACCTCCTTCCTGAAGTATTAAGATGCAACAAACGGGTGTCGAAGTGGTTCAAAGTGCAAGCATGCTGGAGTCGCGACCAGAAGGGAACAGGTTTGAATCTTGCAGAGTGAAAGCAACTACATGTATATCCTTGACATACATCGTATATCATTGGTGGTTTTTTTGTTGTTGTTTTTTTTTTCGCGGGTGGGGCTTTATTCTTACTACTACAATTTTTATGGTGATAAAATAACAACATTTTGATTCGTCTTAAGTTGTGGGTTGTGCTAACGTTCACGTATACCTGTATCAGGTACTTTGGTGTCTGTGTGACCGAATTATAAACAATTTACAAAAAAGAATATTTTCTTGGGACAAATAAAAGCTAGAAACAAGTACATGTAAAATATCAACATTGTGTTTTATTTGTCAAAATAAAAGAGTTGACGACCGTAAACTATAGAGCACACACTTGTTATCTTCCCTAATGAATTGACGTAGTCCTCCTAAGTCGTATAATTCTATCTCACGTGTATCTTTGTGTACAATGCTATCTCACGTGAATCTTTGTGTACAATTCTGTGACATGGGATTCTTCGTGTACAATTCTATCTCGTGTGTATCTTTGAGTACAATTCTATCCCATGTGTATCTTTGTGTAGAATTCTGTGACATGTGTATCTTTGTGTACAAATCTATCCCACGTATATCTTTGTGTACAATTCTATCCCACGTATATCTTTGTGTAGAATTCTGTGACGTGTATCTTTGAATACAATTCTATCTCATGTGTATCTTTGTGTACAATTCTGTCCCGTGTGTATCTTTCTGTACAGTTCTGTGACATGTTTATATTTGTGTACAATTCTATCCCATGTATATCTTTGTAGGGTTGACATAAATGTAGATTAAATATTTTGAAAATTAAATATGCAAATATGACAATAAAATAAACATAAATAGCCTACCTCTTTTTTGCATAAATTGGAATAAGTCATCAAGAAATTCTCTCCTCTTGGGATCGTCATTTATTTCATACAACTAGAAAGAAAACAAAAAAAAAATGAATGTAAATGAATAGAATTTGCCAAATAACATAATACAGCACTTAATTTTACAAGGCAAACACACACACACACACACACACACACACACACACACACAGACAGAGTTTTAATAATAGTATTCCTTAGATTTACGTTTTTGTGAGTACAATTAAGACTTTTTAAATTAATTTATTTATTGTACGATATTCAGCATCTTTTATGCCAACAATCGCGTTTTTACGTAATGACATGGAAAAAGTGTGTGTGTGTGTGTGTGTGTGTGTGTGTGTGTTTCTATGTGTCTGTATGTGTGTATTACTTGTACTTATCTAATTTGTTTGCATTGAATATAGTTCCCAAAGGTTCACACCATAAAATCTACAAAATATTTATGATTTACATGTTATTTCTGTTTGATTAGCTAGATTATTTATATATATGGTGGCATACAAAATTTGTGTGAAATCTGTCTTTGATAGAAACCGTAAATTATGTGTGAAAAATCTGTCTTTGATATAAACCGTAAATTAAATTAACTGACATGGTTCTGTGAATATTTCTTAATGTAAAATGTCCTTCTCGTTGAATCAGTTAGTATTTATTTAATAGGCTTGTATCTGCTTGGAAATAAAACCACGCTTTACATTGTAAGTCCCAATGTAAGTCCTAATGACATGGAATCCAATACAAACAGGGATTTAGTAGATAAAAAGCCTATCAGGTGGCACATCAAATTTGTACGAAATCTGTCTTTTATATCTGCCGTCAATTTGTCAGCGCCACTGAGGTGGAGAGAGGTCAATTGTTAAAGAGCACACAGTGTTGATCAACCTTTACATCCGATATGCCCAACACTTCGTCAAGTTTTATTTGGTGTTAAAGCTGAACTGAGGTATGGCGTGCTTAATTACTCTTGTAACTTATACAAGACCACTTACGCATGTCACTACAGTTGTCGATTTGTTCTGAATACACTTTGTACATTCTCCAATAGTCTATAATAGCTGTGATATGCTTTTAATTTTATTGTACGTACGTTACTTCAACATAATAATAAACTTCTAAACTGAAACTAGAGATAAAAGAAGCAAAAATAAAAATATTATGTCAATGAGGATTTGTACTAATTGTGTTACCTGAATAAATAAAGACTATTGTTTGTCGTATTATTATTATTATTATTATTATTATTATTATTATTATTATCATTATTATTATTATTATTATTATTATTATTATTATTATTATTATTATTATTATTATTGTGTACTTTAATATTCACTTAAACATAATCAGTGAAGATTTTAATTTATATCGTACACAAATGTTATTTTTAGTATATTGTTCATTTTATCGGCAAGTGGGCGCAAACTGTTATCTGACGGAGAGCTCGGTTGACTTGGGTGGGTATCGAAGCTACGATCCTTGGAATCTTAGACATCTCGCTAACAGTTGAGCTACTGCGCCTGTCTCATACAAGCGCACTTCTAAGAGCGAGGTTGTTTTTAAATTCATCTTCAATATCCACTTTACATTGGCATATAAGCATAACTAGTATCATCTGAAACGGGTGTCGTTAGATCCTTGAAGTATTATCTTTATGCAAACAACTTTAAAGTGGATTTCGGCAAGCAGATCTAAATTGTTTTTTTTTTGTGGGGTATTTTTATTTTAAAAAATGCATATCAGATACAGTCTTTGAACTGATTTAACAATTTGGATCCACATATAATGATGAAATGTCGGAATTATTTTTTTAATTTAAAATATAAGTGCTAATAGCACTGTTAAAGAAAACAGATTCAGTGAAATTCCTCTAAACGGGTCTCTCTGTAACCCGGTTTCGTCTCTAGACCGGACACACACCGTCTTCACTCGCCAGAGGCGGCGTTAAGAGTACGCGGGGCCTACGGCCGAAGATAACTGCGCGAGGCCTGGGGCGGTCGCCCCATTTGCCATCCCAAAACGTCGGTCATGTTATTCGCATATAAGTAGGATCGAACTGAAAAACTGTATTGACACAGATCTGCCTAGTAAAATGTCCATGCAGTTTGTAAGCAATAATCAGTAGAGCAAATAACAAAGTCCCTGCTCTGATGTCGTTTTCTGCTGGAATCGACTTTAAAGCATGTATAATGGTGCATGCATTTGGTCCCAATGACTAGATCCAATACATATCTAAACCTTTGTATACTGGTCACCTCTGTTAGCTCCATGTTTGCTTTTTGTGGGTTTATGGGTTTAATTCCATTTTTCAGCACATGATAGGTTCTATGAATGGCAGTATATTTGGCAGAGGAAGAATCTTTGAAAATCAGGGGAAAACCCACGGGAAGCTACTGGCAAGCTTTATCACATATTCGCGTTGATCGAACTCGAGACTCGAACCCATGCTGACAGTAGTGAGACGTCAGAGATCTGTAAAGGCGTACGCTTTAGACCACTCGGACACTTGTAAGTACCATCATTATTCGGCTTAGGGAAGATTTGCCGTAGGCGCGTGACATTGTCTGGGGGTTAGGTGTAGGACATTATACGATACATTTAACCGCAAAAGCGATGTTTCTTTTCCACAGCATCAAATAAATGACATGGACGATGCAAGGCTGTAGGAGCAGATTTTGACAAGTGGGGTGGGGTGGGGTGCTCTCTTAGGGTAATAAATCACTGTACCAATTGTAAATATTTGCATAATCTAATCTTATCATGTAGGTTTAAAATTATTCATGGGCTATAATCGGAAAATCAAAAAAGTGTATTTTCCAGTTTGTTATATAATTTTGATTAAACTTAAAAGAGCATTTTTCTTGCAAAACGTCCAACAGTTAGGCGATTTCTGATGTGAACAAAGCAATAAAATGAAAATGAACACGTCTCAAATTAATATCAGCTTCACAAAACGAAGAAAAGTCTATTAAAATATCGATATAGATTGACATTTTGACTTTATATTTTTTTAACACAAGACCATTTAATTTTGAGAAAAAAATGTTGAAGAAAAACATATTTTGCAAATTTTTCATACCATTTATTCATAAACGCAGGTGAAAATTAAATTGAAAACATAAAAGTGGCTATTCAACTTCTTTATTTTGAAGAAGCAATTTTAAATTTTAATTCAGTTCTAATTTAATACTGCAGTATTTCAGGTCTGAAATATAGTTAAAAGATAAGAAATTAACAAAACATTATTCTTGTTCGCAGAATGAAGAAAGTTTATTTCATATGAAATCATCAAGTAATTTCAATTTCTTTTTAAAAGGGTAAGCATTGTTTGAAAAGGTAACGTAGCGTGACAATAAAAACATGTAGCTTTCATGTTGCTAAACAACGGTACTTAATTAGACTTCTAATAAAAGACTGTAGTATTTAAGAACTAATTACAGTACATATTCTCAAGTAACGAAGACTGTCATCACATAACGTGTTAGACAGAGCATGGGTTATGTTTGTTCTTCTGATTAAAATCTAAGAAACTGCATGTACCCGAATCTGCCCGAGCATTATACAACATAAGCTCTAGGTCTATGCAATTTGCAGTTAGACTCGTCCTATAAGTGAATACATACGGTATATTACATCATGTATCTTTAAATCTGTGATAGAAATAACACGCTACAGAACAAATTAATTAAAATTACTGTAATTCAAAGACACGTTACAGACGGTAGGAAAGCAGAAACTAGTGCTCAGTTTGTTTAAAATTCTCTTTTCTACAGTAAGTAGAAAATATACTTTGGTTTACTGATGAAAAATTGTTTTATTTTATTTATTATGAAGTAAGCCTTTTGGTGATTCAGCAATTTGTTTAGGCTAAGATTTGTAGGTGTCTTCTAAAATGGTCAATTATATACTTTGTATCCAAGAAATATACACTTATTTTAACATTAATAAAGATTTTATTTTCTTAAAATACATTTATAGTTACTCTGTATTATTACGGTACTTTTTAAAGTTGGAACTTATTTGTGGACAAATGGCTTATATTTTACGAAGATGAGTTTCATTAATTAAATGCAAATGCATTACCTAGAAATAGGTAATTTAATAAAACATATATCTGTTTCAATTATGAATAACTTTTTAAATTAATAAAACAATGAATCAAGGCAAACAGGTCCTTATCATGCAATATATTAACCAATTTTTTTCTTCTTCTCAGAGCTGAATTAACCTCATTTTTTCAAAATTTAAAAATAAATAATGTTACAGATAAATTTATCAGGATGATTTAAAAATATAATCTCAAGCAAATGTGTAACTTGATAGCTGTTAAAAATATTTTCGAATGGTAATCTTTTGTCTTTGGTTTTCAAAATAGGCATCAATTTACACAATCTATTGGCATCATCATTAATTTTTAAAAAGGTCATATTTTATATAACCAAAATAAAAATAAAAAGTACCTAACAATGTTCTGGTTGAATAGATACAACCATAACAATGATAAAATCTCTTTCAGTTTAATGTCCTTCAGTGTCCTTGCTCTAAAGGTCAAATACCAACGATTTTGGACCTCACCCATAGAAATTTATTTCACTTGAAATTTAATACGTCAATATCCATATTTACCCGGGTATCTTAATCTATAAAAAAGGTGTAAGATCTATCTATCCTCTTTGATGTTTAATAGCAATTACGTTGTGACTATTCTACTTACGGAAGCTAACGTTTTTGTTTGAAAGCTCCAATAACTGTAATGATGTTCTGATTTCTAATTGGATTTTTTTTCTTAAAATCAAGTACATCTAACATTTATCAAGATGAAAAAAAAATTAATTTGCTATTAATTCTGCCAAATATTTCTTTGATTTGGTACAAAAGAGAGGAAATGGGTGGCAAGTTTTGAGCTCACTGACCATAAAGAATAAAAGATCTGGTATGTTTAATAGGAATCCAAATTGACGCTGAGGACTATTGATCTGTAATGAAAATTTGAAGATGACCACTTGTCGTCTTTGGTTCCATTACATTCCAATTAGAGACGAAAAGTGAAATAACACAGATTAAAATTAAAACTCTTGCTTACATTATTGTTCTCACATGTATGGCATGCTAACTTTGTACGAAAATTCTCGGGTAAACGAAGTTTAGAAAGAAGCAAGAAATTCTAAATAAAATTATGTACCTGATTGATAAGGAAACTAGTTTTAAACTCTTTGCATCGTTTTCTAATACAGGTACACTGACATTTAAGCAACCGAATTTTAAAAGATATATCGAAAAATAATCCGAGTTGGAAAATGTAACTGTTTAGAATAAATTCTAAAAGAATAGCGGCATTTTGTATAAAGTACAACATATCTTTAAAAATAGCATACTTCCTGGGAAAAAATAGCACATAATTGCCAATTTTATGTAAATATCCAAGCAATTGTATCACCATAGACAGTGCCTGATAATTACTGGAGGAATTCTTTGAATCAACTGTATTGCATTGGCCAATTCTTCGGATTTCCTTATTATTTGAATGCTACAATAATTCCCAACATTGTCTCTGAAGCCATGTATATATGTCACTGTAATTAAATACGCAACGAAGTGTGTCTGTCAACTGTCTTGCTAACATCAGAAGTGTGTCTGTCAACTGCCTTGCTAACATCAGAAATTTGTTAATTATGTAAGTCAAAGGAAAAGATTTGAATTGTAAAAAAGAAGACCATTCGTGCTGTCCTAAGCAACTCTGTCTTATGATGGACTACAACGGTCAAATAGTATCGGACCATGGTCGTTTTTTAAATCCGGAATAGGCAACGTTAATAGGACGATTGATTTTCTAAAATATCAATAGAAATCAACTAATATGTATGTCATCTAAAGCACGGATTCTATTTTTCTAATTGAAATATTGAAATGAAAAGTATATCTTGTTATAGCACTGGTAACAGTGTACACCAATGGTTTACTATGTCCGATAGTACTGGCTTGTGTTCACACCTATTCAATCCATGTAAAACCAACCGTTGGTAATACGGGCCCATAAAGTATCGCTATGCAAATGAAATTGCAAGGAAGAAAACAAGGAATTAATACGTATTCAATTACCAAGATCCATAGATGCCTTGTTTGTGTGCGTGCACATATATATATATATATATATATATATATATATATATATATATATATATATATATATATATATATATATATATATATATATATATATATATATATATATATATATATATATATATATATATATATACATACATACATATGATGTGTGTGCGTGTGTGTGTGTGTGTGTGTGTGTGTGTGTCTGTGAAGCGAACTTCAAGGTGAAATGAAAAAACGGCACATGGTATTGCTAGTTCTTTTTAAAATGTAGAATTTGTGTAAAAGCAAAACAATACTATTAAATGATAAACGTCGGATAAAGCTATAACCCACGTCCTGATTTCAAAGTAAGTGCTGACTATTTATCTCATTTGTAAATAAGAAAGTTGTAATCAAATACATATCTCTCTCTCTCTCTCTCTCTCTCTCTCTCTCTCTCTCTCTCTCTCTCTCTCTCTCTCTCTCTCTCTCTCTCTCTCTCCGCCTATTACTTTGGTGGATTATGTCTTGAAATTTAATTAAAGGGTTTATCGACCTAATTTTTTGAAATTTGTTTCTTTATATTTTGTTCAAAAAGTAACTTTTATTTTGCACTATATATTTAGGATTGCGCTGAAGCGATGATTGACATACATACATACATACATACATACACACACACACACACACACACACACACACACACACACACACACACACACATACATACATACATACATACATACATACATACATACATACATACATACATACATACATAAATACATACATACATACATACCGACTAATTTCATGAAATCAAGATCATTACATACACAAAATTGCAAAAAACAAGCTAACAAGAAAGAAAAAAATAAATTAAAAATTAAGCAGACAAGCAGAAAAATGAAATGCATTTAAGAATATCCTTCAGTAGTTTTTAACTAAAGAAATTGTAGATAAGTTTTTATAAAATTTAAAAAGAGAGATTTTAAAAAAAATGCTTCTTTAGTGTTGCATGTGTTTAAAATACAATCTGAATAATTCAGAAGTGAGTGTCCAGCAAAATTTTAATGAATATTCCGTTCATTCACTCTCAAAGACATAGCTGCCCAGATAGAAAGGCTAAATACTGGCTGCACTGACGGGAAATAAACGTTATGAAAGTAAAACCTTCAATATTTCATATCAGCCTCCAGGCAAAGAAATGACTTTTCAACGGTAGTATGCCTTCTATGGTACTTAGATGTCGTTTTCTTTGATAAATTATTGGCAAAGTAAACAAGCCAGGGCAATAGTCGTTAGTTTCAATGACGGTTGATATAACATTAAATTTCTGTGATAAATTGCGATTTGGGGACTGTCTACGTCAAATTATTGTTGGATGAGACGAAATTGCGTAATGCAATGGGAGTTTTTCGTTGATAAGAAATATATTAGCGCTCGTGCATTGTAAATTGAACAATTTGGTCTTGAGTAATGACTCTTTTTGGAGAGAAATGTTCTTTGTGGACATTTTGATATTTTTCCATGTGTCACCCCCAACACCCAGAACTCAATAGGTCGTTATTCATATTGTTTTGGTTGCAGATCTTTTATTTTAGCTTTCTTACCATTACAACACTCCCATTTGTATTTTAATGACGTTAATTTATTACTTTGGTTTAAGCTTACATTTAAATGCAATGCTAGTATTATATAAAAATGAGATATGAAGAAAGAAGAAATAAGATTAATGTGTTGCCACATACGGATTTATGATTACGTATTAAAGAAGCTGTAAAAACGTTCTGGATCGTAACAAAAAGAACATATATTAAAATGAAATGCCTTTAATAGGTGATTAAATCCATATTTTATTAATATTACGCAAAATGTTTTTAATATTGAAAATGTTTATCGCTTGACTGAAATGTCAATTTATGCTATATTTCCTTCTTTCTGTTGCTATGAAACAAGAAAATGAAATACCTGCTTAAATTGTTCCTCAAAAGTCCAATGATGAGCTGGTCCGTCTGTAGGACTTTGAGATGGACTAGTGCTTGTTGGGGAATGGGACCTTGGGTACCCAGCGGCAGCGGCTGCTGCTGCTGCTAAGTACGCTGAATGATTGAAAAAGTCCAACCTGGGAGGGGCATGGTCCTTTAGGGGCCCATCCCTTACACTACGATGATGATAGTCCTCACGATCTCGCTCTCTGTCGTGTTTATTAATCCTTAAATCCTGAACTCTTTCGTGTTCTAACAGCTTTTCATGTAATCGAAGGTCCCTGGCCCTTAATTCCTCGTGCCTGCGAGACAAGGCTTCCTCGTGAGCTTTAAGTTCCCTTTCTATTTCCTCTCTTTCTTCGCGTTCCTGTTGTTTTAATTTTTCGTATAACTCCCTATCCGCAGGGTCTAATTTATCATCCATACTATCGTCAGCACCGTTATCGCTACCATTGTCTGACACCCCGGATTCATTAACTTCGCCATTTGGCTGAAATTAACAAATTAATTATCATAGTTATAATTGAAAATCCAAACAAAGGAAATGTAAAGGTAAATATGCCTTATGAAGACTACTTAGTGTTGGTAAACATTAAGGGATATTTGATTTTAGGATTCAATTATAATTCTTTCATAATAAATTTGAGCGAAGTTATTGCAATATTTTCCATTTATTAAATCATTACATATAAATGTTTACATGAACAAGTCAATTTTTTTTTTAGAAAAAATAATGTAATATACATTTGTTGCGTCATAATATTTGACATGTATCTATCGTTTCAGTATATACTTTAACAAGATTAAACCACAACTGGAAATTGATAGAAATAAATTAAATAAGGCTAAAATAAATAAAATAATAGTAAATATAAATAAAAACAAATTGATGTCATTATCATAACCATAAAAAAATATCCACGGAATGACAAAAAAAACAAAAGAAAAACAAAAAAAAACAACAACAACCAACAAGTCTTCTCATCTATGTAATTATACCTGAAAATTAATATTTAGACATTTTGTTGAATGTAGTTTATCACAACATATCCTAAGACACTTTTATAAAATATATTTTTTTAACCTAATAAGACAACTATATTTTAAAAAATTGAAGTCAATAATTGTTTACTAAAATATACGACACGCATATAAAATAAACTTTCTCTACTTACAACTGCCTCTCCATCCATGCTGTTGTCGTCTTTCGACATTGTTAGTGTAGGCATGAAGCTCCGGGCGGTGTGTGTATAACTCGTATTGTGATTCGCTTTGATCCTTACCCCCTAAACAGGCGCGAGTCATTTGGTGGCCAATTTGGTTCGCTCAACTTTATCAATAATCCAATCCCATCAACTGAGCCAATTAATTTATTCGGCGTGAAACAAGCACGTGACATATAAAAAAAAAAGAATTGGAAAACATAACCTTTGAACTTCGACCAATGAACCATCAGACAAGTAGTGGGCGGAAACAGACGAAAAGAGTCGGTTGCTCATTTATTTCTGTGCACATTCTAGAAACCTTAAACGCAATGATATGGCTAGACATCCCAAAAATGCAGACAAATATAAATAATATTAAAATTTAAATATGAAATTTATTCAGTAGAAGCAAATTAAGTCCTCTGCTTAGTTTTTACTGCACGAGTGGAATAGAGAGTATATTTCAAGATGGCGACTTCATTCAAACGCACGTTGGTTCGACAATACCCTCAAAATGGTGAAAAAATTACTACCGACACCCTTTATTGGAAGAATTTAGAGGTAAAATTTTGGTTATAGGCCAGTTTTATGAGATAAAAATATTATTCGGTTGTTATAGGTACCTCGAAATTTCCAGTTTAACGGTCATCATTAACAAATACAAGCGATGTTTCTATTGTTCGTTTGACATAGGCATTTATTTATCATTTGCTGGCTAAGAGAGTGCAGAAAAAGTTACTTTTAATTTTGAGCAAGCCATGCAGAACAAAATTACACACACATCCAGGGAAGGATGTGTATTAAAAGCTTTGATCGAAGGATTGATAGACGCTTCTACGTTTGTTAAAGAAGAAATCTGGCCCCTAAACATGTTTGGCAGTATTGTTGTTATCAAACCTTTTAAGCATTTGTTCATTCGGATTTTAAAACCTCTTTGCAGTCTTTAATTCTTTAATTTATTTGGATAGTTGGATAATCAATTTCTATTAAATCGTGAACCACGCTGACTAGGATATGAATTAACTCCCTTTATGTGCCGGGCTGTCAAGCTAGCACGTCTCTTTCAAGTCTTTGTGATACACTTTAGTAAATACACATTTCATATGCGACTTAATGTCAGCATTTGCAAAAATATTAAGATATTATTTTTTTTAAAAAGTATAATCATTATGATGTGTATGAATTACAACATAATTTACTTTGCAGTAGCTTCTATTTTAGAATATTGTTTAGATCAAAATTTGTACAGAAACAGATGAGGGCCATTTATGTTGGATAGTAACAACAGCAGTGTTGTACTATGATCCCATCCTCCAAAATTTGCATGAATACATTTTAAATATCCATGATGATGTGCTTGTCATGCAAACGAAATGAGATAATTCTACTTGCTTTCACACTTTTTTGCCACTGTTTTATTCTAGACTACACTTTACATTCATCATATCTTGTGCAATTTTAATAAGCAATTTGTCAGTTGTTCAAGTAACTTCTCATAACACAATAGCACTAGTTACAATGCAGTGGCCTTAATGTTTCTATACCTTTACAATCGAGCAAATAAAACTGTTTACACTACCTGTGCTTTGTCCACCATGACAGATAATATGACTTTCCTGTAGTAATTTGTTTTCAAAAGATACACTACCATATTATGTGTACAACATACTACTATGATCTGTGTTAGTTTCTAAATAGGAGACACTGACAGTGTCCTTTATTGATACGAAAACTAAAGATGGCAACAGTAGTTATAATGTAAACTAGTATGTCAGGCGATTCAAAAGAAAAAAAAAGCATATAAAGAAGGGAAACAATATTTTACACATATTTCTACATTGATGTGCAGCAATTCTTGTATTAAATAAGGGGAATATTTAATGTATTTTAGTACGGTTGAGGAACATACTCAGATAGTAGGCTGAATAAGCACCAGGTACAAATCACACCTGACTGATCATTTGATTCACATAGTCTAATGTTAATACCCTGTCCATGAATTAAGGAACTAATATTAACACTATTTGTGCACCAGAAAAAATCTGCACTATGGGAATTTTGGTTGTAGGTACTGCTTTGATGTAAATTTAGTATTCACTCATGATTCACCAGATTATTTGAATAATTACCATTATTTTGTTAAAAAATTTTTTTTCAATAACTAATTGATTTAAAGGACAGATTATTGTACAAATTTAGTCCCTTTTGTTATTTATTCTATTACTACATAAATTAAATCATCATTTCTTTAATCATTAAAATATTTTACACTAGCGGACATACAGTAGAACCTCTCCTGAAAGACCACTCTTTCGACCAAACATTTATCTCACGACTGGTGGTCTCTCATATCAAGTCATACCACTATATAATCAGTAAATCTGTGCATTGAGAATATGGTCATCTTACATAACAGTGGTCTTTCAAGACAGGTTTTACTGTACATGGTCATCTCACATAACTGTGATCTTTTAAGACAGGTTTTACTGTACATGTATAAGAATGTAGATTCCAACTTTGTTGGCTACCTCAAACCGTGGATGTTTCATTTCCCCATATGGATATCAATTGCTATTTAACGCTCAGTATTGGCCTTTGCTAGTGTCAACGAAGACAATATTTTCATTTGACACATACCCATATGTTTTGATAATAGGAATTTAAATTTGACTTGTATTTGATGCATTGAAATTCCAAGATGTGCATTCTTATGAATAATATTGATTAGGGTTAATTCCCATTGTTTTGCCTCTGGCATGATTTCCTACAGAGTGCGCACTGTCTAAAACAAATTTACTGTTTATGCCATAGCAGCCATGAATATTGCAACTCGTGTAAAATTTACTGTTTATGCCATAGCAGCCACTAATATTGCAACTCTTGTAAAATTTACTGTTTGTCACAGCAGCCACGAATATTGCAACTCTTGTAAAATTTACTGTTTATGCCATAGCAGCCACTAATATTGCAACTCTTGTAAAATTTACTGTTTATGCCATAGCAGCCACGAATATTGCAACTCTTGTAAAATTTACTGTTTATGCCATAGCAGCCACAAATATTGCAACTCTTGTAAAGTTTACTGTTTATGCCATAGCAGCCACTAATATTGCAACTCTTGTAAAATTTACTGTTTATGCCATAGCAGCCACTAATATTGCAACTCTTGTAAAATTTACTGTTTATGCCATAGCAGCCACGAATATTGCAACTCTTGTAAAATTTATTGTTTATGCCATAGCAGCCACTAATATTGCAACTCTTGTAAAATCAGTATGAATTGGATGGAACAACCAGTGACTTAGGTGTGCATAACTGAATTAAGGTTAGGTTGTTTTGAGATTAGTGTTGATAATTATAATAGATGTAGGGGGAATTAATTATAATTTGATTTGAATTAACTTTTGATTCCATATTGGCTTTTGATTTATTGCAGTGAATTAGACAGAACTGGAATGTATGGCAGATCACAGTTAGTTGTCAAAGTGGGCAAACTTTTTGTTTATTGATGATCTTCATTAGGTGAAACATTAAAAAAAATTCCAGTGTTTTAATTATTGCAACATTCACTATGACTTTACTGGACATAACACAGTGATTTATTTTGTGGACTACTTAAGATTGAAAAACGAGATGGAATAATTTTTTTTATTGTAGCTGTATTTATGAACTGTTAGTCATGAGGTCCTTTATCTACGTCATGAGGTCCTTTATCTACGTCATGAGGTCCTTTATCTACACATTTTGATGCAGAGAAGTTGTTGCTAAGTTAACAAAGAATTAAAATAGGATATAATTAATTAACAGGTTCCGCTGACTAGCTTATAACGCGACCTTTGAACTGGGCATGCCTTGTTCATATTGTTTGATGAATTAGTTGGTCAGATTGAATTGGTTATGATGTAGAAATTAGACATCGGATTTAAACTTTTAACTTTCACAGTTGTTTGACAGGATTCTTACGGTATTTAAAGGTCTTTGACAGTTGGTTAAAAATAAGGTAGCATTTTCAAGGCCATGAAAGTTTTGGAAAATCAAACAGATTACCCTGAGGTCTTCAAAAGTCTTTGAAAATTTAAATATACCCAAACATTTTAATTTCTTTCTAGCATAATCACAAATAAAATTGTCCAAGGTTGTTGGATTCTGATGTAGTGGAGCTTTCCTTGTTTCTTCTTTTGAAATTAGGAAATTAACTAGTTTGAATTTAGTTGTTAAACAATATTGTAGTATTTTGCATTCATTGTTTTCTCATATAACATGACTTGTTTACAAAATGTTGGTGAAAACAGGTCTTGGAAATCTATGCTTGTTGTCTTTGAAAGTTTGGGAAAAGGCTTTGAATTCATCAATCAGAATTCTGTATTAACCCTATTTGAGTGTATGCTTGCTTTTAAAAATTTAAGATGATTTGATGAACTCAAAATAGAATATGTTGAAAAGTTAAAAGTGTAAATAAAGTATAAAATAATATATTTTTTTGTTTAATATACCAATTATGTACACATCCCTTTATAATTAGAGAAACACCCATTCAGTAATGGTCATGCTGTTCTCATGGTCTTTTGTCTGTTTCTTACAGAATATAATCCAGTTGTTTATCTTTATTTGGCATGAGAAAAGAAATCTGAAATATTAGTTTGCTCCATAAATAATGAACAATCCCAACTATGATCTCATGGTTGTCAAATACAAAATGATTTTGAGATTCATTTTGACTCTTAGGGTCAAGGGTCAAATGACTCTTGTTAGGTTTTGAATCAGTTGAGAAGCCTAATAGACATGGATTGGCATGCTTTAAAGAAAGGTAGCAGGCATTTTTTTTTCCTCACAACGAGAAACTTGCACATGGTTCAAGATTATGGGGGTATTGGAAAAAAGAAATTGGTGAAAACCTGTGATCCTGAGCTCAAGGTACAACACTGAATTTATAAAAATAATATTATATTGATAAAGAAATTGGTGAAAACCTGTGATCCTGAGCTACAACACTGAATTTAGAAAAATAATATTACATTGATACATGGAAACTATATAATTGCTAAGCAATATTACATTTCTTTGTAAATGTTACCTGTTGTGTTAATTAGGGTGAGTTTTATTAAAACCAGTTAAAATTTAGTATGGCCAACAGATTGATAAAAAAATGGAACATGTCTTAAAATGTTGATTTTTCTCAAAATAAAAAAACTTGTTTAGTTAGCTTTAGCACTGTAAATGACAAAGTATGAAAAAGGGTAAGATTGAAATGTCTTATTTCCTATTACATGTCGTCTCCACTTTTCCTCTATATCTTTTCACACACACACACACACATGACAGTTTGATTCACTTTTTATAGATGAGAAAGGAATAATTAAATTTGTGTCTTCATCACAAGATTTAAGTCAGTTTGGTAAAAGAAGCACACCAACAGGTTTATCTTAGCTGAAATTATAGTAAGTTTGAAAATTTGCATTAATCATGAGTATGAAAGCTTGGATAAATAAAAAAGAATCGAAAAAATGTCAGTTATACCTTTTTCTGCTCGTTAGTTTGAAAAAGCAAAGCAGCAAACAACTTCCAGCAAACAAAACAAGTAACCAGCAAGTACATAAGTCCTACACTATTTAGATTTCCTTGGATTTGCATGGGAGAAATTAAACATTGCATTTTTCTCGTCTCAGGAGAGAAATTGAAAATTATTTAATTTTTATGAGATAAGAGCATTTTAGTGCTGTGATGGAAAAAACCCTGATTTTTTATTTTTTATTTATACATGATTTTTTATTTTTTATTTATACATTTTTTATTTATACATGATTTTTTATTTTTTATTTATACATTTTTTATTTTTATTTATACATGATTTTTTATTTATACATGATTTTTTATTTTTTATTTATACATGATTTTTTATTTTTTATTTATACATGATTTTTTATTCACAAATTGAACTATCTATACGTTATTATTTTCTTGTTTCCTAGAAATTGGATCTAATTGATGCAGTGCGTGATTGTATATTCTCTGTTGTGCTGTAAGGTTATGAGGTGTGAAATGATGTACAATCGGTGATACACTATGTATCGATGTACATAAAGAATAAAGAGGCAAACTAATTGTGCGTGGCCCTTGAAGATTTAAAAAAGTTTCATAAGGTAAATGTTTTAAAATGGATTACCCACCATATATAGCTGTTTATTTATCAAAATTATCAATGCACTGGTGGATTGTTTTATCTCAACTGTTGGCAAAAAAAAATGTAATGAAGGAAATGCATACTATTATGGTACATTCACTGCTCTAGAGATCACATATTATTATGATACATTCACTGATTTAGAGAATCCATGCTATTATGATAAATTCACTGCTCTAGAGAATGCATGCAGTCATGATACATTCACAACTCTGAAGGTCCTTACTATTATGGTACATTCACTGCTCTAGAGAATGCAAGCTGCATATTATGGTACATTCACTGCTATAGAGAATCCAGGCTATTATGGTACATTCACTGATTTAGAGAATGAATTCTACATATTATGGTACATTCATTGCTCTAGAGAATGCATACTATTATGGTACATTCACTGCTCAAGAGATCACATATTATGGTACATTCACTGCTCTAGAGAATGCATGCTACATATTATGGTACATTCACTAATTTAGAGAATCCAGGCTATTATGATACATTCACTGCTCTAGAGAATGCATGGTACACCACTCCCTTGATAACTCGTGCACATCAGCGTCCAGAAACATCGACCGCTTTATAAGTGAGGCGCAAGTTATCAAGGGACCTATTATAACAAAAGGATCGATACAAAGGCAAAAGGGTGGGTGGGTGGCAGAGTTTTTAGTTTTTTAATACTCACTTTATAATCATGCTGTGATTAACTGTGAATAAATATCTCTTCATAATGGTGTAGTGTATTTTTTCCTCCTAGAGTACCATTAATTTCAGGATAAATAACCGTATATTGAGGAATTAATTGAAAACATTATTCCATGTGGTTTCCATTTGATCACAGGAGTCTGACTTTTTATCAATAAAGTACGGCGAAATCTCTGACAACATGAATTCTCCTTATCAGTAATTTATATTAAAAAATATTACAGATATGGGGAATTCATGTTGTCAGAGATTTTGCCGTATTTTATTGATAAAATGTCCGACTCTTGTGGTTCGATTAACACGTTCCGATTCACACATTGTGTATTAGTCACTAATTTTTGTGCTGAATTGGATACATTCTTGTTTTATTGTTTGATCCAAATTAGACGTATTTGTTTAACACAAAATATCAACTCTCTTTTTGAGAAACATTGTCGATAGATCTATTCATATACAGTGTATATATTTGATTGCGCAGAAGTAAAATGAAAAATTTGAAACAATGTAAATTAGAACATGATAATACATGTACAATTGCCGGTTGTGATACGCTGGACAAATGGCTAGATGTATTGAAAAAATCAGTTAATTTTGTGTTACTCCCTGATTTCGCTGCCGTCGAGCAAAATCATCACTTGCTTGATTCCATGCACCAGACATAAGTGATAAAACAACACAGGTCTCTGTTAATGGATTATTTTAGTGCAACAAACACTTCGCCAAGTTTGTTGATCAAAACAAAGCTGGCAGGTAATTAGGATCTCATGGAAGTACTCACGGGTTTCGATGTGACGGTTCATTGACTCTTTTCATGTTTTCATAGAAAAGAATATGTTGCAATTATAATGTTTACATTGAAACAGAAATAAAGGATTAGAATGTGGTTTTCACACAGCAAGATGTTTAATTGCTGTTTATTTCATTATCTGTTGCTACCTGTTAGCATTTACCGGACGTTTTCATTGATCGCTATTTCACCAGACTGGTTTTTTTTATATAGCGATGACAGTGTATCAACAAATAAACCCGAATATAATGTGATATCCTTTTTAGAATTTGCAAATTTCACAATATGGAATCGATTTTTGTGGGCGTTAATCACCATTTTTATGATAAAATGTGAAATGTATTAAGGTTTAATTTACCAATTCTTGTTACAATTTTGTCACGTTCCGCATATTTTGAAAGATTTTTAAAATATATTTTATCTTTGGGGAAAAATCGGGATCCACGCCAGACACCGCGTTATAAGTGGGTTCGCGAGTTATCAGGGTGCGAGTTATCTAGGGAGCGGTGTATTATGATATGCCTATGGCTGGTGAATGTTTTCAGTCAAGGCCAACATAAACTTTGTAGAGGGTCTGACCTGTAATCCAAAGACCACGAGTTAGATGGCCATGCACTAGTTGAAATCAGAGCATGGTTTGTAGTTGTCTTAATTGCTTATTGAACACATTTTTTAAACAATCTTTTTAGTTAGATGTATTACTACACTTTATGATTTAGCAACAGTTTTCATATATGAGTGAACAAAAATACCTATGTCGACATCAGGCAAATGAAATATTGTTAAAATATTTTTTACTACAATCAACGTGAATGTGGAGAAATGAAGTATTATTAAAATATGTTTTACTAGAATTGTTGTGAAAGAGTTGATTTTGAAAGTTTGTTTGAGAAGATAGTTGTGTTGCTCCTTTGGTACTTGAATCTGTTTTTTTCTCTCATATGGTTCATTCAGTTAGTGTTAGTCATTGAACTTGGTATGTCAGGTGATCAATGTTCATGATGGCATGAAAAACTTGCACATTCCCGTGTTATCCAAGAAATTGTAATTTTAAAGAGTAAACTTTCCTCAGCTTAACAGTTTAATAAAAAAGATTTGTGTCCATTTTTTTTATTAGAAGATAGTCAGCTGAGAACAAATTGTTTTGTTGATTTGTGTTAATTTGAGTGGTGAGATTGCACTTGTTATGTAAAGGGAGATAACTTGCACTAGTATTATAGTAGATGGAGGGACCACAATAGATATTGTAGATGTGCTTGAAGTCAAAAAAGGAAGAAGAAAAACAAAGAATATGGAGAGGAATTAAAATAAAACACAATTTAATTAGTATATTAGTTCTCCCATGCCTACTTCTGATTTGGGTTTTTATATCCCCACAGTGATGTGAGAAGGGGACATTATTTTGCTGCTATCCAGTTTTACGATTGTACAACTGATTGATTGTTCCGAATTCCATTTCATGGAGAAAAGGAAAGAAAACTTGATTTGTCATTGATCTGTCATGGCCTTTTAGAGTTTCACTTTGTTAAACTGTATTGTGCCCACAAATATGTATTGGTCTAAATCACCACTTTTGTATTTGTTTGGTGTAGCTAAGCTCTAATCATACTCTATTTTTGTTAAGAACACCTGAGATAACAAAACACCTGAAGATACGGTGGATCAATGTTCCTTTCTCACCTGCCTCCACCCCGGGAGAGATGGATAAGGTTTCTTTTTTTGAAATCCTATCAAATTCTTTAGCCAGTAGAATGTTAGTAACTCCACTGAGGCATCTCATATTTGGACATCATGATAACATATTGTATGCCAGGGATTGATAAATCTAAAAATCTGCCTGCATTAAAAATGTATCCTTGCCTAAAATCTAAATTCACTCATGTGGTAAGAAAAGCATTACAAATGTCTACTTGCCACCATCAAAAGTCCATTAAGGCAAACATTATAAATATCTAACAATCCAATCACATGGTAAGGAATGGATTAAAAATGTCCACTTGCCACCATCAAAAATCCACTCACCCAACAAGGCAAGCATTCAAAATGTCTACTTGTCCAAAATGTAAAAATCCACTCACTGACAAGTCAAGCATTCAAAATGTATGCTTGCCCAAAATGTAAAAATCCACTCACATGACAAGGCAAGCAGTCAAGATGTATGCTTGCTCAATATACTGAATCAGATGTTTTAGAAACAAAAGTAGGATGTTAATGTGAAAGATTGTTTTTTTTTAAAAATAAAAACTTTGTTTAATCCTTGTAGTACCAGTTGTAAGCAATTCTCCACTGAAACTTTCTTGCTCTAGTGTTAAAGGGTACTTGTATCTGCTTGATGAAAACAATCGGAAAACAAATATTCCAGTAAACTTGTGATATGACACAAGAATGGTTCAGGTAATTTGTGATAACCAGTTCTGTGTTTGTATACTATGATTATATTCAATGATATTTAATAATATATAATAATAATGTAGATATGACTATTTTTTCATTGTGTGCCTGGCCAAAAACTTATTTTTCAGCAGATAATGCATAGTTAATATTTCTCCGAGTGTGGGTTTAATATTAGGATCATTAAGAAAGGAGGTAGATATGTTTATTTGTGTCTGTGTCTAGGACATTGGAGTACCCCTCTCCCCTCCCTGACAGACCTTTTGTAAAGGATGTTTCACATGTTTTTGTTATAACTTAACAATAGATCTTTCCTTCTTGACAATTTAGAATATTCTAGAAATGAGCTTTGGACTCTCATTCTTGTTCTACTTTTGTGTACTTTTGAACAATTGACACTTGGAGCCCCCCTAAATCTGGAAAAGTTAGTTTCAGCACATTGCTGGGGCTCAATTGGTCCACTCAATGCATTTTTGAGTCAAAACCAGTAGACTCTGTTTCCAAATCAATTCACATGACTAATGAATCGGGAACTCCTATTTCAATTTTCTTTATTTCATTTGTTATCTGTAGTTAGCAATCATTTGGCCTGCATGATTATTAATGAGAAGACCCTTGATTGTGTTCACTTGGTAATGCATCACAGGTTACATGTATGTAGTTAGCAAATGAGAAGACCCTTGATTGTGTTCACTTGGTAATGCATCACAGGTTACATGTATGTAGTTAGCAAATGAGAAAACCCTTGATTGTGTTCACTTGGTAATGCATCACGGGTTACATGTATGTAGTTAGCAAATGAGAAAACCCTTGATTGTGTTCACTTGGTAATGCATCACAGGTTACCTGTATGTAGTTAGCAAATGAGAAAACCCTTGATTGTGTTCACTTGGTAATGCATCACAGGTTACATGTATGTAGTTAGCAAATGAGAAAACCCTTGATTGTGTTCACTTGGTAATGCATCACAGGTTACATGTATGTAGTTAGCAAATGAGAAAACCCTTGATTGTGTTCACTTGGTAATGCATCACAGGTTACATGTATGTAGTTAGCAAATGAGAAAACCCTTGATTGTGTTCACTTGGTAATGCATCACAGGTTACATGTATGTAGTTAGCAAATGAGAAAACCCTTGATTGTGTTCACTTGGTAATGCATCACAGGTTACATTTATTCAAGAGTTATAATGCAGTTGAGGCACTTAAGCTAGGTTAGGGGATTATAAAAGCCTTTATTACAATGTTTTCCCCCTAAATTAATGCTGACAGTTCAATCCCAATTAAATGATATAATTTGAACTTAGTACACTGGCTTGGTTCCAAAGGAATATATAAACTTGACACTGTTAAAAGACACAGTGATCAGTTTAATGCAGGATAAAGAACTTTTGTCTTGGATTAGTTGCAAGGATAAAAAGAACTGATCAGGGATCAGGGTTGACTAGACCACCCTAGCATATGGCAAATACAAAATTGGATCAATGAATGGCACAGTGTTTATGCTTCAAAACCATTTGCTTTTCTACCTACAAAGACACAAGGATAATCCAATCCAAGCATGTAACAAGATAGCAGACTGCCTCCAACAGCAGCCCCACAAGCAGAATAGTGAGCCTTGAGGTCAACTTACACCCATGGTTAAAATATTTAGCAGATTTTGAGCCCTCCTAGAACAGTTAGCTTTGAAATAACTAATCAGCTGACGTTTACTCATTTACTCATTTGAGTAGATGGTTCAAAGCGGCAGAGTCAAACTACTCACAAGTTCACATGGAAAAATAATTTGTTGATAAAGTACTAGATTCGGATATATTGTCTGTACTCACTTGCAAGTCCAACTGCAAACTGCACAGACCCAGATCTGCCATTGTGTAGCATGCCAAGAGATCTGGGTCTTTGTAGTTTGTTAGGAGTTATCAGTAGTACAATAAATATAGACCCAGATCTGCATGTGCAATTATATTATGGCAGATCAAAATCTTTGTTGTTTTCACTGAACTTAGAAGCATATATGTATGATAGACAAGACCAGATAGGAATTTCAAGTGGGAATGAAAGAACACCTCAGGGACATCTGCAATAACAAGGATGTCCCACAATCAACATCAAATACTGTAAATTATGTATCCGAATTTTGGCTAGTAGCAATGAGCATAAAAACAGAGAATATTTGTGGATGCACCAATATCACACTATACAATTCTGATAGGGATTGACATCCATGTTTATATGAGAATTCCAGTATTCTATTTTCTACAGTTTCTACTGAGTGATATAAAATAGACCAATTAAAATTTTAGTTGACATGGTTACACAATTTTTGTCTGGTGTACACTATTATAAAAAGCAGATTCTTACTGAAAATGAGGGGCATTGGCCGAAAATGAGGGGCATTGGCCGAAAATGAGGGGCATTGGCCGAAAATGAGGGGCATTGGCCGAAAATGAGGGAATCAGATTTTTGTCTTAGTCTTAGATGGCACTAGAATGAAGTAGGTACAGAAACACTTGATTTTATTTCACATCATAGGTCTCTGCATTAAGTGTCTGCCATTTAATTAACAAAAAGTATTAGTCATGCCTTTAATGACCTGTGTTAAGCCAAACTGTTTGCAGATAGTTGGACATATATTTCCTTAAAATAAAGAACATTGCAATGTCTAGATACACACCACAAGGTGGGTGGAACAGGAATAAAAAGTGGTCACTACCAAACCAAATTTAGCAGTATGCAAGCAGCATTTTACTGAAGGTGACTACAAAGCTGTAATCTATCACAGTTGATTTATTAGAAACATTTTAATGATAAAAGTTTTTTTTATTTGGTATTGACATTCTGCCAATAGTTATCATTATAAACATGAAGTAGTGATCATAAATACTACTACTACTACTACTACTACTACTGATAATAATAAGTCTTAATAAAAAGAAGAGAAACAATAAAAAAAAAATAAACATTAACACATGCAAATATGACAATATTGCTGGGTTTATTTAGAATAATAATAAAAATATTATAATTATTATTTATAATATACAAGAATGCAATTACAAATCGCAGATGTCAATATTATTTAAAGTCATGTATGATGCAAGCATACTTAAAACATGCTATAGACAGGAAGATAAATAGAAAATTATGTTATTTACAACACTTTGCAAACGAAAGAACATTGAATTCCAAGATACAGAATACATGATCGAAGAAATTTTATTTAATGATTAATCTAGAAAAAAACAAGAAATCTTGACAAGCCATTATACTGTCTTAGTCTGTGATTGATCAGTTTGTCCAATCTTTTTCATGGAAATGCCTATAATGTAGGTAAGTTTTGTTTTCATTAAGGCACGACAATCATTTTTCAGAAGTCATTTGTATTGGTTGAATACAAACTAAGCAAACCGGAAACAAAAGGGACCTAGTTGACCAAAGTGCCACCTTCTGTGTCAGGGGGAAGTAACTTACTGATGTCTCCATGTAAATTTTTAGTGTTCATTTATTGACTAAAGCTTATACTCTACCATCTTCTCCTACCAAGGTTCCGATATTTTAACCTATCTACACATTGGTGGATCGATCAGATTTTTCAGTGCCTTGTCCTAGCAACATCGATTGGATTTTATGAGTTGCCTACATTATAATGTAATGCCAACCAATCATTAGTATGTAACAGTGGTGCATTGTACATCGACAGAAAAGAGTGGAAGCAATTGACTTCAAAAGGATACTTTTTTGGTTTAACATCAAAACTGTGATTCCATTCCAGAGAGAAAGCCATTACATGTGTAATTGAGGAAAAGGATGTGTTTTTGCTAATATGATTGGCAGTGGAAAATTGCTTTTTTGCGAGTCCATTCCAGTTTGTCTCGATCAAGTAGGAACAGTGGGAAAACCTTGGTAAGAAACACAATGACCCACAGGAAGCTATTGGCAAAGCTTTCTTCCATGCCACCATTGACCAAGTTGTGGACAGAGGTAAAATAGCAGTGAATAAGGCGTGTGCTTATGTCCACTCAGCCCCTTAACACATTAACCCCTGAGCCAGACAGCTAGGCATTCCCCAACAGCATACTTGCAGAGATCGCCTAGAGCAGTGTTAGCCTTACTAGTGCCTGTATCCCTGAGACTTACTGAGAATATTTGGCTTGCAGATTTTTTTCAGAGAGCTACGAGTTATGTAATTTTTTTAGATTTACGTTCCTTGAATTAAGCCAAAATTTGGCACAGCATTTCTTAATAAAATTACATTCAAAATGGTATAAAATCTTCCAACCACATGCAGAAATAAAACTGACACATAAAGATAAAATGATTTTCATATCAATTTGTTTCTCTTGCCATGAATAATCAGTAAAAATCCATGATAAATTCACACTGAATAATTAACATTATCAACACATGAAATTCACTCCATTTGATGTAGATCCAAATTCCACTTGTCATCTCTATTGTAAAACTAAACCTTGTGTAAATACTTCTTCACTCTGTCAAGTAAATGTCTACTTCCAGCAGCTGATTCTCGTAATTTTCTTCATTTTCTTATCTAAATATTTCCACTAATGTTGCCGCTATCGAAGTAAACTTTTTCCCTCCTTTCTTCCACAATGTACACTCTATCTATATAAGCTAACCATTTTATTGGTTAAACTGCCTGCATAATTAGGAAATGGCTTCAAATCAACCAATGGTTTGTGCTGATTTAACTCTTCACTCAGGATACAGGCATAGAAAAATACTGCCACTCAAACTCGGCGCTCTGGATACAAGCTGTGCAAACTCAGCCCTGTTATCGAGGCACTCAGGAGATGAGGGAGGTAAAGTGCGCCAAGTTATCGAGGCAGCAGGGGTTAGCATTTTAGACTTTATGGCCTCAGATCTAAGGTAGAACGGTCTGAAGTGCACACAGGTGAACCGTGCAAAAAGTAGGATAAGGTATACATTTCAAATAAAGAGTCTTCTTCATACGAAAATTATAGATCCATTAAGCACAAAAAAAGAAGAAAAGAACTCCAACTTTTCAGCGTCTGTTCATGCACCAGCAAACTAACCAATTGAAAACATTTTTTTAAGCACAACTAGGCATTGGTCTAATGGAAAATTGGTTGGAAATCGATGTATTAGGATGTATTCAGAAATAGTCCCCAAAATGTGTTTACTACTTGCATTTCATGCGAAAACAGCAAAAACATCCCGGGTTAATATGTTAAGGTCTTGGGTGTAATTCGTGAAGAGTGTTCTAGATAGGTTAGTTTACTGGTAACACATACAGTAAATATATATAATTTGTGGGAATTAACACTATAAAGTAAATAAATGTAATTTGTGAAGAGTGTTCTGGTGGGAATTAGCACTATACAGTTGATACATGTAATTTGTGAAGTGTTCTGGTGGGAATTAGCACTATACAGTTGATACATGTAATTTGTGAAGAGTGTTCTGGTTGGAATTAGCACTATACAGTTGATACATGTAATTTGTGAAGTGTTCTGGTGGGAATTAGCACTATACAGTTGATACATGTAATTTGTGAAGAGTGTTCTGGTTGGAATTAGCACTATACAGTTGATACATGTAATTTGTGTAGTGTTCTGGTGGGAATTAGCACTATACAGTTGATACATGTAATTTGTGAAGTGTTCTGGTGGGAATTAGCACTATACAGTTGATACATGTAATTTGTGAAGAGTGTTCTGGTTGGAATTAGCACTATACAGTTGATACATGTAATTTGTGAAGTGTTCTGGTGGGAATTAGCACTATACAGTTGATACATGTAATTTGTGAAGAGTGTTCTGGTTGGAATTAGCACTATACAGTTGATACATGTAATTTGTGAAGTGTTCTGGTCGGAATTAGCACTATACAGTAGATACATGTAAGTTGTGAAGTGTTCTGGTGGGAATTAGCACTATACAGTAGATACATGTAATTTGTGAAGAGTGTTCTGGTTGGAATTAGCACTATACAGTTGATACATGTAATTTGTGTAGTGTTCTGGTGGGAATTAGCACTATACAGTTGATACATGTAATTTGTGAAGAGTGTTCTGGTGGGAATTAGCACTATACAGTTGATACATGTAATTTGTGAAGAGTGTTCTGGTGGGAATTAGCACTATGCAGTTGATACATGTAATTTGTGAAGTGTTCTGGTGGGAATTAGCACTATACAGTAGATACATGTAATTTGTGAAGAGTGTTCTGGTGGGAATTAGCACTATACAGTTGATACATGTAATTTGTGAAGAGTGTTCTGGTGGGAATTAGCACTATGCAGTTGATACATGTAATTTGTGAAGAGTGTTCTGGTGGGAATTAGCACTATACAGTAGATACATGTAATTTGTGAAGAGTGTTCTGGTGGGAATTAGCACTATACAGTAGATACATGTAATTTGTGAAGAGTGTTCTGGTGGGAATTAGCACTATACAGTTGATACATGTAATTTGTGAAGAGTGTTCTGGTGGGAATTAGCACTATACAGTTGATACATGTAATTTGTGAAGTGTGTTCTGGTGGGGAATTAGCACTATACAGTAGATATATGTAATTTGTGAAGAGTGTTCTGGTGGGAATTAGCACTATACAGTTGATACATGTAATTTGTGAAGTGTGTTCTGGTGGGAATTAGCACTATACAGTTGATACATGTAATTTGTGAAGTGTTCTGGTGGGAATTAGCACTATACAGTAGATACATGTAATTTGTGTAGAGTGTTCTGGTGGGGAATTAGCACTATACAGTAGATACTGTTACGAAATGCCCGATATGGCATAGAGGATACACTATACTCCTCTAGGCTATATTTTAAGCATTAATTTTGTCATATAATGTGTTTGTCAACGTTCTGTATTTCATGAATTGTTATTTTTAAGCTCGTTACGCAATATCCGATATGGCGTAGAGGGTACACCATACTCCTCAACGTGAATTGTCCTATACAGCGAGTTGCACGTGCCGCGCGGATAATTCACGCGAATTACTTTTTTACAAGTACGGCCGACTAATATATAAGTACAGTGCAGGGTCTTTTTAAGACACAGTGGACATTAGAGCAGACCTCTAAACGTTACATTTGTCAGATATTAGAGCCAAAAAGTTGGGTGAGTTAAATACATTCTTTTTGGTTTATTGTTTCAGTTGAATATTCAGTTTCGGAATAGCACGCTAGTTTTTATGTATTGCGTAAATTCATTTTTATTATTGGGAAACTGTCTATTTTTATATTCAGCTCGCCGGTCGTGTGAATAGATGTGTATTCAAGACCAATGTTGACCGGTGGAATGGAGACGGACAATGAACTACTGTCACACCGGAGGGAAGTGAAATGTTAACACTTGCAGTTTTGTTTTGTTGACTACTTTTATGTAAAACACGAATAGCGTGTTTGTAGTCAATAGAACCCTCCGTTTGCTTTTTGACTATTTATGTAAAACACGAATAGCGTGTTTAGTCAATTGGATAGGATTGTTTGGTTTTTATTGATTATATTTTGTGTGTGTGACACAAATAGTATCATTATAGTCACTCAAACCTTGTGATTTGATTTACTGACTATGTTGCGTGGAGTACGAATATCAATGGTCAATGTCATACTACGCTATGGATATATAATACAGTAGTGTATGACTATGGATAGATAATACAGGAGTGTATGACTATGGATATATAATACAGTAGTGTATGACTATAGATAGATAATACAGTAGTGTATGACTATGGATATATAATACAGTAGTGTATGACTATAGATAGATAATACAGTAGTGTATGACTATAGATATATAATACAGTAGTGTATGACTATGGATATAATACAGTAGTGTATGATTCACATATATATATATATATATATAGTACTATAGTGTATGACTACCGTCATAGTAGGGTAGTAGATTCATTTGTGTGTGTATTGTGTGCTCTTTATATATATATACCTATCATGATGATTTGTTTTTATAATATAAGTTTTATTTGAACAAACGTGTTTGTTATTTCTTCAAAACCCAACCTAATCTCAAAGGGTCGGCTCGACTACGTTACAGATACATGTAATGATTTATACTTCATTACTTCAAATCATTATACTCTCAAAAATTACACCCCCCCCAATTTAAAAAAAAATCACATTGATGTTTTGTTATTGGATGTAGACTTAACAAAGAGTAAAAAAAAATAATCCATGTAGATACATGCAATATTGTGTAGATCATAATAGTTCACAGGATAAATCCATCTGCAAAATGCACAGAGCCAGATCTTCTGTCGTGAATGTGCTGGGTGATCTGGGTCTGTACAGTTTCTTAGGCGTAATCAGTAGAATAAGCAACATAGACCCAGATCTGCATGCACATTATACTACAGCATATCAGGATCTTTTGTTTACACTTGTAATATCAATAAAATACCATTACATATTGCAGAATTTGGCTCAGCTCAGGTCCTGACATTTTTACTTGCAGGTAGTTTGGTTAATGTGTGCTTAGATACCAGAGCTAAAGGTATTGACATTTTAGTTTGGTTAATGTGTGCTAATACCAGTGCTAAAGGTATTGACATTTTAGTTTGGCTAATGTGTGCTTAGATACCTGTGCTAATGGTATTGACATTTTAGTTTGGTTAATGTGTGCTAATACCAGTGCTAAAGGTATTGACATTTTAGTTTGGCTAATGTGTGCTTAGATACCTGTGCTAAAGGTATTGACATTGTAGTTTGGTTAATGTGTGCTTAGATACCAGTGCTAAAGGTATTGACATTGTAGTTTGGTTAATGTGTGCTTAGATACCAGAGCTAAAGGTATTGACATTGTAGTTTGGTTAATGTGTGCTTAGGTACCAGTTCTAAAGGTATTGAGCAAGTCTGCAGCAAGAAACATTACTACTTTAGTCGATATTTCTTTGTCATCTCACATCAGATTATTGACCAATATCAAATTGACTGTTAATATTCAATTAGACCTACTGGATTTTATTTTCTGCTGCCTGCCACTAAATTATTCACCAGATGATTCTGCAGTATAATTTAAACGTGATGAAGATGTAATTCATTCTCCTCAGTTTCACGCATTACTACGAAAGTTTTGTTCCAATGTGTTGAAAGACCAATTGTGAATGGAACATCTTGGGTTATCCTGGTGTTTTAATGGATTTCTTATTTGATCAGGACTCCCATAATTGGGTTTGAAAGATAACCAGGCAAAGTGACTGGTATATTTCCTCAAAAACCTTGACATACCATATGTACTTGCTTATAAGTTTAATCAAGCTGCAAACAGTAAAGATCCTGATCTGTCTTAGCATAATGTGCTTGCAAATCATGGTATGTATTGTTTATTCTACTGATTACTCCTAACACACTACACAGATGCAGATCTGCCTGTGCATTATGTGACAGCAGATCTGGGTCTCTGCAGTTTGTATTTAGGCTGGACTTATAAGTGAGTAAGTAAAGTCTACATAATAATGTGGTCATTAACTGTCTAACTAGCCATAATTTGCTTTTTAAAGTTGGATTTTTTTTAAATCTCCACTTTTGCAGGGGATATTGCAATATATGTTAAATTTGTCCGTTATTCTCTCTCTCCACAACTTGGTTCCTGCTGAAGGTGCGAGTGGAAATTCACCAAACGTTGTACAGAGGTTACCTGTGGCAAAAATGTGGGCTTTGAAATATTTAGGCAGCTCTTAAGGGTTCTTTTTAATGGAGTTGAAAGGTCATTTATAAAAAAGAATGTAACTAGTTTATAACAACATTTTGTAATCATTTTTTAAACAAACTTTACATTGGGAGATTGCATGGGATTGTAACAGACTTTAGGCTATGAATCTTGGTAGGGGTTGGAGGCATGTAATAAAAAGGGTGGAGATTCTTAAGTGTCAACATTGTTCTTGTCTTGCAACTGTTTATGAAAAGCGTCATTCAAATTTTAGAGGTGGTCGGTAAAACTGATATCATTATAAAGCAACTTACTGTATTTACTAAGTAACAAAATTGCCTGAACTCTTGGTTTTAAATTTATTGCTTTCTTAAAGATGGCTTGAAATAGCCCACAGGGATAGGAAATTTCCTTCCCTACTACAGTGGAACTTGTCTTGAAAGACCATGCCTTCTGCCAAAACAGTGGTCTCTCATGACAGGTGGTCTCACATAACAGGTCATAACACTATATAATCAACAAATCTGTACATGGAGAACTTGTTCTCTCAAGACAGGTGGTCTCTCATAGCAGTGGTCTATCAAGACAGGTTTTACTGTACTAGTTTTATAATTTCATGAACCCATTGGCATGTAAATATTTAAGTTGGCACCAATTTGCTTGTGAAGAAGAAGAGCTAGCGAAGGACTGGGGATGATTAAGTCAGACTAGTAAATTTCTCAATCTGTTAGTTACCCTTAACAATTGACGCTAAATTCCAGAAAGAAGTTAATTATCATACAAATACACTAATGAATTGGGATATTGTTTGAACACTGCTGTATAAGTTTTGTTTTTAAGTGTTTCATAATCAAAAACAAAAACTGAAATTTACAAAAAGTAAAATATTATCCAAAATAGGCACCAACATCCTTGTCTGGTTTTGACATAATTTGCTGCGGACATATAGCTCTGTTTTGGCTTTTGACACCAGGAACGAGAGTTCATGGTTGGAAAGTTGTGGGCATTCAGGGATATACATAAAGCTTGTGTTAGTAATCATTTAAACTGTTTTGTTTACTAATTTAATTTGAATTTACACTTTATCTTTTCCTTTTATATATAAAATTCCTTATTTTTTTATGTCATTATCTTTTTGCCAATTATTGATTCTTTTCTTTGCAATCTGTTCTTTAAAGTATACATTCATATGATTGACAGTTTAAGAAAACTTTACAGTCAATAGATGCTTCCCACAATAGTTAGCAGACAATATTCTGCCCAGGTTACATGACAGTTTCTCCTATATGTGACCACCATCATTGATCAATTTTGAACAAGACACACCTGAAGCAAACTCAACTTAGAAATATAGATTCTAAAGTAAAGCCTGATTTGTATTCTGTTTAGGTATGTATGTTTTGTAACATTTTCTTGAGATTCAGCACATTTATTTCAACTTCCAAATACCGTATTGTAAGGTCCAGTATATGCTGCAATTGTTTAGAGAGGTCTTCAACACAAATCTGTAGTTTTTGTTTTACTGATTAATGACAAATTACTGTTGAGGTAATTATTTATTTCTAATATATTCTTCCATAAGATTTCAAAAGCTGTTTTGGGTTCATTCATTTGTCAAATTCTGGAGTCTTTCATATTTGCCTTTCCTTTCATGACCCCCCGTGTAATCTTTAATCCCTCAGATAAACCTGTACATACAATGTGTCCAAAAAAGAAAAGTTGTGCATGGATAAAACTTTACATTTAGAATTTTTGGGAAGGTTACTTTTTGAATTCTGTTAGAATGTAGCTTGAGTTAAGTTACTAAGGCTGTCAGACTTTAGTTTGAGTTAGGTTACTAAGGCTGTCAGACTGTAGTTTGAGTTTGGTTACTAAGGCTGTCAGACTAGTTTGAGTTTGGTTACTAAGGCTGTCAGACTGTAGTTTGAGTTAGGTTACTAAGGCTGTCAGACTAGTTTGAGTTAAGTTACTAAGGCTGTCAGACTAGTTTGAGTTTAGTTACTAAGGCTGTCAGACTGTAGTTTGAGTTTGGTTACTAAGGCTGTCAGACTAGTTTGAGTTAAGTTACTAAGGCTGTCAGACAATAGTTGAGTTAGTAGCACATGGAACTGACAAAAGAACTGGCTTTTTAGAACATTTTTCTCAAAATTCAAGAAACGTTGGCATGATTTTGGGGTTTAATGCCATTTCTCGGTGCAAGATAAGTATATATGGCAGCGAGTATATGTAGCAGAGGAAGAACCCAGGAAAATCCCAATAAAAACCACCAACCCAAGGAAAGATGCGGGCAAGCTCTCTCGTATATACCCACATTGACTTAACTTGGATTTGAAACCATGCGGACAGGGGTGGCAGTGATTGGTAAAGGCGAGCACTTCAAATAACTCAGCCACCGATGGCCTAACACTGCATTTGAAAACTCTATACTGGTACAGAATTGTTAGATGTGTTCACAGAAAAAACAAATTCGTAGTGAGAAAACAGAACTGTTAACAAAACTCAGAATCCATGTATTGATTTCTTTTGCGAATAAAATGTTAACAAAACTCAATATCCATGTATTGATTTCTTTTGCGAATAAAAATAAAATATAAAAATAGATTTGTTTGAAAAATGTTAAGATGGGTGGGATGAAAATGTTGTTAGTTCTAGTTATGGAAAGTCAATAAGATTGAGGAGCTGACTCTTGCATGCAGTTGGAAATAAACTAAGTTGTAGAATAAATAAACATCTACAGGCATGTATAAATAAATAAACACCTAATGTCATAGTTTAAATTGGAAAAATTAAAGTATTCTTTGATGGACTGGTGAATTGAACCTTTGTATCAATGCATTTTGAAATGTTTCAAAATTTCATCCATGGAACAAATAACATTTGTGTTCGTGTTTGCAGAAAAGATTTAGACTCGATGGAAGGATGCACATAAAATCCAAAAAGTACACATCCGTCATGTCACTTTTTGAGGGGCATAAAAAAGTTAGCATTGAGATGTGTTGATAGCATATACTTGACTGGGAACATCACTTGACTCAATTCTTGTCACAAAATGCACAAGATTTCTTACATATGGTTTACTGATAGTTAGCATACATACAATTCACATAATATTCTATTCTCTATTCTATGCATACAACTCACATAATATTCTATTCTCTATTCTATACATACAACTCACATAATATTCTATTCTCAACTCACAGATGCTTTGTCATGAGTAACATACTCTCATGTCGCACAATGTTCCCCTCTCCTCACAGACAATTTGCAAATGTTTAATATAGACCAGAATGGGAACATCTTAATCTCATGTCACATAATGCACTAACATGCATTTTGTTAATGTAGATTAAAATCGTCATTCTTCCCAGTTGGGTGCATGCTATGTAGTATACATTGCAGACTCGAATTGGTTTACACACAATGCACTGAAAATCATACCGATGCTTGACTCTTAATATAGCATATATCCAGCTAAAGACATCGTCACAAACTCATCTGCTATAACATATAGCATACCAAACTTAAACCTATTGGCATATAATACACAACTCTTCTTGCATATGCTTCCACAGTGACTCTTTCGACATGGGTTTTGTGTATTTATCAAATACCAAATACTCTCTTTAAATTTAAGTGTGTACAAATTTTAAAATATTTTGTTTCATGATTATTAATGTTTCTTTGGCAAATGACAATAGTTAATTTCTGGAGACTGCGAAAAAATGAGCCTGGAACATAACTGGTAGAAGCGATGAGTGAGGATAGTCTTATTACCCACAATCCAAGTGAGGCAATGAGTAATGCATTAGCAAATCAGGTATCTCTTGTTCGTCTTATGATTTCAGTTCAGGGTTGTTGCTTGTAAAGTGTTGAAGTACCATATTTAAAATATTAAATAGCTTAGGGGGTCCAGGCAACTCAGATTTACTAGAACATCTATAGCAAGCATGACCAACCTGCAGGCAGCACACAGCTCAGTCCTTTACATTCTGCGACCGACAGCCACATAGTCAGTCATTTTGAAAACATGCATTTTAATCAATACTTATTTAATTTTACTTTATTGTTTTATGTATCTACCACGTTATGTGACTATTTTATTTGAACAATATTATTACAACTCTTTGAAATAAGAATGTTATTAATGTCTCATAATAATTGTGTTCGATTTTTGTATTTAGTTATTCAACTGTTCTTACTCATGTGGCCCATCCCATGACATTAAGAATTTTATGTTTTGTCCCATGACATTAAGAATTTTGTTTTGTCCCATGACATTAAGAATTTTATGTTTTGTCCCATGACATTAAGAATTTTATGTTTTGTTACCTTGCCAAATAAGGATGGGATGCCAGTGGCCCATGACATCAAGAATTTTATGTTTTGTTACCTAGCCAAATAGGATGGATGCCCCAGATTTATTTGGTTGTCTGCTTTTTCTTGCTAAACTCTTTTTTTTTTTCTTTTTTTTAACATAACCAAATGAAGGTAATGATATAGAAAGTATGAGGAAAAGTGCCATGTCGCGAATCATTCATAAAGTAATAGCGAAATCAGCATTTAAAAATTCATTAAACTTGCACATGTTGGAATTTTTTATTGATTGAACAAAAAATGGGTTGTTTTTGGATGGTATTGTTATTGAGATGACACCATTTTTTTTTTGTATCAGAAATCCGGTGAGGTTGATTTATGCCAGGTTGTGAATGCTAAAGAGTCCCAAAGATCATGTATCCTTTCATTTGACCTGATCATTTTGATTGATTAAATTCAATGACATTATTAAAATTGTATGAGAATTTCTCTTATTTATTATTTAAAAAGAGGAGGACTGTTTACACATTAAAAGCCTAGTTTAGTTTTCAGTGAATTTAGCACACCAATGTATATATAATATGCATGCGTCACCTGCAGTTTTTTTGTTATGCGTAAAATATAGCTAGGAATAGCCATGATCATACAAAACCCCACAGGTTTTCGTATACAATTTAATAACAACCAAAATGTGTTGGCTTCTTTTTATTACAAACTTAGTATAAAATAGTATGTTAATGCACATCATTATTCCTATTTTCCATTGAAACCCTAAATAATTTAAACTTCATTGTGTTCGTGTGTGATTTGGATATTAAACACAGGTTTAAATTTTTTAAAGTGATATCACTACGATGTCTGCAGTGGGTATTAATTGAAAACAAATTCATACTATTATAAAGCTTCCCCAAAAAATAGCGTTCAGATTTGTTCCAAAAAATTTAATTATATTCATTATATATTAGTTGACTAAATTAAAAATTATCTTGAAGTAAAAGAGAAAAATAACTAGCTAGAAAAGAAAATCCCTACTCTCCAAAATTAAATGGTTTTGCAGATTAGGGGGAGAGGATAAGTTTGAATCATTTAGAGTAAATGGCATGATATATTTTTTAATTATTGCATACCGTATAAACATTGAAACATTTGGTAATCATTGCAGCCTTAATTGTAAGTGATATCTGTTCATCTTATTCTTGAAATGCCTTCAGTTCTATTGGCTGAGCTTGTTACCTGTTTCTGTAATACTTTCAAAAGCTCTTGGATGACATTGATTATGAGCTTGATTATCTTTACAGAGGCTTTATCGTGCTTTAGTAAAATAGGTGAAATTTATATCATGAAGTTTGGGAGATAGCTTACATTGTGTTCTTTCAATATTAAACAAATATGTTTTGTGGAATGGTTAAATGTTATATTACATTCAAGTTGGGTGATTGATAATTAAATTTACGCATTTAATTAAAGTTAGTTTTACAAGGGACCAGAAGTCTTTATGTTGCATACTTTTCTCTTTCAATTTTCATTTTTTTTGTCTTCTCCTTGTGAATAATTTCTTTATAATCAGTAGAGGTTCTCTGAGTGATATTATTGCTCAGGTTGTTTCAGATATTTACATGTACTGAGAACTATGCAGGTAAAGCATATTACATGTGTTGTGACTATGGGCTTAAACTAGAAAAGAGCAAAAATGTTTTGTAAAATTCAACAAATGGTTTATTGCTCTAGAATACAAAGTGAAACTTTAAAAAGAACTTACAGTATCATGAATTAAATCCCAAATAGTCCTTTAAGTTAAAATTAAATCCCAAATAGTCCTTTAAGTCTTTTATCACAAGTCCAAAAAATGAATTCCAATTGTGTTACAAACAAATCAAGTATTGAATTCATTTATGTTTCTGTCATCATGAATATGCTAATGTGCCAACAGTCTTTTGATGCATCACAATTATATAATACAGAAAGTCCTTAAATGAATTCACTATATTTCCAAATTAATGATTTAGTCCAGTTAGTATTAATGAGACAAAAGTTTATTCCACTGAATAATTTATATAGATAAATCCACCCAAATTAAAAGCTGAACACAACAATTTGACAGATTCTGCTTCAGATGTTCAGAATATTGTGAACAAATTTGAAGCAATTTTGAAGCAAACTAAATTAATATAAAATCTTAGACACTTTTGAGTCAATATGATTGCTAGTTTCTGTTCTACAACATTCTAAGTTGTGAACAGGATTTGGAATTTCCACATGAAAAACTCCTGTCCAAGATGTATTTTCAAGTAAACATGTTTACCTCCATTAATAATGATTTAAATATTTAATCTATAATCACAGAGTCAGATAGACCATTTACTTGATTTGGGAAAAGTCAGTATTCAATGCAATTTAAATATATACAATACACGTGTGTTGTTGCTTAAGATGGACTTTTTTTATATCATGGCTTAGTGGTTAGAGTGTCTGCCTCAGATGAGAGAGATTATGGGTTTGAACCCTGGTCAAGTCATATTCAAGACTTATAAAACTGGTAGTGTGAGCTGCCTCGCTAGGCATTCAGCATTAAGAGATTAGTGTTAGGACTGGTCGGCCTGGTGTCAGGATAATATGAGACATCGTGCTACATGTCTACGGCATGATGCCCCAGTGCTAGACACCATTCAACTCCACATTGCAGGCATTGTAGTGATATGACGGAAAGATTGTTAAAACTACATTAAAAATCCACAAATCAGACACACGTCTTTGCTGAGCCATAATTGTGCAATAATTTTTCTTCTGTTTTGTGTTTTTTGCACCTGTCTTAAGTGGATCATTATCAATTTGATCGCCTGTTACTAGCTTGGTTTCTGAATTTAAAGTTTACTTATTCAACATCTACAGTGACCAAACTTTGTGAATGGCTTTTACTTTGAGTTAAGGAAGAAATATGTTGATTTCTGACTCAAAAACTCAAGATCACCGTGATTGTGAGAAACACTTTACACACCATCTCCAGTTACCAAACTTGCTTGTTACACTTTTGGTATGGAAGAACCCTCTCATTTTGGGGTCAATGCTGTTGATTTTGGGATTAAAAGGTTATAGGTCAAAGTCACTAATTGAAACAAAGGAAGTGGTTTCTTAGTGGATCCCTTAGATTGAGATTACAAGATTGAGAGTAAAAAATCTCCCTAGTGTCAAAACTGGGGGTCAGACTGAGTAAAAAAACAAACTTTGGCATCAAAACTGGGGGTCGAATTAAACATTTGTGGGTCTCAGAAGTACAAATGAAGGTAAAGGGAAACACTGGGTTTCTGCATAATAGCAATAGTTCTATCTTACAGACCTGGCCCAACCTTTGTGGATGGCTTTCACTTACAGTAATAATTTTATTATTTTGTATTCACAAAGCCAAGGTCACTGAAAGAATACAAGAAGTTCTTGCAGAAATTTCCGTATTATAAATGTACATTGAAAGCTATTTAAGATGGGTATTCCTAATACTCTTGTTTCTTTATTGTTATATGACAATTTATTAATCTTTGATGTAGGTTCCAGTAACAAAGAAAGAGTATGGAGCGATCACGCACATAGATTTCTGTCCTGTCGAACCACATTATTTTGCAGTCACAAATTCTACAAGGGTAAGTAACTCTAGCATGTATTATTGCAATTAAAATACATCAAAGTCTTATTTTCCTGTATTTGTAGATCTGTAATACTGATTACAGCTCACAAATTGCTAATACCCATCTGCTAGTGCATTATGCAAAGTCATATCTGGGTCGGTGCAGTTTGCAGTTAGATGTACCGTATCATTAACCTGATCATCTGATAATAATATTTTTTATAACTATTCAGGTTTAGTCAAAGGGGAAGGAGATGTTCTTTACACACTGTCAGCTGTTGTAGTATTTGTTAGCAAGAATCCTAATATATTTTCAGTGTTACAGTATATCATTTCATATTCACCTTATCAATGTAATCATCTGTTATCTGGAATTTACATTGCAATTCTGTGTAATAGTATATCATGTCATATTCATCTTTATCATTCAGATATCTTATGATGAAATTAACACTAGATTTACAAGCTATTTGCACTCCCTTAAACTCAAGAGACCTCACCATGGGATAGGGCACAATGATAGGCTTATCTTGTAATTGGTTTTTGTAGCAGATATGATGCTTCATCACTTATAAGCAAGCATAGGAATGCATAAAGAAGAAGAGAAACACAAATGAAGGTTCTACAAGTTATATAGACTGAAGTATGCTATAAGAGGACAAAAGCTAAATAAAAACTTGGACAAAGGACTATTTTAACAAACTGGAAATGTCTTAAGTTGTAATCTTTTACATTTTTATTTTGATTCCATTTGCTGTAAGTATGCATGTTTGCAACATGCTATACCTATATGCCATTTTCATTTCCCCTGTCTCAAAGAAAAGATCATGGCAATGAAATATATATCAGTGACTTCTTTTAATGTGCAGGTATAACTTTTGAATAAGCAGATATGAACCTTAGGCCTGTTATATATCTTGACAGATTTTTGTGTATTCACTGTCACAACCTCTGCCCTCAAGGTCAGGGTCACAACATATTCCTTGTTTTATCTTATTTCTTTGTTCAGGATGCCATTTTGTGACCTATAGATGTGTATGTCTATGTTACCTGTTAGCCTGGTGTCAGGATAATGTGTCAGGGTGGGACATGATACTACCAAAAACTAGAAGAAAACTATTAAAGCTATATTAAAAATACAAAAAGAACACAAACAGAAACATGAACACCTTGCACCACTGTTTGGCATTTGTCATGTAATGATTTTGAATATGTGGCTATCATGCTTATGCTATGATATGTGTCTATCATGCTTTTGCTATGATATGTCAATCATGCTTATGCTATGATATGTGCCAATCATGCTTTTGCTATATGTGCCTATCATGCTTATGCTATGATATGTATCTATCATGCTTATGCTGTGATATGTGCCAATCATGCTTATGCTATGATATGTGTCTATCATGCTTATGCTATGATATTTGTCTATCATGCTTTTGCTTTGATGTGTTTATCATGCTTATGCTATATGTGTCTATCATGCTTTTGCTATGATATGTCAATCATGCTTATGCTATGATATGTGCCTATCATGCTTTTGCTCTATGTGCCTATCATGCTTATGCTATGATATGTGCCAATCATGCTTTTGCTATGATATGTGTTTATCATACTTATGCTATAATATGTCAATCTTGCTTATGCTATGATATGTGTTTATCATGCTTATGCTATGATATGTGCCAATCATGCTTATGCTATGATATGTGTTTATCATGCTTATGCTATGATATGTGTCTATCATGCTTATGCTATGATATGTGTCAATCATGCTTATGCTATGATATGTGTCAATCATGCTTATGCTATGATATGTGTCTATCATGCTTTTGAACTGATTCCCTGTTTTGTATGCCTTTCTTTTTTAAAAAACTGCCCTTGTTTATATCACTTTGTTGTGATAAGTAAGTTATAAGTGAGCTAATTTTCACAGGCAGACCACACGGATCAAATGCTGTAACCAATTAAACATTGCAAGAAAATTATGTTATAAGATAGCCTTTGGAATATATAATTATTAAGAATGTTATAAGATAGCCTTTGGAATATAGAATTATTAAGAATGTTATAAGATAGCCTTTGAAAATATATAATTATTAAGAATGTGTAACCAATTAAACATTGCAAGAAAATTATGTTATAAGATACCCTATATACTCGCGTCTAAGCCGAGATATTTAGGACAAAAATAAGGCCTGGAAGAATGGGGGTCGGCTTATCTGCGAGTCAAGTTCCAAACCTGAAATTTATAATGCTTTTTCCCCTCGATTTCCAATATTTATTGTTTCCGTCGATCGCCGAATATGAGATCAGATGCCTAATGATGCCACATGGCTGATAAGATTTGTCCTGACGTGAAGTAAAACAAATATTTTTTTCTAACATAAGTGGTAGGATAATGAATGAAAAACATGTTTTTAACGTACTTGACGTCTATTTGACAGATGTCCATCCACCAGAAAATACAGCCATACGTGTTATTTGAACCACGCAAATACGTGTATTTTCCAAAAGAACTGCCATATTAGTAATCTCTATTCAAGTATTTAACCCTCAGCTAATCAGTAATCATTAAACTCTACGGTTTCGTAGAAATGCACGCTAGTTTATTTCAGTGTAAATATGAAAAGAATCTACGTGAAAAAAAATAAAAGAATTACGATACTGAAGGTATACAGCCATACGTGTTATTTGAACTACGGAAATACGTGTATTTTCCAAAAGAACCGCCATATTAATAATCTCTGGTCAAGTATTTATCTTTCAGCTAATCAGTAATAATGAAACTCTACGGTTTCGTAGAAATGCACGCTAGCCTATTTCAGTGTAAATATGAAAAGAATCTACGTAAGAAGAAATAAAAGAATTACGATACTGAAGGTATATATGACAAACATTTTGATCGAGAGTAGAAATACATGTATGACAGTCTTCGAGAAACAATAGCGAGAGGCTCCATAGGGTTTTGTTGCGCGCACGCTTAGGAACGGCAAATAATAGTGCAATATACGAGTCAGCGTGAATAATTATAAAACAATATAATTTGTTGGATTTCTTTGACACGTGTTTTAGAAGTAATCGGGAGCCACAGTTTATATACAACTATTGTTTAGTTGTTTGTAAAGCAAAGTGGTTTGTTAGCGGAAGATTGTTGTACAATAGCTACCATATGCTTAATCTGTGGTAAATGCCTCGGGGATAATAGGTTTGTTTTGTTGCACAATGCCAATGACTTAACTAATAGATGCCAACTCTCAGATGTATTGTTTAATGAGATATGGTAGTGGACATGGTTTCTGCTCAAAGTTATAAACTGTCACAATACTTGAATAATGTCCACGCTGAAACCAATCATAGTTTGATCGATTGAATCACACTACCCGTAGTTTAATAAACACAACACAAATAACAATGACAAATAATTATCAAATACAAATTGAAAACCAACCACACATAGAAATAATTACAGGATAAGGTATATAAATAGTATACTACTACTGAAAGAAATTATTTCAGTTTAATCTCTGTAGAAGTTTATGTTCAATTCAATCGGATAAAATGAATAGTGTTGGAAGTAAAAGATAGCGGTCTGCTTATGATGCAGCATTCAAACTTAAAGTTATTGAATATGCAGAAGCAAATAACAACTGTGCTGCAGCACGCGAATTTGTTGTGAACGAGAAGCAAGTCCGGGGGGGGGGGGGGCGGCGACGTATATGATGAAAGCACGCCTGTAACAGAAGCCGAGTTTCGTGAACTGTTTGGCGAGTCTGATACAGAGCCCGATTTTGAAGGATTCTAAAAGTGATCGAACTTTTATATTTCATGATTTTAGAATGATGATTAATTAAATTTCCATTAAGACTTAACACTTCAGAATTGTTTTTATTTCAACATATAAACTTCATTTCTTTCTTTTATTTTATTTAATAATGTGATTTACCTAAATAAACGAATTCAGAACTCACTTTGTGCATCTTGTGATGTACCGTTTGTATAAAAATTATGAGTCGGCTTATACGCGGGTCATGCACTTTATACCACTTTTACCAATTCAGTTTGGGGGGATCGGCTTATACGGGAACGGGCTTATACGCGAGTATATATGGTAGCCTTTGGAATATATAATTATTAAGAATGTTATAAGATAGCCTTTGGAATATAGAATTATTAAGAATGTGTAACCAATTAAACATTGCAAGAAAATTATGTTATAAGATAGCCTTTGGAATATATAATTATTAAGAATGTTATAAGATAGCCTTTGGAATATAGAATTATTAAGAATGTTATAAGATAGCCTTTGGAATATAGAATTATTAAGAATGTTATAAGATAGCCTTTGGAATATAGAATTATTAAGAATGTTATAAGATAGCCTTTGGAATATAGAATTATTAAGAATGTTATAAGATAGCCTTTGGAATATATAATTATTAAGAATGTTATAAGATAGCCTTTGGAATATAGAATTATTAAGAATGGTATAAGATAGCCTTTGGAATATAGAATTATTAAGAATGTTATAAGATAGCCTTTGGAATATATAATTATTAAGAATGGTATAAGATAGCCTTTGGAATATAGAATTATTAAGAATGTTATAAGATAGCCTTTGGAATATAGAATTATTAAGAATGGTATAAGATAGCCTTTGGAATATAGAATTATTAAGAATGTTATAAGATAGCCTTTGGAATGTAGAATTATTAAGAATGGTATAAGATAGCCTTTGGAATATAGAATTATTAAGAATGTTATAAGATAGCCATTGGAATATAGAATTATTAAGAATGGTATAAGATAGCCTTTGGAATATAGAATTATTAAGAATGTTATAAGATAGCCTTTGGAATATAGAATTATTAAGAATGGTATAAGATAGCCTTTGGAATATAGAATTATTAAGAATGTTATAAGATAGCCTTTGGAATATAGAATTATTAAGAATGTTATAAGATAGCCTTTGGAATATAGAATTATTAAGAATGTTATAAGATAGCCTTTGGAATATATAATTATTAAGAATGTTATAAGATAGCCTTTGGAATATATAATTATTAAGAATGTTATAAGATAGCCTTTGGAATATAGAATTATTAAGAATGGTATAAGATAGCCTTTGGAATATAGAATTATTAAGAATGGTATAAGATAGCCTTTGGAATATATAATTATTAAGAATGGTATAAGATAGCCTTTGGAATATAGAATTATTAAGAATGTTATAAGATAGCCTTTGGAATATAGAATTATTAAGAATGGTATAAGATAGCCTTTGGAATATAGAATTATTAAGAATGGTATAAGATAGCCTTTGGAATATAGAATTATTAAGAATGTTATAAGATAGCCTTTGGAATATAGAATTATTAAGAATGGTATAAGATAGCCTTTGGAATATAGAATTATTAAGAATGTTATAAGATAGCCTTTGGAATATAGAATTATTAAGAATGGTATAAGATAGCCTTTGGAATATAGAATTATTAAGAATGTTATAAGATAGCCTTTGGAATATATAATTATTAAGAATGTTATAAGATAGCCTTTGGAATATATAATTATTAAGAATGTTATAAGATAGCCTTTGGAATATATAATTATTAAGAATGTTATAAGATAGCCTTTGGAATATATAATTATTAAGAATGTTATAAGATAGCCTTTGGAATATAGAATTATTAAGAATGGTATAAGATAGCCTTTGGAATATAGAATTATTAAGAATGGTATAAGATAGCCTTTGGAATATATAATTATTAAGAATGGTATAAGATAGCCTTTGGAATATAGAATTATTAAGAATGTTATAAGATAGCCTTTGGAATATAGAATTATTAAGAATGGTATAAGATAGCCTTTGGAATATAGAATTATTAAGAATGGTATAAGATAGCCTTTGGAATATAGAATTATTAAGAATGGTATAAGATAGCCTTTGGAATATAGAATTATTAAGAATGTTATAAGATAGCCTTTGGAATGTAGAATTATTAAGAATGGTATAAGATAGCCTTTGGAATATAGAATTATTAAGAATGTTATAAGATAGCCTTTGGAATATAGAATTATTAAGAATGGTATAAGATAGCCTTTGGAATATAGAATTATTAAGAATGTTATAAGATAGCCTTTGGAATGTAGACTTATTAAGAATGTGGCTGGGGAATTGAAACTCGGCTTTAACCAAGAAAATGGTTTATCAAAGAACATAATAAACAATCATAAGTACTGTATCTATGTTTTCTAAATTACTTTTCATTCCAAATCATTAATTAAATGACTACCAATTAATTAGTTAATGACAAATGATGTATTTGCATGAAGTATAGTTTATTCTGTCATATTTAAAATTAAATCTTCCTTGCCATAGCTTGACTTGAACATTGAAAACTTTTTACACTAACAGTCGTCGAACAGTTTACACTAACAGTCGTCAAACAGTTTACACTAACAGTCATCAGTGTACACTAACAGTCATCAAACAGTACATTAACAGTCATCAAACAGTTTGCACTAACAGTCATCAAACAGTACATTAACAGTCATCAAACAGTTTACACTAAGTCATCAAACAGTGTATACTAAGTCATCAAATAGTTTACACTAAAAGTCATAAAACAGTGTACAGTAAAAGTCATAAAACAGTGTACACTAGCAGTCATAAAACAATTTACACTAACAGTCATAAAACAGTGTACACATAAATTAGTTTACACTGAGTCATAAAACAGTTTACACTAACAGTCATAAAACAATTTACACTAACAGTCATAAAACAGTGTACACTAGCAGTCATAAAACAGTTTACACTGAGTCATAAAACAGTTTACCCTAACAGTCATAAAACAGTGTACACTAAAAGTCATCAAACAGTTTACACTGATAGTCATAAAACAGTGTATACTAATAGTCATAAAACAGTTTACACCCCCAGTAATCACAGTTTACACTAATTATCATAAAACAGTTTACACTAATAGTCATAAAACAGTTTACAATAAGTCATAAAACAGTTTACACTAACAGTCATAAAACAGTTTACACTAACAGTCATAAAACAGTTTAAACTAAGTCATCAAACAGTTTACACTAATAGTCATAAAACAGTGTATACTTATAGTCATAAAACAGTTTACACTAAGTCATAATAAGAGTTTACACTAACGGTCATAAAACAGTTTACACTAACAGTCATCTAACAGTGTACACTAATAATCATAAAACAGTTTACACCCCCAGTAATCAAACAGTTTACACTAATAGTCATAAAGCAGTTTACACTAAGTCATAAAATAGTTTACACTAACAGTCATAAAACGGTTTACACTAAGTCATAAAACAGTTTACACTAACAGTCATCTAACAGTGTACACTAATAATCATAAAACAGTTTACACCCCCAGTCATCAAACAGTTTACACTAACAGTCATCTAACAGTTTACACTAACAGTCATCTAACAGTTTACACTAACAGTCATCAAACAGCGTACACTAACAGTCATCAAACAGTTTACACTAACAGTCATCAAACAATGTACACTAACAGTCATCAGTGTACACTAACAGTCATCAAACAATTTACACTGCAACTTGGCAGACCTTGACTATTTATTTCCTGATACTTTTTTTAAAATGGATGTTAAAAGGCATCACCTTTCACGATGTTGGCCATTGCTAGTGCTAACAGAGCTTGAATGAACATTAATGCAGTGCTGTCCAACCTGCATGGCCTTCAGAGCTCAAGTAATTATTTTTGGAGCGTTTTGTATAATTTAACAAAAGTCCATGGCCTACTTTCTTGGTATATCTTCTTAACCAGGTGAACAATTTTTGTATTGTCATTCCTTTTAAGTTTTCAGCTGTGGCCATCTGCTTCAAGAAAAAAATTACTGTGGCCCATGGTGTCAAAATATTTTACAGCATTGTAAGTTTCATATTTCTAATGACTTGTTGCACAGGGTCAAGATTTGGGTGGATATATAGGACCAAAAATTGCAGGACTCAATGTGCAACGACGTCATTAAAATCTGTGATTTGCCAGCGTTCTGCAGGCTACATGATATAGTCATAAGACAAGGCTAACTGCAAACTGCACAGATAATGATCTGCCATTGCACCAATAGATCTTGGTCTGTGCAGTTTGTAGGAGTAATCAGCAGAACAAGCAGCACAGATCCTGATCTGCAGATGCATTATGCTATGGCTGATCTAGATCTTTGTTTGCAATTTGACTCTAGGCTCAGTCTGTGTGCATTTGAATCCAGGTTCAGCCTGTGTGGATTTGAATCCAGGCTCAGCCTGTGTGAATTTGAATCCAGGCTCAGTCTGTGTGGATTTGAATCTAGACTCAGCATGTGTGGATTTGAGTCTAGACTTAGCCTGTGTGGATTTGAGTCTAGGCTTAGCCTGTGTGGATTTGAATTCAGGCTCGGCCTGTGTGGATTTTATTCTAGGCTCAGCCTGTGTGGATTTGATTCTAGGCTCAGCTTGTGTGGATTTGAGTGGATTTGAATCGAGGCTCAGCCTGTGTGGATATGAGTGGATTTGAATCTAGGCTCAGCCAGTGTGGATTTGAATCCAGGCTCAGTCTGTGTGGATTTTAATCTATGCTCAGCCTGTGTGGATTTGAATCCAGGCTCAGCCTGTGTGGATTTGAATCTAGACTCGGCCTTTGTGGATTTTAATCTAGGCTCAGCCTCTATGGATTTGAATCCAGGCTCAGCCTGTGTGGATTTGAATTCAGGCTCAGTCTGTGTGGATTTGAATCCAGGCTTAGCCTGTGGGGATTTAAATCTAGGCTCAACCTTTGTGGATTTGAATCCAGGCTCAGCCTGTGTGGATTTGAATCCATGCTCAGCCTGTGTGAATTTGAATCCAGGCTCAGCCTGTGTGGACTTGAATCTAGACTCAGCATGTGTGGATTTGAGTCTAGACTTAGCCTGTGTGGAGTTGAGTCTAGGCTTAGCCTGTGTGGATTTCAATTCAGGCTCAGCCTGTGTGGATTTGATTCTAGGCTCAGCCTGTGTGGATTTGAGTGGATTTGAATCCAGGCTCAGCCTGTGTGGATTTGAGTGGATTTGAATCCAGGCTCAGCCTGTGTGGATTTGAGTTTAGGCTCAGCCAATGTGGAGGTGTGAGAAAGGTTGCTAATAGTTTCCAGTGGCTCAGTTTTCTTATCTGGGCTTTCTGGGGTTCTCCACTATTTATACCTGTTCCCACGTGTAGCCTATCTTGCGCTTTGAAATGGCATTACACTCCAACACAACAAAACCATCTTTATTCCAAAATGTCTCCTCATAAATTTAATTAGAAATTAGTAGTTTAAAGAGAATAATTATGCTTTATTTATATTAAATTCAGAATTAATTTGAATAATTATGCTTTATTTATATTAAATTCACAATTAATTTGAATAATTATGCTTTATTTATATTAAATTCACAATTAATTTGAATAATTATGCTTTATTTATATTAAATTCACAATTAATTTGAATAATTATGCTTTATTTATATTAAATTCACAATTAATTTGAATCACATGTTGCAGTTTCATCTGTAGAAAAACTTGTTTTATTTGTAATTTTTTGATAAAATAATTTTGAAAATATCCTTTAACAATCATTATATATATTGGTTAGGGTGCATCAAACGCCCCATATTTTTTTTAACTTCAATGGATCATTTTGTCCCTTGTCTAGTTTTTTTTTATTTAAAAAAAGAAAATTTATGGCAGAGTTTGGTGAAGTTTGAAGTACATTTAGGTGGTCCACCATTCAAATGAATTTTTTGTCAAAATATCGAAAACTCGCCATTTGGCACATATTTCCAGTTTTTCCACTCATTTTAAACATGTCATTATGTTATATAATATTGCATGCAGAGTTGTGTATAGATATTGCAATAGTACATGCTCAGTTTTTATCTGATTATATTCAACAGTATGATGCTAAATTTATACAATGGGTGTTAGAAGTATTTATTATATAACAAATTAACCATTCACTACATCTTTTAACATTTTTCAACTCATCGGAGACAATGGTTTCATCGCAATGAATTCAGACAGTATATGTTGTTTTCAACATTTTTCTAAATGATTTGTTCAATGTTCAAAATGTTAAATATAGTTAAATATATTCTACATTCAGCAATGTTTTAAAGTCAGTGGTAGTTATTTGGTAGATTCTTCAGTTAGTTGCTATGTCCTTTGCGTTTTCGCAAGTTGGGCTGTTCTTTACGGTCCTTCTCAACAACTTGCAGCACGTTCTGGTAATGTTCTTCATCCCTTGCTGATGCCAAGAAATCTAAGCATAGCTTAACACCTCTCTCAGCACAGTCATTGACAACGTTCAGCGATTGAAGGTTGCCGAGAGAAGCTTGGTACGCAGCAGAATTTGGTCAGTTCGCAACTTCTTCAGTCATGAACTCAGCGTTCAGCTGAAGAATAGTGAATGTGTACCAGGAATCAATACTAGCAAAATCAGCAAGAGTTGTGGTCATAGTAACAGTTGCTGGAAACTTTGGCTTGCCAAAGCCTGTTCCAAACCGGTTCTGTGGTGCCAAGAGGGCAGTTTCTGGTTTAACAGCCAGCAGACTGTCTGCAAGAGCTCGCCATTCAGCGTCAGGCACCTTACTGCTCCACAGAGCAAGAGGAATCATCTCTGCAGTCAGGTACCAGAGATGCAGTTTGAAGGCATGCAGTGCACTCTGAGAGACATCTGGATTCACGACCTTGTACTGCAATAAAGACTTGTACAACTGCAGGTCGTTCCACGGCGCATCTACCGCTGAATTGCACGTCATCCACCAGCTGCTGTAGACCAGTGTTGTGAAGTTCACAAACGCCCTCACCTTTGGAACTTGATGCAGTGTAGTAATAGTGTTACGTGGTAGTTGTTGAATTTGCAGCTCAAACAGGCATATCTTAATCGAATAGATGAGTTTAGCCATCCATCTGGCTTTGTGTAAGGCTCCTGGTCGCTTGAAGGTGACAGGATGAACTTCAGTTTCTCCATCAAGGAACACTGTGCACAGCTCAGCAAATTCTTGATAATCATCTCGGCGTAGCGAAAACTCTGATTTGGCAAGCTGGAGAACATGTATCTACAATCTGAAGTGCCTCGTGGTTGAATGATGTCAAGTTCAATCGAGATAGCTGTTCATCATTGCTTTTAGATGACACCATCAACATTTGGAAGCTCTTAAGAAATCATGTAAACAAGGTGACGTCTGGAGACTTGGATGACTCAATCTTCAGATCATCGAAAACATGAGACAGGATAATCTCACCAGCATGGTGACGACAGGCTGACCAAAGGAGAGCTCATCCAAGCTGCTTTTGGACTGTCACACAGGCTGCAGTTACGTGACCTGTATTCGATGCTGTGGTATCGAATGTCATATTCACAACAGACTCAGTACATTGCCATGATGAGAGCAAACCCATTGTCAGATCAGCAATTATATCTCCGGACTTTCTGTTCCAGGTTGGTATGATGGGACTCCAAGAAGCTTCAATTCTGTGGCATTTCCGACGATGACAGTGAGACGTTCTTCTGTGATATTCTGTAATGACTAGTAACAGTTTGCATATAACATTTGTAAAACAGGCTATAGAATTGCGACAACATGAAAGTATAATATAATAAGTTCAATAAAAATAAAAAAGTTTAATACAAAATTAGATAAAATTGAAATATTTTGTAAAAACTCACTTTAAAAGATTGCAGACTTCACAAACAACTTGAATAAACAAGCAAAGGATAGTTATTTAATCAAATTCAATACCATTGTAAAATATTAAATATGTAAAGAGGTCAACAGCAAATAACATTCAGCTAAATGAATATCGCAATATAATGCTTCATAATGCAAATCTTGCTTATTGAGGTGGACCCCCTAAACAATATTGGAATTAGACAAAAATTGGCAGAAATTCTTTTTATGACCAAAGGAATGTTCTAAAACTAAGGACATCATAATTGGTTGACATTGGGGCATTTGATGCACCCTAATATTGGTTAATTCAGTGCCACTGGAAGTAAATCTCTCTTGTTTTCATTTTGATTTCTGACTTTTGAAAATTACTCAAAATTTTGACTTCTGTTTGGACATAAAGCTGTAAATATTATGAGGAATGGAAGAATGGCATTTATGAAAATTGATGGTGAGCTTAATTTATTGTCAGCAGTCGGTGTGATTTATCATGCACCATGTTATATTTCTACAGATTGTTATAAACTGTTTTGCTAGGTTAGGGTTTAGTGAGCAATCAGGTGTCATTACCAGCAACATCAGTGCTGCTTCTGTTTCCTGTACTCTGCTGCCTATTTGGGTAAAGTGGATGTTGATTTCTTTGATTATGTTATTTCTGATAGTTTCACTTCTGCGATACCAATAAATAGGATATTATTTGTGAAATTAGTGATTTCCAGGAAGAAATCGATGTTACTGCTACTGTAAATAATGTGGATGACAAGTCAGTACCAGCCTCTGGTCACGACACACCTAATATGAACATTTGCATGTGATCTGAAAACACACGACCAAAAGTTTAATATTGATAAATATAAAGATTATTGACAATTTCTTTCCATCCAAATAGTTAAGTTATTGAATATGAAATTTCTGCATTTTAATGATTGTTATTGTTATATAGCCTTACAGTGGTTCAACAGGACACAAATTATATCTGCAAATGAATACATTCCAGCCCAGTTGACGTATGCTGTAGTGTTCCACAGGGATCTGTTATTGGATCTGTTCTCTTCATTCTGTACACTCAACCGCTCTCAAGTGTCATAGATTATCACCCAGTGTCTCACCAATTGTACGCTGACACCCAAATATACAAGTCTAGCCACTCAACTGAAGTTGATGCTACCATCCTATGTGTAGAGAGGTGCATTTCTGATGTGAAATCATGGATGACATGTAACAAGCTGCAAATGAATGATGATAAAACTGAGGCCATTCTGATCACAACACAAAGACTTTCTCATTCACATCATTTACCTCAGACAATAAATATCAGCAACACCAACATTAAATTCTCAGTCATTACGAAACCACGGTGTTATTCTAGACAGTTCTCTCACATTGCACCAACATGTCATGAACATATGCAAGGCTGCATATCTTGAACTGAGATGTGTCAGCTCCATTTGTAAATATCTTTCAGTTGATGCCACTAAAACACTTATGTGTTCATTAGTACTTTCAAGACTGGACTATTGTAACTCAATTCCGTCTGATTCATAATTATATTTACTCGAGAAACTTAAAAAAGTTCAAAACACAGCTACACAGATCATCTTTAGAGAACCTTGATCAAAGCACACCTCACCACTGCTCTGTATCCTACACTGGCTATCAATTTGATACAGAATCAAACACAAAATTTGTTTTCTGTGCTATGCTTCAATGACAGACTCCAGTCCAACATACCTATCCGGCCTCACCCATGTGTATACACCAGCTAGATCCTTGCGCTCTTCTTCAGATAATCATATACACATTGTTCCTCCGGTGAAAACAAAGTCATATGGACAGCGTTCTTTTGCATACCACGGCCTGGCATTGTGGAACGAATTGCCCATTGAAACTAGACACAAAGACTGGTCCTTTTTAAAAGTGCTCTTTAAACTCACTTTTCAACTGCAGGGACAAACTTTGAGACCTAATATTGTTTTGTATGTTAAATGTTTTCAGCATGTTTTTATGTTTTCCAATTTCATTGTTTTTGTCATTTTGTTTTTTCTTTAGTGTAGTCGTATCATTATAGATGGTGTAAAGCGCTTAGAGCTTCTAAAGATTAGGCGCTATACAAAGTCCTCATTATTATTATTATTATTATTATTATTGTTGTTGTTGTTGTTGTTGTTGTTGTTGACTAGCTGGTACGTGTACTCTTTCTTTGACTATAAAAACTGACTGGTGTATTATTTTCTTTTCAGTGATAAAAGTTATACAGATGTACACTGCTGAAAAGTATTTTTGTTACCATTAATATGAATTCAGAGAGTAATCGTGTCGTTATAAATTGTTTACTATGTATGGGTCCAATATCATTGATGTGAACAGTGCAGAAATATATGAACCCAGTCGAATTTAAATAGAACATTTCTAACATTGATTCTCAAATTTCAGTCCCCAGTGAAACATTATAAAGAATCTTTACTGTATTCATTGTAATAAATACTGGTAGATATTGATCATATACAAAAGTTAAATGACAGTAAGATCTGGAATTGAAAATTCCACGGTCCAACTTGTTTCAGGTTAGCCAAATATTCAAATGTCATTGTTTTCACCAGTTATTTGAGCACTTGATGAAATTTTTATTGCAATGAAGTAAGTGTTTAAGGTAATCATGATTGTACATTGCATGCTACAAATTTAAAGTGACAAAACTATTGAATTTTTAAGAAAAAGCATATTTGACTATATTTTTGACTTTTCAACCACATACACAAAGTAGAGAAAACTAACCTGAATCTTTCATCCTCACCCTAAGCCCTTCATCAGAAGACTGATTTAATCTCTGCTGACAGTTAACATCGCTCTCGATGGAATTGTGAGCAGTGTTAAATATTGTCTCAGATATGCGTCAGGTAGCCCTGTCCTTGTTCAGTGGTGGTTTGTACGCACAGATGTAGATTGATTCCTTAACCACCTACTTGAAGCAGGCTTATTCTAGGATTTTTACATAGTTCCAAGCTATAATATGGCCAAGGGAAACAATAGTTTCATCTTTTTATAGCATTTATAGTGCTTTATATACCATATATATTTACATACAAGTCGAATTAAACTGCAAACTATATACCGGTACTGTATATACACATGAATCCAACTGCATAGGCACTGATCTGCCATCACATAATGCACTGGCAATTTTTTGTGCAGCTTGTAAGGAGTAATCATTGGAACAAAGAACACAGACCCTGATCTGCAGGCGCATTATGCTATGGCAAATCAGGATCTTTGTTGTTTGCAGTTTGACTTATAAATGAGTATATATGGTATTATTTTCATTTTTCCCTTTGGGGCCCTGAGTGGTCTCAAGCACTCTCCATTATGGATTACTGCCATCTCACCTCTGTGTGGGTTTGAGTCTAAGATTTGGCCAATGTGGGTTTGTGAGAAAGCTTGCCAGTAGCTTCTCGTGGGTCGGTGGTTCTTTCTGGAGGTTTTCCCAGGTTCTTCCTCCACCATTAATACTGGCCGGGCATTGTGCCCTGCCCGTATGATCACATGTGCATAGGGGCTAAACTTTCATTCAAGAATAAAGGGACATTATATTGGGTCTCTGTGTATCAATAAAGGGACATTATATTGGGTCTCTGTGTATCAATAAAGGGACATTATATTGGGTCTCTGTGTATCAATAAAGGGACATTATATTGGGTCTCTGTGTATCAATAAAGGGACATTATATTGGGTCTCTGTGTATCAATAAAGGGACATTATATTGGGTCTCTGTGTATCAATAAAGGGACATTATATTGGGTCTCTGTGTATCATGCCACGTTTAGTACAATTCATTTTGAATTAAATTTCTCAAATATTTTTACCTATACAAAAGTTGAGTCCTTCCTGAAATTTCTGATTTATCAGTTTCCAAACTTTTAGATGAAGAATTGAGGGATAATTGCTGACATATAAAATAGGTTATCTTAATTGATATCAGGTTATTGGAAATCATTGCAAGTTTATTTTTCATAGGATGAAAGTTTTATATATATATATATATATATATATATATATATATATATATATATATATATATATATATATATATATATATAGCAGCAGAGGGGGTGAACTGGACATCTCTAATTGGGTTATATTTTAAACAAAATATTTGAAGTCTCCTTTTGCCAAATGGAGCCTTAACAATTTTAGAGCCCTATTTGTCAAATTAGGGGTTTCTCAAAACCTCTTGGTTTAAGCAAAATATTTTAAGTCTCCTTTTGCCAAATGGAGCCTTCCTCAAAAATCGTTTTTAAAAAAGCGTCGATTCAGTAAATTCCTCGAAGACGCCATTGTCATTTACCCTCTCTGCTGCTATGGGTTAACAATGAAAATCACTACGATGAAAATCATTTAGGATGAAAATCGCTACGATTTCACAAACAGACTAATTTGTAAAACCTCGCCGCGTAAATCAATTAGATTATTAGACTGGTCAATGAGTCTGAAATTAATTCTTGTTAGCGAATTATTATGACATCGCATATAAACTGGATTAGTTGGGTCCTCAACGATTAGATATCCGGGTGGAGCTGTTGGTGCAAAAGAGTATAAAATATATCCCTGCTGAGCTTGATTTGATTGCTTGAGATTTATTTGATAGCTTCCTTCGATAACATCACATACTAAATTCAATGCTATCACCGAGGTTATATTCATGTTGGACGGAGCAATATGCCTGCCACTGCCGTCTGGATCATTATTATGTGTCAGGATAGTTGTTTATTGTGGTCAATTCGGTAAATTCCTCGAAGACGCCATCGTTATTTACCCTCTCTGCTGCTATGGGTTAACCAAATATTTTTTCAAGTCCAACATGATATCGCGTCCAAGGGTCTGATAAATTTATCGTCATAAAACCGTGTGGGATTGACTGAGCATGACTAAAGAAATTTCTAAATCGATTATCATCTATATCAACCGCACCAAGTTTGCCAAATATTTCGTAGCATATGAGTATCAACTCCGTTAAATACACACAATAAATCACTAACCCGATTATTGTTGTGGCTACATCAATATCACGGTCTATCGACTCGATCTCTTTTCCATCGATGAGGTATTTTGCACTATCGAATAACGCCATGATACCATTATTTACAAATCCGACTCGGATATCAAGTGGATATAGTGTATTAGCTGCATCGTCTATTACAATTTCTCCTTCTACTTCGATAAACGCTTCACACGGTAGAAAGTATTTACTGGTATCATGAACTTGAAGATCAATTCTTGTTCAACTATTTGGTTGTATTGCGTGATAGGCATAATACTGATAATCACGTACAGAATCATCCTTGAGCATTGGGGCGTCCATATCAAACGCTGTATCAGGTGACCGTTTAAACATTTTATTATAAATGTATTGATCTAAATCGTAAATCCGTAGGATTTTCATCGTTGACGACCTCGTCGTGGGTTTTTTAAGCCGCTTCTCGCTATCATATTTGCGATGTTGCTTTGGTCGTTGGTGTATGACGGAGTCATCAGCGACGCTAGTTTCTGATCCACTGCGTTATTTATTATTCTACTAACACTCGCGGGCATTTCCGCTGTAGATGGCAGTGGTCCCGGTTTCCTTCGCCGTCGAACTAGCGCTGTTAGTTTATCCTTCGCGGCTGAAAACGCTTTTCCGGCAAGATCTCCAAGGCGATAATACCCTTATCACGAATAACATCAATGGCTTTCATTGATAGTTGTTTTGCTAGCGGTGCTACTTTTGGAGCCATTTTTGCAAATAACCCTGCAATTGTATCGCCGAGACCATCACCATAGTATGCGTTATAAACTGGAAATCGTGAGTTTACTACATAGACGCTGGTTGGTTTGTCATGGTTGTAGTGTATGATCATTCTTATTTAAATGATATTCATCTAATGAAAAATCCAAAGGATTTTTTACTTCGTCATCAGATTAATCACTATGATAACCACCATGGTGGTGAAAAGTCGTAGGGTTTTCCACTAACTCGTCAATGAAATCTCGATATGTTCAGATATCCATGATGCCACCTTGAAATAACGGCATGCAGATATCAGCTGCTTCATTAATTATTTCCGGTGAGTTATTTCTAGCTCGTTTCCCTCCGATGAGAACCTCTAATCGTGCTGTATCACCGAGAATATTACCAGGACAACTAACTAAACCACTACATGAAATTCCACTGGAATCTCTGGAAAATCTTTGATTTTCAGATTTAGAAAATCCCTTCCCGGTTGCACCCTGTGTGTCTGTTTCTTGACTCTGTAAATACTGTATTTTCCGGCCTATAGGTCGATGCGGAGTATAAGTCGAATTGACCAATTTTGTAAATTTTCCATCCTTCGTCCATATATAAGTCAATTCGGAGTATAAGACGAGGCCAGGTCAATAACTTGGCTTTGTATTTTATACTACCGGTAATAACTTCCGGTTGCATGAATATTGATGGTGAAGTCATATGATATTCCATATTACCGGCAATATCCATTGCAACAAGAACTATGATCATTCCTTACATTTGAAACCAGTCTTGAGTGCAAGATTCAACAGATGAGATAAACTCAGTGAGGCTAACAATAGGGAAATAAGGCAATTCATAGGGAAATCAGAAATGTGAAGAAAATGAGGTGACAGAAAACAAAAGTTGCAAACCAAAAATAAATAAAAATACTTTTAATTATAATTTAACATATCAGTGAAATGCAGTATCAAATTTACACAAATGTACAGTTTTATAATACATATTGCATGAAAAGAATATCAACACTGTGTACTCACCAGCGAATCTTGTTACATACATTGAATCCATAATACAAATATTTCCATCGAAAATATCCACACACGGATGTAAAATGTTCAATAATTTTGAACGTAATGAATGATGAAATAGTACTTGTCCGTAGATTAAATAATGGAAGTTAAAGTGTATTCTTATAATAACTACATGTACGTCTCAGGATCTTTCTGTCTCTGAATTCAGTCCTTGTAAATTTCAGCACTTTTTCCCACCCAAGCTGCTAAAGTCCTTTGAACTTGCCGCCCAGCTATTGTGTCATGTTCTTTTCATGTACTCTAATAAATACAGCAGGCAGAACTGGCTGTATTTTAACCACTGAAATATGTCACTGTACTAAAGCAATGAAAACAATGCCCATGGCGAAATTCATTATTTACATCTAGAGAAGGGAGTGGGCATCATTTCCTGTTGTACTTAATCTCATTGATATTAAACACAAGTAGCGTAATTGATGCGGATTAATGATAAAGAACAATGGGGTACCGGCAATATGGTAACTAGTATCGGTAGCTAAAGCCAATATCAAGGTCGAAACAATTGCGGCAACTGGCTTTGATTGTTGTTGGAAACCAAATACCAATTTATCAACAACCGGTATACATGTAATCAAAGAGAGACACCGAAACGTCAGCTGGTTAAGAATGAATATAGGTGAAGTGTTGACATTACAATTTGCTTTAAACTGAATTGCGAAACTAAAAATCATGGATCACTGATGATCTATGAGTACTGGTAGTCCATCTATATATCTGATTTTAGTGTAGTTTAAACCTACGGTAATTTATTTGAGAAACTTTGTCAAATACAATTATAAACATATGATTTGGGGGATTCAGTAGAATGCATGATCTACATTATTTTATAAATAATCATAGAACGCTCGAGTTAATATGGATTACATCCCTTTGTAGGATCAATTGGATCAATAAAAAAATACTATGCCGGTAATTGCTCACATGTGTCCAACATTATACTGGAAAATCAAATATTAATGGACCAGTTATTTCATATCTTTTTTTTTTAGGAACAAACAAAATGTTTTGAATTAGTACAGTATGCTATAGAGTATAGACCGTAAGTGTGCTATGCGGCCCGGTGAAGTTTTTATCGGTAATTGTTTTCTTTTATTTTATGTTTGAGAAATAAGAAAAACACGCAGAATGCAAAATAAATAATGACAAAACTTACAAATATAAATGCAGTCATATTATTTTATGACAATTTATTGACATAGTAATTTAACATGAATTTGTATTTCTATGTGACCTGTTTTCGATTATGCCGATTATAGAGCAATATCAATAGCATACCGGATACTGTAATCCATATATAAGTTGATGCAATTTCAATGACAAAATCCATATATAAGTCGATTCGGAGTATAAAACGAAGACCGAACTTTCAAGTCAAAAAGTCTCAACTTATACGCCGGAAAATACGGTAATTAAAAAATTCATCAACATCATCTTCATCTCAATCAGATGGTATATACAATGATCCAAGTGAAGCTTGGGGTGGTAGTTGTTGTTTAGGTTCTTTTTAATTTTTAGGTGAGAAAGATATTTTCTTTGAAGGTTGTTGTCGCCTTCTTTGCAATTTTTGCGGTTTTTGTTGTTTTAGTTCTTCATATTGTTTATACACTGTACCCACCGCATTGATATATCCTATGTATGATACATCTTTATCCTTATAAATTTGACTTTTTTTAGTTTTGATTTTGCAGAATACATCAGCCCAATGAGTTATACTTCTAACATACTTATGATGTTCTGGTTTCAGCATTTTTTTTCTGTTTTCATAAGGCGTAACAACAAGTGCAGGAATTTCTGCTGGTTTAGTCTCATCAATTGCTGCTAACCCTTCCTCGTTAAATCTCGCGCGTAAATCATCTACTGTTCTTTTTGATTCAGGTGGTTCACTAACATCATTATCACCTAATTGTTCAATTTCCTGCTGAGTTGATATATCACCGTGGAATTTTTGTACAGCTTGTTTTGTTTGTTCAGTTCCTGTTGCTATTTTTTCAAGTTCACCAATCAGAGGTTTTTCTTTTCTTTTTTCCCCGTCTTGGGAATATCTCCCCATATAGCACGCTCAGTAGCTGATATTGCCCCCTTCATTGCTGTGGTTATTGGTTTAAATAACTCTTCAGATCCCGCAGCAAAATCTGTTTGTAAACTCTGTCTAGCTTGTAGTTTATTCCTGACAGAGTCGCGGATTGGTATAAATCTCTTAATTGCATCTAGTCGCTCACGAGCCAATCTAGTCGTTAATGATTCATTAACCATTATTTCAATTGTTTACAATTTTCCAATTTGAATCTAAAAAAAAAATACTACACGCCAGTATTGACTAAAACAGAACATCCGAAGGAGTTTATTCGTTTTGTTCAATTAACAATCTTATATTTCTAATTTTTGAATTAATCGTCCTTTTTATTTCGTATTCCTTCCCTAATTCCTTTCTTTTTTTTTCCATGATAGTAAATAACAGGACAAACTTACTGACGTCGTCACAACATAGAAGGGAGTCACGGATAGAATTTTGAATTCGTTTTACGAGGGCATACTTTTTGGATAGTACATATTTGTTATTGTTAGCGCCGTATTCAATATCCTGGAAGTCGGACATAATTTGATCACAGTTTAAACTATCTGATATGTAAAACCCCTGAGATTTCAAAATTGAAATTTCGGTTATAACCTCATTGATATTTTGAGAATTCATATTATTGGTAATTATATGCTTCTAATATGAAAAATGTATTTTTTAAAAATGAACCCTGTCCGTGGACGTCCACAGATATGGGCGTCTATACATAAACGAATTGAATTTTTTGTCCGGTCTTTTTTTAAATCGCAGATTGATAAATTCCCCTGCGACACATTGAACAGAAGGTGGACAAATATCGAAATACTTACCAGCCTTAGCTATTGATTGAAATACTATTTCTTCGTTATTTGTTGTATTAAAAGATCTTACGGGTCTGGCTTTTTTCGAGTACTGTCCAGTCTTTCCTCATTTCAAATTTTCGCTTTATGTAACAACCTGCAGATTTGATAAAGAATTGTTCTTAGGATTGGAATCAATGTGATCGATAACAAAACCATCCTTGATCAATCCATGGAAACATTCATATATTATTCTGTGATTAAAATGATTTTTCCCTCCAGCAGTAAACCTCAATTATCCCATACCATTATCTTACCCAACTGGTTTCTTCAGTTTACGATGTCTGACAATACCATTACTGGATGCCTCATAGTTTGTGATCAGGGGATGCGGTCGGAATTCTTGGTTCATTTGTATATACTATATTATTTGTCTAATTCATTGTTTGGTTGAATGATAACACTACTTGAGAATCTTCCGATGTAGTCTTGAGGAGTTCTTATGATTTTGTTGTTGATGCTGTCAAGGACGCTGTCAGAGGTAGAGTTATTGATGGAGTTCTTCATGGAATCTTTGATTCTCTTATCATAGTAACGCTTCAACTCTCTATATTGCTTACCACCGCAACTGAGACACAACTGTGATTTACCATGCACACCTACCCCACATCGTATGCAGGGTAGCGGGCCAAGACTTCCACACCGAAAACTTTGCATATCCACAGAACACCTTTCTGCATGATTTGTTACACAGGGTTACTGATCCAATCATAAGCCATTTGCACTGATTCATTATACATAAATTCTTTATTTAAATACTTGTTTTAATTATAGCATGAAGGAGTTCAAGAGATTATCGAAAATTGCGTCTAGGAAAAATGCTAAATTCAATCTCGATAGAGTCTCTGATAAACCAAAGAGTAAAATTTGTGATAGAACTATGTTGGGTAAAATCAGCGACTGTTTTAATGAATTCAAGCATGATGGAGCATCTCACTGTTGGTCGACATTTCGAATCAATGGTGAAGTTGATGCTACCATGAACGATAAAAGAGCAGCACTGATAATCTCACATCTTACGCGGAAAAGGTATTTTTTTAGAGTGAAATTCATTATCCGTTCAGACACCGGAGATTGGATTATCTGGGATAAATTTGAACCCATCTTAAAGGATAAAAGAACTGTCACTGTGAGTCAAGATTCCAAACCAGGAATTTTGACTGGAATTGACAAACCATACTACGAGAGATCTTATCCTGTAACAGCAGTTGTTTATGGGATATATCCATTAAATGATAAACCGAGTATTGAAAAACTAGCACCGATGAAACTATCATCACTGAATTGTGTAGCAGAACGAATATTAGAACACTTCACAAATGCGCTGCGTGGAAATAAATTGACTGATCTAAGACGCAAAAAAATAACCGAGTGGGGACTTACAGTAAAGGAGCACGGGGCAACTATCCAGGATATAGCCAAATTAGAAACATCATTAAGATTCCCAATATTGATAATGACGATAACCGGTGAAGTATTATACGAACCGAAATATAAATCACAAGGAGCTCCAATCAAAATTATTGATCATAATGAACACGCATGGACACCAGCAGTAACAATATTTCCGCGGGATAGAACCATAAAATATATACCCTGACACATAATAATGATCCAGACGGCGGTGGCAGGCATATCGCTCCGTCCAACATGAATATAACCTCGGTGATAGCATTGAATTTAGTATGTGATGTTATCGAAGGAAGCTATCAAATAAATCTCAAGCGATCAAATCAAGCTCAGCAGGGATATATTTTATACTCTTTTGCACCAACAGCTCCACCCGGATATCTAATCGTTGAGGACCCAACTAATCCAGTTTATATGCGATGTCATAATAATTCGCTAACAAGAATTAATTTCAGACTCACTGACCAGTCTAATAATCTAATTGATTTATGCGGCGAGGTTTTACAAATTAGTCTGTTTGTGAAATCGTAGCGATTTTCATCCTAAATGATTTTCATCGTAGTGATTTTCATTGTTAACCCATAGCAGCAGAGAGGGTAAATGACAATGGCGTCTTCGAGGAATTTACCGAATTCGACGCTTTTTTAAAACGATTTTTGAGGAAGGCTCCATTTGGCAAAAGGAGACTTAAAATATTTTGCTTAAACCCAAGAGGTTTTGAGAAACCCCTAATTTGACAAATAGGGCTCTAAAATTGTTAAGGCTCCATTTGGCAAAAGGAGACTTCAAATATTTTGTTTAAAATATAACCCAATTAGAGATGTCTGGTTCACCCCCTCTGCTGCTTATATATATATATATATATATATATATATATATATATATATATCAAATCAATTTTTTAAAATCTTTTTAGGTCCAGGTGTACAGTCCAATATCCTTGCAGATTGTGAAGAGTATTTCTCGCTTTAAAGAAGTAACATACAGTGGCAGTTTTCACAATGATGGAAAACTTCTGGTCGCTGGTGGAGATGAGGGCATTATTCGTCTGTTTGATGTATCAGGGAAGACACTTCTTCGAGTTTTTAAAGGTCATCAAAGGTAAGAAGCTCTAGAAGGCCTTAGTTTATCAAAAATGTAAAAGTAAGTTAACATGTCGCTGTCTTTCATTGACTTGACTAGCATATGGTCCAAATAGACTTAAATTGTCACAGGGATTAACAGTGAAAGAAATTCCACATCTAATTACATATCTGGTTCAGTCAGCATAAATCCCGATCAGCCTTGACATAATGTTTTGGCATATCAGGGTCTGTGTCTAATGATTACACACTGTATATCAGGGTCTGTGTCACTTGTTCTAATGATTACACACTGTATAGACCAAGATTTGATCTTAATTAATTCAGTTAATTCAGAAAACAGTTTGCAGCTGGACCTGAGTTGTAATTGATTCAAAATGTGTATGTATAGATTCTATGGTAAACGTGTATGTATTGATTCTATGGTAAATGTGTATGTATAGATTCTATGGTAAATGTGTATGTATCGATTCTATGGTAAATGTGTATGTATAGATTCAATGGTAAACATGTATGTATTGATTCTATGGTAAACGTATATGTATAGATTCGATGGTAAACGTGTATGTATAGATTCAATGGTAAATGTGTATGTATTGATTCTATGGTAAATGTGTATGTATCGATTTAATGGTAAATGTGTATGTAAATACACACACACACACACACACACACACACCATTTTATAATTTAAAGGTATTTGATCTAGGTGACTATTTAGCACTGCTGCTTACATTGCTGATAGTGATGTCAAGACATTGATTCATATCAGTAAGATTATATGAATATAAAAATATGCCATCCCAGAGTCTATGCGTGTTGGAAAGGAATATATTTATGAAAATAAAAATGACTTGTTTCCTATTTTCAGACCTATTCATGTAACAAAATTCCTGACGGACCGGTTGCACCTGTTCTCAGGATCAGATGACAACAGTGTACGGGTCTGGGATATACCCACAGAGAAAGAAGTTGTGGTCTATGAAGAAAATAAGGTTAGGATTTAGTGGTTTTCTCCTAACTATACATTTTGCAGCAGAAAGGGTAGATATATGTATGATTATCAATATTATCAAAATGTCTTTTTAAAACTTTACTTGGAGTGGGAATGGGTACTGTTCACCTCCCTCCCCCCATATTTTTTATTAAGAAATGCATTTCCACCAATGCATCACATGTTCATACATAGGTGTGTATGTGCATGTGTGTGTTATTCTTACTGTTATTTTTGTAACACAGACAAAAGAACGTTTAACATTTCTGGAAAAACAAAAATGATGATTGTGGGTTGTTTGGTAGTCTGAGTGACTTTAATTGACTTTCTCCCATGTAGTTTTTTACATGTAGCTGTACTGTTGTCAATCGTCTGTCCCTATATTATTACAAGTTTGTTATTTCTATTCCTCATAAACTTCTTGGAGAATTTCCATGAAACTTTTTTTAAGTGCACATTTACCCCATGGTCCCTTTGGTTCTAAATGAAAATGGTACCACTTGGACATCCAATATGGCCGCCACATATTGAAAAGGTTATAGCTATTTTTCGCAATTGGATGGTCATTCATATCAGCGTTGGGTTATCTTTAACACTTTAACCCTTGGAGGTTTTTGCCATTTTCGCATGAAATGTGAGTAGGAGGAAACACATTTTTGGGGCTATTTCTAAATACATCTTAATAAATTGACTTCCAAGAATTTTCCATTAGCCTAATGCCTAGTTGTGTTAAAAACTTTGTTTTCCATTGGTTATTTTGCTCGCACCTGAACAGAAGGGGAAAAGTTCAGTTTTAAAAAAAAATTATTTGCTTAATAAACCCAACATTTTCGTATGGAGACCACTTTTTATTCCAAATGCCTACCTTATCCTACTTTTTGTACAGGTTCACCTGTGTGCAGTTCAGACCGATCTGCCTTAGATTTTAGGCCAAAAGGTCTAAATCTGGACACAAAATAGGATTCCAACCATAGGTGAATTATGGGTGGGGATAAAAAGGGTCTGAAAAATTAAGTTTTTCACTATATTTTGCAGTGCAGCTAAAACGTCCAGATTATTTGGTATCATTGTAGAGCTAAATCTGTCTACCTTTCTATAATACCACCCACTATAGTGTATCATACATGACCTTGACATTACAGAGCTAGGCAGTAGGCTACTACCTCCTGCCCCATAAATGTGGTGTCAGGGGTTAACGTGTTAAAAGACTTCTTATGATGTCTAGATAGTACTAAATGAAAATGGAGCTGATCTGATGTCCAGTAAGGTCACTACAGTGACCATCTTGAAAATCTTGTTATTGCTCTTTTTGCAAAATATATTAATATAGGTGTTTCAACAGAAGACTTCTTATGTCTTGTTGGTCCTAAAAGAAACTCATGCCATCACGGTGACCATCTTGAAAATCATGCTATCTCTAGTACTCCTGATTATATAGTCACATCGACTTGAAGTCTTCCTGCAGTCTGGTTGGTCCTAAAGGAAAATAGTACAGATATCATGCCCATTATGGCTACCACAAGGACAGTCTTGAAAACCTTGTTATTGCAACTACTTCTGAATGGAAAGCTGACATTTAATATATCCACCACATCAGATATTTTGAAACTCTCATGATAGTTGAAGAATGTCAAAGATGGTTGCAACACTTCAGCAGTTAACACTATTTAACAAAAACAGGAAATTAACAATATTTACTACATCATTCATCACAGGTCAAAGGAATCATTACATTCCACATATAACATCGCTTCTTATATGTCTGCAGTAAATAATATATAATATGAAATATAATAACCTCTATGTCACTGTCTGCCCTTTTCTTTTCGGTACTCTCTGCCCTTTTCTCTTCGGCACTCTCTGCCCTTTTCTCTGATCTCGCTGCCTTAAATGTAAAGGACTGACACCTAACTGGTTGAAATAGACATTTCCGGAATTCAAGATACGATGCCTTAAATGGAAAGGACTCACACTAGACTGGTTGTAAAGAAGTATTCAGGAATTCAAGTTAAGACCATTACTTCTTTTCAGCTGTTGAAGTGTTGAGTGAAAGAAGCTAAATCTCACCGAATGCAGAGGGCCAATGTATAACATAGGTGATAAGTAAACATGATGCTGATTGCTTCATAAGTACTGGTTTCACCTGTACTTGATTCACCACTGGTGAATTTACTGAAGCAAGAAAATTAATGTTCTATGTAAACAGTTTTTATTTGTTTATCAAGTATGGCTATAAATTGTAGAAGTAATCTATCTGGGATAACATTTATATAATGTACAGAAAAGGTAGAAATTCTTTGTAAATGATGCTTTATGTATCAGAGTTGTCATACACAAGTATGCAATAGATTAGCTCTGGGACTTTTTTTTATATATAATCAAGACAATGGATTATGTTAAAAATGACAGTTTGGAATAAATTTGAGCGGAAAAGGATGATCGTATGACTGGAGAGAATCAATGTGAGTGATGAAGGGATACATTTTATATGGAATAAATTTGAGGGGAAAAGAATACTGTATAATGGGATGGAAAAAATTTGAGGGAAAAGTATACATTAAGAGTGGACAGATTAAATTTATGTGATAAAGGAATACTTTATGAGTGGACATATTAAATTTATGTGATAAAGGAATACTTTATGAGTGGACAGATTAAATTTATGTGATAAAGAAATACTTTATGAGTGGACAGATTAAATTTATGTGATAAAGGAATACTTTATGAGTGGACAGATTAAATTTATGTGATAAAGGAATACTTTATGAGTGGACAGATTAAATTTGTGATAAAACTACATTATCAAGATGGACACATTAAATTTATGTGATAAAAGGAATACATTATAAGTGGACAGATTAAATTTATGTGATAAAACTACATTATCATGGACAGATTAAATTTATGTGATAAAACTATACATTATCATGAGTGGACAGATTAAATTTATGTGATAAAACTATACATTATGAGTGGACAGATTAAATTTATGTGTTTATGAGTGGACAGATTAAATTTGTGATAAAACTATGCATTATCATGAGTGGACAGATTAAATTTATGTGATAAAGAAATACTTTATGAGTGGACAAATTCAATTTGTGATAAAGGGATACTTTATGAGTGGACAGATTAAATTTGTGATAAAACTATACATTATCATGATGGACACATTAAATTTATGTGATAAAAGGAATACATTATAAATGGACAGATTAAATTTATGTGATAAAACTATACATTATCATGAGTGAACACATTAAATTTATGTGATAAAATGATACATTTTGAGGGGACATTAAATTTATGTGATAAAACTATACATTATGAGTGGACAAATTAAATTTATGTGTTTATGAGTGGACAGATTAAATTTGTGATAAAACTGCATTATCATGAGTGGACAGATTAAATTTATGTGATAAAGAAATACTTTATGAGTGGACAGATTAAATTTGTGATAAAACTGCATTATCATGAGTGGACAGATTAAATTTATGTGATAAAGAAATACTTTACGAGTGGACAGATTAAATTTGTGATAAAGGGATACTTTATGAGTGGACAGATTAAATTTGTGATAAAACTATACATTATCATGATGGACACATTAAATTTATGTGATAAAAGGAATATTTATAAATGGACAGATTAAATTTATGTGATAAAACTATACATTATCATGAGTGGACAGATTAAATTTATGTAATAAAGGGATACATTATGAGTGGACAGATTAAATTTATATGTTTATGAATGGACAGATTAAATTTGTGATAAAACTATACATTTTCATGAGTGGACAGATTAAATTTATGTAATAAAGGGATACATTATGAGTGGACAGATTAAATTTATATGTTTATGAGTGGACAGATTAAATTTGTGATAAAACTATGCATTATCATGAGTGGACAGATTAAATTTATGTGATAAAACCATACATTATGACTGGAGAGGTTAAATTTGTGATAAAACTATATATTATCATGAGTGGACAGATTAAATTTATGTGATAAAGGAATACCTTATGAGTGGACAGATTAAATTTATGTGATAAAACTATACATTATCATGAGTGGACAGATTAAATTTATGTGATAAAGGGATACATTATGAGAGGAGAGGTTAAATTTGTGATAAAACTATATATTATCATGAGTGAACACATTAAATTTATGTGATAAAGGGATATAATATGAGTGGATGGTATAGATTTGAGTGAAAAAAGTGTACTGTATGACTGGAGTGGATAAATTTAAATGATAAAATGAATTCTGTATGAAAGGGTGAATAATTTTGAGAGAAAAGGATAATACGTGACTGGAGGGAGTACATTTGAGTGATATGGGAATAATGTAAGTTTGGAGGGAGTACATTTGAGTGATATGGGAATAATGTAAGTTTGGAGGGAGTACATTTGAGTGATATGGGGATAATGTAAGTTTGGAGGGAGTACATTTGAGTGATATGGGGATAATGTAAGTTTGGAGGGAGTACATTTGAGTGATATGGGGATAATGTAAGTTTGGAGGGAGTACATTTGAGTGATATGGGGATAGTGTAAGTTTGGAGGGAGTACATTTGAGTGATATGGGGATAATGTAAGTTTGGAGGGAGTACATTTGAGTGATATGGGGATAATGTAAGTTTGGAGGGAGTACATTTGAGTGATATGGGGATAATGTAAGTTTGGAGGGAGTACATTTGAGAGATATGGGGATAATATAAGTTTGGAGGGAGTACATAAGAGTGATATGGGGATAATGTAAGTTTGGAGAGAGTACATTTGAGTGATATGGGGATAATGTAAGTTTGGAGGGAGTACATTTGAGGGATATGGGGATAATGTAAGTTTGGAGAGAGCACATTTGAGTGATATGGGGATAGTGCAAGTTTGGAGGGAGTACATTTGAGTGGTATGGGGATAGTGTAAGTTTGGAGGGAGTACATTTGAGTGATTTGGGGATAATTTACATTTGGAGGGAGTACATTAGAGTGATTTGGGGATAATGTACGTTTGGAGGGAGTACATTTGAGTGATATGGGGATAGTGTAAGTTTGGAGGGAGTACATAAGAGTGATTTGGGGATAATGTACATTTGGAGGGAGTAGATTAGAGTGATTTGGGGATAATGTACATTTGGAGGGAATACATTTGAGTGATATTGGGATAGTGTAAGTTTGGAGGGAGTACATAAGAGTGATTTGGGGATAATGTAAGTTTGGAGGGAGTACATTTGAGTGATAGGGGGATAGTGTAAGTTTGGAGGGAGTACATTTGAGTGATATGGGGATAATGTAAGTTTGGAGGGAGTACATTTGAGTGATAGGGGGATAATGTAAGTTTGGAGGGAGTACATTAGAGTGATTAAGTAATATTGTGTTGCTGGAGGGAATAAATATGAGTGATAAAGGAATAATATATTGCTGGGGGAAATACATTTGAGTGAAAATGGGATACTGTATCATTTTCAATGCTACTTGAGGCTAATTAAATTTAGGAACTTTCCTTTCTTTACTCCTATAATGTAGCAGTTATTAAGCGACTTCCATTCTTTAATAGCCATTTATCGACAACAAATGTTGAAGAAACTGGAACTGTCAGACACTTATTTAATGAACAACTAAACAAGTGTTGTCAGTCAGGTGAACACGTGGAAGATTAGATGTATCTCCCAAAAACATATTCTTCACAGGATGGTTATAAACATCTTACACACAGGATGGTTATTAACATCTTACAACCAACATTTTTTTTTTGTTTTGAGCTATTTTTGCATTACCCACTTTGACCTGAGGAGATTACGGTGATTGTACAGTATAGGAAATGCACTAGCAAGAAATAATGCCAAATAATACCAGAGTTGTCTAAAATTCATAAAATACAGTATGCCTAAAGAAAAAGTTTCCAGAAAACTTGGGTTAAAGTAGAGGCTACTGCAGATAGTAAGTACAATCATGACAATTTAGTTAGTGGTTCTCTGGAATATGTTATCCAGATTAACACTATATACATCTCTTATGCATTTTCATTATGATTTTCAAGTTAAAAAATGAGTTAGTGTGAAGTAAATGTTTCTTGCTTGACAAACAGATGTTACTGTATCCATTAACCTGTGACAGTTGTATGTACACTACATGCTTGACAAATATATGTTACGTTATCCATTGACCTGTGACAGTTACGTCTACACTACATGCTATCGGCCCGGAGTGGTCTAAAGCGCTCTCCGGATCACTGCCATCTCACCTCTGTATGCGTGGGTTTGAGTCTAAGATTCGGCTGATGTAGTTATGTGAGAAAGCTTGCCAGTAGCTTCTCGTGGGTCGGTGGTTCTTCCCGTGGGTTTTCCGGGCTCTTCCTCTGCCAATGATATTGGCCACCATGTATAGCCTATTGTGTGCTGAAAAATGGCGGTAAACACAACAACAACAACAATACTACATGCTTGACAAATATATGTTACTTTATCCATTGACCTGTGACAGTTACATGTACACTACATGCTTGACAAATTTATGTTACTTTATCCATTGACCTGTGACAAGTTTCATGTACACTACAGGCTTGAGATATATATATATATATATATATATATATATATATATATATATATTGTCCATTGGCCTTTGACAGCTTAAAGCTTAATTGTACACTTGACAAACAAATGTTACTTTATCTATTGGCCAGTGACAGGTTACATATTGTTACGCGTATTTGATTTGGGTCATTTATTTTTATTTTAATTGTTTTATTGTCAGATTCAAATTTGACATTTTATGTTTTAAGATTCATTCATTGGAAGATGACCTGTACTTTACAAATAAACACCAGGTGTTGACCTCATTTTTGACCTGGCTTCAGAGTTGTAAACAAGCTTTTGAAATGATTGGTTGATTCCAAGAACATTATGGAGCTTTGTTATCAACATCTTTCTATTTTTAGTTGGGTCATACGGTGTGTACGAGATTTTTTTAACGTAAATTTGTTCTAAAAGATTCAAGAAGATCACGTGACCCCTTGTTTACATAAAAACAGGTATATAAATTATGTTTTGGAGCGAACTATTTAGCAGAACTTGGGCTGTTAGAATATTAAGTTGTGTCGTTTTGAGTTATTTTAAATTACCTTGTATTGGAAATTAATTTAATTCGTTTGGATCAAGAGAATTTATTTTGTTATTTAGCTGGAAAATAATTGTGCTCATTGAATTTCATTACCAAGAACTGACTTCATCATGTGACATCGTCTTCCATCTTGGATGCTTCACTAAGATTCGAACTTGGAATTATTTGGACATTTTATTACCAGGACTTTTGCAATTTCACTAGTGGATTATATTTGGAATTATTTTTGGATTAATTTTGGAATTGATTCTTAAAACTGTAAGTATATTTTTCTTTTCTGGAAAATATTTGTGCTCAATAAATTGTTTATTAAGTTTTTACAAGCTTGTTATTTTCACTCTTTCATTGTTTCTGTTTATTCGAGCCTAAGCACGTAACAATATACATTACATTCCTGACAAATATGTTACTTTATCGATTGATAGTTTAAATGTATGTACTTGTGTATGTGTATGTATGTATATGTACTGTGATAGTTTACATGTATGTACTTGTGTATGTGTATGTATATATATGTACTGTGATAGTTTACATGTATGTACTTGTGTATGTGTATGTATGTATATGTACTGTGATAGTTTGCATGTATGTACTTGTGTATGTGTATGTATGTATATGTACTGTGATAGTTTACATGTATGTACTTGTGTATGTGTATGTATGTATATGTACTGTGATAGTTTACATGTATGTACTTGTGGATAAACATAATAAAGCTAGAATGTATTCCAAACAAAACTTGACTGTTGCCAAAATGAATGCTGTAATCATCGTGAAACTACTCAAGTCAAATTATAATCACTAGAGTTAGACAAGGACTCGGACATATTGCGATTTGCATGCTGATTAAAATCAGATCTCCACTGTCCCATTTCAAGATCTAACAGTGACCACTTAGGTCTTGTTCTAGTGACCTATGCTGTTATCATAATCACAAATTTTATTAGCCAATCAGATGAAGTTTATTAGACTGATCAATGTGGCTGCTCATCAGTGTGTTCCGAGCGATTTGATTTACTTTGAGAATTTTTTAAGCTGTATTTCCAATGGCTTATTCAAAGGTCACCAGAACATGACCCAAAAGTGGTGACAGATATTCACAAAGGAAAGTGGATTTGCAGATTTACATTGATATAAAGAATAATTTATGCAATTTTTAATATCATTTAATATTTACCAGAATTTGTGATATCTGAGAAAAGTCTCGACCTGAAGGAAGCAGTGACAATTAAGCTATATGTGAGAGAGAATGAAGAAAAGCAATCTAACGTTATAAGAGATATTTATTCAGTTACTTGTTGTTATAGGGTCTACCGCCATTTTTCAGCACACGATGGCAGCCAGTATTAATGGTGTATTAACAACCCAGAAAAAAAAACCGGAAACAAACACTGACCCACATAAAGCTACTGGCAAGTTTTCTTACATGCCCACATTAGCCGAATCTGAGACTCAAACCCACGCGGAGGTGAGATGGCAGTGATGCATAATGGAGAGAGCTTTGGACCACTCTGCCCTTAATCAGTTACTAAAAAAAGTAACTATTAAGTTACTTAGAAAACAAGTATTCAACAATGTAACCTGCCACACCTCCCCATACTTTTTCCTCCTTCTGAAGAAAGACATCTTTGTATCAGTTTTTTTTATTATAGATCCCTTAGTAAGTCATGCACTTGCATAAAGTTGAATTTTGGGACCCCGTTGTGCCTGAGTTATTGAAGGAGATGTGTATATGTACATGTACTTATCAAGCATCATTCATTAAATATTTACTCAGTCAAATTTAGCAGAATAAAGGAAGTACTGAAAATTGAAGCTATATGAGAGAGGGATTAAGTGTGCAGGATTATTGCAGAGTCAGAAATTACTTGCAAAACTAAGCACAAGGTAAGTTTTTGCTAAGGAGTTAAGTGCTACACCATGCTTGATATGAGTTTCCATTCGGCTTGGCCAACATATGTATGTAAGAAAGCTTGCCATTAGCTTCCTGTGGGTTCTTTCTTTGTTGGGTCAAAGTTCATCTTAACATTAGCCACTTTTGTGCTAGGGTGTAAAACACAGCTACAAACATACTCACGGTACTCACATTTATTTTTGGACACACACACCATCGTGGTCAGAGACTTAATCCCTTCGACTTTTGTTCTACGATGGAGCAATAAGGTACGTGCATATCACTACCACACCAGTCTATGAAGATTTGCGATATAATACCATTTCATCAATAATTGATCTTTATTTCGATCATTTATATGGACAGTAGAAATTAATTTTTAAATCTTGAATATTTTGAATATGTACCGAGAGAAGATATTACAGGTGTATTTGAGGGAAAGGATGTATTTGTGTAACGACTAGGGCATAACCAATTAGCATTTTTCTACCGATTTCCGATTCCGGATTTTGGGCATGAAATTTTTCCGATTCCGAATATGATTCGATTAATCGGAAATGCTAAATTCGTATTTTTTTTCTAAAAAATGTCATCAATCGTTTCCGGGTTTCTGGTATCTGGTTTTGCCGTGTCTAGCATGTTACTTAGTACTTTACCATATCCGGCTTCATTTCCGGTTTTCAACTGTCGGTTCAAATAGATTGTCTCACAGCGTGGTTGTGTTGACCATATTGGACTTTTCTGACTTCTTATTTAACTTTATTAATGCACTATCGAATGACACACAGTGTTAGACACAGTGCTATAGAAATTCAACTTTATTATTTTTATTATCCAAATCGGTCGTTCCTGCCTTGTCCGACTCCGATTAATCGGAAGTTCATACTATCCGGTGGAATCCAATTTCCGGATCAAAAGTCGGTTATGCCCTAGTAACGACAGATCAACAGTAAAAATTGTTTTTTTTTTGGTGTATTCTAGTTATATGCTACCCGTTTCTCAATCATGTTTGAACAGTCTGATTTTGATTGTATTCAGTGTCTTGCTGTTGCATCTAGTTAAATTCTTAGACCCAAAGCACTGATATATCTGATTGATCAGTCAAGGTGTAGATAGGTTAACATATCAGAACCTTTGTTAGTGTAGATGGGCTTTTATGAGTCAGACAATTAAGATGTGTGTGTATGGGATTTTTAATGTTTCTTTAACATTTTATCAGTTATATCAATATGATGTCTGCAGTGTGACAGTTGATAGTGATCTAGTTAGCACTGGGGCATCATGCCTCAGACATGTAGCATCATGTCCCACCTAGTCACATTACCCTGACACCAGACTGACCAGTCTTCACACTAACTGAGCACCAAGTGAGTCAGCTGTTAGTACCATTTTTTAAAAGTCTATGGTATGACTTGGCTGGGGTTTGAGCCATCGACCTCTGAGGCGGATGCTCTAATCACCAGAGTTGCTTACTAGGCTGTGTTAACTGGGTTGTTAAGTTTGATAAAAATGGATGCTGTGTTGACTGGTTATTTAAGGGTGACAAAAATGGATGTTGAGTTGACTGTGTGATAAGGGTGATTGTATGACTCGACAGTCTTAAAGTAACAGAAAAGAGCAAAAACCAAGTTGGTTGGTTGAATAAACTTATGGTATTGTGAATCAAATCTCAAATAATCCTAGATTTTCTAAGTCAAGTCCCAATGATTCAAGTTCTGAATAATCTTGTGTTATTCCAAAGTGTAATCTGCTACTGATAGTGTTGATATGCCTGTGATGACCTGTGCTGTAATGATGTGCTAACAACAATCTTTTGTTAAATCACAATATTAATATCCAAGATATATCCATATTTTCACAATAAATTCAAGTCTCAATTTCCAAGAATATTAATTAGTTGAGCACTTTGTATTTCCAGAGGAGAATAACTTGAATGAATTAAATTCCACCCCAAATGACAGCAGGAATGAATAATTTCTACATAAGCAAAAGTATAGTTCTCTACTTGACCCACAGTCAAAGTTATCATTTTCATAAAAAAAATTACTACCTAATTGAAAGTTTCATTCTAGAAGGTTCCCGATTTTTACAAGTGATTTTTTTTTATAATTAGAAGGTCAATTACTAAAATTATGATGTAAGGTGTGGTAATCAACAAGTATACCCCAACATTTCAAGAAGAATTTCCAATGTGTTGGACTCAGCGTGAAATAAACATGTTGTTTACAGAACCAAAATCAGTGAATCCGCTCTGTAATAAAAAATGAACTTGATGTTGGACACCATGCAGTAGATACATTTATCCATAGCATAAGGAATTAAAAAGAAAACATCAAACAATGCAAATAAATAGGGCATAACCGATTAGCATTTTTCTCTGATTTCTGATTCTGGATTTTGGGCATGAAATTTTTCCGATTCCGGATACGATTCAATTAATCGGAAATGTTAAATCCATAATTTTTTTTCTAAAAAATTTCATCTTCCGTTTCCGGGCTTTCTGGTATCTAGTTTTGCCGTGTCTATCAAGTTACTTAGTACTTTACCATATCCAGCTTCATTTCCGGTTTTCACCCACCAGATCAAATAGATTGTCTCACAGCGTGGTTGTGTTGACCATATTGGACTTTTGACTAATTATTTAACTTTATTAACGCACTATCGAATGACACGCAGTGTTAGACACGGTGCTATAGAAATTCAACTTTATTATTTTTATTGTCCGAATCGGTCGTTCCTGCCTTGTCCGACTCTGATTAATCGGAAGTTCATACTATCCGGTGGAATCCGATTTCCGGATCAAAAGTCGGTTATGCCCTACAAATTAATTATACATAGCAGTGATAACAATGGATGTAGTGTTGATTGGGCTGTTATAGGTGATTAAAAAAAATAAAGTTAAGTACTCTGTGATGGGAGTCACATTTTCCAAGTGAATAACAAATATATATGTATAATGTGTGTCTGTAAAGAAAACAAAATTTGATGTTTGATCAATAATGAAGGTGCTCTGAAATTCCATGCCTCCAAGCCACCCCCACTAATGTTTCTTAATATAAAAAAATACTTTAGAGCTCTTGTCTAAGAATGAAATACTTAATTCTGAAATTTTGTTGACTCGTGCCCATTTTTTCCAACTTAACATGGACTTAATTAGCATGCTTCAAAATTACATTTTTGTTGTTGAAAAGTCTTTGAATTTCCTGATGTCCTCTATATGCAGCCTGTTCACAGTAGAATTATGGATATGGTGCACCTGGAAGTGTCCTCAATTTACCATTCTCTGTACCTTGGACAGTCCTCAATTTACCATTCTGAGTACCTTGCACAGTCCTTAGTACCATTCTGTGTACCTTGGACAGTCCTCAATACCATTCTGTGTACCTTGGACAGTCCTCAATTTACCATTCTGTGTATCTTGGACAGTCCTCAATTTACCATTCTATGTACCCTGGTCAGTCCTCAATTTACCATTATGTGTACTTTGGACAGTCCTCAATTTACCATTCTATGTACCTTTGATATTCCTCAGTTTACCATTCTGTGTACCTTTAACAGTCCTCAATACCATTCTGTGTACCTTGGACAGTCATCAATTTACCATTCTATGTACCTTGGATAGTCCTCATACCATTCTGTGTACCTTGGACAGTCCTCAATACCATTCTGTGTACCTTGGACAGTCCTCAATTTACCATTCTGTGTACCTTGGATAGTCTTAAGTTTACCATTCTTTGTACCTTGGATAGTCTTCAATTTACCATTCTGTGTACCTTTGACAGTCCTCAATACCATTCTGTGTACCTTGGACAGTCCTCAATTTACCATTCTATGTTCCTTGGACAGTCCTCAATACCATTCTGTGTACCTTGGACAGTCTTAAATTTACTATTCTGTGTACCTTGGATAGTCTTCAATTTACCATTCTGTGTACCTTTGACAGTCCTCAATTTACCATTCTATGTACCTTGGACAGTCCTCAATACCATTCTGTGTACCTTGGACAGTCCTAAATTTACCATTCTGTGTACCTTGGACAGTCCTCAATTTACCATTCGGTGTACCTTGGACAGTCCTCAATACCATTCGGTGTACCTTGGACAGTCCTCAGTACCATTCTGTGTACCTGGGAAAATCTGCAATTTACCATTCTGTGCAACTGTGACAGTCCTCAATTTACCATTCTGTACTCCAAACTGCTTGTTTCACAATTTGTATACACCATCTATACTTGCTTATAAGTCCAACTGCATAGAGCCAGATTCTCCATTACATAATGTACCAATAGATCTATTCAGTTTTAAAAGGGGTAATTTGTAGAACAAACAACATAGACTCTGGTCTGACAGCACATTATGCAACAGTAGTATATCAGGTTATGTGTGAGTATATAATGAGCATGGCAAAGTCTCTTGATGTAACAGTTTGTCTACAAGAGACGACATTTATGTACTTGTCAGGTGCATTTAAGCTAATATTTGCACTGCCAGTTGAAAAAAAATGGAGTAAATGATGCCAAGTTGATGCACAAAATGCACATGCTGTGTGTTACCATATCCCTGATATTAAATCCCAGGCATGGGACAATGCTGCTTATTGTACAATGGGTAGATAACACAGTATAGAATGACACTGAGGGGTCGGGAAGTGACAGCAGAGACAGGTTCCTCGCTGCCGATTTTATAATGGACATTGACAGGTGTTGGAAGCTATATGCCTTATATTCTTTTATTAGGGTAGATCTGTACGGCTTGTTTCCATTGTTAATGACAGTTTTCACCCATTTAATAGAAAATAAGAGAAAATAATAGATAACAAAATCAGGAAATAGGTTACTAGTAGGTATACAGGTATGCAAGTTACTATGCTTAGAATAATATTAGAGAAAAAAAATTGCCTGGGACAAATAAGTGATGTCTCTATTGGAATGATCATATTTATTGCGATTATTACTGAAATGTTTAATAAAATTAACCAGGCATCTAACTGAGGCTAAAAATTCTGACATGATTTGTCAACATAAAATCGATAACCAATCAGACTGTATAATTTATTTAATTGGAATAGTCTGCAATATTGGGGGTCAGGAGGCTTTGTTGGTTTAATATAAATTTATTTGGAGATATATTTATTTGTGGAGTATCTACATTAACATGCAGTGTGTACCCCAAGGTGCTTTTGGTAGAGCAGTTTGAAGAATACTTGTATGTTCGAAAGAAAGGATTCAAGTTTTGAAAGGGGGCCCCGAGTGGTCTAAAGTGCTTTCTGTTATGGATCACTGCCGTCTCACCGCTGTCTGCATGAGTTCGAGTCTAAGATTCGGCAAATGTAGTTATGTGAGAAAGCTTGCCAGTAGCTTTTTGTGGGTCGGTGGTTCTTTCCGGGGTTTTTTCCTGGGTTCTTCCTCCACCAATAATACTGGCCGCCATGTATAGCCTATCGTGTGCTGAAAAATGGCGTTAAACCCTAAAACAAGGGTCCAAAGTTTTGAAAACACTTTTTGCTCTATATGTACACTTGTTTATGAGACCAATTGCAAACTGCACTGATCCAAATCTAACATCGCATAATGCACCAGTAGATCTGGTCTTGTGTTGTTTGTTAAGAATAATTGGTAGAACAAACAAGATATACCCTAATCTGCAGGTGTATTACACTATGGCATATGAGGATCTTTGATGTTTGCAGTTTAATGACTTATAAGTGAGTATGTGTGGTACACTGCAAGTTTAACAAATATTACAGCTTAAAAATCACACTTGAAAAGTTGAAATGTAATTAATGATATATCTGTATTTGAATCTGTTACAAAGAATAGCCATACCTGTGTGTAAAATGTTTATTAAGAATTAGCTGAGATGAAATATTTGTGTGTGTGTGTAGGTAGATGAAATGTAAGTCAGAAATAAAAAGGTTATCTTGTGTTTCATCTTAGCCTTGTTTTATCAAGAAGGGAGATAAGGAAATATTTATGTGTTTATCTAAGTGTAGGTTTTCCCTTTGTTTTATAATCAAGTAATTGTACCAGGAGCAATGCATTTTCCTGCTGTAGATTACCTACAATGTCACTATCAATTTGAATCTTTGGGAAATAATTTCCTCAGTTTTTTTCCTTCTATTTAATGTTTGCTAGCCAACAACATGGTCAGGATTTTATTACATCTTTTTTGTTTTGCTTTTCATGGTCCTTGTAATTATATTTGTATCTTGGAACATCTTGAAGAAATTGTATGCATTCTTGTTTTTGTCTTGTCATCAATCTAAAGTTTTAATTACATCCCTGAATACTGGCTGTATATTGAATGGTGTTAACATTTTGACACTTCATTTAGCTTGATTGCTGCCAAGCTGATGATTGGGTTGGCCATGGGTACCAAGAAAAATTTCCAGAATAGGTTTATTGGATTAGTTTGCTACACTTAAAAATGGGGAGGTTATCAACAGAGCTAGCCATCAGTTGGAGAACCAGTCAAATGCGGAGTACTTAAAAGTCAGGTCAAACTATTACAGCATAGACCCATATCATGCATGGTCTGATCTGGGTCTATGCAGTTTGTTAGGAATACTCAGTAGAACACACTTCATAGACCCATATCATGAATTGTTTTATCTGGTTCTATGCAGTGTTTTAGGAATATTCAGTAGAACACACTTCATAGACCCATATCTTGCATTGTCTTATCAGGGTCTATGCAGTTTTTTTGCAGGAGTAACCAGTAGAACACACAGCACAGATCCTGATCTGCAAGTACATTAAGTGAGGGCACATTAGGATCTAATTTGCATATCACTGCCATCTTCTAATACTTACACTTTTTTGCTGTATGTTTTATGTATGTTTATGATTTGTCAAAGAAATCTCCATAATAAATCATCTGCAGTTTTTAAAGAAATAGATACTCAGACCATGTACAGATTAAATAAGTAAACAGGAGTTGCAGAAGATTTGTTTTGCAAATTGCCTTCCATCTCTGAATGCCCTGGCTAATGTCTGTCTGTAAGAAATACCATCATTACCTAAAAGTCGTTGATTGCTTTTCCTTTTCTCCAAAATAAGATAAATGTAACTTCTTTAAAATTCATCCAAAAAAGACTGCAGTAATTGGATGTTAAGATAGAAGAGTTGAGGAGAAAATTAATTAATTATGTGTGTTTTTATGTTTGGATTGTAAGGCTGACTTGATTACACTCTGCCTGTCTCATTCCTATACCTTCTAAAGTAAACATTTATCCAAAAACAAAATGGGAACCTTCCAGAAACAATCCAAGAATAACATTCAAGAGGACAGTTTGTATGTCAGTAGATCATACTGTGTTCTAGAGGTAATTGTCAGTCCTGTTTACGTGTATGTGTATTACATGTGAAGCATGTAATGTTATCCTCATGGCCAGAATGTTAAGGATTAGGTTCGAAAGTGATACCTTTAGTTTTACTTTACACACTGTAATTTCACTAAAATCTGCAGATGGGGACGGGTCGCACATAGGAGGCAAACAACTTAACTGATTTGGGGTCATAAGGTCAAATGTGTAAGTCACTGTGACCAAGCAGAACAGTATCAGTTTGGGGATCAAAAGGTCAAAGATCAGGTTATCTGGCTGACCATAACAAAATGGTGCAATAACAGGAGTTTGTTTCACATAACCTTTAACCTTTACAAAATCTTGCAGTTGTATTGATCTAAAGAAGTCAAAAAATCATATTGATTTGGGGGGTTCAGGGGTCAGAGGTCAGTATATAACTGACTACATTCTGCTAACCATAACAAATTAGTTATTGTTTGTCTCTAATTTTGTACAAATTCACCATCGTGTAAATTAGTATTATGTAGCGTATTAATTAATAAACTTTGATATCCTCTTTATACAACTGAAAACATAAATCAAGGTCTTCAGTGTACTAACCTGTATGCTATTTTATTATTATTTCAACCACTCTGCTGGCCTAAGTGGTTAGAGCATCCATGTTGGATAAGGAAGGTCACGTTTTTAATCCACAGCCAAGTCAGTCCAAAGACTTATGAAAAAAGTACTTACAGCTGCCTCGCTTGATGCTCAGCATCAAGAGGTTAGTGTTAGGACTGGTTAACCTGGTGTCAGGACAATGTGACTGGGTGGGACATCATGCTACATGTCTGCGACATGATGCCCCCGTGCTAGACATCACTATAAACTGCAACACGGCAGACATCCATGTGACCTGATTGGGGAAAAAAAGTTTTGCTAAAAATCCAAATGACGCACGCACGCACACGCACACGCACACACACACACACACACACACACACACATCTTTGGGGTCTCTCTTATTGCCTGTATTAGTATTATTTAAACTTTATAAATAATTTTAAAAAAATTTAATGTTGAAAACAAATATATTAGAAGATATGAAATGCTGTTGCCCATTGCGCTACTAGACCTAAACTACGGTTGCCCATAACCTAACATTCTAATAACCTCAAGACTCAAAGTGAAAGATTTGTTAGAATGGAATCTTCTGCTTTCTTTCAGCAATATATCAAGTTTTTCCATTTACTATGTATATATACAGTATAGCATCAGGTGATTTTGTACCTTTTTTGTGTTTTGTTTCGTTTTTTGTTTTTGTTTCTTTTGTTAATTTATTTCCGTCTTTAATCTTTTCTATACTAGAGAGAAGTATGTTGAGATATATCCTGTATAGATTTACATACCATTGTCCTTTTATGTGCCTTTTCTGTTGCTAGCTATTGGCATCAAAATAAATGGAATAATAAATGGCCCATTCACAGGGTGCTAATTTCAACACATGTTTAACACTGCTGATAAAATCTTTATCCTTTCACTCTAGATAAGGTAGATACAAGTTGGGGGGAGGTGCTCTAATTTGTAAGTAAATAAACTTCATTAGGGTTTTAGACACAAGTTGTGTCTGACAGATTTATAAATAAACAGAATTATTTCTGAAATCAGAGGTTGATTGAGAGGGGTCAGCAGCTTCTAAAGAAGGCATACAAGCCTGTTGATTTGTAAGGGGGTTCTCTAAGCTTATTTTATTGAAACTATGGTATGATTTTGGTTTTGTAATGGAGCACAATGAATTGCAGCTAGTGTAGAACCAGACTGAAGGGAACTGGTAATACCTTAAAAACAAAAGAAACAAGAACCAAATATGTTCCTGTGATTTAAAAAAAGTATATGCACTGTATAGTTTTCCCTTACTTTAAAATAATTAGTATAACATGGCCCCTCATAATAAGTCCTTAGTATAACATGGTCCCTCATAATAAGTCCTTAGTATGACATGGTCCCTCATAATAAGTCCTTAGTATAACATGGCCCCTCATAATAAGTCCTTAGTATGACATGGCCCCTCATAATAAGTCCTTAGTATGACATGGTCCCTCATAAAAATAGTCCAGTGCATAACATGGCCTTTCATAAAAATAGTCCTTAGTATAACTTGGCCCCTCATAAAAAGTCCTTAGTATGATATGGTCCCTCATAAAACTAGTCTATATTATAACATGGCTGCTTATAATAATAATTAGTATGCATACACATGGTCCCTCATAAAAATAATCCTTAGCATAACATGGCCCTTCAAAAAAATAGTCCTTAGTATAACATGACCCTTCATATATATATATATATATATATATATATATATATATATATATATATATATATATATATATATATAAACTTAGTATAACATGACCCCTCATACAAATAGTCCGGGGTCCCGAGTGACAGAGTGGTCTTGAGCTTGAGCTCTTTCCATTATGGATCACTGCCATCTCACCTCTGTCTGTGTGGGTTCGAGTCTAAGATTTGGCTTATGTAGTTATGTGAGACTGCTTGCCAGTAGCTTCTCGTGGGTTGGTGGTTCTTTCTGTGGGTTTTTCTGGGTTCTCCCTCCACCAATAATACTGGTTGCCATGTATAGCCTATTGTGTGCTGAAAAATTGCGTTAAACCCTTTTTTAAAAAAAAAACAACCAAAAAAGACCAACATGACCTCTCATAAAATAGTCCTTAGAATAACATGACCTTTCATTAAATAGTCCTTAGTGTAACATGTCTCCTCATAAAAATTTAGAAGCCTATGGATACAGTGAGGGAGCACTGTATTCACCAATCTTCAAAATTGATTGACATGTAATGAAAGAGATCACTAGTTTTCCTGAATGGGATCAAAGGTTCATGCTTTGGATTCCCAACAAGACTGGCCCTACTTGGCTACTTCATTTTGTTTGCTCAATGCTCAACTGGGCTACTTCATATTGTCAGCTCAACTAGGCAACATCATTGTGTCATCCCAACAGAGCTACTTCATTGTGTCCATAGAAAAATCATTTAGCTCTCATTTCTTCTGCATAGTGTAACCAATAATGTGTTCAAAGTACCAGTAAAACCAATGAAAACAATACAAAAAAGACCCCTCTTCAACATTATTGTCCTTATGTTTTTGCTGAGATTCATTTATGTACTTAATATAATCATGCTTCATTCCAGACCCAGTAGCATTGAGATTTAAGGATATATTTTACATTGGGACCCATTAAAATTGGGATTTTGGGGATATATTTTACATTGGTACTCAATAGCATTCAGATTTGGGGCTATCAATATTTTTGGTTTCTGAAAGATTTTTATTTGCTTCTGTGAATGGAAAGACAGTTATTATGCTTCAGCAGTGATGTCATGTTAAAGTTTTTTAAAATTTACATATTATTTTTTTCTGTGTTTGTCAGTTGGATATTTAGCATATTTTAAGCACTAAAAAATATCACTAAAAAATATTACTAAATATGCCCCCAAAAATTAATGCATTCAAATTTCAAATTGCGCAAAACAATTTTGGCATTAAATTTTTTTTTTCCAGCATATTGCCATAATAAGCAGTCCTTGTTGTTGTGTTTGGTAAATATAATACAGTCGGCTCCATATATATATATATATAATAATAATAATGAGGTCTTTGTATAGCGCCTAATATTACGAAGCTCTAAGCGCTTTACACCATCAATAATGATATGACTACACAACAGAACAACAAATGACAAAAACAATGAAATTAGAAAACATAAAAACATGCTGAAAACATATAAGATACAAAACATGATTAGGTCGTTAAGTTTGTCCCTGCAGTCGAAGCAGGTGAGTCTTAAGAGCACTCTTTAAAGGGACCACTGTGTCTTTGTGTCTAATTTCAATGGGCAATTTGTTCCACGTCGCTGGGCCCTGGTGTGCAAAAGAACGTTGTCCATATGACTTTGTTTTCACCTTGGGAATAATGATTATTCGATTATCAGAAGAAGAGCGTAAGGATCTAGCTGGTGTATACACATAGGTGAGGCTGGATAGGTATGTTGGACTGGAGTCCATCAGTGAAACATAGCACAGAGAACAAATTTTGTGTTTGATTATGTATCGAATTGATAGCCAATGTAGGGTACAGAGCAGTGGTGAATTGTGCGCTGATTGAGGTACTCTAAAGATGATCTGTACAGCTGTGTTTTGAACTTTTTGAAGTTTCTAAAGTAAATATTGTGACGAACCAGACAGAATTGAGTTACAATAGTCCAGTCTTGAAAGTACTAATGAACACATAAGTGTTTTAGTGGCATCAACTGAAAGATATTTACGAATGGAACTGATGCATCTCAGTTCGAGATATGCAGCCTTGCATATGTTCATGACATATTGCTGCAATGTGAGAGTACTGTCTAGAGTAACGCCTAGGTTCCGTACTGACTGAGAATTTAATGTTGGTGTTGCTGATATTTATTGTCTGAGGTAAAGGATGTGAATGAGAAAGTCTTTATGTTGTGATCAGAATAGCTTCAGTTTTATCATCATTCATCTGCAGCTTGTTACATGTCATCCATGATTTCACATCAGAAATGCACTTCTCTACTCCATGGATGGTAGTATCAACTTCAGTTGGGTGTCTAGACTTGTATATTTGGGTGTCATCAGCATACAATTGGTGCGACACTGGGTGATGATCTATGACACTTGAGAGTGGCTGAATGTACAGAATGAAGAGAACAGGTCCAAGAACAGATCCCTGTGGAACACCACAACATATGTCAACTGGGCTGGAGTCTATTCCATTTTCAGATATAATTTGTGTCCTATTAACTAAGTAGGACTTGAACCACTGTAAGTCTGAATGCCAAATACATCCTGGAGACTGTGAAGTAATATATCATGGTCTATTGTGTCAAATGCTGCAGATAAATCCAGGAAAGTGAGGACTGTAATCTTTCCACTATCCAAAGCAGAGAGAATGTCACTAAATACTTTCAGAAGAGTAGTTTCCGTACTGTGGCAAGGGCGATATGCAGACTGTACATTGCTAAAAAGACTGTTTGAATTCAAATGAGATACAAGTCGAGTTAGAACAACCTTTTCTAAGATTTTTGATATGAATGGGAGATTAGAAACTGGGCGGTAGTTCTTTAAATCGTTATGGTCCAGTGTTGGTTTCTTCAGCAGTGGCTTTCCGATGGCAGTTTTGAAAAATGATGGGGATTCCCCTGATGAGAGAGAGAGATATTAATAACATCAGTTAGTGAAGGCAATATTGGGTCTAAGCACTCAAGCAGCAGTGATGTCGGAATTGGATCAAGTTCACAAGACTTTGGTGCACTTTTCATTACGATTGTCTACTAAATCAATAGAAACAGGTTCAAATGCTCCTAACGGTTGTTGCTGAAATTCTGCATCATAACTCTATGGTTTACATACTATATGCATATCGTATAACTGCATATTCTGTCTTATTGCATAGCTTTATGCCAGTCCCGATTTGTTACCATTGTTTTCAATGGATATCAATTTCGGACAATTGCATATCGTATATATGCATATTTTGCATTGTTGCATAAATTTTTCTGCTCCGAACATGCATTATTATGTGTTAAGTTGCTTCGGATAACTGCATTGTTCAAAATTGTTCCATTCAAAATGAAACGAAACCGATTCCGAACATTGGCGGTCAATGTTGATTAATGAGGTCTGTTAATATCAACACCACAGCTATTAGATCTCTGTTGGTCACCAGGAGACGCTGTAGTAGATAACCATATATATTACCAAGACGGCATTAGCTCTCTGATTCTCTGTTGATCACAAGGAGGTGTGATAGTAGACAACCATAATAATTAACCAAGCATGGTCAACGGCTTTAACACTCTTTAGCTTTAACACAAACTCGCATCACCCTCATTAAGAATCCGATCCAGTCTAGTCATTAAATTCTATAGATTAAGACTGGAGCGCTAAGCACAAGTCTGCTCTTCGATCTATTAAAACTGACTTCCATATGATACCAGAGCAAATGAACTAGGCCAAATGGGGGTTTGTTTCGGAGAAATAATGGTTATCAGTATGCATGCTGCACCAGATACACATCATAACATGAACGCCGGTTTAGTGCATACACCGCCTGATTGCATATCATAGCATCGGTCCCGAGGCCATGCATATAAGCGGAGCAGACTGTATATGATTTTGTTGGACATTCCATGTGTTCCATGCATGTTTCAAATTATACTATTTTATTCCCATCAGAATACTCATTCAAATAAATGTAGTCATTTAATTACATACACCCTGAATTAGTCTTCGGCACCAAAACATTTGACATTTAAAAAGGTGTGATAATTTATCGATGATGAAGAACCAGTCTAGTAGTGTAGTTAGTCTTTTGCAGTATTCACATAATATCTTTTTGAATTTCACAAAATAAAGTTATTTCCAAAATAAATTAGTAAAATACCCATTTTAGCAATTGTCAAGAACTCTGCAGAGTTGTATATCTGATGTTTGTATTCAGAAATTCTTATTCCATCTGGATAAAAGAGATCCTTGTGCTGACAAGACACTGCTTTCTACAGAACACATGTTTTGATGATTGTATGATTGACTTTTGTTAATATCATATTTTGATGTGGCCAATAGATGGTATGCTGATGATTTATTTTCTAAACCCTTTTTCAGGACTATGTAAGATGTGGAATAGCAAGTTCTGCCAGTCAAGATATCATTCTAACAGGTATGGTAATTACATCTTCCCTCATATTTACTAACAAGTCTAACTGCTTTAGTGGATTACTATCCCCCCCCCCCCCCAGTGGAATATTTTATACGGAAATTCCCATATTGTAATGATATGACTGAAAAATTGTTAAAGCTAAGTTACAAATCTTAATCAATCACACACACAGGAGTTTACAGTGAGGTGCCAAAATAAGATGACAGGTGTGCCAAAGTCAGACCATGAAGTTAAAATAAATGAAAAATAAACTTGTGTTTTTCCTTCATATGAAATTCTCTTTATTGGGTGATAACTTGCATTAATTTTTTTAATATAATAAAGCATATGTTCTAATGTTCTGTTCTTGACATGTTTCTGAAGTTTCAATACAGATTGGAGTGGAGGCATCAAATACATGTATATGTTTTGCATATGGTGGTGTATTGCCTCTTGCTGGCTTCTTTATATATATGTGTGTGTAATTAGATAATACTATCCCAGTGTTTATTTCTTCTAGTGTGATAAAAGGTTTCAGTACGGTAATGTCTGAATATTTTCCGTATCTCAGAAAGTAGGTCACCAAGATATTTGAATGAACTTTTCGAGTTGTCTATTTAATATATATTTTGGCATTAAATGTTCTATTTAACATATACATGGCCATCTCTTTCAAATATATATGATAAATAACAGTAAAGTATCAAGATTTTTTTCCAGTAAGTTACATGTTGAAGGAATGTAGAAACATTTATTATTTGATGTCTTGAAAGCATTTCCTTGCAAATGATAAGAATATCACAGTACATGTTTATGCGTGAAAAAATGGTCCAAGTGGTAAATGAAATCTCGACCAGTTATATGTATTGACCAGATTTATCAGGAAGTTCAGAGATTTCTATGGTGCAGTGACAAGAACTTTACAGCATGTATATAATGTATAACTTGTGCATATGGTGATGTAAATTTGACCATTTACTGCCCAGATGAAAAATCGACCATTTACTGACCAGGGGATTTATCAGAGTGATTGGGCATATATATAAATCACTCAGACAATCCAATGAATGCATGTTTGGTCAGAAGTACTGATTTATTCATGACATACAGAACTAAAATTGTTTCAGTTAAGGAAGATAAATACTAATTAAGGCAGCATACAGTAACAGATGTGTCCATCTGTCTGTCTGCTTAATTGTCTTGGGAATAAAATATTACATTTTGCTAAGTTATTCTGCAATAGGTCACATACCAAAAATAGATTGAATGTTACACTAGGATCTGCGTAATGGTCCATTCAGATCTGGAGGGTCATAAGCAGTTTGGTTTTTTTTCTTTCACTGGCAAATAAGTTTTTGCTACTCTCATTTACCAAGAAGAACTTTGCCCATATAGCTCTCACAGATGAAACTGCTTGCACAGACATATTATAGCTTTGGAAACAGTCATGGAAATGTCAGTCATGGACAAGCCAAATACTAGCAAGCATGAAATTGTTATTGTTATGATAGGTACATCATAAACATCATAACAAGAAAGAAGGAAAGTTGGCATGAGTAATTTGTCAGAATTAAATAGTTGTAGGCCAAAGGAAAAGCACTCTTATTTTATTATTGATTCTGAATTTTCCCTTTAAGAAGGCTAAGCACTGTATATTGTGGTTCTTTACTTTCAGCAGTGGTACCTGGTGGTATAGTGGTTCTTTACTTTCAGCTGTGGTACCTGGTAGTATAGTGGTTCTTTACTTTCAGCTGTGGTACCTGGTAGTATAGTGGTTCTTTACTTTCAGCTGTGGTACCTGGTAGTAGTAGTAATCTCCATATTTACTATGTAGGCTACAATAAGAATTAATTCATAAGTGAAAAGACTCTTCTTACAGTCTCTGATTTTAGCATGGAATTTAAATGAGAGATAAAAAATCAGAAATTTGAATGTCACATATTACATGACTGCCATTTTACTGCTGCATTACTAGTAGAGTGGCATATCCATGTTGGGAATTCAGCCATTGATCAGTATGGTTGAGGTTGGATGCATTTTCTCTAACTCTTACCTCTTCTCTTAATCTTAATATGATTGTGAACTGTATTTGACATAGTAGTGAGAATTTATTGATACATTATGTTTCTCAGAGAATACTTACCTGATAACATTATTTAACCACTCCAGTGGCCTAGTGGTTAGAGTGTCCGCCACGAAAACGGGAGGTTGTGGGTTCGATTCCCGGCCGAGTCGTACCAAAGACTTAAAAAAAATGGTACTAACAGCTGCCTCACTTGATGCTTAGCATTAAGAGGTTAGTGTTAGGACTGGTCAGCCTGGTGTCAGGATAATGTGACTGGGTGGGACATCATGTTACATGTCTGCGGCATGATGCTTCGGTGTGATATGACTGAAAAATTGTTAAAGCTACGTTAAAATTTTAATAATAAAACCTGATAACATTATACTCCCTGCAAATGCAATAATCCATGTTCATGTATTGTTTAGTTTAAACTGGTAAACAAGCAGTTGATGGGTAGCCAACTAATGGTGTTAAGGAGAGTTAATAATTAGGAGTTTCTTCCTTTTTTTATTGTATATAAAAAAAAGATATACATGTATATTATATATTATTATTGTATATAGATGTTATATATTATTATTGTATATAGATGTTTTTTCAGGGATTGTTGGATTAAAAAGATATACATGTATATTATATATTATTATTGTATATAGATGTTTTTTCAGGGATTGTTGGATTAAAAAGATATACATGCATATTATATATTATTATTGTATATAGATTTTTTTTCAGGGATTGTTGGATTAAAAAGATATACATGTATATTATATATTATTATTGTATATAGATGTTTTTTCAGGGATTGTTGGATTAAAAAGATATACATGTATATTATATATTATTATTGTATATAGATGTTTTTTCAGGGATTGTTGGATTAAAAAGATATACATGTATATTATATATTTTTATTGTATATAGATGTTTTTTCAGGGATTTTTGGATTAAAAAGATATACATGTATATTATATATTATTATTGTATATAGATGTTTTTTCAGGGATTGTTGGATTAAAAAGATATACATGTATATTATATATTATTATTGTATATAGATGTTTTTTCAGGGATTGTTGGATTAAAAAGATATACATGCATATTATATATTATTATTGTATATAGATTTTTTTTCAGGGATTGTTGGATTAAAAAGATATACATGTATATTATATATTATTATTGTATATAGATGTTTTTTCAGGGATTGTTGGATTAAAAAGATATACATGTATATTATATATTATTATTGTATATAGATTTTTTTTCAGGGATTGTTGGATTAAAAAGATATACATGTATATTATATATTATTATTGTATATAGATGTTTTTTCAGGGATTGTTGGATTAAAAAGATATACATGTATATTATATATTATTATTGTATATAGATGTTTTTTCAGGGATTGTTGGATTAAAAAGATAAGAGCTTTTGAAGATATTTTTACAAATATTTACTTTTCAGCTGCAATAACCGTGGCTTTGTTTAGAGTAATATATACGACATGTACATGACAGAAATATACCTAAGCAGACGGAAACATGCCTAAATAGACACTGAAATGTGCCTAAGCAGGCACTAAAATATGTCTTTGGAGACACTGAAACATGCCTTTAGTGACACTAAAACATGCCTAGGCAGACACTAAAAGATGACTAAGCAGACACTGAAAATTGCCTGTAGAGACACTAAAACATGCCTAGGCAGACACTAAAAGATGACTAAGCAGACACTAAAAATTGCCTGTAGAGACACTAAAACATGACTAGGCAGACACTAAAAGATGACTAAGCAGACACTGAAAATTGCCTGTAGAGACACTGAAACATGCCTAAATAAACACTGAAAATTGCCTGTAGAGACACTAAAACATGACTAGGCAGACACTAAAAGATGACTAAGCAGACACTGAAAATTGCCTGTAGAGACACTGAAACATGCCTAAATAAACACTGAAAATTGCCTGTAGAGACACTAAAACATGCCTAAGCAGACATTGAAATGTGTCGTTAGAGACACTAAAGCATTTGTAACAGACAAAAGCTAATACAAAATCTTGTAAGCAGACTATAAAATATGCTTAAAGATATTGGAACATTACCAATTAGATACTGAAACATGACTCTGAAATGTGAATCATCATTGTAACATACATAAGCAGACACTGAAATGTGAATCAACATTGTAACATACATAAGCAGACACTGAAATGTGAATCAACATTGTTACATACTTAAGCAGATAATGAAAGATGACACTGAAATGTGAATCAATATTGTAACATACTTAAGCAGACAATGAAAGATGACACTGAAATGTGAATCAACATTGTAACATACTTAAGCAGACAATGAAACATGACACTGAAATGTGAATCAACTTTGTAACATACTTAAGCAGACAATGAAAGATGACACTGAAATGTGAATCATCATTGTAACATACTTAAGCAGACAATGAAAGATGACACTGAAATGTGAATCAACATTGTAACATACATAAGCAGACAATGAAACATGACACTGAAATGTGAATCAGTATTGTAACATACTTAAGCAGACAATGAAACATGACACTGAAATGTGAATCAACTTTGTAACATACTTAAGCAGACAATGAAAGATGACACTGAAATGTGAATCATCATTGTAACATACTTAAGCAGACAATGAAAGATGACACTGAAATGTGAATCAACATTGTAACATACATAAGCAGACAATGAAACATGACACTGAAATGTGAATCAACATTGTTACATACTTAAGCAGATAATGAAAGATGACACTGAAATGTGAATCAATATTGTAACATACATAAGCAGACAATGAAAGATGACACTGAAATGTGAATCAATATTGTAACATACATAAGCAGACACTGAAAGATGACACTGAAATGTGAATCAATATTGTAACATACATAAGCAGACAATGAAACAGTTTTAAGCAGAAACTGAGACATGTCTGAGTGACTCGTTTCAGTAATGTGATTGTATATGACTTGATTTATTTTTGATTTATTGATTGACTTTATATTTTCTTTGCTGTTGTAACTTTAAAATAGGAAATAAAAATTCTTCAACTTTTACAAATGGTTATCAGTGTTTGCAAACAGTTTTGTCCACATTATAAAATGGTAGTGGACTTTGTTTGTAAAAATTATCCTGTGTGCTACAAAGTTGAAGGTGGGTTTACTTTAGACATTGGATAAATTTGGTAGTGACCTCTGAAACATTTGTTTTCATTGCTTTTGTCATTTGTCAACAGCAGACTGATTTTTTGTTGAGCTGACCTTTTAACATGGATTAATATGGCAATTACCATAGCATCAGCGTGAATGTCTGTATGTCCGTCTTTAATTTCCTGCTATATACAAGGTGAGATTGCTAAAAATGGAGTCTCATTTTATATACAGGTAGCTATGACCACACAGTGAAGCTGTTCGATACAAGGATCTCCGAAAGTGTGTTAACCGTGGATCATGGTCACCCAGTTGAGAGTGTCCTGATGTTTCCATCTGGGGGAATATTCCTGTCAGCTGGTATGTTATTATCTGCTCTCTAAAAACTGTTATATATTTCTCTCTACTCCAGTTCTATCAATCAATCAATCAATCCTCTCTGCGCCGTCTGGTGCTTGAGGCAACAGCAAGGGAGCACCATTTCCGTCTGTCGGCAGCTATTGCAGGGGCGGTCTGATAGGTGAGGCCTCTGGTCTTAAGGTCTCTCTCCACTGTTCGTCGCCAGGTCTCTTTGGGTCTGCCACGGTTCCTTTTCCCCTGTGGGATCCATCTCAGTGCCACCCTTGGTAGTGAGTCAGGAGGCATTCTGCAGACATGGCCGAGCCATCTCCATCGCCGAGTTGAAATGATCTCAGAGATGGTGCTTGCACCCGCTCTGTTCTCCACTCCAGTTCTATACAGGCTTTATATTCTTCATCTTGTCCTTGATATAAATGTCTTAAACCCTAGACTTGTCAGATTTTGGCATTTAGTAACAAATTTGGGACTTGTCAGACTTTGGCATTTAGTAATAAATTTGGGACTTGTCAGACTTTGGCATTTAGTAATAAATTTGGGAGGTATGAACCTTTATGGAGCTAAAATAAAAATTGTTAACATGAGAAGTGAAGTTCCTTGTTGTGAAAGCATAAATTAGTGAAATGGCTTAAAATTATAGAATTTGTTCAAGATATGAAAAGATCATACAAGGGGAAAACTGACCAGCAGACAGCAATTAAGAACAAAATTAAGAAATAAATCTATTTGACAGACAGCTAGATACTGTCTGCTTGCCCAGTTATTCATCCACAAATGTAACTAATTTAAAAATGCATCCAACCTACCAAGTATGATTGCACATTTAAGAAAAAATGCTTTAGAATAGCTAAATACCGTATATACTCATTAATGAGTCCAACTGCAATCTGCACAGATCCAGATCTGCCATAGCATGAGGCACCATCAGATCATGATGTGCAGTATGTTTGGAGTAATCAGTAGAACACAGACTCTGATCTGCAGGCACATTATGAAATGTCAGATCAGGATCTTTGATGTTTGCAGTTTGATAACCTTGTTTTGCATTCATGTGTAGATGAATAATTTTTCGAGCTCTTACAACAATGTTTCAATTTTCTAAAACGAAATTAACTGAGACCTTGTTATAGCACAATTAAGCAAAAATGACTCAAACCACCATGTTTATATGCAATGTGGATGGTCTGATTTCATGCCATTATAGCTTGTTTCATACCAATATAACCCTACTACATTCATAACCGAGAAAAGTGTATGCATTGGCCTTGTGTGGGCTTTCCATTGTCCATCTGTTGTCTGTCTGTCATCAGTCCACATGTGTTATTGCTACTTCTTATAAACTACTTTGAAAGATGGCCATCAACATTGATACACACATTAATCCCAGGGCCTGTTTGATCCTAAAGGAATATTGTGCCCCATTCAGTATGACCATCTTGAATATCTTGCTGAACTGACCATCATATTGACTTCATGTTTTCACCTAAAGACATTTTATATTCTTTGGTTGAAGTCAATCTGACTTCAATATTAATATCATTCTGAAAATCTTGTTATTGCTGCTTCACCACAATTGATGGTCATATCAAAATCTGGTTTTCTCCAAAATTGATGGTCATATGAAAATGGGCTTATCTCCAAAATTGATGGTCATATGAAAATGTGGTTATCTCCAAAGTTGATGGTCATATGAAAATGGGGTTTTCTTCACAATTGATGGTCCTATCAAAATGGGGTTTTCTCCAAAATTGATGGTCATATGAAAATGGGGTTTTCTTCACAATTGATGGTCATATGAAAATTGGTTTTCTCCAAAATTGATGGTCATATGAAAATGGGGCTATCTCCAAAATTGATGGTCATATGAAAATGGGGTTTTCTTCACAATTGATGGTCATATGAAAATGGCGTTTTCACCAAAATTGATGGTCATATGAAAATGGGCTTTTCTCCAAAATTGATGATCATATGAAAATGGGGTTTTCTTCACAATTGATGGTCATATGAAAATGGCGTTTTCTCCAAAATTGATGGTCATATGAAAATAGGGTTATCTCCAAATTTGATGGTCATATGAAAATAGGGTTTTCTTCAAAATTGATGGTCATATCAAAATTAGGGTTTTCTTCAAAATTGATGGTCAAATCAAAATGTGATTTTTCCAAAATTGGTGGTCATATCAAAATGGGATTTTCTCCAAAATTGATGGTCTTATGAAAATGGGCTTTTCTCCAAAATTGATGGTCATATGAAAATGGGCTTTTCTCCAAAATTGATGGTCATATGAAAATAGGGTTTTCTTCACAATTGATGGTCCTATCAAAATGGGGTTTTCTCTAAAATTGATGGTCATATGAAAATGGCGTTTTCTCCAAAATTGATGGTCATATGAAAATGGGGTTTTCTCCAAAATTGATGGTCATATCAAAATGGGCTTTTCTCCACAATTGATGGTCATATGAAAATGAGCTTTTCTCCACAATTGATGGTCATATCAACATGGAAGTTTCACCAGGGGACTTCTAATATCGTCTTGTTAGGCAGGACATTTTTTCCCTCGGATTTCCTATATGATCTCCATGATGGCCAACTTGAATTATTTTATATTCTCCTGAAGAGATGGTCATATCAAAATGGGGTTTTCACCCAAATAGTGGGTGCTCAATAAATATGATACTTTTTTGACATCCAGTATGGTCGCCATGTTGACCATCTTGAAAAGCTTGTTATATCTACTTGACAGACATGGGATTTTCAATACAAATTTGTTATTGCTACATAATCAATGACATCTGATGTGTTTTAGTTGGTTTTAAACAAAAATGATACAGATTTGCCAAGCAATATCATGGTCATTTTTAAAATCTTGTTTCACTCTGTGGATGGTTTGAAGTAAGATAGCTGATACAAATATCAGGCTGGCCCAAAATAAAAATGGTGCCACATGGACACACAGCATCACTGCTGTGGAGTTTCATCATAACAGTTTCTTATAATGGTCATTGGTGGTCATCTTGAAAATTTTGCCACTCATACTGGTGAAGGGGATGGTCATGTAGAATTGCAGACTTACTTATCTTGTTGATTCTAAAAGTAATAAGAGCTCCAGGTGGACATCTTGACAATGTTGTTGTCATTTCTATCTGGAAGTGATGGTCACCATACCATCAGAGGATAATCACTAAAATGCTTTTTAATACGTGTAGTTTGTCTTAAATGAAAATTTTACCAGTGTGACCTCCCCAAATTTGAAAAATATAGTACTAGTTACTGATCATAATTGGATGGCTATACCCACATTTTTTAATGGAAAACAAACATAAGCCCTCCTTCTTTCTTGTCATGTATATTTTTTTGCATAATCAAATTAGTGTATTTTGATCTAAAAATGCTGTATAAATGGCTTTCGTAAAAAATCTGTATACATCTTAACTAAAACACTATTATAACTATGATTATGTGTAGTTGTTTCCGATTGAAGATGGCATTCATCTGAATTCCAACATGGTACTATAGTAACTGTCTCTGAAATCATTTGGTCATTACAGTATGTACTCACTTATAGGTCATTACAGTATATACTCACTTATAGGTCCAGTCAAACAGTATAGATCCCGATCTGCCATATGTTTCAGCAGATTAAGGTCTATATTGTTTGTTCTTCTGATTTCTGTTATAATCTGCTCAAGACCAGATCTCTGGGTGCATTTTTTGAGGCAGATCTAGGTCTGTGCAAGTTGCGTTTGGACATGTCTTATAGGTGAGTACATACAGTTATCCTGTTGCATGAATTCTGGCACTGATATGTGTTTTGTTTTTTATATAGACACTTCTTGTATCAACATATCCACTCTTTTGTGAAGGAGTTTTGAAATCCAGACCAAGTCAGATCCTTAAATGAATTTTTGGTACATTGTTCACGTGCCCCATATTTGTTAGTCCTCATGAAAAGGACATGGTAGACTTAGGACTCATGAAAAGGACATGGTAGACTTAATAATGAAAAGGGCATGGTAGACTTAGGACTCGTGAAAATTGCATGGTAGACTTAGGACTCGTGAAAAGGGCATGGTAGACTTAGGACTTGTGAAAATTGCATGGTAGACTTAGGACTCGTGAAAAGGGCATGGTAGACTTAGGACTCGTGAAAAGGACATGGTAGACTTATTCATGAAAATAACATGGTAGACTTAGGACTTGTGAAAAGGGCATGGTAGACTTAGGACTTGTGAAAAGGGCATGGTAGACTTAGGACTTGTGAAAAGGGCATGGTAGACTTAGGACTCATGAAAAGGGCATGGTAGACTTAGGACTCGTGAAAAGGGCATGGTAGACTTAGGACTTGTGAAAATTGCATGATAGACTTAGGACTCGTGAAAAGGGCATGGTAGACTTAGGACTCGTGAAAAGGACATGGTAGACTTAGGACTTGTGAAAAGGGCATGGTAGACTTAGGACTTGTGAAAAGGGCATGGTAGACTTAGGACTTGTGAAAAGGGCATGGTAGACTTAGGACTTGTGAAAAGGGCATGGTAGACTTAGGACTTGTGAAAAGGACATGGTAGACTTAGGACTCTTAAAAAGGATATGGTAGACTTAGGACTTGTGAAAAGGACATGGTAGACTTAGGACTCGTGTAAAGGACATGGTAGACTTAGGACTCGTGTAAAGGACATGGTAGACTTAGGACTCGTGTAAAGGACATGGTAGACTTAGGACTCGTGTAAAGGACATGGTAGACTTATTCATGAAAAGGACATGGTAGACTTAGGACTCGTGAAAAGGACATAATATAGTCAGGATATTTTATTGACAAACAGCTCTTAGAGACTTTTGGTTCAAGTATTCAGTCTTGAACTAAACATTCTGTGCAGAAACAACTTTGTTCTTATTAGAACAACCATGAACTTGACCTTTGATCTCGAGACCCCAAAATCTATTTTTTCTCCCTTACCCGAGTGCAAAACATCCACAAAGTTTGGTCAGTGAACTTGATGTAGAGCAGACATTTTTGTGCAAAACCTAATTTTATTTATTTCTCCATGAACTTTACTTTTGACCTTCTGACCTCCAAATTAATAGACCTCATTTAAGCCTTGAGTGCAAGTCCACCACAACATTGGACTTAAGTTTTGCAGTTTTAAACAAACTATTATGCAAAAATATTTTGCCTCATAGTTTTATAATTGTAATGAGATATTGTAGTCACTTTTCTGCCAGTTATAATTGTACATTTATCCCCAGCTGTTTTAAAAGTCACTATCTTCTACACTAGTGGCCTTATTCATCCATAACATTTTGACATTGTTACCATGGTTCTTAGGTATTAAGTTGATATGCATCTAGTCATCATTGTCTCGCCTGCTTAAGTAGAAAGCTTAGGTCATCATTGTGAACAATGCTTTAGTGTTTAGGTCTTCAAAAGTCATATGTTTTAAACATTTAATGATGGATTTACATGACATTTTGATATATTAACATAGGTCTAAAGTTGATTCACTGAAACGCAGGGCATTCCTGTCATGCCTGCTTAAAAAGAATGCATGTTTCATCATTGTAAACTTTATTAAAGATTCATTTATGTTTAAATTTACAAATCAGTTGCTGAATTCAACATATATTTTGGATGTAAGTATAAAGCTTATGTGTCTTGGCTATCTCATCTACAAGGTTGAAGTTTTGTATGAATATTTGCTAAAATGAGAATAAGGGGTTATACTGACAAGCACAGGGATGCAGGTGAGACACCAGGTTCTTAGAACCCTTTGTTCTTTTAGTCATAGTGACCTTGACCTTTTGACCTGTTGACCCAAATTCAGATGACTTTTTTACCCAACGAATGGGTCATCCACAAATTTTGGTGATGGTACATGGTCAATGGAGAAGCCATTTTTCATTTGTCTCTTACTGTGACTTTGATAGTCAGCACTTTGACATTGATTTTAAGTCCAAAGGTCGTAACTTTGTCATTCACATTTAGAGTTCAGTCATTTGAGGTCATCTTTACTCCAGGGATTAAACAATTCTTCTGCAGTCATATTGACCTTTCAACTTTTGACCTCCTCACCCCACCCAGATCAAAGATGTTTTCTTTACCTCAAATGCAAGCCATCCACAATGTTTGATACAACTAGATGGTTAGAAATAAAGTTATATGCATAAGCAAATTTCCTATTTCAGTCACATTTACTTGGACATTATTTTGCCAAAACATAACAAGTAATGGATTGCTGTACATACAGATTGGTGAATGGGCACAGACATTATGCTGTTATATTTCTCCACCTTTTTAGCAAGCATATTAAAATAAATGATTTATAAAACCAATTATATTTTACTGTGCTAGATTAAATTCATGGGTGTCGGACATATTTTTTTTACATGAAGTGAAAACAAATATTTGTTTTACTTCAAATGTTTCTGTGCAGACGTGTCAGGTCTTTGTAAATCTCTTCCAGACTTTTTTTGGTACAATATTAACAAACATGTTTGCAAGTAAAAGAATTTTAAGGTAATTTTTCTAATTATAAATGTTATCAGTCAAGAGTGTTGATTTTAATGCAAAGACTTTCATTGGATTCAAGTGTTAACAAATCTGGCTTTAATTGACATGCTAATTGAAATGGGCAACATTCAGACCAGCAGGAATTTAGTGTAATTAATTCTACAGCTAATTCCTGAGCTTCAGTTGGATAGATCAGAGATAAGCATCTAGTCTTAGATTAGCCTGTGTATGCACCCATGTTTGTGTCATCACAAATAACTGTAAAGACTCCAAAGACTTGTGTCACAAAGTATGAAATGATCAACACAATCATTTTTTCTTGAAATATTACGTCTGAAGATATGTACAATATCTCAACCTGTTCTTTTTGCAAAAAGTATCAGATGGAATTACCATTTCTGTAAAGCTTTGCAACTGAGGGACTTTTAATTTTGCAAGAGAAGGGGGAGGGGGGTCATGATTTTGACTGTGCCCATACAGCCACAGTTAGTCAGTCAGTCAGCCATTGATGTACAGGCATCATTTTCTGACCCCTAAATTATGTGTCAGCACCAAGCACAATAAGTAAAATTCCTTCTGGCAGAATCAAGCATATGAGTCAGTCACAAGGCAATAAGCTTTGGTAAATTTAGTATTTCTCCCTCAGCCACCATCTGTGGGCCAAATATCTGGTGAGATCTATCCATTATAGAGGGAATTTGAGACAGCATTGGAAACATTTTTCAGGGAATAATGGCAAATATGTTGTGTATTCTGCTATAAAATGTTACTGTCAGTCATGCCTAAAATTGTTTTGGACCAATTTCCTCTGATTGAAAGTTTTTCTGACAAGGAGCTGATATATTTTTTGGGATATTCCTGTTTTGATGTATATTTCATCATGGCTGGCCACTAATGTATTTAACATTACTGTCAGGCTATGACCTTTAACAGATATTGTACTAATTACAAGCAAACTGCAATGGGTCATTTCAGGGCACAGAACTCCAAAGACAATGGAAACATTTTGATCTAGGTACAAATTACTTTCTAATTCTTAACACAAGGGTGAAGGAGATATCACACTTCAGACTGCCTGTTCAAATCAATCATGATTAGATTCATGGTAAAAACTCCTTGATTTCTTCCCATTCTATCTGTCCCAACTCCTCAAGAGGTCTGTCAGAATTGTTATACAGTTTTCCAATTGTGTTCTGTTGGGGATACCTTATGCTTCCTTCAGATGTGTTTTCTTTGAAGTGAAGTTTTCCCCCAGTTGGTATCAGCATTTTTTTGTTATGATAATGATAAGATAACACACATAAGTTTGTATAAAGAAAATATTAAAAACATGTTTTTAAAAAAGGAAATGGGTGCATTTTTCAGGAAAAAAGTAAGGAATCAGTTGTTTTTTTTTCTAATTTAAACACTCGTTAAAATTTACGTTCAAGTATTCAAGGCATTAAGCATTAGAGAATAACTACTGTATGGTGTAGCAGTAGCTACAGCATCCATTATTCTCATTGTCAGTGGGATTGTGGTCATTACTTTTCATGTCTGCCTTTGTCTCTTTGCTCACATGTTGTTTAATTGCCCTCATTAGAACACATCCATATGTCCTGTGCTGTGACTGACAGCCCTTAGATTGATGTCAGTGTCTTACAAAATATATAAATTGCATGTAGGAACACTTGTTTGGGAATGAAAAGTAAACTTTTATATTTGTATGAATCAATAATAATAAAAAATACAATAATGAAAAAATGGAGGAGATAAATAATGTAGAACTCAGTGGAGCCTTGCAAAATATAATGTAACCTTTCCACTGGGATTTATTGTTCTCAGTGTGAACCACAACATCAATTCTGTTTATCTGTCATTCCAATCCATTTGCCACCACAACTGTTGGCTGTTAAAGATAAATGTATATTTTTAATGACTACACAGTCCCATTTTTGTACAATTTGATTTCAAATACTTGTTTTCAACCCTTGGGGTAGAGAATATGTATACACTTGTAAATTTATGTTTTCAATTGCTATAGCATTCATGTATCCATTTTTGGCAAAATAGCTTTAGCTCCACTATTTATCGATTTTTTGAAAATCTTGTTGTTACATACTGAATGGAATGTAATATCAACATGGTGTTTTCTACAGAAGACTTCTTATGATGTCTAATTGGTTCTAATGTAAACAGTGCCAATCTAATGTCCAGTATGGCAGCCATATTCAAATCTTGTCATGGCTACCCCTGAATGGAAAGCTATATGACCATAGGGTTTTCACAGTGTGTGTGTGTGTGTGTGCCTGCTTGTGTGTTGTGCATTCATATCACTACCACATCAGCAGGGTAGCAGTTTATAGTGATGTCTAGCAATGGGATTCATGTTGTAGACATGTAACATGATGTCCCACCCAGTCATATTATACTGACACCAAGCTGACCAGTCCTAACACTGACATCTTAACGGTGCACCATGCGAGTTAGCTATTAATGGCTTTATTTACAAGTCTTTGGTATGACTTGGCTGGGGGTTTGAACCCTTGACTTAATGCATCTGAGGTGGACACTCTAACCACTATACTGCCAGTGTGTAGTTTTAAAAATTGTGCTGCTAGTAGCAATTATTAAATTTTATTGCTACTTCTCCTGAGTTGAAAGTCACATCAGAATGGGGTTTTCACTAAAAGATTTCTTATGATGTCTAATTTTGATGCTGATCTGACATCCAAACTAGCCACAGTGTTGTCACTGCTAGGGTATAGGCCATCCACAAAAGATTGCCAGAGACTTCCTGTGCCATCCCCATGAGCTGACTCCAGATGTGACGCAGCATAGTGATATCCGCCTCTAGGTCATGTAGCCAGGTGTTTTTTGTTGGCCCCTTTTTTACTTCCCTTGAGGGTTCCACCTCAATGTCTGCCAGGTAATGATGGTTAGTGGCTTTTGTAGGGAGTGTCCTATCCAACCCCACCTACTCTTCTTGATTTTGTCCTCTGCCTGAAGCAGGGAGGTTCTCTGCCACAGGTTGTCATTGCTGATGGTGTTTGGCCAGTGGATCTGGAGAATTCTTCTTAGGCAGCTGTTGATGAATGTCTGAACTCTCTTTATTGTCAGCTTAGTGGTTCTCCAGGTCTTTGATCCATACAGTAGGACTTACTTAAGGTGGGAGTTGAACAGTCTGATCTTGGTAGTCAAGGAAATTTCTTTGTAGCTCCAGATGTTCTTGAGCTGTATGAAAGCCTTGACATCTATGCCTATGCCACACTGCTGGTTGATAATGCTGCCCAGGTTTGTGAAGGACTCCACCTCTTTCAGGGAACTTCCATGCAGCGTGACTGGATTGTTACTGATATAATTGATCTTGAGGATCTTGGTCTTGTTTTTGTGGATGTTAAGACCAACCTGTCCTGATGTGGTTGCCAGTATGCCAGTCTTTAACTGCATTTGCTGCTGACAGAGGGACAAAAGAGCTAGGTCATTGGCAAAATCCAGGTCCTCATGTTGACTCCACAATGTCCACTGGATCTCATTTCTCTGCCCATTGGTGGACGTCATCATAATCCAGTCAATAGCAATTTGTATCTGAGTACATATTAGAATATCATCACAGCAGTTGCGTGTCAAATTATTGTAAAAGTCTTGAACCATCCTTTTAATCTTTTAAACATCAGAGGTAATTATATACATGTAGCATTAAGTATTCTTTTTCACAAATGTATGAAAAGTCCAAGTTTGCTCAAGTAATGACTACAATACAAGCAGCATTTTTTCACTTTGGAAAGATGACTGTTTGAATGTGGATGAAAACCCTCCTATCTGCTGGGGTGTCAATGTCACCCCCTATCCTTGGGCTTAGTTCAGAATATATTCAGACATTTTTTAAATTTTATATTGATAATAAATGCTTGGCAGCTGTTCTACAACTTCAGAAATACATGTCATTTTACATGCAGTAGGTTAAAAATTTGTTTGTTTCATTTTTTTTTCAACCATTGTACACATAATGTTGTGAGATACTAACAAGGCTGCAAACAATTTTTAAAAACAATTGTATCTTCAAGCTAATAGCATTGCCAGATTTATTATCACTCCTTGTAACATTAGAAGCAAGTTTTAACAAGTTCTTTTTGCTTCCTACTGCTTTGAAAAGGCACACAACTTGAGTCCATATCAAGAATCAGTTTTAAATTTGGAGTATACTTAATGCCTGAAATTGCAAGAGAAGGCAAAAGTAATTGAAACATTGTAATTCTTCATAATCATTCTCAGTTATGTCAGCTGTATAAAGGAATATACAAGTTATCACCTACTTTTCTTCTCATTATTAGAGTGTCACTTTAAAAACATGTATTTAAAAAAATCCTTCAGGAACATTGCATTAAATCCATAACACTTTTTTGTAAGTTGTGGAGTAATAATAATAATAATAATAATAATAATAATAATAATAATAATAATAATAATAATAATGAGGAATTTGTATAGCACCTAATCTTTAGAAGCTTTAAGTACTTTACCAAACACCATGAAATCAGAAAACATCAAAAAATGCTGAAAATATTTAAGGTAGGAAACATTATTTGGTGTATAAGTTTGTTCTTGCAGTCAAGAAAGGTGTGTTTTAAAAGCGCTCTTGAATGGGATCACTGTCTTTGTGTCTAATTTCAATGAGTAGTTCGTTCCATGTTACTTTGCCCTGGTATTCAAAAGAATGTTGTCTATATGACTTCGTTTTCATAGTGGGAACAATGAGTATACAATTGTCAGAAGAGGAGCACAAGTATCTTGATTGTGTGTACCCATAAAAGTAAAAGATAATCATGTAAAAGATACTGATTTTTTTATTTCACTTTGAGACTTCTCTAATTTTCTCCTTGTAGCTAGTATATGAGGTATTGGATCAATTAATTTATACTCAGTAGATCAAGTGCATTACCCCATAGCTCCCAAATGAGAAAATAAACAAGGTTATAGCATTAACCATTTACATCCTCCATATAATTCGGCATCATGCCCCATGAACCTGTTAAACCCATAGATTGTCAGAAAACTCCTTGAAAAGCATTGAACTGTGTTGATTTTGGCTTCTCACCTCATTTGCAATTGGCTTGAAATATGTTGGACAGGCATTGGATACATAAAAATCTGATGTGTACCCCCTCACTTGTGAAACACATTGATGCTAAAGAGAAACAACAAAGACTTTTCTTTTGGATATGTCAGATATCACAGATTTGTTTCCCAAATAATAGCCATAGAAGTGTCTTGAAAGCCACGAATATCAGTGGCAGATCGTTAACTCTTCAATCTATTAAACAGATAAAGACCACCCTCATAACAGTATGCTGGCTGTCAGAAATCAGGTAATTTTATGTTTCATGAGTATTTTGTCTTTGTTCTTAGAAGAATTTAATACAAGGAAATTTAAGACAGTGCAAATTGAATAAGTAATGTGTGTTTGTTTACAATACCAGTACTGTACTGTGTAGTCATTTTCAGCCATTTGAATTACTGGGATGGGGAGATGCAATGAGATAATGTGCAATTGAATGACTGTCCATTAATTGTGTCAGAGGTGCTTTATTTGAAAGAAAAGCTTGATCCATTGTGTTTTACCATTTTTTTTACCTTAAGTTTCAATGTTTTTGAATATATAGTCAACTCCACTTAACTGCACATTGGTTAACTGCACACTCCGTATAACTGCACGTAGTCACATCGGTCCCTTTTTTTCCCAATGCTTTTCAATGGGAACAAACTTCGGATAACTGCACTTCGCTTAAATGCACACTCCGGATAATAGCACCATACATTTCTGCCCGTGGCACATTATTCATTACAATTTTACTCCGGATAACTGCACAATGTATAGTCATGATCAGTTATTGCCAGTCCACTGCTGTAGCTCTTCAAATAAGCTGACAAATAAGCCAGTAAATGCGACTTTGTAAATGATTGACATGTAAAGGACGCCTTAGGTGGTATATACATGTATATCCGCGCCCACTAGGGAGCAATAGCATGGGAAAAATCATAGTACAGCATGGGAAACATTGCTCTAAACTGTTCGGGTTTGAATGATTTCAAGCCAACAAATGGATGGTTGGAAAGATGTAAAATGCGCAACGGAATTCAATTTAAACGACAACACGGCAAAAAAACAGGATGCAGACGACATTGGAGCTGAAACACTTTTTCTGCAGGAGATGACCCATCAATGTCTGACATCAGTTTTCGAATAACTAGCGATCTATAGAATTTCTTGAAATTTGCTATAATTCCTTGATCCATTGGTTGAATCAATGAAGTTGTGTTCAGAGAAAGGAAAACAAGCTTAACATTTAAGTAAAAGTTGAAAGAGTGGACTCTAATCATTGTTTATATTTATTCTTCACATATATTCATGCCGTGCTGATTTAAAGATGTACTGTACCGTACTTCGGTTAACTGCACACTCCAGTTAACTGCATAGTCTCATGACGGGCCCGAGGGTGTGCAGTTAACCGGAGTCGACTGTACTGACTTCTAGTCATTCAGTATATTTGAGTTTTTAACATGCATTAATGTAACTGATAATGGGGTGGGGTGGGTGGGATTAGGTTGATAATCCAATTGATACCTATCAATGCAATACAAATTTTGGAGCTTCACAGTTTTGCCATTTCTGTCTGACTTGATTTGAAAAAGAATATTGTGAATTGTTATAATCCAGTAGCTGTGACAGGAAATACGGATATGTCAAGTACAGTCAGCTCCGCTTACATGCCTGGCCTCTGGACCGATGTTATGATGTGCAATTAGGCGGCATATGCACTAAACCGGCGTTCATGTTATGGCGTGTATCTGGTCCAGCATGCATACTAATACCCATTATTTTTCCGAAATAAACCCCCATTTGGTCTAGTTCATTTAAATGCCATGTGATTTGCTCTGGTATCATATGGAGGTCAGTTTTTTCAGTAGATCGAAGAGAAGACTTGTGGTCAACGCTCCAGTCTTAAGCTATTGAATTTATTATTTAATGACCAGACTGGATCAGATTCTTAACGAGGGCGATGCAAGTTTGTGTTAATGCTAAAGAGTGTTAAAGCCGTCGACCATACTTGGTTAATTATTATAGTTGTCTACTATTATGCCTCCTGGTGATAAGCAGAGAATCAGAAAGCTAATGCCATCTTGGTAATATTTATGGTTATCTACTATAGCGCCTCCTGGTGACCAATGGAGATCTAATAGCTCTGATGTTGATATTAACAGACCTCATTAATCAGCCTTGACCGCCAGTTTTTGGAATCTGTTTCTTTTCATTTTGAAAGAAACAATTTTGAACATTGCAGTAATCCGAAGCAACTTAACACATAATAATGCATGTTTGGACCAGAAAAATGTATGCAATAATGCAAAAATATGCATATAGACGATATGCAATTGTCCGACATTGATATCCATTGAAAACAATGGTAACAAATTGGGACCGAAACAACACTATGCAATAAGGCGGAATATGCAGTTATACGATATGCCAACTGTATTAATATTAATACTACATCAAATGCATGCTCAGAAAATAAATCTTAAATCGCTGATTCGTTTTGACACCGAAATTATTGGATTTCTGTAGCTATTGACTAAGCAAGGTTGCTGTGAAAAAACTGATGATTTTCTTTATTTTTTGGGACTTATTTTGAAATTTTAAAATATATTCATTTTTAATTTAGTTGAAATTGATGATATTTTGACTATGATACATATTACTTGATGTACAATGGACAGTTTAAACTTCTGTTTACGTGTAACTTCAAATATATAACTGGTCAGATATGGAGGAGTCTTAGGCTTGTCTATGATGTACAAGAACTGCATCCTAAAGTGTGACAATCCAAGAGTATATCACAAGAATACTCATAAAGTATATCACAAGAATACTCATAAAGTATATCACAAGAATACTCATAAAGTATATCACAAGAATACTCATAAAGTATATCACAAGAATACTCATAAAGTATATCACAAGAATACTCATAAAGTATATCACAAGAATACTCATAAAGTATATCACAAGAATACTCATAAGGCTCAGAATTGTCAAAGAAATGCAACTAGTGTTTAATGCTTTGATCACTGGCATGCATATCACCTTTTGATTTGTCTTTATGGAACTACTGCTTAATACATGTAAAAACAAGAAAAAAGCCTATACACCAATGTCTGAATGATTTCTGAATTGTAAGGATCCTGTTTGGCTTTCATGTAGGAAATAAATGTTTTAGAAACTACAGATGTAAGTTTAAAAGCATTATTAATCCCTTTTTTATTGCACATAAACTTATTCTCTTAGCAAAGATTCTGAACAAGCATTCTTCTCCAAAAATTACATTGCATAAATAGGTTCTTATTAGACCCATCCCCATTATCTGTTCAATACAATTCCCCAGAACACAACCCCATTATCTGTTCAATACAATTCCCCGGAACACAACCCCATTATCTGTTCAATACAATTCCCCAGAACACAACCCCATTATCTGTTCAATACAATTCCCCAGAACACAACCCCATTATCTGTTCAATACAATTCCCAGGAACACAACCCCATTATCTGTTCAATACAATTCCCCGGAACACAACCCCATTATCTGTTCAATACAATTCCCCAGAACACAACCCCATTATCTGTTCAATACAATTCCCCAGAACACAACCCCTTTATCTGTTCAATACAATTCCCAGGAACACAACCCCATTATCTGTTCAATACAATTCCCCAGAACACCCCCCCCCCATTATCTGTTCAATACAATTCCCCGGAACACAACCCCATTATCTGTTCAATACAATTCCCCGGAACACAACCCCATTATCTGTTCAATACAATTCCCCGGAACACAACCACATTATCTGTTCAATACAATTCCCGGAACACAAACCCATTATCTGTTCAATACAATTCCCCGGAACACAACCCCATTATCTGTTCAATACAATTCCCCAGAACACAACCCCATTATCTGTTCAATACAATTCCCTGGAACACAACCCCATGATCTGTTCAATACAATTATGCTCAACAACATGAAAATGGGTTTATTCTGAAATTTTGATGGAATAAATTGCATACTTAATTTTATTTTTTGATGGCTTAATAATTCAGTTCATATCAAGAGCTATTCATCTCTACAACAAACCTTAAAACCATCTATGGTCACCTTGCTTTAAAACAAAAAGACCTGCTTGAAAATTTAAAGGGTCACCTTGCTTTAAAACATAAAGACCTGCTTGAAAACTGAAAGGGTTAATTTTTTTTCAAACAGGGAGGGCTACTTCAAAACATCAAAAGCAGCTTTACTATAACATATTGAGAGCTACTTCAAAAAATTGAGGGCTACTACTTTGAAACACTGAGGGCAATTTTACGTTAAAACATCTAGAACTGCTTATATTATAGGGCTAAATTTAGTTATTTCAGGTGCTATGGTATATGTATCATTTTTGAAGAAAAGATATTTGTGTAAAAGAGTTCTAAATTCTCTTCATAAATTTAATAATAGCATGTCTATGATAAAGGGGTACTTCTTTAGGCACTGCTCAATTTAGAGGAAGTGATTTTGGGTAAATGTAGTACATGTATTATCAGCAATTACTCAAATGCAATGATGTCAAGTTACAGTGCTAGCTGAGAAATTGAAACAAAGAAGTCAGTATGACAGTTGGAACATACAGGGCTACTACCTTAGACCATCAAGGGTTACTTTACTTTAAAACATACAGGGCTACTACCTTAGACCATCAAGGGTTACTTTACTTTAAAACATATAGGGCTACTACCTTAGATCATCAAGGGTTACTTTACTTTTAAAACATATAGAGCTACTACTTTAGAACATCAAGGGTTACTTTACTGTAAAACTTACTTTAAAACATTTAAGACTACTACTTTACATCATCTAAGTATACTTTCAAACATCTAGAACTGTTAAAAATTGTGAGGGCTGCTTAACTCTTAAACATCTTTACCCAATTTCTGAAGATGCCATGACCTTGACGTAGCCTAGATATTGACCCATGAGGAAAAACAATGCACAGCCTACACATTTGCTTATACATGTATAATTTTGTTTAATGGGGGGTTTTTTTTGGGTTGAAAGATTTCACAGTGATTCAACAAGATTTTTAAGCATATTGTGAAAATGTTATGAACACTGGATGAAAGTTGAAGTTAGCAGATTCATTTTGTTTGCCCTGCTGGGGCCCCGAGTGGCCGAGTGGTCTAAAGCGCTGTCCGTTACGGACCACTGCCATCTCACCTCTGTCTGCGTGTGTTCGAGTCTAAGATTCGGCAAATGTAGTTATGTGAGAAAGCTTGCCAGTAGCTTCTCGTGGGTCGGTGGTTCTTTCCGGGGTTTGTCCGGTTTCTTCCTCCACCATTAATACTGGCCGCCATGTATAGCCTATATTGTGCTGAAAAATGGCGTTAAACCATAAAAAACAAACATTGTTTGCCCTGCTCATTTGGGCAAGTTTTTTTTCAGGTCACCGAATTTTGCAACATTTCACTCCTTGCAGTTCAATCTCTTGTTTCTTATGGAAGATATCATCTCCAAATTAAGGGCATCCTAACTCCCATCAGTCTGTAATTTAACCTTAATGTATTATCATGTCTTGTACATGTATCAGCATCTCATTATGGGTGCATCAATTAAAGATAAAATTTCATTTAATTTTGAGATAGACAGCAATGTTAAAGGACATGATTGATTCTCAAATGATGCAGAGGTCAGCTGATGTTCCAACCAGTTCTTCCATGGAATGGCACATGCCAGAGTGACAGCTTCATTACACACCAATTTAATTGGAATTCACCACATTAATTGTCATCTCCTACAGGGCAAGCAGGGTTTCCCCTAAGCTATCATCTACTGATGCCCTGTTGTAGGAGTAGGAGTCCATACATATGCCCAGTATTGACTCTAATGTTTATAGACCCAGCTGGTTAGTCACTGTGATGTCTGCTTGTGGCAGTTTATAGTATTGTCTAGCACTGGGCATCATGCGGCAGACATGTAGCATGATGTCCCACCCAGTCACATCCTTACACCAACCAACCAGTCCTAACACTAACTTCTTAATGCTGTGCATCTAGTGAGGCAGTTGTTTGTACATTTTTTGTCTTTGACATGACCTGGCTCGAGTTCTAACCCACAACCAAGACACATGTTCTAACCACTAGGCCACTGTAGCGGTCAAACTTTGATGTATAGTGTTACCCATGGCCATCCATTCCATCATAAATTGCATTTTCACGCAGTGACGATTTAGGATTAAATGAATTTACCATATGCACTTGCTTATACATAAAGTCAAAATGAAGACACAAAAGATACATAAAGTCAAAATGAAGACACCAAGGATAGATAAAGTCAAAATGAAGACACCAAGGATACATAAAGTCAAAATGAAGACACCAAGGATACATAAAGTCAAAATGAAGACACCAAGGATACATAAAGTCAAAATGAAGACACCAAGGATAGATAAAGTCAAATGAAGACACCAAGGATAGATAAAGTCAAAATGAAGACACCAAGGATACATAAAGTCAAAATGAAGACACCAAGGATAGATAAAGTCAAAATGAAGACACCAAGGATAGATAAAGTCAAAATGAAGACACCAAGGATAGATAAAGTCAAAATGAAGACACCAAGGATAGATAAAGTCAAATGAAGACACTAAGGATAGATAAAGTCAAAATGAAGACACCAAGGATAGATAAAGTCAAAATGAAGACACCAAGGATAGATAAAGTCAAAATGAAGACACCAAGGATAGATAAAGTCAAAATGAAGACACCAAGGATACATAAAGTCAAAATGAAGACACCAAGGATAGATAAAGTCAAAATGAAGACACCAAGGATAGATAAAGTCAAAATGAAGACACCAAGGATACATAAAGTCAAAATGAAGACACCAAGGATAGATAAAGTCAAAATGAAGACACCAAGGATAGATAAAGTCAAAATGAAGACACCAAGGATAAAGTCAAATGAAGACACCAAGGATACATAAAGTCAAAATGAAGACACCAAGGATAGATAAAGTCAAAATGAAGACACCAAGGATAGATAAAGTCAAAATGAAGACACCAAGGATACATAAAGTCAAAATGAAGACACCAAGGATAGATAAAGTCAAAATGAAGACACCAAGGATACATAAAGTCAAAATGAAGACACCAAGGATACATAAAGTCAAAATGAAGACATTAAGGATACATAAAGTCAAAATGAAGACACCAAGGATAGATACAGTCAAAATGAAGACACCAAGGATACATAAAGTCAAAATGAAGACACCAAGGATACATACAGTCAAAATGAAGACACCAAGGATACATAAAGTCAAAATGAAGACACCAAGGATAGATAAAGTCAAATGAAGACACCAAGGATACATACAGTCAAAATGAAGACACCAAGGATACATAAAGTCAAAATGAAGACACCAAGGATACATAAAGTCAAAATGAAGACACCAAGGATAGATAAAGTCAAATGAAGACACCAAGGATACATAAAGTCAAAATGAAGACACCAAGGATAGATAAAGTCAAAATGAAGACACCAAGGATAGATAAAGTCAAAATGAAGACACCAAGGATAGATAAAGTCAAAATGAAGACACCAAGGATACATAAAGTCAAAATGAAGACACCAAGGATAGATAAAGTCAAAATGAAGACACCAAGGATAGATAAAGTCAAAATGAAGACACCAAGGATACATAAAGTCAAAATGAAGACACCAAGGATAGATAAAGTCAAATGAAGACACCAAGGATAGATAAAGTCAAATGAAGACACCAAGGATAGATAAAGTCAAAATAAAGACACCAAGGATAAAGTCAAATGAAGACACAAAGGATCCTTATATAACATCACATAATATGCCTGCAGATCAAAATCTATATATAGCCTTCATATTATTGATTACTCTTAAAAAACTGTACAAACCCAGATCTGAGTCTATGCATTATATGATGGCAGATCTGAGTCTATGCATTATATGATGGCAGATCTGAGTCTATGCATTATGTGATGGCAGATCTGAGTTTATGCATTATATGATGGCAGATCTGGGTTTGTGCATTATATGATGGCAGATCTGGGTCTGTGCAGGTTGCCTTATGACTCTTCTTATAAGTGAGCATCTGTTGTCAGTACAATTTGGTAAAATTCTTTAAATTAAGAATACCAAGGTCAGGGGTCTCAGACTCAAAACACCCTGTGGGCCACATGAGGACATTTGTTATGGCCACACCACCTTTGTTATCTCTTATGACACCATGTGATACTAATCATTTTGTGGGCCACACTGTGACTTGGCTGACCATGTTTTTGAGATCCCTAATCTAGGTCAAGTTGAATTTTTAATTTTTATTGTGACCCCTTTTGTACTTTTTTAACCTTAATAATTTTTTAAAAAAATAAAAATTGTTTATGAATTGAAATGAAACGGGTATGATGCTTTAGATTAATGTGACTGTTGAGGTTCACTTCTGACAGCTTTTCAGCAAACTTTAATGGATTTATGGCCCCTCTTTGCTTAGAATTTCACCATTTGGTGTCGTTTCCACTGTATTTGTTTGGAGAAATGCATGGATTGAAATTAGATTTCATATGAGATTACGTTAAAAACATCTAGGGTCTAACCATTTATTTTGTGGCAAAAATGTATGGAGCACTGGTTGATTTAATTTCTGCTAATTAACATTTCAAGGACTTCATAAATTTAAACCAATGGCTTTATAATTAAAAAACCTATGTCCAGTTTGATTTCTCAGAAGATGTTTATAGAGTTATTGCCCCTGTGTGACTTGGACCTTTTCTTTTTCATTGCATCATATTCTCTGTGGCATCTGTGACATATGGGCAAGTTTTTAATTGAAGATTAAGCTTGTGGCCACTTCTACCTATGTCTTGTGTTCCTTTTCAGTCTATTAATATATTTGCATTACATGTGGAGACATTGAACTTGATGCATATAAGTATCACATTCAGAATTGTTTGTTCAAGGTCAAGTTCACAAGTTAACTTACCTTGTATCTTCTTGCATAGTCTATGTCTGTGTGAGATATTGATGGATGCCTGGTAACATTGATGATCATACTCTCAAGGTTAAATTAAAAAATGAAGTGTACTTGTAATTACTGTAATTGTATACTATATTCTGCAATCTGTCTCAAGATCATGGTCACAGATCAATATTTATGCTCCAGCTTAAAGCCACGTTTGAGATACGGAAGATTTACGCTTTATATGCTTATTTTTATGGCCATCTTAAGGTGAAGGTCATATTCGACTTTCGCAATTGGCTTTTTTACTTTATAGGTGATTATAATTATGTGATTTTTGTGATGTTAGCATGATAAATACGAGGGATGAAACTTCACTGAATCGGCATGTTTAGTTATTGGTTTCAGCCAGCCGTTGCCACTTTAGGACCATAAATTATCATGAAGTATCTACTTCTATTTAGAATTCTGTCTACCTATAAACCTCATATTATGATTACATTTGATGGCACAAGAATGGGGGTTTCATGTATTAATAATAGGTCTAGTGAACTTCAGAATTTTGTTTCCATGGTAACCTCTTCAATTAATATAGGTGGAAGACATTAGTCTGGCTGTACATAAGTGAAGTTGAATTAAAGTTGTGCATTGAAAAGTAATCTGTGATGATTTAATGGTGGTGTATGGTGGAAACATTTCAATGGGAGAATCATATGAAACACATAAATAAATTACAGCTAGACCTAAGACCTTGAGTTATTTCACTTCTGCTTCTTGCAAGAATGAAACATTTGTCATTAGTTACAACTTTTCTTTGTTTCACTTCTTGGCAAAAATTGTTCTTGGCAAATAAAAGGCTGACATAGTTGTGGTATGAAATTTCATTTGAAATAACATTGAAAGACTGGGCTGTTTTGTTTGGTTTTCTTAAAATTTGTATTTATGTCAGTTTGTACAGTCTTTAAAAGTAAAACAAAAATTTTCCCCTGGTGAATGCTTAAACTTTTTTTTAGTGTACACCGACAGATTCTTGTTTGTTGTGAAATAATAGCCAGTAGCTTCTCGTGGGTCGGTGGTTCTTTCCAGGGGTTTTCCCAGGTTCTTCCTCTACCAATAATACTGGCCACCATGTATAGCCTATCATTTGTTGGAAAATGGCGTTAAACCCTACAAAAACAATATATGTACGTATAAAATTAACAGTATCCAATATAAACGAACATGAATAAAGGCTTTTACTATTTTTAGAACTAAATAAATCCATGCAGCGTAAGTTTTTTCCTTGTCTGTAGATTATATTTATTATCCCTAGATTATCAGAAATGTTTGATTGTAAGGTGACCTTGGAACGGTTCTCTGACCCAGTGGTGAACCTATTATCAGGATAATAAATGTAATATTTTAAAAAAATCCATGCATAATTATAAATAGGAGCAACTTATCTGACAAATTTATTAGGCAGGCCCCTTTGTTTTACCATGGTATAAATGCTGGATGTAGATTGTATACATCCATTTTTTTAAATTTTTAGATAAAATACATTTTAAAATCAGGCACAGAAACAGCTCAGTTTTATATTTAAAAAAACCCTTAAATTCAGGGTTAGATTAAAAAAGCCCACATTGCCAGGTTTCCTTTAGTAATGAACACAGACATGAGGAAAATAAGAAGTATGTTTGCATCAGTAAATAAATGATATTTATGCGCGATGTGGGAAAAATAATTTGAGCCATGAGTAAATAAGTGATATTTATTCGTGATATGGGATTAATAATATTAGCCATGAGTAAATAAGTGATATTTATTCGCGATATGGGGTAAATAATATGAGCCATGAGCCAATATTATCATGACACTACTTTTTGAACGTTATATAGTAACTATTTACTCTTTAGAGCTTTATGTGTAAAGGTTTGATTGATTACAGAAATTGAAAAACGATTAAAATTGACAGATGTGTTGACAATATTGACATTGTAACAAACTTGTAATGACTAAACTAGAGTTGATTCTTAAAGTCAGAAGTTTACTTCTTCCAACAGCGTGTGAACATTTTTGAAATAAATTGTTGGTTATGTACATCATTACAATAATTAATGTGTACAGAAGAAACAATTATGATTTTTTTTTGTCTATGTTTGATTTTTTTTTGTCTATGTTGGATTCTTCGTCTATGTTGGATATTTTTTTTTTATGTTGGATTTTTTGTCTATGTTGGACTTTTTTGCCCTTGTTGGATTTTTTTGTCATATATTGGATATTTTTTGTCTATGTTGGATATTTGTTGTCTATGTTGGACTTTGTCTCTGTTGGATACTTTTTATCTATGTTGGATTTTTTGTCTATGATGGATCTATTTTGTTTGTTGGATTTTTTTTGTCTATGTTGAGATAGTTTTCAGGTTGTTTGAATTTAAACTGAATTTAGCTATTAGTAAATGCAGCACATGAAACTATGTTAATCTTTGTTGAACTCACACACTTTCCCACCTTTGAATGGTTTCCTTTTCTACTTTACGATGATGTTGCATAGAAAATAAAATTATAAACTTCACATTATTGAATAGGGAGTTTTTATAATGCAGTAGTTGGCCCATGCATTTCTGTTTCAATACATATACTTACTTATTGGTGCTGTCCAACTCTAAAATATGTATTCCCTGATCTGCCATATCATGCAGTGCCTTCAGATCTGTGTCTTTGTACTCTAATCAGTTAAACATACAACACAGACCCTGATCTGGTGTTACATTATGAGATGCAGATTTAAGTTGTTTGCTGTTGTATGTTATCTAGTGTATATGGTATATTTATTTGAAACCAAAATTTCATGGTGGGTTAGGGATGGTAACTAAAAGGTGGACTTTTAACTTTGATGACTGACATAAAAAAACATACTTCATTAAGATTTAAAGAATGCATGACTACCATATGTACTCACTTATAAGACATGTCAAACTGCAAACAACAAAGATTCTTAGCTGCCATAGCAAAATGAACCTGTAGACCAGGGTCTCTGTTGTTCTGCTGATAACTCCTTACAAACTGCACTGACTTGGATCTGCTGGCAGATGATATGCCAGAAGATCCGGGTCTGTTCTAAGTGAAGTTGGACTCTACTTATAGCGAGTACATGTGGTATATGCACAGGCTTATTACTGCTGATTTGATTGGGCGAGATGGTTTATGCTCAGACTTATTACTGCTGATATGATTGGTCAAGATGGTTTATGCACAGGCTTATTACAGCTGATTTGATTGGGCGAGATGGTTTATGCTCAGATTTATTACTGCTGATTTGATTGGTCAAGATGGTTTATGCACTTCTTATTACAGCTGATTTGATTGGTCAAGATGGTTTATGCACATGCTTATTACAGCTGATTTGATTGGTCAAGATGGTTCATCCTACTTGTAATTTAATAGTTGACAGTGGCATTGATCCAGGGATAGACAGTTGTCTTAACTAGTCAGACTGTTGTGTCTGATGCATTCATTTTCAAATCAAATCCAAATGTTGTACTATTCAACATACAATAAAATCACATTAGTTAACATACACATTTCCTGCCCCATGTGAAGCTTGATTTCCTGTGCCAATTAAATCTTCCAGCATGCTGCTTGCTGTTACCTGAATGCCAACATAGATTATAAAATCATATTCAGTGGTCTTATATCGTCAAGTTCTGTCTCATAGTAAAGCAAAATATTAATGTTAAAAAAAATTTAGGATAAATGAAAGGATTGCCTTCAAATCTGATATTTTTTTAAAATATGTTTTTGACAACATTTCAGAATAATTTCAGTTGCCTTTGATACCCCCCTCCTCTCTAATACCAAGCCTACTTTATTTTCTGCATTCATCAGTCCTTGATACATTGACTGGCTTGGCCATGATTTTCATAAAATACTGTAAATGACAATTGTAATATCATTTAATTTTAGTAAATCATTCTTATTAGCATCTTAGAGGGATAATAAATTAGAGAATTACTGATTGATGTAATACACATTCTTGCATTTTTATTTACATTTGTATGTTTGTAAAATTACATTTTGCTGAATTATCTAATCTTGGGGAATTTTGAAAGGTAATTTGTCTTTGTTTTTGTTAGTTTTAATTTTACTTTTAAAGCATTATTGGTGGTAGTATGCCAAGAGAATTCCCAACTGAGACAGGCATGAAATGACAACTCAACCAACTGAGCCACAATTGGCTTGAAACATACTAAACATACTGACCTTGACATTAGTATGCATATTATGGTGGCAACTAATCAACTTACTTCCTGGTTGTCTTTAATTACATAATTGAACTGTATAAAATATTGTAGTCTATACTACAACTGTCCAACTGCGAACAACATAGACCTTGTTGCATGGGGCAACACCAGATCAACACCAGATAAACACCAGATCTGGGTCTGTGCTGTTTAACTACTTAACACCCAGATCTGGTGGCTCATTATATGATGGTAGATCTGGATCTGTACAGTCAGCAGTTGGATCTGACTTTATTGGGGAGTGTATGTATGGTATAACAATGAGCTTAACTGTTATGGCTATTAATGTTCATCATAAATGTTATGCCTATTAATGATATGTTTAATGTTATGGCTATTAATGATCTGTTTAATGTTATCGCTATTAATGATCTACTTAAATGTTATGCCTATTAATGGTCCACTTAAATGTTATGCCTATTAATAATCTACATAAATGTTATGCCTAATAATGATCTACTTAAATGTTATTCCTATTAATGATCTACTTAAATGTTGTGCCTATTAATGATCTACTTAAATGTTATGCCTATTAATGATCTACTTAAATGTTATGCCTATGAATAATCTACTTAAATGTTATGCCTATTAATGATCTACTTAAATGTTATGCCTATTAATGATCTACTTAAATGTTATGCCTATTAATAATCTACTTAAATGTTATGGCTATTAATGATCTACTTAAATGTTATGCCTATTAATAATCTACTTAAATGTTATTCCTATTAATGATCTACTTAAATGTTATGCCTATTAATGATCTACTTAAATGTTATGCCTATTAATGATCCACTTAAATGTTATGCCTATTAATGATCTACTTAAATGTTATGCCTATTAATGATCTACTTAAATGTTATGCCTATTAATGATCTACTTAAATGTTATGGCTATTAATGATCTACTTAAATGTTATGCCTATTAATAATCTACTTAAATGTTATGCCTATTAATGATCTACTTAAATGTTATGCCTATTAATAATCTACTTAAATGTTATGGCTATTAATGATCTACTTAAATGTTATGCTTATTAATGATCTACTTAAATGTTATTCCTATAAATAATCTACTTAAATGTTATGGCTATTAATGATCTACTTAAATGTTATGTTTATTAATAATCTACTTAAATGTTATTCCTATTAATAATCTACTTAAATGTTATGGCTATTAATGATCTACTTAAATGTTATTCCTATTAATAATCTACTTAAATGTTATGGCTATTAATGATCTACTTAAATGTTATGTTTATTAATAATCTACTTAAATGTTATGGCTATTAATGATCTACTTAAATGTTATGCCTATTAATAATGTACTTAAATGTTATTCCTATTAATAATCTACTTAAATGTTATGGCTATTAATGATCTACTTAAATGTTATGCTTATTAATGATCTACTTAAATGTTATTCCTATTAATAATCTACTTAAATGTTATGGCTATTAATGATCTACTTAAATGTTATGCCTATTAATAATCTACTTAAATGTTATGCCTATTAATGATCTACTTAAATGTTATTCCTATTAATGATCTACTTAAATGTTATGCCTAATAATGATCTACTTAAATGTTATTCCTATTAATAATCTACTTAAATGTTATGCCTATTAATGATCTACTTAAATGTTATGCCTATTAATGATCTACTTAAATGTTATGACTATTAATGATCTACTTAAATGTTATGCCTATTAATAATCTACGTAAATGTTATGCCTAATAATGATCTACTTAAATGTTATGCCTAATAATGATCTACTTAAATGTTATTCCTATTAATAATCTACTTAAATGTTATGCCTATTAATGATCTACTTAAATGTTATGCCTATTAATGATCTACTTAAATGTTATGACTATTAATGATCTACTTAAATGTTATGCCTATTAATAATCTACGTAAATGTTATGCCTAATAATGATCTACTTAAATGTTATTCCTATTAATGATCTACTTAAATGTTATACCTAATAATGATCTACTTAAATGTTATGCCTATTAATAATCTACGTAAATGTTATGCCTAATAATGATCTACTTAAATGTTATTCCTATTAATGATCTACTTAAATGTTATGCCTATTAATGATCTACTTAAATGTTATGCCTATTAATGATCTACTTAAATGTTATGCCTATTAATGATCAACTTAAATGTTATGCCTATTAATGATCTACTTAAATGTTATGCCTATTAATGATCTACTTAAATGTTATGCCTATTAATGATCAACTTAAATGTTATGCCTATTAATAATCTACGTAAATGTTATGCCTATTAATGATCTACTTAAATGTTATGACTATTAATAATCTACTTAAATGTTATGCCTATTAATAATCTACGTAAATGTTATGACTATTAATAATCTACTTAAATGTTATGACTATTAATAATCTACTTAAATGTTATGCCTATTAATAATCTACGTAAATGTTATGACTATTAATAATCTACTTAAATGTTATGACTATTAATAATCTACGTAAATGTTATGCCTATTAATGATCTACTTAAATGTTATGACTATTAATGATCTACGTAAATGTTATGCCTCTTAATAATCTACTTAAATGTTATGCCTATTAATAATCTACTTAAATGTTATGACTATTAATAATCTACTTAAATGTTATGCCTATTAATAATCTACTTAAATGTTATGACTATTAATAATCTACTTAAATGTTATGACTATTAATAATCTACGTAAATGTTATGCCTATTAATGATCAACTTGAATGTTATGCCTAATAATGATCTACTTAAATGTTATGCCTATTAATAATCTACTTAAATGTTATTCCTATTAATGATCTACTTAAATGTTATGCCTATTAATGATCTACTTAAATGTTATGCCTAATAATGATCTACTTAAATGTTATGCCTATAAATGATCTACTTAAATGTTATGCCTATTAATGATCTACTTAAATGTTATGCCTATTAATGATCTACTTAAATGTTATGCCTAATAATGATCTACTTAAATGTTATTCCTATTAATAATCTACGTAAATGTTATGCCTAATAATGATCTACTTAAATGTTATGCCTATTAATAATCTACTTAAATGTTATGCCTAATAATGATCTACTTAAATGTTATTCCTATTAATGATCTACTTAAATGTTATGCCTATTAATGATCTACTTAAATGTTATGCCTATTAATAATCTACTTAAATGTTATGGCTATTAATGATCTACTTAAATGTTATGCCTATTAATGATCTACTTAAATGTTATGCCTATTAATGATCTACTTAAATGTTATGCCTATTAATGATCTACGTAAATGTTATGCCTAATAATGATCTACTTAAATGTTATTCCCATTAATGATCTACTTAAATGTTATGCCTATTAATGATCTACGTAAATGTTATGCCTAATAATGATCTACTTAAATGTTATTCCCTTTGATGATCTACTTAAATGTTATGCCTATTAATGATATACTTAAATGTTATGCCTATTAATGATCTACTTAAATGTTATGCCTATTAATGATCTACTTAAATGTTATGCCTATTAATGATCTACTTAAATGTTATTCCTATTAATGATCTACTTAAATGTTATGCCTATTAATGATCTACTTAAATGTTATGCCTATTAATAATCTACTTAAATGTTATGCCTATTAATGATCTACTTAAATGTTATGCCTATTAATAATCTACTTAAATGTTATGCCTATTAATGATCTACTTAAATGTTATGCCTATTAATGATCTACTTAAATGTTATGACTATTAATGATCTACTTAAATGTTATGCCTATTAATGATCTACTTAAATGTTATGCCTATTAATGATCTACTTAAATGTTATGCCTATTAATGATCTACTTAAATGTTGTGCCTATTAATGATCTACTTAAATGTTATGCCTATTAATGATCCACTTAAATGTTATGCCTATTAATGATCTACTTAAATGTTATGCCTATTAATGATCCACTTAAATGTTATGCCTATTAATGATCCACTTAAATGTTATGCCTATTAATGATCCACTTAAATGTTATGCCTATTAATGATCCACTTAAATGTTATGCCTATTAATGATTCACTTAAATGTTATGCCTATTAATGATCTACTTAAATGTTATGCCTATTAATGATCTACGTAAATGTTATGCCTATTAATGATCTACTTAAATGTTATGCCTATTAATGATCTACTTAAATGTTGTGCCTATTAATGATCTACTTAAATGTTATGCCTATTAATGATCCACTTAAATGTTATGCCTATTAATGATCTACTTAAATGTTATGCCTATTAATGATCCACTTAAATGTTATGCCTATTAATGATCCACTTAAATGTTATGCCTATTAATGATCCACTTAAATGTTATGCCTATTAATGATCCACTTAAATGTTATGCCTATTAATGATCCACTTAAATGTTATGCCTATTAATGATCCACTTAAATGTTATGCCTATTAATGATCTACTTAAATGTTATGCCTATTAATGATCCACTTAAATGTTATGCCTATTAATGATCTACTTAAATGTTGTGCCTATTAATGATCCACTTAAATGTTATGCCTATTATAGATCAACTTAAATGTTGTGCCTATTAATAATCTACTTAAATGTTATGCCTATTATAGATCTACTTAAATGTTGTGCCTATTAATAATCTACTTAAATGTTATGCCTATTAATGATCTACTTAAATGTTATGCCTATTAATGATTTACTTAAATGTTATGCCTATTAATGATCTACTTAAATGTTATGCCTATTATAGATCTACTTAAATGTTGTGCCTATTAATAATCTACTTAAATGTTATGCCTATTAATGATCTACTTAAATGTTATTCCTATTAATGATCTACTTAAATGTTATGCTCAATGCTGATCTACTTAAATGTTATGCCTATTAACGATCTACTTTAATGTTATGCCATTAATGATTTACTTTATTATGCTAATTGCTGATCTGATTAATTTTTAAACCTATTAATGGTCTACTTAATAAGTTAATTGTTATGCCTATAATGATCTGATTAAATGTTATGCTCATTAATGATCTGCTTAGAGAGAGAGAGATAGAGACAGACAGACAGAGATACTTGTGCCTCACCTGAGGAAAGTCCAATCTCTTTCAGCTCGTTCATCACTGTCCTTCATCAGGTTATCTTTTGACCATCCATATTTTTGTTAGGAGTAATGAGCAGAACAAACAGCTTTGACACTTGATTAGCAGGTGCATTATGCTATGGTAAATCAAGATCTTTGTTGTTTCACTTGACTTATAAGCAAGTATACATGTTATATTGTATCATTACTAACTGTTTTCATTATTTTGTGCTGTAGGTGGCAGTGTAGTGAAGGTATGGGATGCTCTTTCAGGAGGGAAACTTCTTACAACACTGTGTCATCATCACAAGACAGTAACCTGCTTGACATTTTGCAGTAATTATCAGCGCTTTATGAGTGGAGGCCTCGACAGGTAACCTCTTTGACATAATTCAAACTTGTATTTCAAAATATACGTTTTTTTTTTTGTCTTGTATTTGAATTGTAGACAAGACAGGTATCACTTTCAGATAGTGTAGTCTTTGGCCTTGTAAGGATTGGAAGGTGGGGCAAGACAGTAGTCTTTGGTATAGCAAGGATCAAGTAGTGGGGCAAGACAATGTAGTCTTTGGTCTAGCAAGGATTGAGTAGTGGGGCAAGACAGTGTAGTCTTTGGTATAGCAAGGATTGAGTAGTGGGGCAAGACAGTGTAGTCTTTGGTCTAGCAAGGATTGAGTAGTGGGGCAAGACAGTGTAGTCTTTGGTCTAGCAAGCATTGAGTAGTGGGGCAAGACAGTGTAGTCTTTGGTATAGCAAGGATTGAGTAGTGGGGCAAGACAGTGTAGTCTTTGGTCTAGCAAGCATTGAGTAGTGGGGCAAGACAGTGTAGTCTTTGGTCTAGCAAGCATTGAGTAGTGGGGCAAGACAGTGTAGTCTTTGGTCTAGCAAGCATTGAGTAGTGGGGCAAGACAGTGTAGTCTTTGGTCTAGCAAGCACTGAGTAGTGGGGCAAGACAGTGTAGTCTTTGGTATAGCAAGGATCAAGTAGTGGGGCAAGACAGTGTAGTCTTTGGTCTAGCAAGCATTGAGTAGTGGGGCAAGACAGTGTAGTCTTTGGTCTAGCAAGCATTGAGTAGTGGGGCAAGACAGTGTAGTCTTTGGTCTAGCAAGCATTGAGTAGTGGGGCAAGACAGTGTAGTCTTTGGTCTAGCAAGGATCAAGTAGTGGGGCAAGACAGTGTAGTCTGTGGTATAGCAAGGATTGAGTAGTGGGGCAAGACAGTGTAGTCTTTGGTCTAGCAAGCATTGAGTAGTGGGGCAAGACAGTGTAGTCTTTGGTCTAGCAAGCATTGAGTAGTGGGGCAAGACAGTGTAGTCTTTGGTCTAGCAAGCATTGAGTAGTGGGGCAAGACAGTGTAGTCTTTGGTCTAGCAAGCATTGAGTAGTGGGGCAAGACAGTGTAGTCTTTGGTCTAGCAAGCATTGAGTAGTGGGGCAAGACAGTGTAGTCTTTGGTCTAGCAAGCATTGAGTAGTGGGGCAAGACAGTGTAGTCTTTGGTCTAGCAAGCATTGAGTAGTGGGGCAAGACAGTGTAGTCTTTGGTATAGCAAGGATCAAGTAGTGGGGCAAGACAGTGTAGTCTTTGGTATAGCAAGGATTGAGTAGTGGGGCAAGACAGTGTAGTCTTTGGTATAGCAAGGATTGAGTAGTGGGGCAAGACAGTATAGTCTTTGGCCTTGCAGGGATTGAGTAGTGGGGCAAGACAGTGTAGGTCACATTGACTACTTGTCATGAATAACTGATTTCTTATGATGAACCCATTTCCTTTTTCCTTTGACACAGTATGTACAGACATGCAGCTTGAAAAGTGCATGTATCTTGATTGATACTGTTCACCACTGGCACTAGCAAATATGGGTTGTGGTGACCTATTTATTGTATATGTGCACTTATTCAAATTTGAGCCCACCTGGCCGTGAGATCATTTGAGCTTATGGTATGGCTGTCCAGCAGTCATGCATCCATCAACCATTGTTGTTACCACTCAAGTGTACATATTTCTGGTCAAATTTTTATCATATTTGGAATATACATCGTCAATATTTAAGACAAGTTCTAATATATATGACATCCATGCATATTAATTAGCAGTTGAGATACCTAGTGATCTCTGTTGTAAACAACTTGAGTGATCTTTTTTATGTACTTTTATATATAATATTTTCATGTCATGTCTATTATAACATTTAGAGATTAACATTTAATGAAAAAATGTATCATTCCAAGGAATGAAGATTTAGCTTCACTGGTCAAAAACCAGGTAAGCGTATGCAATTGACCTATGTCATTAGCATATTGAATTAAATTTTAGGTTATGCAATTGACCTGTGGCTATTAGCATATTAAATTAAATGTCTAGTATATTGATTTCTCTGAAGAATATTTGTAGAATTCAATTGAATGCTTAGCATATTTTATCAATTAAAACTTTTAAAAAAAAAATAAAACAAGACTATGGTTGTAATATTACTGTCATTATAAATTATTAGGTTGAAATATTATAAAGTAATATAATTTATTTGAAAAATCAATAAATATTTAATTTTCCCATTTTCTTATAATTTTTGCTTATTTCAGATATGTATAATTTCAATATATTTGACAATCACTAAGCATTAGCACAAATGCGGAATCCATATTAACATCAACTTTTTCCATGATTTTGCTGTAGTTCACTATTGCCAGTTTATGCTTTTTTGTCAAAAGTCACCAGTAATTACATTTTCTGCCTTGGAAAATTTAAATATTTAACTCATTAAAATGTGGTAGTATTAAAATAATGAAAAAATGTATGGTACATCACTCACATATATAGTGCCTTAGTTTACAGCATTGCTGGTGTTACATGTGTTTTTATGATTTTTACTGAACCAGATTTTAAATAAGAGATGGTCACTGCTGTGTGATGTAGGGCGATGTTACCAATGTTTTAGTGTTAGGACGCTGAAAAGTTTAATTTTTTAACATGCATATACATCTTCAGACATAAAGAATAATTATTTTCTTCAGTCCCAAGACTTGCTGTCATTACAGTTCTTGTATATATTAAGTCCTAAGAAGTAATCAGTATAATGTAGACCCTTATCTCCCAGTGCATTATGGGACAGCTGATCAGGATTTATTTTGTTTGCAGTTGGACCTGTCTTTTAAGTGAGCACATACAGGCATGTTGACTTTTCACTTTTCTAGTTTTATGATTGGCCTTATTTCATTATTAAAAATATAGAAATATCTTTTACTATGTATATTTTTCTATCCTTAACTGATTAAGGCCAAATTATGCAGTTATGCATCAATGGTCTGTGACATCATCAATTTGTCACATCCAAAAGCCAATTGGGATTGTTAAAAACCTAAACTGTCTTCCTGTCAGTTGATGACATAATTTATATCAAAAGAAAACATTTTGTGGGCTGAACTTGTTTGGAATTTATACAAAGCATAACAGTTATTTGTCTAACATGGAATAAACAAAGCCTTTTCCAGAATGTTTCAAGATAGCAACAATTGCTAAAGCTGTGTGTGTGGAGATAGAAAAACTTTGTATTTCACCTGTTTTGGGCTAGCCTCATACTTCTGTAGGAATCTACAAGACAAATTGGAAAATTAGAATCTACAAGACAAATTGGAAAATTAGAATCTACAAGACATATTGGAAAATTAAAATTTTTTTGTCCTTTTTGACCATGACAAATCTTTGAAAAATGCTTGAAATTTTGTCAACAGACTTTGCTTGTCAGGTTCCAGCATATCATTTTACCTCAAGCTTTGATCCCCGGCCAAGTCATACCAAAGACTTACAAAAATGTTACTAACAGCTTCCTCGCGTGTCGCTCAGCATTAAGAGGTTAGTGTTAGGACTGGTCGACATAGTGTCAGGATAGTGCAACTGGGTGGGACATCATGCTACATGTCTGCGGCATTATGACCCAGTGCTAGATAAAACTAAAAACTGCCTTACTGCAGACATCGTAGTGATATGACTAAATTTTTTTTAAAGCCATGTTAAAAATCCTAATCAAACAAACAAACTTGCCACCTGGAATAAAGGATCACATTTGACCAGTATGCTAGGATTTGCATTATTAGTAGTTCCCTTGTTCTGGACTCGTGCATCTTCACAATTCAAGATAGACCAAAACTGATGATATTGAAGAAAAGGTGAAGGATATAGCTTTACAATGGTATCAAGTAATTTAGACTTTCTTCTAGCAATAGAAAATACAGCAATGAAATGTACATTTGGAGACTAAATTTTTGTAATCAAGTTGCCAGTTCTGGTTCCAGAGTTTGTTTTCAGATTTTAGACTAGCTAGATCTATAATTGACAAGTCCACGCCGACTGATGAAAGTTTTCAAACAGTAGAGTGAGTTTGAGAATAATGAATTTAAAAAATGGCCTAAATGCAAAATATGGTCCATAAAAACTAAAAACCCACCCCATCCCACAAGCACCATGTCCAGCTTGTCCCCATCTGCTCATGTACATGTAAAACAGCCAAGTGAAATGTTTTAACATACAAATCTGATAACACAAGTTTGTGTTTTGAATTGATCACAAAACAAATCATTCTGCTCAAATGGTCTAAGTGCTTTGACCATTTGCCTCTGGTGTGAGAGGCCATGGGTTTGAACCCTAGCCAAGTCATACCAAAGTCTAATCTAACTATAAACAACAAAGATACTGATATGCCATAGAAAAATGCAGATCATGGTCTATGTTGTCAATCCTAACAAACTGCACAGACCCTGAACAGCCAGTGCATTATATGATGGCTGATATGGGTCTATGCAATTGTGAGTATATACAGCATAAGGTGATGCACTTATTGTCTCATTATAATTTTTTGGCTTTAACAGTAGTATCACCTAGTGAATACATGTTGACAATATTTAAATTCAGAATATTTGTATAACTTTAATTTTTCTTTGAACCTTATGAATCTAATCTTGAAGAAAATATAATATTGTGCTGTTATTTCTCAGAATCATTCTGAGTTTTGTGTTTTACATGGCAAACACAGTCTGTTATTTGGATCTTGCTATTAGTCTGTAAGTAGCAGCTATTATGTTTGATCTTCCAATCAGATTAACTGGGTGTTCCTAATTGAACATAGGCTCCTCCCACAGCACCTCATTGGCAGACTGATTCTTTAATTCAGATTGACCTGGAAATATATGAATCAGAAGGAGCAGTTATAAATTGTTTTTTATACATCCTCACCTCTGTCTCATAATTGATGTAAACATAGACTGGGTTTCAAATGTTCTGATTAGAAACATATTTGTGCAGAGAGATGAATCTTAAGGGGGTCCCTAATGGGGAAGTGAGGATTAAATGTTAATGAATATTGGCTTGCCAGAGATGAGTTTACCAGAAATGTGAAACTGTCAGTTGAGATATGATTTAAGAGAATTATTTCACATCATGTTCCTTCAGTACCTATTAATCATGAACTGTTTTTAATTTGTTACTATGACTTGACTGCTACAGAGGTGAACAGATAGATCACTGTATTCCAGTCCATTTACTGCTGTAATATCCGTGAGGTAGAACTGGACGGAGTATGGTGACATGCTAACCTGGGAATAATGTTCTTAAAATAATCTAACATTTTCTTATCGGGTTAAGGCATAATGGTACAATATAGATAATAAATACCTTTTTTCTTAAGATGGGGTTATTTTTAAACATAATTTATTTTAGTTATAATACCGATCCTGAACTACTTATGACCAAAATAAAGCTGGTACAGTTTCTTTTTACCAAAATAAAGCTGGCACAGTTTCTTTTTACCAAAATAAATCTGGCACAGTTTCTTTTTACCAAAATAAAGCTGGTACAGTTTCTTTTTACCAAAATAAAGCTGGCACAGTTTCTTTTTACCAAAATAAAGCTGGTACAGTTTCTTTTTACCAAATAAAGCTGGTACAGTTTCTTTTACACAAGAAATACTTCCATTTTGTAGACCTTCTAGATAGTTACTCTATTTGAGAGCAAGAACTTGTAAATATTATGAAAACGTGCAAATTAATGTATTAATTAATTAATTAATGGAAATGTGCACAATGTATATCTTTATGATTATTGTTTCTGACATGCTGTGTACCATACCCTAATGGTCAATTGTGTGCTTACATACTTGGCTGTAGAAACTCGTTAGATTAAAGATGGCAATTTGTTCTTATATTTGGATAATTTTATTGTGCAGTGTCAGCATGCTAGTGGCATTCTTGTCATTGAAAAAGATAGGCAAAAAAGGATTGTTACTAATAATTTCTCAGCATCTCTGTTGGCAGATATTTCTGTCCTAATATCTTAGGAAGAAAACATATTTCGTTGCAGATTTGTTGGCATTTAAGTAGTCAGACCCAGACGTAATATTGGCATTCTTACACTCCAAAATATGCACATATGTTAATAAAATATGATACAATTAATTCATTCTCATCTTATGGCCTTAAACAATTAGATGAAGTGTTTATATGATACAGCATTGTGAAGCTTAACCTTTAACATAGATGCCTTACAGTATTTAACACACACACACACACGCACGCACGCACGCACGCACGCACACACATTTATATGCTGACCTATACAAGTTGTGATGCCAAAATTATAGCAATATTTTTTATGTACTCTTAAGTCTTGGCTCATCTCAGATATTTTTTCAACCGATTGCATAAAGTAATGCTTGATTTTAAAAAAAAAAAAAGAAGACCATGGTTGTGACATATTCATGGAATTGTTATGAATGGATTTAAATTTTTAAAAATCTATAAATATATTTACTTTTCCTTGGTTATTTTATTATTTCTACCTATTTCAGATATGTAGATTTTCGATTATTGATGACAACCATTGCACATTAGCACAACTGTTGTACCCATATCAAAAGTAATTTCTCCTGATTTTTCTCCGGTTCACTGTTGTCAGTTGTACACTGATGCCAAGTAATATAGACATTCTGATTTTTCTCATTTTTACTATTGCCAGTCATACACTGATGCCAAGTAATATAGACATTCTGATTTGTCTCTGGTTTACTATTGCCAGTCGTACACTGATGCCAAGTAAAATAGACATTCTGTGCACATTAAAAATATGTCAAAGAAACCCTTGGTTTCCATACATGACATATTTAGGTTAAAAATCATGTTCCAAAATAGGAGCCTGGTATTTAGACTTCCTCTTGTTAAAGAATAAGCAATCCTAACCAAACTTTATACATATACATGAACAAATCATAGACAGACTGGGAGTTGGGGTAGGGAAGGACAAGCACACAAAATTAATGGAAATGTATGGAAGAAAGAGGAAGAGAAAAAAGCCCATATTTCATCCATTTATTCATGCCTGGGGTAAAGTACTTAATACAAAATAACTTCTACATAAACAGCTATTGATATGAAAATCTATCTGAATCGGGTCTCTATGACTGAAGGTAGAAAAATGGTTTTCTATACAGTAATATTAGTTCTACATTACAGACCTGGACCACCCATTTTGGCTGGCTTGCTTGATGAGGGGGTCGTAAGGTCAAGGCCTCTATGACTGAAGGTAGAAAAATGGTTTCTGCACATCTCCATTGAATATTATGAAACATCTGGCAGGCATATAATCTGTTGTTGTTGTTAGTGGATTACTGGGAATTGTATCGGAGGGTATTAATGTTGACATAATCATTGTTTACACACAGCATTTAGAGTTTTTATTAATTTTGAGCATATTATGTGATGTCTGTCTTCATTTCTGTTTAATAAATTCTTTTTTTTTTCTTCCATCAGCAATTTCCAGACATTTTGCATTAAAAAATGAATTCTTGTACACTAATCCGACTACCAATATGATTGTTTTGGGTATTATATATGGAGAGTGTGGTAATTTGAATTTAAATTTTTTTTGCCATTTGTAGATTCACATTCAAGGCAGTGATGTGTATTAACTTTTATTCTTAAACCAGCCATACAAATTAGCCTAATGGACTCCGTATTTTTCAATGGCTTGAACACGAGTTCACCTTAGATTTTTTTCAGTAATCTTATTAATCTGTGAAATAGCGGTTGTTTTTGTGTGACCACTTAACTTTTTAATTGCCTTGTGATACAGTATTTTATTGTATAACTGCAGGATGGTTTTAATGGGTAATTACTGTTTGTAAGGACTACCAGAAAGGGAAATTTTTAGTAAAAAATACTGTTTGTTTTTCTTCTAATATTACTGAAATCATGTCTTTTTACAACCACCACCACCCAAAAAAGTAGGGTGGGTGAGAGGAAAGTTTTGTTTTTTTATTATTATTACACATGTGTTGGCAGGTATTTGCATTAATATATGCAATTATGGTTATTACAGTTCATACTATTTTAGACTTAAGCTGAATATGTGTGTGTGTGTGTGTGTGTGTGTGTGTGTGTGTGTGTGTGTGTGTGTGTGTGTGCGCACACACTTAGCTTTAACAATCTTTCAGTCATATCACTACAATGTCTGCAATGAGGCATTTTATAGTGATGTCTAGGACTGGGGCATCATGCCGCAGACATGTAGCATGATGTCCCGCCCAGTCACATTATCCTGACACCAGGCCGACCAGTTCTAACATTAACCTCTTAAATGCTGAGGCGAGGCAGCTGTTAGTACATTGTACCATTTTTTAAAGTCTTTGGTATGACTTGGCCAAGTATCGAACCCAATACCTCCTGCATCCATGGCAGATGCACTAATCACTATCACAGGATCACTATCAAACATGATAACTCTTTGCAAAAATTTTGTTTCTAACAAAAAGGATTGAGATGGGCCTAAAATGATCTGTTTCATCATGGTAAACAGATTTATGAAAAGGTTCACTTTAGCCTCTTTCCACTTGCCAGGAAAAGTATTTTTTTTTATGCAAAAATTACATAATATACATTTTAGCCTCTTTCCACTTGCCAGGAAAAGTATTTTTTAAATACTAAATAAGAGCACTATGTTATGCTTTCTGAAATGAAAGGTGTCCATAATAATCTTGGTCTAGTTAAGTCAGTGTGGATGTTGCCGATGTTTCAGTACTTTATTATCCATTATGAAGGGTGATTTGTAGAAACTACTATCAGGAACTTTTTTCATTACAAATTTTTGAAAGTTCCTCATTACTTTATGGGATAATTGGTTCTTTAATATTATTAGCAAAGTCACAAAAAGTTATTGAATTCATTGTTATTGATGCATGCACCATGTTTTCTAAAGTTGCAACAACTTTTGAATGAAAATGGTTTTTACTAGGTTCCAGTTTGTTTAAAGAATTTCCAACTGTTTCTTTTTTTCTGCATTTATTCATCAAAAGATGATATAATTTGTAAATGCATCTACTCTGTCAATTTTCTGTGGATTGCTGAGCAGCTTCCAAGACATTAGGGTCAAGCTTTTCATTTTGACCAATCAGTTTACTGCACTGTATTCAAAAGAGTTATCCAACTTTTTCTTCTTTTTACTGTAGTCTCCATAATGGGAGGGAGTATGGCGGCTAATTTTCCACTGGTTATTAAGTATGGCTACTATTTTTTGTGTGGAATACTAATGTTTTTTCTTAAATACTGGTCTTCTCTGGAAACAAGAGATCCCCTTTCCGAATACTTGAACATGCCTTATTTAGTCACTTGTAAGTCAAATCCAACTGCAGACAAGATAGATCCTGCTATGCCATCACACAATGCACCACCAGATCAGGTTCCTTTTTGCTTATTCTGCTGATTACAGCTTACTGCATTGACCCAGATATGCTGGCATGATATGCAATGGCAGATCTGGATCTGTGCACTTGTAAGTACATACAGTACATTTTGGTTTGTTGTTTATGGTACAACAACACAGTTAGGCTATCAGTGCCATGCCTATGACACGCTACAGTTGCTGACCCAGGATGGACTGACATTAGGATTCAAACCCTTATCCTTTCGGGTACCAGTCCATCGCACCAACCACTGAGCTACTGTGGCTCCTGTTGAGTAAGACAGAACAGATAGGTCATTGTTCACAAAACCATTAAAACTGATACTGACCCAAATATAAAAAATTTACAGTTTATAGTTTATTTCACCTTTCTGAAACCCTTTGTAAAACAATTTAGTGATAATGTTTGACTTTCACTTTTCTGAAACCCCAGTTTTTTAAAATATTGGTGTTAATGTCTGGCTTTCCCCTTTCTGAAACCCCTTTAAAAATATTGGTGTTAATGTCTGGCTTTCCCCTTTCTGAAACCCCTTTAAAAATGTTGGTGATAATGTCTGACTTTCCCCTTTCTGAAACCCCTTTAAAAATGTTGGTGATAATTGTATGTGACAGAGCTGTAGTCTGTATATTCCTTCATCTCCTTTATTGCCCAGAGACCAAGTTCCAACAGGGGTTGATAGCATTCACACTCCTAATTGCACACACAGAGGTGAGTGATTTACCTGACACTAATGCACTAATATATCTCATGCAGTGTTTGTGTTTGCTTCAGCAGCAAACCTTTGGCTGCAGTAATTATTATTGGAGAAAATGAGGTTACATGCAGTGGATTCCAATTGGTTGTTGTATGGTTTAATGCCGTTTTTCAGCACAAGATAGGCTATACATGGCAGCCAGTATTAATGGTGGAGGAAAACTATGGAAAGAACCATCACCCACGAGAAGCTACTGGCAAGCTTTCTCACATACATTGGCCGAATCTGAGACTCAAACCCACGCAGACAGAGGTGATATGGCAGTGATCTGTAATGGAGAGTGCTTTAGACCACTTGGCCATTCGGGGACACCCCCCCCCCCCCCAAGTAAAATTGGTATAAACTTCTGATATCTTTTGTCTACTCTATATACTCTCTTACAAATCGAATGAAACTAAAATAAACAGACCCTGATCACCATAGCACCTGCATATCAGGGTCTGTGTTGTTTGTTTTACCAATTACTCCTAACAAACTGCACAGACAAATATCTCCCATGACATTATGCAATATACATACATACAGACAGACAGACAGGCACGTACGTACGTACATACATACATACATACATACATACATACATACATACATACATACATACATATACACACACACACATACATACATACATACATACATACATACATACATACATACAAATGAACAGACAGACATGCAGAAAGGTTAAATGTACATCCATGAATTTTAATTAAATCCTTGTAACCATGCTTTTAATGATTTATTAAGTCAATAAGTGAGTTTTAAGTCTTCAAACAAGAATGATCCTAATTACAGATGTTTTGTACATTTTGTATGAAACAAGCATTCATTATTACTGTGATCTGAATGAATATCAGGCAGGGAGTACATATCATCAATTCAGTAATCATTACAACATCATTGGGGTATTATTAAAGATGAAGGGCTTGAAATTGGCTGAAACTTGAGATTAATCTTTGGAACAGTCATTGGTAGCTACTTTTGTCTCCAGTAAATCTCCATGGCTGAGGGGGGCACATTCCCAGTTTAAATGGAGTGTGAAAAGCATAAATTGGGTGACTTTATCACCTCCAGTTCAATCAAGTAGCTTTACTTATCTAGTTCCTCATCAGGATGAAAAGTGCCAAAACACTGCCTCATGAAATCCTATATTTTGGATAAATTATCTCAGGCATTTAACAGCTTTGATCCCATCTTTGATATGATGAAATGAGTTTTCCATGTCTCAAGCATAGACTATTTTTTCTGCATCCTTAAAATTGGAAATTCTTGTTTTGCTTCAGTTGTCAATGTAACAACTTGGAAGTATTGCAGATTGAAATTCTAAAAGTTTTGGTGAGTGGTAAATAAATTAATTAATAAATTAATCAGGAGGTTATAATTGTGCCATTTATTAACTGATCTTACCAGTTTGAAGCAAGTGGTCTCATAACCATTGGGCAATCCTGTCATAAGTGGATTCATACAGACGAACATATATTCATGTCCTTTCAAGTTAGGGACAGAACTAATTAATTTTTTTGTTGTTGTACACAACACCTTGAATGTAATTCTCAATTTTTATTTCTTGTTGAAGTGATTAGAGTTTAGATACCACTCGTAGAGCCAGTGACTTTGCCCATCCCATGATGCAACAGCATCTATATTTGTTGTTGTCTTGCCTGTTTGATTATGCCATGTACAGTAAAACATTATGTTAATGCAGATTAGTACCATGTCTTTGAAAATTGTACAGTGTATATATATCTATTGTACAGTATATATGTATCTATTGTACAGTATATATGTATCTATCAATTCAGTTGTCAACCACAATGATCATGGTATAGGGGCCCCGAGTGGTCTAAAGCGCTCTCCATTACGGATCACTGCCATCTCACCTCTGTCTGCATGGGTTCGAGTCTCAGATTCGGCCAATGTGGGTATGTGAATAAGCTTGCCAGTAGCTTCTCGTGGGTCAGTGGTTCTTTCCAGGGATTTTCCTGGGTTCTTCCTCCACCATTAATACTGGCCGCCATGTATAGCATATCGTGTGCTGAAAAATGGTGTTAAACCCTACAATAACAACAACAAAAGCATGATCATGGTACAGAGTAACAAACATTAGTCACAAACATAATTGAATATAATTACATGCAATTACAATCATATAATGACTTTGTAAAAATTATCTTTAAAATAAATGTAATTAGAAGAGAGGGAGATAGAAAGAGACAATGTTTATACTTATACCTGCTTGTCACTAATACTTGCTTATAGGTTAAGTCCAGCTGCATACTGCACAGAGCCACATCTGCAAATGCATAGTGCACTGGCAGATCTGGGACTGCAGTTTGTTAGGAGTGATCAAGAGAAGAAATAACATAGACCCTGATCTGCAAGCTCATTATGCTATAGCAGATCAGGATCACTGTTGATTGCAGTTTGACTTGTGATTACATATGGTATCAAATTTGTTTCATTTAAATTCCAGTCTCATCAAGCATAATGAAATGTACACAACATCCAGTCAAAGGAAATTAGTTTACATGTGTACTTAATTAATTCTTCATAACTTATCTGTGATAACTTAACAGCTAATAAATTAATCACCAGCACAGGTGTGAACAGAACTATGTCAACTGAGTTTTACCTTGAATCAAAACCCTTTGACATATGTGTTCACAAGATAGCACACTAAATGTCTGTCCATTGCACCTATGTTACCATTCCTCTGGATGACCATTTATCCAGACAATCTATGTTACCTGTTAGGTCCAGATAATTGAGGTTTCACTTTAATAGGTAGTAATTTTAAAAGAAAAAGCATTTTTTTTTTTTAAGAAATGCTGTAAAGCAGTCATAAAAAACATTTTAAATATCTTGGATATTCTGTCAAGTCATATAATACGCACATTAGGTTTCATACATGTGTCATATTTCAGCTGGAATTGTGTTAGAATGACTGTCAATAAGGAAGTTATAGCAGGTCTGTTGTTGCTTTAATTGATTTTGGATGTGTTATGAAATGATAATGTTTCAGTCATTAAAATTTCCACCTCTCCCTGCAGTATTGAAAAGAGGACCTTCACAGTCAATATTGGTGCAACAATTCATTGATGTATCTCAGTATATTAGCATATCAGTATAAATATTATTAGAAGATTTGAAGAATCGAAACCAAACAATACTCACCCTTATGAGTGTGATTTTTATTTTTAATGTAGCTGTAGAAATTTTTCAGCCATATCGCTCTGCTATGACAGTTTATAGTAATGTCAAGCACTGGGGCATCATGCTGCAGACTGTAGCATGATGTCCCAACCAGTCACATTATCCTGACATGAACCAATCACATTATCCTGACATGAACCAATCACATTATCCTGACATGAACCAATCACATTATCCTGACATGAACCAATCACATTATCCTGACATGAACCAATCACATTATCCTGACATGAACCAGTCACATTATCCTGACATGAACCAATCACATTATCCTGACATGAACCAATCACATTATCCTGACATGAACCAATCACATTATCCTGACATGAACCAATCACATTATCCTGACATGAACCAATCACATTATCCTGACATGAACCAATCACATTATCCTGACATGAACCAGTCACATTATCCTGACATGAACCAATCACATTATCCTGACATGAACCAATCACATTATCCTGACATGAACCAATCACATTATCCTGACATGAAGCTCACCATTCTTAACACTAGCCTCTTAATGCTGAATGCCTTGCACCTAGTGAGCCAGCCGTTAGTACCATTTTTGTAAGTCTTTGATATGACTTGGGAGGGGTGTTGAACCCATGACCAAATCCTAGGCGGACGCTCTAACCACTAGGCAACCACACTTATGAATAATTATTGTTCGCCTTTTTATTCTTTAAGTTGAGAGAACTATCCTATGGACAGTAAACTGTCAGTAAATTATTTGTGTCAACACCCACTCCACTTCTGAAGAATAACACAAGGTCACAAACTTGCACAGTTTGAAATCAACCCTCATCCTCCCGCCTCATTTATGTCAGCAGCACAGTGCTAGACATCGCTATAAAATGCCATACTGCAGACATCGTAGCAATATGACTGAATTTTTTTTAAGTCTATGCTAAAAATCCAAATCATAAATCACAATCAGTTCAAAAGTGATTAGTTTCATCACCATTTTTGGTTCATGCAGCCATTCACGGTTTTAATTTGGGTTAGGGCACTTCATTCATCAGGTAGTGTAAAGTATTTAATATACATTTAGTGTCGTTTAAGTTAAAGTATTGAACAAAAAGTTGTACAAAACAAGGACAGATTCAAAAAGGGTAAAATCCTTAAATAACAAAGTATATATTTATATGTGAACTACAATCTTGTAAGAAATCCAAGATCTTCTTAGCTGGAACATCATCACAGGATGATTCCCAAGTTTAAGAGCTCAATTAATTAGCTCTCAACATATATCCTTGCTTGTAAGTTGAGTCCAACTGCAACTGCCCAGACTCGGACCTGTGGTAGCATAATGCACCATCACATCTGGGTCTATGCAATTTGTTAGGACTACTCAGTAGAACAACTAACATAGACCCTGATCTGCCAACACACTTTGTGATGGCAAACCAGGTTATGTATTGTTTGCAGTCCACTTATATTCAAACATAAATGTTACCTTTTTGACATCCCCCAATATGCAAGACATCTATTGGAGAGGCAAAGAGAAGGTTAAATTGTACATCCCCCAATATGCAAGACATCTAGGGGAGAGACAAAGAGAAGGTTAAATTGTACATCCCCTAATATGCAAGATATGTATTGGAGAGGCAAAGAGAAGGTTAAATTGTACATCCCCCAATATGCAAGACATCTAGGGGATAGACAAAGAGAAGGTTAAATTGTACATCCCCTAATATGCAAGACATCTAGGGGAGAGACAAAGAGAAGGTTAAATTGTACATCCCCTAATATGCAAGATATGTATTGGAGAGGCAAAGAGTAGGTTAAATTGTACATCCCCTAATATGCAAGACATATTGGGGACATGCAAAGAGAAGGTTAAATCCTGATTATTAAATCACCTGGAGTTATATTGGTGCCATTAAAGGGTTACTATATGGGTGTTCACCTTAGAAGTGTTGCTCAATGCAAATTACTGTTGTCAATCACCAAGACTGTTCAGCTTTACCTTTTTGGGTACTGGAGCCCAATTCAGTGGAGAAAAGGGCATCTAGTATGCAGGCAAGATTGTTCCACTTTTCTGTTTTGGATACTAGAGCCCAGTTCAGTGGAGAAAAGGGCATCTAGTATGCAGGCAAGACTGTTCCACTTTTCCTTTTTGGATACTAGAGCCCAGTTTAGTGGAGAATAAGGCAACTAATATGCAGACAAGACTGTTCCACTTTTCCTTTTTGGATACTAGGGCTAAGTTCATTGGAGAAAAAGTCATCTAGTATGCATGTCCTGTGCTGCTGTATGTGCAGTAGATGATTCAACCAGATCATGCACACCCTCATCTGTTGATTGAGTGGACTAAATAAATACATTTATAAATCTGTTGATTGAGTGGACTAAATAAATACATTTATAAATCTGTTGATCGAGTGGACTAAATAAATACATTTATAAATCTGTTGATTGAGTGGACTAAATAAATACATTTATAAATCTGTTGATTGAGTGGACTAAATAAATACATTTATAAATCTGTTGATTGAGTGGACTAAATAAATACATTTATAAATCTGTTGATTGAGTGGACTAAATAAATACATTTATAAATCTGTTGATTGAGTGGACTAAATAAATACATTTATAAATCTGTTGATTGAGTGGACTAAATAAATACATTTATAAATATTCCACTGAGAGTTCAGATGGACAGGTCATTCCTTTTGAGCTGTACCTGCAAGAAAGGGGTTATACATAGGATTTATATAGGTATTTGACCTTGAGATATTTAATTTAAAGTCACAGGATTTATATAGGTATTTTTATTTAAAGTTGCAGGATTTATATAGGTATTTGATCTTGAGATATTTAATTTAAAGTCGCAGGATTTATATAGGTATTTTTATTTAAAGTTGCAGGATTTATATAGGTATTTGATCTTGAGATATTTAATTTAAAGTCGCAGGATTTATATAGGTATTTGACCTTGAGATATTTAACTTAAAGTCGCAGGATTTATATAGGTATTTGATCTTGAGATATTTAACGTAAAGTCGCAGGATTTATATAGGTATTTGACCTTGAGATATTTAACTTAAAGTCGCAGGATTTATATAGGTATTTGAGGAATTTAATTTAAAGTATGTATTGGAAGGTATTGGTTGTTACATTTGTAGTATAATTGGTACATAACTTGGTTGGCGTTTATGTACAATATGTATATGCTGATAAGATGAATCCAACTACAAACTCTACAGACCTGGATCTACTGTTGCATAATGTGCTTGCAGATCGGGTCTGTGCATTTTGTTTTTAATAGGAGTAATCAGTAGAACAAACAATATAGAGCCTGATCTGCAGGTGCTTTATGTTATGGCAGATCAGGGTCTTTCTTGTTTGCAGTATGATTTGACTTATAACCAAAGAAATTCAATATTTTCAGGTACTACCTAACATGTATTAAAACATTCTGATTCATTAACCACAACCAGTGCTATAAAAAGAATATGCATGTAATCTGATGAGGAGGGACTTGGAGTCCAGTTTTCCTCAGTTATCCTCTTAGATAAGCATCAGATATGTTTATCACTTTTCGTAAGTCGGATGAACAGACAGAGAAATGGATGATGTCATCAGTTTTTCAAATGAGAAGGAGGCACTGCTTGTCTTAGAGCCACAGTGCCTTTTCATTTGGTCCTTAAGTTTATCTGAGCAAGAAGTTTCATTCATTCTTCAGGGACCCGAGTGGCCGAGTGGTCTTAAGCGCTCACCATTACAGACACTGCCCTCTCACCTCTGCCTGCATGGTTTTCAGTCTTGGTTTTGGCCAACATGGGAAAGCTTGCCAGTAGCTTCTCATGGGTTGTTGGTTCTTTCCAGGATTTTCCTGGGTTCTTCCTCCACCAAATATACTGACCTCCATGTATAGCCTATCCTGTGCTGAAAATGACATTAAAACCCCACAACAACAACAACAACAACATTCATTCTTTAAGTGCAACATGTGTTGTACCCGTACAGGACATACTTTTCTAATGCAAGCACAGAAAGATATATAAAAAATTACAACACCTTTAATATTTGCTGTATTCATTAGCTGATTTAATTTGTAAAATAATTTTTTAATTGCAAATCTTGAAATGTCCATCATTGTAAACTTACTTTTTTTATTTCTTGGTAGCGTAATTGTTTGCTCCATAACCTTCACACAGTTTTGTAGAAATTTTTGCGTACTGTAATTTTTAGTACATCATCATACAGGTTATATAGAATGTTTTGACAATTTGAACAACTCAAGAAAAATTTAGTCTGGATTTTTCCATATGTTTGGCCTGTGCAAAAGCTGGTTTGCATTTGAGAAATGCATATATATACTTGTATATCTGCATTCATAATAACTTACATTGTGGTATTATTTATACAGTGTAAGACTTGTGTAATGATAGAAAAGTTATTTGCAGCTGATTATGAATCTGTCAATCATTATATAAAAGCATAAAATATTAGATGCCATCAATTAATGTAAAAACCTCGCTTGTATTTGTCATGGTTTCGAAGATGAATAATAAATAATGGCTTGGAAGCATACACAGGTTGAAGTCAAATTCATTTCCATCTGTTCTGCTAAATTGCCATGTAATTAATTTTGCCTCCCAAATATAATTTTGTGTGTATTAAGTGGAATTCCGTCTGCCTGTCATCCAGAAAGGTTGACCCACCTGACTGTTATTAATCAGTTTTTAAATTTTCCTTTTGGTAAAGTTGAGCATAAAGGAAGAAATGCTTTCTCAGTTTTTTTTGTGGTTTTTTAATATCTGGTGTATGCAATATCATAAGAAAAGTTTTTTTGTCTAGCTTGAGAATCCAAGAAATTTTTTTAAAATCTCAAGATTTCTCATGGTTAGCGGGGTACAAACATTTATAAACAGGAAAAAGAAATTGTATCTTAAGCCTCACTGTAAACTAGGAAACGTTTTATGTGGTGTAACTTTTATATAACAAGCAGATTGGTGAAATATGAAAAGTCTAAAATGCCAGCATTAATGTTGGCTGTTACATGGAGTCCTGCCTATTCTGAAAGTATTTGTTTACAGCAACTCCATAAGCTATGACAAATGCAATACTTTTAGACTATGATATCTTTGTACATATATTTTCTCAGATTCCTTTTCCAATTAGAACTGCTCAGAAATAATCAGGAAATAAAGCTTGAAAATATAAACAGCAGATTTTGTTTTTATTACACTAGACTTAGAAAAACAATTTAATGAGGCCTCCCTATGTTATAAACAGGATACATGGGATCCAGCTGCAGCAATGTAGAATTGTTATTTACATTTATTTTTCCTTTTCTTTTAGACATGTGAAGATTTATGATGTAAGCAGTTATCAGGTTGTACACACACTGGATTATGCGGGAGCAGTTATTAGTTTGGGAGCTGCTGTAAGTTGACTTTACATGTTATGCCTTCATTCATATTTATTATTTGTATTTAGTCTAATTACTTTGTGCATACAGGGAATCCCCACTTATAACATGATATTCAGGTCCAGTGTCATCAGGGATTCTCCACTTGTAACATGATATTCAGATCCACAGTGTCATTAGGGAATTTCCACTTATAAAATGATATTCAGATCCACAGTGTCATTAGGGAATTTCCACTTATAACATGATATTCAGATCCACAGTGTCATTAGGGAATTTCCACTTATAACATGATATTCAGATCCTCAGTGTCATTAGGGAATTTCCACTTATAACATGATATTCAGGTCCACAGTGTCATCAAGGAATCTCCAATATAACATGATAATTGAGTCCAGCATCATCAGTGAATCCGAACTATGATATGTTTAGGGCCACAGAGTGTCATCAGAAAATAACCACTAAAACATGATAATTGGGTACACAGAATGTCAGGGAATCCCCAATAAACATGATAATTGGGTACACAGAATGTCAGGGAATCCCCAATAAAACATGATAATTGGGTACACAGAATGTCAAGGAATCCCCAATAAAACGTGATAATTGGGTACACAGAATGTCAGGGAATCCCCAATAAAACATGATAATTGGGTACACAGAATGTCATTAGCGAATCCCCAATAAAACATGATAATTGGGTACACAGAATGTCATTAGCGAATCCCCACTAGAACATGATATTCGGGTCCAGAAAGTGTCTTCTTGTTCGTGTTTGGTATCAGGCAATACTGAGATGGGCTAGTATGATGCCTCTATAGCATGCTACGTTATAACGCAGATTCAGATATGACACGATTTTTGTGTGGCTTCCGAAATTTCTTGTACATGTATTTTCCTCATACGTGAAATCTTTATATTTTCTTAAAAGTATGAAAGGTAAAGTGGAAAAAGATTATTCTCACTTTTGGGAAGAATTCGTGTGAATTTTGTTACAAAACGAATGTGGTATGGCTCCTGCAGTTTTATAACACTTTTACTTTTTGACTCCTAAAAAGTATTTTCTTCTTAATAGTATGAAAATAACATTTAAATGTTTATTCAGGGATCACTTCGCCTATGTCACAAATTGTGATTTTTTTCCCTTAATGGCAACAAAATATACGATCTGGCAGATTTTTTTTTCTTGTTGGTCGTTGTTGGCTGTTTAAACTTTTATATACCCCCTTGGGTTTGGAGCGAAGGAATTCAGAGGCACTATGAAAGTAAGCTGTAAACTTGATATAAAATGCACTGGAATTTATCTATTTTTAGAAGAAAAAATCTACGTTCCTATTGACAAATCAACTTTACCGTAGTTTGTTATATCATAATTTGCTTATACTGACATTTGGTCTGAGTGATCTCTGAATTTTTAAAACAAATTAAATTAGTTGGTAGCAGAGTTCAACTGGACAAGGCACCATCTCATGATGGATCTTTCAGACAAAATAATGTCAGACTACCAGCAACTTGATAGTAATTAATATATTTATTTAGACTGACCTTTATATGCGGATAGTAAGTAAAACTCCTCTTCTTTTCCCTCACAAAATTAAATTGATGATCTGATCAGCTGTGTTTTGAACATTTTAAAGTTTCTGGAGTAGATATTGAGATGAACCAGACAAAATTGAGTTAAAATAGTCCAGTCTTGAAAGTACTAATGAACACACAAGTGTTTTAATGACATCAACGGAAAGATATTTGCGAATAGAGCTGATGCGTCATCTCAGCTCAATATGTGCAGCCTATGATGTGTTCATGATATTTTGGTGCAATGTGAGAGTACTGTACAGAGTAACACCTAGGTTTCATACTTACTGTGTGAATTTAATGTTGGTGTTGCTGATATTTATTGTTTGAGATAAAGGATGTGAATGAGAAAGTCTTTGTGTTATGATCGGAATGGATCAATTTTATAATCATTCATCTGCAGCCTGTTATATATCATCCATGATTTCACATCAGAAATGCACCTCTCTACTCCTTGGATGGTAGCATCAACTGCAGTTGGGTGGCTAGACTTGTATATTTGGGTGTCATCAACGTACAATTGTTGAGATACTGGGTGATGATCTATGACACTTGAGAGTGGCTGAGTGTATAAAATGAAGAGGACAGGTCCAAGAACAGACCCCTGTGGCACACCACAACATATATCAACTGGGGACTTGAACCACAGTAAGGCTGTAGTGTAAATACAAAATCCAAGTCAGAACAAAATAACTCTGTATTCATTTTCTCTTGGCCATTTTTTAAAATTTGTCACATGCTTGGAAGGCAACATCGCTTCACTACCAGTAATGTCACACAAAAAATCCTAAACAAACAAGAAAAAAACAATTAACCTCGAAAACAAACAGACCAGATCTACTTTTTGATCGATCCAATAATAATGTATCCAAGACTAGCTACAATTGACCATCGTTTGAAGGCAGGAACAGTAACTGCCACCATCACCCCAAGGATGGCTAGTCCCTTTTGTTTTAAGAATTTACCAATAAAAAATAGTTTTGCTGAAATTTCAAAGAAAACTGATTACCCTTTGAAGCACTGATTGTTCTGTATACTAAGCAAATAAAATAAATTTCAGGTTTACATTTATTTGATGTCGCAGCCATCTGTTTAGCCTTCCTAACTGTGACAATCAAAATTGTGAAATTATTGAAGTCAAGTTGTATATAAATATGTATATAAGTAGAGTCCAACATGGAACCGGATTTGGCAGTACATGATGTTGTGGCAGACCTTGGTCTAATATAGTTTACAAGTGCTCCGGTGGTCTAGTGGTTAGAGCTTCCACCGTGGAAGCAGGAGGTCGTGGGTTCGATCCCCGGCCGAGTTTTCCATTTTTACATGCCTACCATAAGGCAGAGCATATTTGTATTTTGAAGTTGTCTGTCACCTGTCTTTTCATCTGAATGTTTGTTACCAATTTCATTTCCACACAATAACTGAAGTTGTCCGCTATCTACAGTTATCAAACTGTGTGGATGGCCTGTACTTGGAGTAAGGAAGAACTCTGTCTAGTTTAGGATGGAAAAGTCAAAGGTCAAGATGACTATAATTGAAACTTTGTGGATGGCTATCACTTGGGTAAGGAAGAAGCTTATCAGTCATGTGATTAGAAGGTCAACGGTTATGTCACTGAATGAAAGAGGAGAAATGTTTCTGAACAAAAACTTCTCTACCATTTGAGTTTCCAAATTTTCTGGATGGTTTGCACTTGGGATAGGAAGAAACCTATTGATTTTAAGGTCAAATGTCAAGGTAACTGACTGATGAAAAAACATGGTTTCAGCACTCTATTACTAACATAAGTTCTAAATAACATGTCTGGACCAGATGTTGTGGCTGGATTGTGCTTGAAGAAAGGAAGGAAGGAAACGATCTGGTTTCAGAACAAAAAACAATATTTTGGTTGAAAAAGAAAAAAATGGGGTATAACTGACAGAAAATGATAATGGTTTCAGGTATTGACCATTTAGATTTTACAAAGTGCATTGTTTAGTTTTTAAGTATAATGTGGACTTTCCAATGTTCACCCACTTTGAGACTGGTTCTCTATTCTATGAAAACTAGTCCAGCTAATGTTAGAAATAATGTTAAATGGCACTGTGTGAGGGAAGTCTGTCGAATCGAGCAGTGAAATATGAAAGGGACTTACTCCTCTTTTTATAATATACACTCAATCTTTTGTTTTTTTGTAGCCTGATGACAGTCTGGTTGTTGTGGGTACAGCAGAAGGTCTCTTGTCAATACAGAAGAGAAAACCAGACGTAGAACCAGTCACAATGAAAAAGAAACCAGTCTCATTCAGATATGCTCTGAAAGGAAAGACATATATTCCAAACAAGGTAGAGATACCTGTTTCTTCCTTTTAAACTGCATAATGTAGATTGAAAAAGATGTTTGAGCATCTATATCTCTTGACAGATTGAAATCCCATAATTTAATGCTTGACAGATCTTTGGACTGCAGATATACATATGGCTGGTGATAGATGCATCTTTGGGTGAGAACAAATATACTGAACGATATTTACTACGTTAGAGAAAGCTATTGTGATCTTTCTTCCAGAAACCCATCATTGCAAAATTTGTTCTATTGATGACAGTTTTAAGCATAAAATGATTAAAGCTCGTGTTTTTTAAAAACATTTGCTAAGTAAATCTTTTGACATCTTTTCAGGGAGACCATGTAGTGGAACACAAACGCAGGGAACATCTCGCCAAATATGATAAATACTTCAAAAGATTTGAACATTCAAAAGCTTTAGATGCTGCATTGTCTGTAAGTATTTTTTCTTTCTTCATTTGATGTCTGTATTGCATAAGTGGTAAGTATCATTGTATTGTGACAGTACCAATAACCTGATTATATGACAGTACTAATAACCTGATTATATGACAGTACTAATAACCTGATTATGTGACAGTACCAATAACCTGATTATATGACAGTACTAATAACCTGATTATATGACAGTACTAATAACCTGATTATATGACAGTACTAATAACCTGATTATGTTACAGTACCAATAACCTGATTATATGACAGTGCCAATAACCTGATTATGTGACAGTACCAATAACCTGATTATATGACAGTACTAATAACCTGATTATATGACAGTACCAAAAGCCTGATTATGTGACAGTACCAATAACCTGATTATATGACAGTACTAATAACCTGATTATATGACAGTACTAATAACCTGATTATGTGACAGTACCAATAACCTGATTATATGACAGTACTAATAACCTGATTATATGACAGTACTAATAACCTGATTATATGACAGTACTAATAACCTGATTATGTTACAGTACCAATAACCTGATTATATGACAGTGCCAATAACCTGATTATGTGACAGTACCAATAACCTGATTATATGACAGTACTAATAACCTGATTATATGACAGTACCAAAAGCCTGATTATGTGACAGTACCAATAACCTGATTATATGACAGTACTAATAACCTGATTATATGACAGTACCAATAACCTGATTATGTGACAGTACTAATAACCTGATTATGTGACAGTACCAATAACCTGATTATGTGACAGTACTAATAACCTGATTATATGACAGTACCAATAACCTGATTATGTGACAGTACCAATAACCAGGTGTTAGTTTTAGCATTGTCCATCCATCTGTCTATTAACATCCCTTTATCTTGCTTGCCTTCAAGTTTGCAATCCATGGAGAGATTTTGATGAAAAGTCACTTATGTCTATAAGATGACTGTGTCATTTACTGTGATCAAGCCCTTAGGACAGAGATCAGGGTTATGCATGGGACAGAATCAAATTAGAATCCTTAAATCTTATCAGGGCTGTAATGTTAGAAACGTTGAAGACATTTCTATGAAACTTTAGCTAGATATCTTGGTAAGGAAGAAATCTGATGATTTGGCAGTTAAAATGATCCTAGGCAAAACCACTCAATAAGTAAAATTATTTTCTGTGCAAAATATCATTTATGTACATGAAGGATTATTGTTGTTGTTGTTGTTTTAGGGTTTAATGCCATTTTTCAGCACACGATAGGCTATACATGGTGGCCAGTATTATTGGTGGAGGAAGAACCTGGGAAAATCCCCGGAAAGAACCACCGACCCACGAGAAGCTACTGGCAAGCTTTCTCACATAATTACATTAGCCGAATCTTAGACTCAAACCCACGCAGACAGAGGTGAGACGGCAGTGATCTGTAACGAAAGCACTTTAGACTACTCAGCCACTCTGGGCCCCTTGAAGGGTTATTAAATCTGGAGTGGGTACAATGTGCCATTCATGGTATTTTTGTTTCAGGTTTTTGTTAAAAAATCAATTACACAAGGTTGGAATGGACATGGCAAAGTGAATTCAGGCAATTTTCTTAATTTATGTGGAGCTGGTATTTATGAAGATATTGAAAACCTCACTAAAGAAACAGCAAATATGCATGCGCATGCTTTTATTAAAGTTTATAAATCAAGTAAGAAAATTCTCAGTAATTTACATAAATTTCATCCTATCTTTCTGTATAAAATGTCCCTTGTCCCCCATACCTTTTCCTACTTTAATAGAAAAGTAACCCAAATTTATCCCTCCTTTTTCGTCTAAGGTTTCTGGGAAGATTCTACCACTAAATATTCTGCATAAAAACCAAATCTTTTATATATTGTTGTTGTTGTTGTTGTAGGGTTTAACACCAATTTTCATTTGGCCACTCATGGCCCCTTTATATATTGTAATTAGCACAGTGTAAAGTATGTATCCCAGCTGTACCCCATATCTCAAGGTCAGTATATATCCAATATCTAGGTCAAGGTCACATTAAGAAAAAATACATTTGGTGTCTTTTATTGTTGTCAGGTCTGTAAAAAAAAAATATATAATTCTCATGCGGAAAGTAGACTCCAAAGATATTTACTGGTACATGCTATTTTATTCACATCAGGCATTTTCATAAATCTTTTTTAGGGTTTTTGTCAACAAAATTTTCCAGTCGAGAAAAACAGTGTTTTGATATATAGCTATCATTGTAAGATTCCTGGATAGTATACCTACAGCACCTCAACATGCATGCAGTTGTCATGATTTTGAAGACTGGTTCATCAATTCTTAATTTTTATGATTGTTAGTTGGTGGTTTGTGGGGTCTCTGTTTTTTTTACTAGATTCAATCTATTGTACAATGTGTCAAGACAGATGTATAATGTGCCACATTCCACACTTTTGTCATCAAAGGTATGCTTTACTTTATACACCTGGCATGTACATTTGTATTCCCACCCCAAACATCTGGAGTTGGTACTTATTGCATTTTTGGACCATATGTCATCAGGAATTATCGGATGATAGCTATATCGGGGGGGGGGGGGGTCACTGTAGTTTAAAAATTGAGAATACTGTACCATTGGATTCTATCATGAGTAGTATAAAAATTGAGAATACTGTACCATTGGATTCTATCATGAGTAGTATAAAAATTGAGAATACTGTACCATTGGATTCTATCATGAGTAGTATAAAAATTGAGAATACTGTACCATTGGATTCTATCATGAGTAGTATAAAAATTGAGAATACTGTACCATTGGATTCTACCATGAGTAGTATAAAAATGGAGAGTATTGCATTATTGGATTCTATCATGAGTAGTATAAAAATAGCGAGTACTGCACTATTGGATTCTATCATGAGTAGTATAAAAATTGCGAGTACTGCACTATTGGATTCTATCATGATTAGTATAAAAATGGAGAGTATTGGACTATTGGATTCTACCATGAGTAGTATAAAAATGGAGAGTATTGGACTATTGGATTCTACCATGAGTAGTATAAAAATGGAGAGTATTGGACTATTGGATTCTATCATAAGTAGTATATAAACTCTTTAGTGGCTGGATGTGGGTGCAGTTAATTTCTTTTCTGCATGACTGGTGTTTGTAAATCTTGTTGATAATAATTAAGATTTAATGAATGGTAATATAAAACAAAACCCAGATCTTGTGATTCTGTTTGGATTATTTCTTAACATTATTCATTGCAGTATGGTGGTATTCTAGTAGATAATAACAGAGATAGGTACCATTTTTATGAAAGCATTGTCGTTACTGTTGTTTTGTATGCAGCAACATTTGATGTTTTGCTTGAGCTCATTTTTGCTGAGTTTGTCCATGTATAGTCATGAAACTTGATGACATCCATTTAATGTGAAGGGCACTTGATGACATCCATTTAATGTGAAGGGTACTTCCCATTCAGAATGAGGTCATAGTAATGTAAGTGTCATGCTCAAGAAATTACAGTATGTTTTATTTAGCTCAGTTTCTCTGACATGTTTTTTGTATATAGTTATGAAACTGTTTGGGTATCTTCATTATGAATGGCACTACCCTCCATCGGTAAAATAGGTCATGGTACATGCTTTTCTTATTCTTTCAACTTTGAAGACTTTCTGGATTATGCCATAGGAAAAAAACATATGATGTTAGGATTTGATTGAATTCTTATACAGTTTCTGCATCTACTTTGTAATTTCAGCCAATCAACAGACGGACAAAGCCGGAGATCCCAATGAGTGTGCTCCAGGAATTGATCCGTCGTAGTGGAATCAGAGCAGCTTTGGCAGGTTACAACGAAACGCAGCAGACAATTATCATCAAGTTCATTCAAAGGTGGGTTATGTTATTTTTCTGCTTTATGACCACCAGATCTAGAAGTACTGAATCCAGGAATCATACCTGGAGAACTGGAGAATGCCCTGTATTGGAATGTTATAAAATGACCTTAGCATGACATTTTTAGATCAATGCATAAATGAAGTTAACAGTACTTTGCTATATTTTTAATATTTTTTATACCATGGTTGAGTGTTATACCATGGTTGAGTGTTATACTATGGTTGAATGTTATACCATGGTTGAATGTTATACTCGGTTGAATGTTATACCATGGTTGAATGTTATACCATGGTTGAGTGTATTATCTTATATTCTTCCATCTGTCTTTTTCCCATTTTGTTTCCACTTGGTAACTCAAGCTGTGTACCTACTATCTACCATTACCAGATTTTGTAGCTTGTGTTTGGGCAAGGAAGAAGCTACACTTTGTTGGTGACATGTAATTGAGACACGTCCACACTTACCTTGGCTACACTTTGATGTTGGCATGTATTTGAGACATGTCCACACTTACCTTGGCTACACTTTGATGTTGGCTTGTATTTGAGACATGTCCACACTTACCTTGGCTACACTTTGATGTTGGCTTGTATTTGAGACTTGTCCACACTTACCTTGGCTACACTTTGATGGTGACATGTAATTGAGACATGACCACACTTACCTTGGCTACACTTTGATGTTGGCTTGTATTTGAGACATGTCCACACTTACCTTGGCTACACTTTGATGTTGGCTTGTATTTGAGACATGTCCATACTCATTGCATGGTGAACATAGAAAATAAATTGGGTCTTAATTTACACAGTTCTGATCAAGAATGACCTGTCTTATACCCAAGTAATTATCCCCACAGTTTTGTCTTTTTTTACACAGTTCGGATCAAGAATGACCTGACTTATACCCAAGTAATTATCCCCACAGTTTTGTCTTTTTTTACACAGTTCTGATCAAGAATGACTTGTCTTATATCCAAGTAATTATCCCCACAGTTTTGTCTTTTCTTACATAAGTACAACTAGGTAACCCCACAGTTCAGTTAGTTCATATATATACCAAATGGTATCCCAACAGTTCAGTTACTTCATATATATACCAAATGGTATCCCCACAGTTCAGTTAGTTCATATATATACCAAATGGTATCCCCACAATTCAGTTAGTTCATATATATACCAAATGGTATCCCCACAGTTCAGTTAGTTCATATATATATACCAAATAGTATCCCCACAGTTCAGTTAGTTCATATATATACCAAATGGTATCCCAACAGTTCAGTTAGTTCATATATATACCAAATGGTATCCCCACAGTTCAGTTAGTTCATATATATACCAAATGGTAACCCCACAGTTCAGTTAGTTCATATATATATACCAAATGGTAATCCCACAGTTCAGTTAGTTCATATATATACCAAATGGTATCCCCACAGTTCAGTTAGTTCATATATATACCAAATGGTAACCCCACAGTTCAGTTAGTTCATATATATACCAAATGGTAACCCCACAGTTCAGTTAGTTCATATATATATACCAAATGGTATCCCCACAGTTCAGTTAGTTCATATATATACCAAATGGTAACCACAGTTCAGTTAGTTCATATATATACCAAATGGTAACCCCACAGTTCAGTTAGTTCATATATATATACCAAATGGTAACCCCAAGTTCAGTTCATATATATACCAAATGGTAACCCCACAGTTCAGTTAGTTCATATATATACCAAATGGTAACCCCACAGTTCAGTTAGTTCATATATATATACCAAATGGTATCCCCACAGTTCAGTTAGTTCATATATATACCAAATGGTATCCCCACAGTTCAGTTAGTTCATATATGTACCAAATGGTATCCCAACAGTTCAGTTAGTTCATATATATACCAAATGGTAACCCCACAGTTCAGTTAGTTCATATATATACCAAATGGTAACCCCACAGTTCAGTTAGTTCATATATATACCGAATGGTATCCCCACAGTTCAGTTAGTTCATATATATACCAAATGGTATCCCCACAGTTCAGTTAGTTCATATATATACCAAATGGTATCCCCACAGTTCAGTTAGTTCATATATATACCAAATGGTATCCCAACAGTTTAATTAGTTCATATATATATACCAAATGGTATCCCAACAGTTCAGTTAGTTCATATATATACCAAATGGTATCCCAACAGTTCAGTTAGTTCATATATATACCAAATGGTAACCCCACAGTTCAGTTAGTTCATATATATACCAAATGGTAACCCCACAGTTCAGTTAGTTCATATATATACCAAATGGTAACCCCACAGTTCAGTTCATATATATACTAAATGGTAACCCCACAGTTCAGTTAGTTCATATATATACCAAATGGTAACCCAACAGTTCAGTTAGTTCATATATATACCAAATGGTATCCCCACAGTTCAGTTAGTTCATATATATACCAAATGGTATCCCCACAGTTCAGTTAGTTCATATATATACCAAATGGTATCCCAACAGTTCAGTTAGTTCATATATATACCAAATGGTAACCCCACAGTTCAGTTAGTTTATATATATACCAAATGGTAACCCCACAGTTCAGTTAGTTCATATATATACCAAATGGTATCCCCACAGTTCAGTTAGTTCATATATATACCAAATGGTATCCCCACAGTTCAGTTAGTTCATATATATACCAAATGGTATCCCCACAGTTCAGTTAGTTCATATATATACCAAATGGTATCCCAACAGTTCAGTTAGTTCATATATATACCAAATGGTATCCCAACAGTTCAGTTAGTTCATATATATACCAAATGGTATCCCACAGTTCAGTTAGTTCATGTATATACCAAATGGTATCCCACAGTTCAGTTAGTTCATATATATACCAAATGGTATCCCAACAGTTCAGTTAGTTCATATATATACCAAATGGTATCCCACAGTTCAGTTAGTTCATATATATATACCAAATGGTATCCCACAGTTCAGTTAGATCATATATATATATACCAAATGGTATCCCAACAGTTCAGTTAGTTCATATATATACCAAATGGTATCCCCACAGTTTAGTCTGTTCTTAGATAAGTACAAGTAAGTAAATCCACAGTTCAGACTGTATTTTGTTTATATAAGTTGAAGTAGGTAACCCCAGAGTCGTTGGTTCTTAAAAAAGTAACTGTAGCTCACCCTACAGCTCAGTCTCATTTTAGTTTTAAAGGAGGTGCAGGAAACCCAAAGTTAAATCTTTTGATATATAAGTATTTGTAAGTAACACTATAGTTAAGATCGATCATATATATAAAGTTCATGTAGGTAACCCCACAAATCCGTCTGATCTTATTTTGAAATGCTAGTTTTTAATACCTTGTTAACTTTCCTTTTTCCTTCTAGGAACATCAGTAATCCAAACTACCTCCCAGTTCTCCTTGATGTTGCCAATCTTGTACTGGGTAAATATAATGTTTATACTATTTAAAATTGTATGGTAAATATGTTACAGGAATTGAGCTGTGATAAAATAGTGTACTGTTGCTTGTTCTTATGAAAACATTGCATTTATATAGCATTTTGTATTAGGTTATGTTTTCTGACACAAATGTTCTCTAAGAAATTTGCTTATTGTATTATGATGTTTGATAAGAAATATGTATGTCATTAAGCAGAATGTTTTTAAAGATAACATAAAATTAGTCTCATAAAGTGTTCTTTAAGAACATAGCTATAGTAAGAATTCATTAGAGGGAAAGCAGGCATGCTGCATGATAATGAGCTGAAATATAAATTTCATGACTACAGAAACAGTATGTTTACAATCGTAAATTTGGGCCCCAGCTGGTCTAAAACACTCTCTGATACAGACCACTGCAATTTCACCTCTATCTGCAAGGGTTCGAGTCTCAGAATCAGCCAATGTGGATATGTGAGAAAGCTTGCCAGTAGCTTCTCGTGGGTCAGTGGTTCTTTCCTGGGTTCTTCCTCCACCATTAATTAATACTGTCCGCCATGTACAGCCTATCATGGTCTGAAAATGGTATTAACACTATAACAACAGCAACAATTTTAAATTATGTTGAGCATCCACAATAACAATTTATGTAATTCATAATTAGTCGTAAAGGTCTTTGTGTACATTTGCACCGTCAAATGTTTTTTTGCACAAATGTACTTATTGTTTTAGGTCTAGGTCTTTAACTATGTAATGGAAAAGCCAGCATGTTTAGTAAAAGCTAAATTTAGAGTTCTTAGTCTTTAATGTTCTGATGTACCACGGTGATACAATTCATATTGTCTTGAATGAGGTCTAGGCAGTCCCTGAGTAATGTTTTTGTCCAAAAAGTCAGTAAGAACTTGGTAATTCCAATGAATAATTTAAATAATTCTCAGAATTATATCTGAATACAGCTATAAGCTTTGATGATAGATTCCCAAAGACTGGACTGAATAATTGTTTAACACACACACACACAGGCACACATACACACACACACACACACATGTACACACACACACACACACATTTCTAAAATGTCCACCACAGCTTAGTTAATAATTTGGTATATTGGTTGTCACAGCAATTTGTTGGAATTTTACACTTGAACCTGTTTCTGACTTTAAGCAATTTTATATTTTATTTTAATTAGATGTAGTTAGATGTCAATACGTATGCATGGAGGGGGGGTAACTCAAATGCATATGCTTGTCTGTGTGGGTTTACTGATAATGTCCGTATGCACATGAAATGGGTGGGGTGGGGTGAAACCTCGATAATAATGTCTTAATATGTACCCTATTCAACTGGGTTGTCAGAATTTTTGTGGCCACTTTTTAAAGTTAAACAGCTTATTTCTTTGAAGCAGTCAGACAATTAACGTTGGTGGACTGTTTTTTTAAACATGTTAATATTATTAATTCTTGATCGTTTAAGCATAGATTAAATATAGGCCATTCTATAGAATTCGTGGTAGGGGTGCATCAAGCATACAAACGCAGGTGGGGGGTGTAAAAAGTATGCATGTGTACTGGGATGGGAATATTTCTTGATCAAATATTATATATGCAGTCGAATCAGGATGACACATTAGTCATGGATTTTTGGCTCAAATGCAATGGTTACGGTCCAGACAGTGAGTTGTTCATTGGGGTTGATGATAGCTACCAATTTTGACTCACCTTTTATGCACTTGATTGATGTTCCCTATTTTTAGAATAGAAAAAGTGTATGCCTTGTAGATCATATTTTCCTATGTAATCAGAATAACCACTATGCCCGATTTTATATGGCTTCTTTCAGATCTGTACAGTGGTCAACTGGGCCAGTCCTCTATGGTGGACAAGGCAGTCCAGGAGCTGAAGGAGGCTGTAGACATGGAGGTGAAGTACATGAAGACATTGTACGAGATGATAGGCATGATGGACACTCTGTTTTCTGCTTCAGCTCACACTGACCTGGCCAACCAGTCCTTGCTGAATGGTCAGGCCAATCCAGTTAATCTCACACCCTCAGTAGCAGCTCAGAATACTTGACAGTGACAGTACACATTCGGAAAGAAGATAAACAGTGAACTTAAAGTACATGAAATATCGACACTATTGATGCTCATACAGTCAAGCATTGATTATCCATATTTTCAGATAAACATATTTTGCCCAGATATATGGCTGTCAGAATGTATGGTAATAATACAGACAAACATTTGTAAACCTTGACATTTTGTGGAAAAGTAAAATTTCTTGATAGTTGGTGCTTAGGGAGTTGATATTTTATTGTACTTTCCACAGTTAATACTGTGGGAGAAAAAAAAAACAGAATTATGTGATGCAAGGTTACTTGCTGAATTTGTTGGTGCTGTATTATTTAATCCCCCTGTTCAACACTGTGTGTTGTTTGTGAGGATATTGAAACAGGTAGGTGGATATCCACCATATCTTGCAAGTTTGTGAGAATATTGAAACAGGTAGGTGGATATCCACCATATCTTGCGAGTTTGCATACCAAAGTAAAAGCTGATATTGTAATTTTCTAAAAGTTGAATCCAACTGCAAACTGCACAGGACTGTTGTCATATAAGGCACTGGCAGATCTGGGTCAATGCAGGTTGTTAGGAGTAATCAATCAAACAAAACATTGACCTTGATCTGGGTCAATGCAGGTTGTTAGGAGTAATCAATCAAACAAAACATTGACCTTGATCTGGGTCAATGCAGGTTGTTAGGAGTAATCAATCAAACAAAACATTGACCTTGATCTGGGTCAATGCAGGTTGTTAGGAGTAATCAATCAAACAAAACATTGACCTTGATCTACCAGTGCAGTGGGAGGTCAAGGTATGTGATGTATGCAGTTGTACTCAACTTATTAATGGCTCTGTATGTTAAGTTTATTTATCTGAATGTACAATTTATCTCATGCTTGCAGACTCTATTGCATATGTGACATATTTATAATGATATGGCTGGATATAGAGCTGTTTGGGGGTGGGGTGAAGTGAGCAATCTTTCCACTTTTTATTTTGTTATTATGTTTTATTAAAAACATTTCAGTACAAGAAAAAATATTGAGTCTTTTATGTGTAAAACAAACCATTCCTTTTAAATTTGATCATTGATAGAAAACATTAATCTGCCCATAGAAGATGACAATCTTTAGCTCCACTGGTTATTTACCAAAAGAGCTTATGGGATAGTCAACTTGTTATTTACCAAAAGAGCTTTTGGGATGGTCAATTGTCCATCATTTGTCCATCCATCCATTAGTACAATAATAAACTACTTGGAGGATTGCCTTGATAGTAGGTAGATACATGCATTCATTCTATGCCCTAGTTGGTCCAGAATGAAAACATTCAGTTTTCAGTAAAAGACTTATTATGATGTCCTATTGGTTATAAATGAAAAATTAGAGCCACCATATGAGCCATCTTGAAAATATCGTTATTTATACCACCTCTGAATGTCAAGTCGTATTTACATGGGGTTTGCACCAGAAGAATTTTTATCTTAGTCCTATATAAATGACCACCTTTAAAATATTGTTATCGCTAACTCTCCTGAATGGATGTTCATAACAACATGAGGTTTTCTTGTGGTGTCTAGTAAATCATAAATAAAATGATTTGGTGTCTTGAACATTTTGTTTTTGCAACTTCTCCTGAATAAAATGTAATGTTGCCTAGAGATTTTTCCCAGAAGACTTCAAATGAGGTCTGGTTAGTCCTTAATTCCTAAATGAAAATGAAGCTGGTCATGTTAAAAACCTCATTGTAGCTATGCCTCCTGAATGAAAAAAAAGTATTGTCATGGGTTTTTAGCTGGTCAGAATGAAAATTATGCCATCTTGAAGTATTCTTGAAAATGGTGTACAAAAGTGACCATCTTGAAGTATTCTTATGGCTACTATTGAATGAATGGTTGTATCAACACGGGTTCTCCCTAACAACTCGTTTTAGCGTCTGGTCAGTCCTGATGGTGCCATTCAGATATTCAGACCATCATGAAAATCATGTTATCACTATTTCTTCTGAATGAAAGATTTCTTATTGTGTCTTGTTGGTTGTGAATAAAAATGTAGCTATCCGAATGCCATCTTGAAAATATTATCACTACTTTTACTGAATGACTGACTGGTCATCAGACTTCTTTCGATGTTGTGTTGTTTTTAAATAATAAAAATGAAGATTTTGTATACATTTTTAGAAGCAAACACCATGAAATTAGAAAACACAAAAAAAGTTGAAAATATTATCACTACTTTTTCTGGTCATCAGACTTCTTATGATGTTGTGTTGTTTTTTTAAATGGAAATCTGTCGATCTGATATTGAATATGGTAAGCCTGGCATCCATTTCATTTTGAAAATCGTGTTATTGGTGCTTCTACAACAGAAACTTGTATCAACATTTTGTTTCCTCCAGAAGACTTTTTAAGATGCCTTGTTGGTCTTAAATGAAAGTGGTGCCAAGGTGATATTTAACAGCTTTGAATATTTTGTCATAACTGAAGAATATCAGAGATAATTTATCTCGGCATTTAAAGGAGAAATGGTCATACCTTGAAATCTTGGAAATTCTTTTAAGCCAGTAAATCATCAATAACTTAGAGGGACTTTTGTGGAAAATGTGTTGTGTATGGTTTAAGACGTAGCATATCTTGGAAACTTATTTGCATCATAGTTGTTGTTTGATGTTAGACTTCACATCGTGGGATTCTTATTATGTCTAGTTGATCATAATTGAAATTGGTGTTTATCTGACAGTGTGGACACAAAAGCCATCTTCAAAATCATGTAATCGCTACTCCTTGATGGTAAGTCATATTGAAATGAGCTTTATCACCAGAAAATGTGATCTTTCGTTGGTCCTAAATGCATACTTACCAAAAAAAAAAAACTCTTTGGCATAATCATTATGCTGTTTCCACTAAATTATATTTTATTGCTGCCTGTATAAGGGTTGTACATTTTTTGTACATTAAAAAATAAAAATTAAGCAATACAAAGTTGGGTTTTTTTTGTCATTTTATCACCCTCATATACTTTGGAGAATATTCTTTAATAGAAGTCTACTTTCATAATTTGCTGTTTATCACATCTGTATATGACCCTTTTTTTTAACAAACACATTGGGTTTCTTGAATATGAACAATGCTTTATAATTTAAGATATTGATAAGCCAGGTTAGTAACAGACCAGTCTATAGGAAATGGTACCAGTTGTTTAATGAAAGGCTTCAAAGTGTGAGGTGTGAAATATATATATATATATATATATATATATATATATATATATATATATATGATGAAAAATGTTTGAGCAGATTGATCTTTTCAAACTTCAAAAAAACATTCCATAGGGATTTTGTCCTTTGTTACAAGATATTTGACTAAGCTGCATAACAAGGTTAGTAGCAAAACTAAATAAATAGTTTGTACGTGAAATACATAGATTACAATTTTTATTCCCAAATTACACTTTTATATAGCAATTGTACATCTAATGGGTGGGATGGGATGGTGGTATCTATGTATACGAAATCTTATCACTATTTCTCCTGAATGGACAGGATTAACAACATATTTTTTTTAGAAAGACTACTTATGTAGTATAGTTTGTCCCAAATAAAAATTGTGGTCTGTTGACATCCAGTATGGCTGACGGTGGCCATCTGGTAAATCCTGTTATCACTACATATACTCCTGAGGGAATGGCAGGTCATATTACTATCTTGCTTTTACCAAAAGACCATATTGGTCATAAATGGAAATGGTACCAGTCTGTTATCTAGTATGGCTCCCATGGTAACCGTATTGAAAATGTTGTAGTGTTTAACGTCATTTTTGAGCACACGATAGGCTATATATGGTGGCCAGTATTAATGGTGGAGGAAAAAACCCTCGGAAAGAATCACCGACCCACGAGAAGCTATTGTTATTATGAATTATTCGAAAGTAAAAGTCATATTAATATTGGGTTTCCACCAAAAATGTGTCTTGTTGGTCCTAAATGAAAATGGAGTCAATCTGTCATCCACAGCAGATATAGCAACTGTTTTTACTCGTTCGGCATTGATTTGTATGCTTGTACTTGCAAATGGGTATGACAGCAGATTGTTTTGTTTTTTTAGGGTCTAACGCCGTTTTTCATTACACGATAGGCTATACATGGCGTCCAGTATTATTGGTGGAGGAAGAACCCGGGAAAAAAAACACCGACCCTCGAGAAGCTACTGGCAAGCTTTCTCACATAACTACATTTGCCGAATCTTAGACTCGAACTCATGCAGACAGCGGTGAGATGGCAGTGATCCATAACAGAAAGCACTTTAGACCACTCCGCCACTCGGAGGCCATGATATGACAGCAGTACCGACTCCAGTAGTTATTACTTTATAATGAAATAACCTGCTTGTTAAAATCTTGACCAGATTGCGTAATTATTCGTCCTTTTGATGGCACATAAGACGATGACAATAAATGCTTGATTTGTAACAGAAATTCATTCATTTATTTGCTTCACATAATCAAAAAGTAAATGTTCTTGAAATGACCAATGACCACATAGAAGACAGCGTTTGTAATGACAAATTGGAAGACGAAGTCTATCGGTAATGACTTGAAAGACAATGTTTGTAATGACAACATGGAAGACGAAGTCTGTCTGTAATGACAACATGGAAGATAATGTCTGTAACGACAACTTGGAATAAAGACAATGTGGTAAACATTGATATTAAGATTGATTTGTCTTGAAATTAATCTGCCGTTTAGACATATCCTGACAAGCGTAAACAAATATTAACCATATACCGTTAAAAAAACAAATATTGACCATATACCACACAAAACAAAAATTAACCATATACCACACAAAAACATATTAACCATATATCACACAAATACAAATGTTAACTTTATGCCACACAAAAATGGCTAGCTTCAGTTATTCGCGGTGGAGAATGTAATTTGGGGCATTATGTCATCGGGAAATTTTTTACATAGATAAGCAGTAATATTAGTGGTATGCACTCACAGGAATTCAAAGACTCTTCCATAAACCACTTGTATAAGCTCCAAGGGAACCGCCAGACCTGCGACAACAACCGGGGTATATCCTTACTCTCGATTGCAGGAAAGATACTCGCCAGAATCCTATTGAACCGCCTCGCTTCACACCTTGACCAGGGACTACTGCCAGGAAGCCAGTGTGGATTCCGAAAAGAACGTGGAACCATCGACATGATGTTTGCTGCGAGGCTGCTACAAGAGAAATGTCAAACGCAAAACTGAACTTTTCTCCATCTATGTTGACTTGACAGGTCTTTGATACTGTCAGCAAAGAAGGCTTGTGGAAGATAATGGCCAAGTATGGATGCCCAAGAAAATGTATATCCATGGTGCAGCATTTCCACGATGTCATGCAGGCATGAATCAAGGACAGACATTTGAGCCATTCCCAGTAACCAATGGCATCAATCATGGTTGTGTTTTGGCATTGACACTGTTCAGTCCATTGTTTTCCACCAGGCTGACTAATGCTTAGGTACCGTACAACTGGAAAACTATGCAATCCTATGAAGCTTCAAGCGAAAACCAAGGTTACAATAATAATTAAGACTTTGTATGGCGCCTAATCTTTAGAAACTCTTAAGCGCTAACAACAGACACCATCAGGGATTTCTTATTTGCTGATGACTGTGCCCACATTGTTGGCTCTGAAGCCGAAGTGCAATGCAGCGTTGACAAGTTCTCCAGTTCCTGCACAAGCTTTGGTCTCACCATCAGTAGCAAGAAGACTGAAGTCCTGCATCAGCCGGCCCCTGGAAAGCCCTATGCTGAGTCCAACATTAGTCCACGGCCAAAAGCTCAACGTATATATATTGCTGTACCAGTCATACATATCGCCCCTGTCCCATCAACGTCACTTCACCTACATTGGCAGCACACTCACAAAACGTCACTATTGACGATTAGGTGAACCTTCGCATTGCCAGAGCCAGCGAAACTTTCGGAGATTTTATGCCAATATCTGGAATAGAAGAAGCGTCAGCATCCAAACCAAACTAAAGGTCTACAGGGCAGTTTGACTCCCCACACTATGCATGGAAACGTGGACGGTCTACCAACACCACGTCAGGAAGCTGAACTACTTTCACACAAGTATCGTGGAAACTCCTCAATATCAAGTGGCAGGACAAAGTTCCAGACACTGAGGTACTCGCCCAAACAGGTCTTTCCAGCATCCACACCATTCTGATGCAGTGCCAGCTACGCTGGGCAGAACATGTACGCATGCCAGACCACCAGCTGTCTAAGAGACTCTTCTGTGGCGAGCTACAGCAAAGACAGTTATCACATGGAGGTCAGAAGAAAACCTTCAAAGACAATCTGAAAGCGGCATTGAAAGCGTTCAACATAAACCCTGATTCCTGGGAGCAAACAGCAAGTGATCGCATATATTGGCATTCCTCTGTGCACAAAGGCTCCAAGTTGTGCGAAAATAGCAGGACAGCAGCTGCAGAGCTGAAGAGGCAATCCAGAAAAGCACGTGCCACCAACCCTCCCAGAGATGTCCCACTCATCCCCTCCCACTCATCCCCTGCCCCTTATGCAAACGAACATTCCGTGCAAAGGTTGGCCTCAACAGCCACGTGCGCACGCACAGAAAAGAACCAGTACCTCTAACCCTTCTATGACTAGAGGTCCTCGTTTAATTGACGGACGAACAACATACAATCACATAAATCGTGCTTTTGCTACAACAATTGAATAGGTATGTTTAGTCCCCTATCACATGTAATAGATTATGTAGTATGCACCTGTTCTATTTTCCCATTGCACTGTCTACTTGTATTATACCTATGTCAATATATTGTTGTACATATCACCCCTGTCCCATCAAATCTGCCATAATCCTTGTTTTTGTCTCTTGTGCAGTTAAGTGTTCATTGAAATTGTCTTCGGTCCAGACCTGTGTCTAATAAATTTTTGTACGGTGTTTGTAAAATTATGTTCTATTAAATGTCTTTATTCGTGTATTTATTAACTGCATTTGCCTAGCACATAAGTATTATTACCTCATTTTTCCCCCCTATGCATTTGCCCACTTCGAAATTAGTGTTAACCCATTTTTACCCTATGCATTTTCCCAGAGGAAAGTATTGTTAGCCCAATAGTTTTTATATGCACCTGTCCAGACGAGAGATTCATAGATCATTCGTTTTTCACCTTTCCAACACTAAAGTATATAGTTAGTACATTTGTTTCTATGTTCACCTGCCCAGCACGAAATTATTGTAAGCCATTAGTTTGTATATGCACCAGTCTACCATGAGAGATTGTTAGCCCATTTGTTTCTGTATGCCTATGTCCATCATGAGATTATTGATAGCCTTTGTGTTTCTATATGTACATGCCCAGCACATGTTGTTAGCCCATTTGTTTCAGGGCTATACGAACTTCTCCGGTGGCCTAATGGTTAGAGTCTCCGCCACGGGAGCGGGATATTGTAGGTTCGATCTCCAGCCAAATCATACCAAAGACTTACAAAATGGTACTAACACACTATCTCCCTTGGTATTCAGCATTAAGAGTTTAGTGTTAGTACTCGTCGGCCTGGTGTCAGGATAATGTGACAGGGTGAGAAGATATCATGCTACATGTCTGCTGCATGATGCCCGAATGCGAGACATAACTATAAATTGCCTCACTGCAGACGTCGTAGCGATATGACTGAAAAATTGTTAAAGCTACGTTAAAAATCCTAATCAAATAAACTAACAATTAGGGCTACGTTTGTTGTTAGCCCATTTTTTTCAAGGCTATCTTGTGCATGTGCGTCATAACAATTTTTCTAAGACCTTACAGAAAATCATTTATTGTACATGAAGTGATGATCTCGGGTTTGATTTTCATTCTGGCCGATGTTACGGTTAGCATCATATTCATTCGGTAGATTCCTTTTGCTGCTTCTGTTAACACTACAGTCACTTAGTGCAAGCATGTGAGCCAATAAGTAGCAGTTTACTTACGGTGTCAAGCGTTTTATAGTACCACATCCAATAATTACTGTTCTTCGATAAATCATGGTTTATGTTGAATTGTAGGAGACAATGCTTTGGTAAATAAAGCAATATGGTACAGTTCTGTCTTGGTGATTAAGAATTAAGATACAAAAGCTTTGTTGGGTACATTTATTTTCATCCATTGCTTGGTCCTGTTTTAACCAAGCTTCACCATTACATTTCTGTAGAATATGTTCTTGAGGTGACAAGAGTTTTTGAAGATTTGCAACGATAGTGCCTGTCAAATAGATTGTATAACATGTGTATTTTATTGTTTACCAACATGTTTGCATACATGATTGGATGGATAAATGTAAGAATGTATACTGCTTATAAACTACTACATTTGCAGGTGTATCTAATTAGATATTATTATTATTATTATTATTATTATTATTATTATTATTCGTGCAAAGACGTACAGCTGACTAGGCTAAAGTAGTATCATCAGTCAGCACGTTCCTTACAAAACTTGCTAATTAATGCTAATTTGTTCTCAACAATAAGCACAGCTGTAATTTCATGTTAATGTGTGTTTGAGTTTTGTTCGAATGACATACATACTTTGATGTCATCGAAAACAAATATATCGGTCATTTATCTCTTATCATCTAATTAGGCCAGCTAGATACCATTAAACATCTGCCGACAATTTGTCTACAGAACAATCATTGTGGCCCATCACAATAATATGCTTAGTAATTTCAGAAGACAATTATAACGAACTCAATCATAGACCAAAACGTGAGTGTCTATAATATATAAAAAATAATAAATATTTCGGCACATTATTAAAATCACTTTCTCTTACGCCAATGACAATAGCATGTCATCTTAATTACGCGATTGTCGTGTACATATAGCCTTGAGAAAAGATCTTTGCATGGGGCCCTATTGTTTTATATCTGGTTTTTTACCCCATAGAGTTTGTTGGTAGTGTTTTTGACCGATTTAAAGATAACTGAAACATCTCCGGTATAGAAATGTCATGTTAATGAAGCTTATTTATGGAAATAATTAATTGCCAGGAACCTAGTTAGTACAGGAGAACACGGGCATGTACCCACGCATAGGGCTAAGATTTGTCCGGCACCACTAACAAATATTTTGTTAAATTATTTCTGATGTTGCTTTTTTTTAATTGTATCATGCACAGCAGTACATAAAATTTAAGTTTCAGGTTCCCCCCTTGCTTTTCTCAGCTGGGCGTATTGTTACGAATCGAGAAGTACCTTGCGATGAGGTCAGTTTTATTTTGGCTGCTAGTTTTGGTAAATAAACAAGGTGTCACAAACTAATCAACCCTTTTCCGGACCTTGATTCAGTCAGAGAAACAACTAAAACATCGTACAAATCCAATGCACATTTATTTCAAGCGGCGCAATAAGGATAAACGACGCCGGGGGTAACGATGAAGGCCGAATGGGGTTTTGGCTACTCAAGACCACCGGCGTACCCTACCCCTCCCTCGTTAGTAAAGTGCTGCACGTTTCTGCAATAATAATAATAATAATAATAATAATAATAATAATAATAATAATAATAAATATAATAATATGAAGAAGAAGAAGAAATAGTTATATGGTTTATTTCATTTAAGGCTTTCCATAGATGCGAGTTTCATAGGAAGAATTTTATCCATTATTATGTCGTAATTGCTATGTGCTGATAAATGGTAAGGAGTAATAATCGGAAACTTGGTAACTACTGGTGAAAAGAAAATGACACTGGAAAAGTGTCCCTTTTCTTCTGCTATATTTATATTTTTTCGAATGGAAATACTGCACGACCTTGGTTGTGCAGTATATTCATCCGACAAAACGAATTCATATTTTCGCATAAAAATGCAGTAACCTTTTTATTATATGCTCATTTTCTACATCTACCTAAGGCTTAATTTAATTATATAAACAAATATGCGCTAAAAGAAACAAAGTAACTGAATGTATGCCATATTCCAAACTAAACACACAACGGCAGATTCCTTATTAAACAACATTATTATTGTGTAAAGAACTTAGTCGCGCTAGACAAAACTTTAATAGATAATGGCGTTTTGGTTGACTTAAAATTGAAATTTGGAGTCTTTGTGAATGAATACGTATTGCAACAACTTTTCCATTTAATCTGATTGTGGACTGGATTTATACGTGCCAAGAATACATGAAGTACATAGGATTTTAGCGGCGATGGAACAGCGTATTGACATCAGCAACTGTGTTTCTGTTCTGTCATTGAATGTTTGAAATCATAATGTGGGGGAAAATATGAAGTATTTCAATTGCTATTATCAAAAACATGTTATGGAACATAATGTTTATTTCATTTTGAGTTCAGTAAAGAGGATGTAATTGCACTTCGAAAATAGTCATGTAATTCGGATTTGCAGAATTAAGAAACTACATTTTGAGGAAATTCGGGATGTAAAACTAAGTATATTTTTGCCAATCTTATTACCAGCTAAGGAAGACAGTTTATGTCCTGTCCCTTGCATGTTATTATGGACCGAACAAATTTACGAAATCTGGCGTCAGTTCCCCTCCCCCTTCCGAAACATTGTATATAAAAGTTACCACGAAAGCAGCTGGTATGTGGCTGTCCACGAAGCATCTGCTTTTGTTCATTTAGAAACAAATTTAATCAACCAAAACGTAAAGCGCCTAATACGTGAGATTTATTTACAAATCAAAAGTTCTGGCGTCTGCATCCATAGTTTGTTTAATAAAGAATAGTTCTTTTTTAAGTGCAATGTGAAGAACTCGCGAATGCAATTTCGTAAAACACTGAACAATTCTGACAATATAAGGCTCACGGAGAAAAACATTGACTCTTCGGAACACAGTAGATACTCACGACCCAGTAGATTCGCGAGATTCCTGGCAGGTATGCCAGTGTCAGTGTTTTTAAGGATACATTACATTTGAAAGTAGTCGAACACAATTTTGCATTATATCTTTTTTTGATAACCCCTTCTCACAATGAAAATATATTTTTTATTCCTTTTTGTTTCTCTGTGCGTGTCTGCACGTGCTTGTATGTTTACTTGTGCTTTTAGCAACCTTGTGATTCGACATAATATCATTCGAAATTTATTGTTGTCTTAACTCAGTCTCAAAGTTACACAATGGTTAGGCGACACCTTTGACGTTGAATGGTTTATTCAATAATACTGCTGAAGGTAGGATTGTTGCATTTTATTTAATGTTTTCGACACAGATTACGTAATACGTTACAGAAGTACATCTCCAGCATTACAAAGTTCTTTCCTCTAAAGATTGATGAACCAAATGTTAATCACAAGTTTCTGGATAACTCGCGTCAAAATAAAATACATCAGTGTCTTTCCCTATATTTTACAAACATCAAAGATAATATTTGTCACGTCATGTAAAAACAGTATACCATATAGCCAGGCCAAAATATACCAACGCATTATTTCAGATGATTGTCAATTACAAAATTCGTTGAATAAATTAAAAACATATTTCCAGATTAGAAATTATCCTTCATTTATGTTTGGTTCTAAGCTGAGCAAAGCCTGTAATCTTGCTCAACACGAGGCTGTAAACACAGCCGAATGTAAAACAGAAAAATATAATTCCTTTCACAATACAATATAATCCTTCATTACCTAATATAGGTCGTATAATTAATAATAATAACTTTTTGAAGTGTCTGGAGTAGATATTGAGACGAACCAGATAGAACTGAGTTACAATAGTCCAGTGTTGAAAGTGCTAATGAACACACAAGTGATTTAGCCGCATCAACTGAACGATATTTGCGAATGGAGCTGATGCGTCTCAGCACAAGATATGCAGCCTTGCATAGTATAGTCTCATAAATTTATCAAACAAAACCAGTGAAAAAATCACTTAAAAAATCTTTTATAGAAGACCCAATAATTTCCCAGATTTTCCAATTAAAACTAAACAGACAGAAGATTAAAAAAGACAATTTTTGTCATCTAAATGTAACATACACCGGTGCTCTCAAAGTGCAAACATAAAAGAATGTACTTCTCTCAGTAGCGCTAATACAAGATAGATATTTTCTCTACATGATAACACTAACCGCATATTATATAATGTGCTTTATTTCATAACCTGTAAAAAAAATGCACTGTACAATATGTTGGACAAACACTTCAACAAGTTTCTAAAAGAATGAATAATCATCGCTTTTATTTTTTTTTAAGTTTATATATAAAGACCTCATTTTTCCTCTAATATTGCAACACACTTTAACACATTAATCACCCTCTACTCGAATTTTCTTTAATGCCAATGGATATTGTGCATGGTGACATGAATAGACTCATAAAATCAACTCATTTGATTCATAAGTTAGATACTTTGTATCCTAATTGCATGAACATCAAGTCACTGTATAAAATTGTATTATATATATATGTATATATATATATATATATATATATATATATATATATATATATATATATATATATTGTATAACTTTTATAACAGTATAATTACATGTATGGCTGTTTGTTTCTATTTTATTTTATTATTTTAAAGTTACTTATATAATCTTTCGTAAGTAAATAAGTAGACATAATATGGTGTAGGAATTAGGCTCTGTCAAATACGTCTATGCATCATTGGCATGTCGAATATATACGGCGAGGGTGAAAAGGAGAGGTATTATTCTAGTCCCTGGCTTAATATATAGTATTTCAAAGGCAGAGTATTGAGTGGTCACGTGGTACCAGTATAACTGAGGTTTTACTAATTACAAATAAACAAGCTTCACCCAATGCCTGAATTTATGTGCAGTAAAGCTAAGATGTATTCCATTTAGTTATATAATCTTCTTTCATTAAAATGTAAATGTTTGATTTCTGTACGTCACGTTTGTCATCAAAGATGGAAACTGACACAATGCCAGCCATATTGGATCATGTTTAAATCCAGAGAGAATGCCGAATGGATAGTATCCTGTTTGGATCTGGTATTTTGTAAAGTGCGTTGAAATTCTTGAACGCGCGACAACAGTGATTTGCAAATGGGTTCTTCTCTAAATAGGTTCATAGCGTATACATCTAAGTGAGGATAGCTGAATTCGTTTCTGAATATAAAAAAGAAATGCGATCTTTGCTTCCGTTGTTTTGCATTCGGCGCACTACATCAATTTTTAATTAATTCGTGACAGGACATATTTTTTAAAATACTTGTCTTCGTGTTACATTTTGCATTATTAGACTTCTTTACGTGTCTGCCAGATCCCTAAACTTACGTAAATGAAGATATTCCAGATATCAAGAAACTTGATCCGAATTGTAGTTCTCCTATTATAAGACCTATGGTAGAACACGCTAATAAACTGTGGGACTGTTGAGAATGATACGAATCAGAAAATTCGAAAGCTTGAACTCAGATTAATACGGATTGCAAGTAATGCGAACTTCTTGACAACCTTTGTATGCTAAAACTGGACGGTAAGAAACAGTCATAACAAGAACACATGCTAAGCCTGTTAATATGTATCAAATAATACATAACTACATATCGGAATCTTTTTAAGACAACCACTATCAAATCCCGCGTCTTCTTTAAATAATTTCATGAGTAAATATTTATATCCCTCTGTCTTCGACTGTGAAAAAGTCGTTGTTTATATCGGCATTAATGCAGTGCAACGCTCACCTGTTTCATCGGTTATAAACGTCTCGACTACCAATATAATGAGGAGCACTATATCAGTTACTGGAAATCGTTTCTTAGATATACTTTTAAAAATACCTGTTAAAGAATGTAGTGCCCTCCGTGTGGATCTGTGTCAAGTTTAACTTTCACCTTCTTTATGCTCATATGGTAAAACTGTTAGCGCTTTATTTAATTGATTGTCCACGTGTTCATCTCAAGGCAAGAACTTAGATATCACCTTTTAAAAACATGCACCCACACCCACCTCACCCCCTAAATCCAGTTATTACGCATAACCATCTTTTACAGGTTAACCATAATCCTACTGAGAAAAACTATTTTTGCATGCTCAGAGGATGTATATTGAATATATTGAAATCACTGAATTCATTATCCATGTTTTTTAAATTTATATATATATATATATATATATATATATATATATATATATATATATATATATATATATATATATATATATATATATATATATATATATATATATATATATATATACATATATATTGAGAGAATATAAATCTTACGATGAATAACGGTCATTGAAAGTGAACAAGGGATTGTATGTGTTATGGTTTAATTAAGTCAAATGCAGTTCAAAGAAACTGACAACGTAAAGTGGAAAACTAGTTTTTTCGACTCGGTGAAAATGATGAATGACGTTCTTGTATAATTAATACTAATTTTAATGAGTCAACTACGGATACGAACATGTTAAAGAATATTGTGCAAACGATGACAAAATTAAAACAGGATATACAACAATTTTAGCAGAGAATATATTATTATTCGACCCGTGAATGGGTGGGTGAATATATATATATATATATATATATATATATATATATATATATATATATATATATATATATATATATAGAGAGAGAGAGAGAGAGAGAGAGAGAGAGAGAGAGAGAGAGAGAGAGAGAGAGAGAGAGAGGGGTTGCTGTTTATGAAAGAATTTAAAAAGGTTCTCCTTAACAGAAAAAAGTAGAATAGACGGAAGAGGATATGTAAAGATGGATGGATGAATGGAACTACAATAAAACTACATATTTGTGATCCAACATATATTCAAAATATGAAAATTTGTTTCAATTCAACTTACTGTATAGTGTTTGTAATTTCTATTTTTCTTTGTATTTTTATTTTCTGTGGGAAGGGATGTAAAATAAAATACCACTCCCAGCATTCCTCTAAAAAGATGGTTTCGTATAAGAATACCAAAGAAGAACAATGTTAAAAAGAACAAAAACAACAAAACAAGCCAGAACTATTATAGATAATACAGGAGATAAAAAGCTAGAAAATACGGTATGCATGACTCAGATGATAACACTTTGAGTCAGTGCTGATCCCAATAGAAATTTCATATAGTTCTATCTTTTCTTGCTGGTCAGAAAATTAGCGCATCTTTAATGAATACATACGCACCACCATTAGCCTCGGTGAGAACAGATGATTCGTTTAACAATACACTGCGTTTCAGTGTCAAACTTTTTCTCACTTTTCAAGGTCTTTGGATGATTTTGCTGTGAAAGAAGGAGAATCTTGATAATAGCATACCTGAGCTAATCATTGTGATTTGAAGATTCGATCTTTAAGATAACATTCTAAGTGTGACCGACTAATTTTCCGACACTGACAAGGTTCTCAACTCTTGCACACATCTAAAGATGTTGCCTCAGATTGAGGAAGATATAGTATGTACAATGAATGGTACGGTTGATAGTATTACTAATTCAATGGTTTCCCTATAATGATCAGCGCATATTTTGTATAACGACGTAAACAAAATTCTTTCTTCCATCTTGGAAATATGCTATTTTGAATATTTGATATTTTGGTACAGTGATCGTATGACATTTTTCAACGAGGTCATTCAGACTCCAGTGACAATAAAACATGCAATATGAGACGTAAATTTGAAATCAAAGCGATTTAATCTTGTAAAACCTTTATTTCCCAGTTCTGAGTGATTATTCCAATTTTAAATTTTCAAGTAAAAGTAATAATTACGCTTAGATAAAAGAAACGCAGATGTATTGGCATTTTGATACCTCGAACATATTCCAATCAGTTCGAGACATCGATTGAACTAGATTAACTATCATTATAAATTCTATGTCAAGTCTTAGAACAAGTTCGATATGTGTTCGATCCAACCGTATTTTAACTATTAAGAACCTACTACAAATATTCGCTTTGATTAAATTGAATTCGGTTATGTTTGCTCTTCTCAAATGCCGATGACGTTTTCTTCATGTCCATTTTATTAATGAGCTTTGACTTTGCGATTCTGATCTGGTAAATTCTTTACTCATCGCATTCTCCGCTATCTTATCTACAGCAAATAAGACAGATGTGTTCTTAAACATCCTTCTGAACATCTTTTTCATTTATGTGCTCGTCACACTGTAGCCTCCCTGGCCTGTACAATAATATAGGTACACAGGTGGGGGTTATTTCAGATGGGCTGAAGCATGCATGTCACATTTTTGCAATTACAAATCTGGATCTAAGTTACGTCTACCTTGCTGTTGACCGTTGAAAAGCCGAAGTAATCTCTCCATACAGTGATATCTTCCTTCGATGGAAATGCGACAAGAGTTTGCATTGTTGAGATGTTATCACTGGGGTCTTCTTTCGACAATAATGTTACTACGAATTGGAAAGCGTAAGAATGGTCAATCGTCCATTCAAGGCTAAATCCTTTCCTCAGAATTTGAGAAAACACTCAAACACTTTAAGACGAATCACTACATTATTTTATTCTCTGCTATGATTGTTATCCGCGATGTTTAGTAGTCCTTTCATGAATCCACGATCAACGAACGTAACTTTTATTGGTCGCATCACTAAAATGGACGTTATGGTCAATGAAAACAAATTTTAAATATATTAGTTTCACTTTGCTACCATTCTCAAAGTTCAGTTGGTTACATCGATATCAATCAATTATGTAGGCAAATTAAACGGGTCGATGAAGAAAATAAACTAAATTGAGATCCAGAAGAGGAAAATACAATGAACTGAGAAGAAAAAAAGAGGAATATCACTGAACTGGGATAATTATGGTTATCTCAAGTCTACCTACACATTTTGGAAGCAAGCGAGAAAAAGATTTCCGTACGGATGCGCGTATATGCTTTTCACGTTGAAGACTATAGTGGAAATCACACATGGATACAAATACAGTGACACATATTCGAAATACTCTCGTGCTTAAAAAATTAAAACAAAACACTGGTTGTCATGGCCTATTACAGCTCAATGTAATGCTCTGGTTGACATGACCTATTACAGCTCCTTGTAATGCTCTGGTTGACATGACCTATTACAGCTCCTTGTAATGCTCTGGTTGACATGACCTATTACAGCTCAATGTAATGCTCTGGTTGACATGGTCTATTACAGCTCAATGTAATGCTCTGGTTGACATGGTCTATTACAGCTCAATGTAATGCTCTGGTTGATAAGGATCATTCCAGCTAAGTTTAATATTCTGGTTGAATGGCCTATTACAGCTCAATGTAATGCTCTGGTTGATAAGGATCATTCCAGCTAAGTTTAATATTCTGGTTGACATGGCCTATTACAGCTCAATGTAATGCTCTGGTTGACATGGCCTATTACAGCTATGTTTAATGCTCTGGTCGACACGGACAATTGCAGCTCATAATGTTCTCGTGACATGGTCTATTGCAGGTCTGTAATGTTCTCGTGACATAGTCTATTGCAGGTCTGTAATGTTCCGGTTGACATGGCAAAAACGTTTTACTACACTGAGGTTCAATTCGTCATTTATAAACCATTAAATGTACTACGTGATTATATTTTAAATTTTATAGTGAATATTAATTTGACAAATGCAGTGTAAATTAAATCAACTAAATTGGTCAGTGTAGATGATTACAACTGGCTGGTATTAAAAATGTATTATTGCATTAAATGTATATAAATGTGTCAGTGAATATACAAATTTCATGGTTACTTTCAAATAGGATCTTAATCGCCTGACTTAAAAATATACTGACTGGACAATGCAACGTGCCAAGCAAATAACAAATAAATAATAACAATTTAATTGCATCTGCAATGACTTAAAGATTCAATCGCAATGTGATTAGATATATGTTATGGAGAAAAAAAGTAAAACCCACGGATGATATATGTATTTTTAAAGATGGTCACATAATTCGAGTGATATTGATACGTTTGCTAAAATGTGTTCTTATTCAAAATGTGGTTAGCTCTATCTAGCAAATCAATAATATTCAAATATATAGATTTTACAAGGTCGACACAAAACTAGAATTCAAAATTACTCAAAAGTGATTGACTTATATAGGATGTACTGGCTGCTATACTGTTGCTGCAGTTGTGGCTATGACAAGCATTGATAGAGCAACTTTTTTAGTTCTATAGCAGATACAAATATAAAACATGTAGTAAGCAAGCCATCTGAGGCCACGAGACCAACAAATATGACATAAAAACTTGTACGCAGTTCAACATGACAAGACTTTGTATCATGGGGATGCTTTAACTTGTTACATCCAAGGGATGGTATAACTTGTTACATCCAAGGGATGATATAACTTGTTACATCCAGGGGATGATATAACTTGTTACATCCGGGGGATGGTATAACTTCTTAAATCCAGGGGATGGTATAACTTCTTACATCCAGGGGATGGTATAACGTCTTACATCCAGGGGATGGTATAACTTGTTACATCCAGGAGATGGTATGACTTGTTACATCCATGGGATGGTATAACTTGTTACATCCAGGGGATGGTATAACTTGTTACATCCAGGAGATGGTATGACTTGTTACATCCATGGGATGATATAACTTGTTACATCCAGGGGATGATATAACTTGTTACATCCAGGGGATGGTATAACTTGTTACATCCAGGAGATGGTATAACTTGTTACATCCAGGAGATGGTATGACTTGTTACATCCAGGGGATGATATAACTTGTTACATCCAGGGGATGGTATAACTTGTTACATCCAGGAGATGGTATGACTTGTTACATCCATGGGGTGCTTTAGGTTTAACAGGTAATTAAAGAAGCCTTGAACCACAGAAAAATGTTGACAGAAAAAAAAACTAAATCTGTCTACGCTTGAAAATTTACACTTGCTCTTAGTGATGTCTTGAGGTGTTTTTGAACAGGTGCTTAGATAGCATTAAATGTACAATTAGATAATGGGGAAATTCCTAAACTGTGTGATCAAAGGTTCATTTATTTACTTCATAATCGATTTCCTGGTAACATATGGACTTTAATCTGACAAAGTTTCAATATTTTATACAAGAAAAGAAAAAGTTAAACGCACAATGCTAATCGCTTTCATCTTACTCTGGGCAATATATATCATGTCTTTTACCAGCACACAACTGTAGACTCAAGTAAAGGAAACATAATCAACACTACCATTTAATAGTACACACTGTTTTTGCTGCGTCTTGCCTTAAATAAAAATGAAGCTAAAGTCGCAATAACAAAACCACACAAGCGTGCAGATCTGATTAAATATGAAACAGTGCTTAAAGTATTGCATTTGGATGTCAGCATCGATGAATTAAAAATGTATCGATAATAACAAAATTTAGTTTGAGGAGAAATATCAGTTAATGCCAGAAAATTTTCTGCTGTACCATTTTTACATCGGACCAAGTCAAGGCTATCCGAATGGAATTCAATTAAAGGGAGCTGTTCGCATTGGGCTAAATCAGTACTATATGTATCAGATTAAATTAAATTAAGGGATGACTAAAAAAATTGATAAGCCATGATAAACCAAAATCAGAAGAAATAACGAAACAAATATTGGAAATATATAAGTCTAAAATTAAACTGCTCCTCAGAAATAAAAGTTGACTTTAAGAATTCCCGAAAATGTTTTTGCTGGATGCAAATCACCCACTAAAGATGCTGCACAACAGAATCTCAGTAAGAACGACTTAGTTTTGCTACATTTTATTGTATAGATTTAAAATGGTACAAGACTTACAATGAGTTTTACATTGGATTTAATATAACAACGTATGTCTATTATATAATAATTTAATCACAACGAAGCCGATCTTTACATATTGAGAGAAGCACGTTCATGTCATCTCGAGGGGAATGATGCAATAATGATTCTACTAATAACCAACAAAGTAGCCGTTTTGCGGAATGTTGTATAAAAAGAGATAGCAACATCAAATTGTGTTACTATCAATACAATGTTTCATTTACCAACACATAAACACTTAAAACTACATTTGTGGATTGTTGTCCAAAGGTCAGTAATGGCATATTTAAGAAAGAATACACGTTGTCATAGAGTAAGTACAGAATGGCAGCAGAATATGTACTCGCTGAAAATACTCTCATCGCTGATGATATACAAAAACAGAATGGCTATAAAAACTGTTTTCACTGACAATATTGTTATCACAGCTGATATACAAAGAGTCATCCATCTTTATATTTTTTTCCTAATCCACTTTTTTAAATCTTTATATGAGCCTCCACTAAGCAGTTGCTATCTGAGCGGTTGATATATGACGGTTGATATCTGAGCGATTGATATCTGATATCTGGGCGGTTGATATATGACGGTTGATATATATGATCACTGTTAAATAATGGTTAGGTTCCTGTTTAAATACTGCATATTGGTCCTCCTTAATTGTTTTCTAGCTGAAAGAATCCTGTAGGTGATTATAAATGTGATGTCTGCTTGCTTTGATATTGATGCATAAGGTATCGAAGTCTTCATTTTTACTTTGTTTTAGATACTAGGAATATTACTAAATAATACTTATATCTGAGCTGCACCCCACCCCAATGGAATGACTATTATTTGTTCAAAATATCTTTATCTACTAACCGCGATCGAATATTGCCATCACTGTAATTGGACTCCGAAAACTATTAATTCGCTTGTATCCTCTTTCTATTTTTATTATTATCTTGGCACACTGTAGTTTGTTCGAAATTTCCACAAGGGACCAGCTCCTTCCTAAAGTCATTTTATCCTCCTTGGTCGCATCGCTGCTTAAACACTACAACATCTTCCAAGGACACATTGCTGCATACATAATACAACTTTAATTAATTTGCACCGCCCCCTCTTTACTTTTCTCAGCTTATATTACTTTTTAGATAGGGGCCTCTAGCTGTCAATTACGGATCACTGCCATCTCACCTCTGTCTGCGTGGGTTCGAGTCTAAGATTCGGCTAATGTAGTTATGTGAGAAAGCTTGCCAGTAGCTTCTCGTGGGTCAGTGGTTCTTTCCGGGGGTTTTCTGGGTTCTTCCTCCACCCATAATACTGGCCGCCATGTATAGCCTATATTGTGCTGAAAAATGGCGTTAAACCATAATTTTTTTTAAAAAATTATAGATATATCGCGGAATGTTTTCCAAGTGATTTCGATTTTATTTTTAAAGAAATACAAAGCCGTCCTTGGCAAGAATTGAACTTGCGACCGGTCTATCTGTAATCCCGCTCGATAGACCTAGACCTAATAATAAATTATCAACATTTTGCAATCATAATTGATAAACGCATTACTTATTTACTGTCTTTCGTGTGTTCTGTTCAAGACCAAGCAATTGAGCTATTGATTGTACGCGTGTTACACGTGCTCTGCAAGATAACTGTCTTTAATCGATCAGTTGTGGCGATCTTTCAATACTACAACTGCTGTAGCATTCTTTCATATCCAGGTTTTTAAGTAAAATATAAAACAAAACGATGGTAGATCTGCATCAGCAACCACTAATTGTTTCAGTTTTACCGCTCTTGTATACATGTATATCGATATCTCTTTTTAGTATTTGTACATGTGTCTTTGTACATGTTCGCTGGAGTAATTGCTATAATGAGATTACATACATTATAATTTCTTGAAATTTGTCAGCAGTATTTATTTATTTATGAGTTAGGCAAAGCCAACGCGAGGAAATTTTGAACTATTTAAGGTTCCTGTGATCAAATAGTATCCAATTACCTACAGTTAAGGTAAAATTAGCCTATGTCAAATGTAACAGCATGCATTTGCATGCGTGTATGCATCCATGCTCGATCGTGTGTGTAAAAAGCGAAAGTTCAAACGTTATATGTAGACCAGTTCTTTGAAGTGCTCAGAATCCTTTATACTGGTATGCTTCTGTAGCGAAATGATATGGAAACATTTCGTTCAATTTGTTTATTAATTTGCGATCATCAGGATTGATAAATCGGTAGCACAATTTTAAATTCTTTGAATCAAACAGCTTTTCCTTCTGATTCGCTTATAAAAACCTATTTTTCCAAAGTAAGTCATAATTTAAGAATGTTCAAAGAACACCAAAAGTGGAGGCAATGAATGTTATATCTTTAATGACGAATTGGGTGATTACTGTCGTAAATTAGCTATGTTTTTTTATTACCAATTCTCACTCCATTCATGAAGGAAATATATGGTATCGTATAGCTAGCTACTTTTGAATACACGAAATTATCCACTTTATATCTGAACAGAGTTCAAATATTTCCAGATTAATGAAGGTAAGCAAATTAAACTCACATTTAATTATCAGGATATATTGTAGATATTTCAAAGAGAAAATAACCGAAAGCATGTCACTAACAAAGATATGATATTTCGACAACTAACTTCAACACATTACAAAGCACCCCCGTGACAAAAGTTCTTATCGATCTGTCAGAGATATGAAAGACATTTTTGCGTAGCATTTGAACATACACAATAGCCTGAATTAATCAGCTTTTTGGAATTATTTTGGCGGTAAATTAAGATCGATTTCCCTTCGCTTTGGCATTGCGTTTCCCAAAACATTTGTGTCCACCCAGACAAATGTGTTTCAATTTACTGATATGATTTCCTTCTGATACGCTTATAAAACCTGTGTTCCGATCCCTGCACAGTGACTAGGACACCGTTACAGCCATACCAAAGTATATCGACTAGATCGGAAAGATAAGTCACTAATTCTTTTCATGTCATACAAATGAACTTTTGTAAAGGATTTTAATCATCACGGTGTTATAGATTTATATCACAGCAAAAACTACTATATCTTTTGGATGGCATTAGGATGAAAGATAGATTACAGCAGTGTAAAAAGCAAACTTCACTGACAAAAACAAACAATTTTGTACCGTCCAAGCTTTTTCATAATATTTGATAGTACTTTGTTCCTGCTCATCGACAACGCTCAAGGTCATAGGTTCCAAGGAAACGAGAGTGACTTATCGATACAGAAAAATCTGTAAAAACTGATCTTTCAAAAGCAGATGGTGTGTTAAAAGAGACCATAAAACTTTACACGAAATTGATCTGTGTCCACTTTAATAAACCCTTGAAACATTGACTAACTTTCAGCTGCTTACAAATGTTTCATTTGCTTGTACGTGTAAAGTGCAATTGAACCTACGTTTTGAAATATACTGATTATTCGTGCACTAAATGTTGAGATTCGGACTTTAAAATTGACTTTATATAACTTTTACAGAGGGACAAAACATTTTAAGTAGAGTATTATCAATTTTGAGACGTTTTTGTACAAGCGGGGCTTGACCTTTCAAAACAGTGGTCTCCTTCATCATTAGTCTCTCAGTGCAGGCTTTTATGTTACATGAAGTGACTGTTCGTAATATCCTGTTTGCTGGAGACTGTTCTCTGAGTGCCAAACAGTGTTGCCAGATACTTTTTTTCAATTCCCGCCCGTGTACCTTTAAAAAAGCATCCCAAAAATCGCCCAATTTATATTTTAAAATCTGAAGAATAAATAAGAACCAAATACCATAAATATAACAATATTATAACAGTGATACAGTGATAATAGTGCCTCCGCCCTACAGGCTACAGTTACCAGCATTGATATGCTATTGATATGCTAGCTTAATTGAAATTTTAAACTAGAAGCGCGCTTCCTTCTTCATGTTCCAGAATTTCCCCAAAAAATGTAACAATGTGAGATACATCTATGGAGATGAATCCAGAATAATGGATTCATTAAGATTTTTAGATATTATCGTCACTAGCGCCAATTAGAAATTGAATACGGAGAATTTAATAGCAATTTGATGCAGCCCAAATTACGGCGACACAAATCAGAAACCAGCTCAAAAAAGTGCAACCCGCAATCTAAAAAAAAATCATGCAAATTTCGAAAGGAGCCCAATTGGCCGAAAAACCCGCGTATCTGGCAACTCTGGTTCAAATCTGAATCTGACATGCAACACAGTATGGACCATTTCTCATATCGCGACAATTTTAGCTACACAATCAGTATCAAGAAGACAGAGGTGATGCAACAGCCTGTACCACAAACGTCTTGCATGCATACAACCTACCATCACAGTTAATATCCTTACCATCCTTGCAGTAGAAAAAAAGTCTTGTGTATAACCTGCCATCACAGTAAATATCCTTACCATCCTTGCAGTAGAAAAAAAGTCTTGTGTATAACCTGCCATCACAGTAAATATCCTTACCATCCTTGTAGAAAAAAAGTCTTGCATATAACCTGCCATCACAGTAAATAGCCTTACCATTCTTGCAGTAGAAAAAAGTCTTATGTATAACCTACCATCACAGTTATAGCCTTAACATTCTTGCAGTAGAAAAAAGTCTTATGTATAACCTACCATCACAGTAATAGACTTACATTCTTGCAGTAGAAAAAAAGTTTTACGTATAACCTACCATCACAGTAAAAGCCTTACCATTCTTGCAGTAGAAAAAAGTCTTATGTATAACCTGCCATCACAGTAAAAGCCTTACCATTCTTGCAGTAGAAAAAAGTCTTATGTATAACCTGCCATCACAGTAATAGCCTTACCATTCTTGCAGTAGAAAAAAGTCTTTTGTATAACCTACCATCACAGTAATAGCCTTACCATTCTTGCAGTAGAAAAAAGTCTTTTGTATAACCTACCATCACAGTAATAGCCTTACCATTCTTGCAGTAGAAAAAAGTCTTATGTATAACCTACCATCACAGTAATAGCCTTACCATTTTTGCAGTAGAAAAAAGTCTTATGTATAACCTACCATCACAGTAATAGCCTTACCATTCTTGCAGTAGAAAAAAGTCTTATGTATAACCTACCATCACAGTAATAGCCTTACCATTCTTGCAGTAGAAAAAAGTCTTATGTATAACCTACAATCACAGTAATAACCTTACCATTCTTGCAGTAGAAAAAAGTCTTATGTATAACCTACCATCACAGTAAATAGCCTTACCATTCTTGCAGTAGAAAAAAGTCTTATGTATAACCTGCCATCACAGTAATAGCCTTACCATTCTTGCAATAGAAAAAAGTCTAATGTATAACCTGCCATCACAGTAAATAGCCTTACCATTCTTGCAGTAGAAAAAAGTCTTATGTATAACCTACCATCAGAGTAATAGCCTTACCATTCTTGCAGTAGAAAAAAGTCTTATGTATAACCTACCATCACAGTAATAGCCTTTCCATTCTTGCAGTAGAAAAAAGTCTTATGTATAACCTACCATCACAGTAATAGCCTTACCATTCTTGCAGTAGAAAAAAGTCTTATGTATAACCTACCATCACAGTAATAGCCTTACCATTCTTGCAGTAGAAAAAAGTCTTTTGTATAACCTACCATCACAGTAAATAGCCTTACCATTCTTGCAGTAGAAGAAAGTCTTTTGTATAACCTACCATCACAGTAATAGCCTTACCATTCTTGCAGTAGAAAAAAGTCTTATGTATAACCTACCATCACAGTAATAGCCTTACCATTCTTGCAGTAGAAAAAAGTCTTACGTATAACCTACCATCACAGTAATAGCCTTACCATTCTTGCAGTAGAAAAAGTCTTACATATAACCTACCATCACAGTAATAGCCTTACCATTCTTGCAGTAGAAAAAGTCTTACGTATAACCTACCATCACAGTAATAGCCTTACCATTCTTGCAGTAGAAAAAGTCTTACGTATAACCTACCATCACAGTAATAGCCTTACCATTCTTGCAGTAGAAAAAAGTCTTATGTATAACCTACCATCACAGTAATAGCCTTACCATTCTTGCAGTAGAAAAAAGTCTTATGTATAACCTACCATCACAGTAATAGCCTTACCATTCTTGCAGTAGAAAAAAGTCTTTTGTATAACCTACCATCACAGTAATAGCCTTACCATTCTTGCAGTAGAAAAAAGTCTTACGTATAACCTACCATCACAGTAATAGCCTTACCATTCTTGCAGTAGAAAAAGACTTACATATAACCTACCATCACAGTAATAGCCTTACCATTCTTGCAGTAGAAAAAGTCTTACGTATAACCTACCATCACAGTAATAGCCTTACCATTCTTGCAGTAGAAAAAGTCTTACGTATAACCTACCATCACAGTAATAGCCTTACCATTCTTGCAGTAGAAAAAAGTCTCATGTATAACCTACCATCACAGTAATAGCCTTACCATTCTTGCAGTAGAAAAAAGTCTTAAGTATAACCTACCATCACAGTAATAGCCTTACCATTCTTGCAGTAGAAAAAAGTCTTTTGTATAACCTACCATCACAGTAATAGCCTTACCATTCTTGCAGTAGAAAAAGTCTTATGTATAACCTACCATCACAGTAATAGCCTTACCATTCTTGCAGTAGAAAAAGTCTTATGTATAACCTACCATCACAGTAATAGCCTTACCATTCTTGCAGTAGAAAAAAGTCTTATGTATAACCTACCATCACAGTAATAGCCTTACCATTCTTGCAGTAGAAAAAAGTCTTATGTATAACCTACCATCACAGTAATAGCCTTACCATTCTTGCAGTAGAAAATAGTCTTACCTTCACAGTAATAGCTTTACCATTCTTGCAGTAGAAAAAAGTCTTTTGTATAACCTACCATCACAGTAATAGCCTTACCATTCTTGCAGTAGAAAAAAGTCTTATGTATAACCTACCATCACAGTAATAGCCTTACCATTCTTGCAGTAGAAAAAGTCTTATGTATAACCTACCATCACAGTAATAGCCTTACCATTCTTGCAGTAGAAAAAAGTCTTATGTATAACCTACCATCACAGTAATAGCCCTACCATTCTTGCAGTAGACAAAAGACTTATGTATAACCTACCATCACAGTAATAGCCTTACCATTCTTGCAGTAGAAGAAAGTCTTTTGTATAACCTACCATCACAGTAATAGCCTTACCATTCTTGCAGTAGAAAAAAGTCTTATGTATAACCTACCATCACAGTAATAGCCTTACCATTCTTGCAGTAGAAAAATGTCTTACGTATAACCTACCATCACAGTAATAGCCTTACCATTCTTGCAGTAGAAAAATGTCTTACGTATAACCTACCATCACAGTAATAGCCTTACCATTCTTGCAGTAGAAAAAGTCTTACGTATAACCTACCATCACAGTAATAGCCTTACCATTCTTGCAGTAGAAAAAGTCTTATGTATAACCTACCATCACAGTAATAGCCTTACCATTCTTGCAGTAGAAAAAGTCTTACGTATAACCTACCATCACAGTAATAGCCTTACCATTCTTGCAGTAGAAAAAGTCTTACGTATAACCTACCATCACAGTAATAGCCTTACCATTCTTGCAGTAGAAAAAGTCTTACGTATAACCTACCATCACAGTAATAGCCTTACCATTCTTGCAGTAGAAAAAAGTCTTATGTATAACCTACCATCACAGTAATAGCCTTACCATTCTTGCAGTAGAAAAAAGTCTTATGTATAACCTACCATCACAGTAATAGCCTTACCATTCTTGCAGTAGAAAAAAGTCTTATGTATAACCTACCATCACAGTAATAGCCTTACCATTCTTGCAGTAGACAAAAGACTTATGTATAACCTACCATCACAGTAATAGCCTTACCATTCTTGCAGTAGAAAAAAGTCTTACGTATAAGCTACCATCACAGTTATAGCCTTACCATTCTTGCAGTAGAAAAAAGTCTTATGTATAACCTACCATCACAGTAATAGCCTTACCATTCTTGCAGTAGAAAAATGTCTTATGTATAACCTACCATCACAGCAATAGCCTTACCATTCTTGCAGTAGAAAATAGTCTTACCTTCACAGTAATAGCTTTACCATTCTTGCAGTAGAAAAAAGTCTTACCATCACAGTAATAGCCTTACCATTCTTGCAGTAGAAAAAAGTCTTATGTATAACCTACCATCACAGTAATAGCCTTACCATTCTTGCAGTAGAAAAAAGTCTTTCGTATAAGCTACCATCACAGTAATAGCCTTACCATTCTTGCAGTAGAAAAAAGTCTTATGTATAACCTACCATCACAGTAATAGCCTTACCATTCTTGCAGTAGACAAAAGACTTATGTATAACCTACCATCACAGTAATAGCCTTACCATTCTTGCAGTAGAAAAAAGTCTTACGTATAAGCTACCATCACAGTAATAGCCTTACCATTCTTGCAGTAGAAAAAAGTCTTATGTATAACCTACCATCACAGTAATAGCCTTACCATTCTTGCAGTAGACAAAAGACTTATGTATAACCTACCATCACAGTAATAGCCTTACCATTCTTGCAGTAGAAAAAAGTCTTACGTATAAGCTACCATCACAGTAATAGCCTTACCATTCTTGCAGTAGAAAAAGTCTTATGTATAACCTACCATCACAGTAATAGCCTTACCATTCTTGCAGTAGAAAAAGTCTTATGTATAACATACCATCACAGCAATAGCCTTACCATTCTTGCAGTAGAAAATAGTCTTACCATCACAGTAATAGCTTTACCATTCTTGCAGTAGAAAAAAGTCTTACTATCACAGTAATAGCCTTACCATTCTTGCAGTAGAAAAAAGTCTTTTGTATAACCTACCATCACAGTAATAGCCTTACCATTCTTGCAGTAGAAAAAGTCTTATGTATAACCTACCGTCACAGTACTAGCCTTACCATTCTTGCAGTGGAAAAAAGTCTTTTGTATAACCTACCATCACAGTAATAGCCTTACCATTCTTGCAGTAGAAAAAAGTCTTTTGTATAACCTACCATCACAGTAATAGCCTTACCATTCTTGCATTAGAAAAAAGTCTTATGTATAACCTACCATCACAGTAATAGCCTTACCATTCTTGCAGTAGAAAAAAGTCTTATGTATAACCTACCATCACAGTAATAGCCTTACCATTCTTGCAGTAGAAAATAGTCTTGCCATCACAGTAATAGCCTTACCATTCTTGCAGCTACATTGTTGATGAAAGCAACGAAAGAATTGCTAAAGCAAATATGAGATTTGACAGACTACGTGCAAATATGTGTATGTGCACTGGAATCATTCTGAAGGAAATAATGATGGTCTACAAAGCCATTGTGTTGCCAACCCTGCTATATGCATGCGAAACCTTTATGGCGTACAGTCATTATGCCAAGCTGAACATTTTACATGGACTGCTTGAGGAAACCGGTTAGGATACGATGTGAGGACGGGATCCTTGACACCGAGGTTCTCACACGGGCAGGCATTCCAAGCCGCCACTCTGCTAATGAAATCACATTTTAAATGAGCTTACGTCGTCGTGATGTTAATAGAGTGACTACGAACGACGATAATCTTGGGTGAGATCAAGGAGGAAAAAAGATCTCAGGGTGGTCAGAAACCAACGCTTCCAAGATTGCCGCAAGTCATCCTAGAAACATTTCAACACTGACTCTGAGTCATTGGGTATATCTAACACAGAATCGCTCCACCTGTCTCATCCATACTGACTCTGAGTCATTGGGTAGATCTAACACAGAATCGCTCCACCTGTCTCATCCATACTGACTCTGAGTCATTGGGAAGATCTAACACAGAATCGCTCCACCTGTCTCATCCATACTGTTCATACAGACTTTGAACGGAAGATAATTACAGCAGCCGTGCTGATGCGTGAGGATCGTAAATCTCATCATTGTAGCACGTCTTCCATGGATCCAGCAACCACAAGCGGCATCGCATATCCAGTGTGCCAAAGAGAATCCAGAGAACAACTTAACCTCTTTAGCCACTCGCATACTCACCGAGCAAATAGTGACGACATGTTCATCTTCAAAATCGAATACGCTTCCACTAAAAGTGTACCGATACAGAATAACTCTGAGTGGAAACTAGAATTAACAATAAATAATATAAATAATTTAAATAAAAGTTAAAACTAGCTTAATATTAAGTAACTTCTGATGACGTTCAAATGCTGAGAATTATATGTATCCGCGGATTTCAGTGTGATTCCAAATAATGCAAACGGTACAGTGTAGTTGGAAGAAGTGTTAACTTGTAACCTAGCTCTCAAGCAGCCGCACCCGCATCCATTCATACAAGCTCTCGTCCACAAAGAATAATGGATCAAAGTAGAGGAAAAGAATTTAAGCTCTACTTAAGCTCATTTGTTACAAAAAGGGAGTTCAACATTTATCCGTATGCACAAACGTATGCCTAGGCGATAAATACAGTTACTCATAGCACGGATTTGACTCCTACTTGGAAGGAATTACTACGATTTGGATTGTATCGGTATTATTCTTTATAAATTTCTGTCTTATAATGATATATGCCAACATATAACGTGAGACACAGGAATAAACACCCACTTTAATGTTTTGAATATAGGTGTATATTGTAATTAAAATGACATGAATATATCTTACCTGCCTAGTGAGTGAGATCCTAAGCATCCTCAAGTCATTACCTGAAAAACTTTTTTCAACCGTTTTAAGGGATTTGTATGTAAATTTATGACTAATTTCCTTCATATGCCATGCATTTCAAGTTGAAATCCATTTGGTGTTTGCGTCTAGTTAAAGGTTAAATTCTGTCTGTGTGTAAATTCATGTACATTTAATTTCCTTTACTTCTATCTTGTTCCATCCCTTTTTAATTTGCTAACATTTTTATCTGGTAGTAAACCGTCAGTTATGATGTAGTTAATTGTATAACGGCTAAATGTAATCAGATTTATAAGGCAACTGTTGGAGTAGAGTTTAATGTTGCATTGAAGCATTTCTGTGTGTGTGTGTGTGTGTGTGTGTGTGTGTGTGTGTGTGTGTGTGTGAGTGCGTGCTTGCGTGCGTGTTATTTGCTTTCTATTGTGCCGAATCTCTTATATTTGATTATATTCTTTCATCAATGCCCTTGACTCTTCTGTTAAAGTCTTTAATCTATATGCATTCAAATTTTGAATTCTTGAGAATAAATTCTAAGTTGTCAACCGTTTTCAATTTGGTTTGTTGGCTTTTATGACGTAATTTTGTCTGGTGATTATCCTTGACTCACGGTATCTGTCCGACGCAGATCTGGTACATGTTGTTTTTGTTCACCTTCCAATTATTTCTAACCAAATTTTGGAAGGTTAAGTTAGCATGATTTCAAAATGTTGAACGGGTCAGTTGTACGTCATCAAAGTTAATTTTAATAGTGAACATTTTAGAGTGTATGAATTATGAACTCTTCTGTCTTTTACAACTTTGCATAACCAGTCTAAACCGATAAAAATATTCCCAGGCCCACCCCAAAAATTAAAAATATAGATGGAAATCAGATGTAACAAAATAAATCGTTCAAGATACCACATGTTATCCCTGACGAGATTTGGAACAGTATTCTTTAATTTATTTTCTCTGAAATTTAAAAAAAAAATTAAATTGTGAATAGCTATTGATTTAATGCAACAATTGTGGTTGAAAGAACAAAAGCAACCAATACACAGTTCTTAAACAGTTGATGTGGTGTGGACACGTGCCTTCAGTATAGCTCGTCGAATGTACTTTGATTTAAAAACAATCAATTATGTTTGACGGTTATTCGTTAAAAAAGAGAGTTAATTGCAGCTAGAATAATAAAACTGCATTGAAATATATCATTTCAGTCTAGGCGTAATCTTCTATCGCGTAATTTTGAAAAGTATCTAAATTATTGATTGGAAGGAATATACTAATAAAAGTTATCTTTGAACAGTACAGAATTTCACATTGATTTGAAATATTACAAGATGCTGTATTAACAAAGTTTTCATGTGTTTTCTTAATGTTCCTTTCATGCTTTCTTTAAATTTTTTATTTGTTCTCTGTTTGTATGTTTCATTTCCTAGGAATATTTAAATTCTAGTCTAGAGATGTTGGACCGTTGATATTGTTGTCTTCGATAAATTCCAATCATTTTCAAGTTTGACCTTATCCGTTGATCAAAAAGTAAACATCTTTTAAACTAACGTAAAACTTTAGCATATCTGTTTTGGTACTTCTAAGCCTAATAAATGACAGAAGGCGGAGTAGATTTTGAAGAGAATGAAAACAGCATGCACGAGAGATTACTATGGTTATATACAATTAGTACAAACTATCCTAAACAGTCAGACTAAGGTTTTATAAACACATTTGTAAACAGCATCGACTTACAGAATTCATTGCTCAATACAAGATGTTAGCATGTTAGCATTAACCTGTAATTGATGAATAAATCAAATACGCTTAAACTACGTTGACTGTTTGTTAACAATGCAAGTCCGATTTATATATATAAATAAATATATATATATATATATATATATATATATATATATATATATATATATATATATATATATATATATATATATATATATATATATATATATATATATATATATGTGTGTGTGTGTATATATGTGTGTGTGTGTGTGTGTAATGATATCCTTTGATCTTTAATGATTGTAATTGTAGACAATAATTAGATTGTTTAACATGACAGTATATTTTGTATGAAATTCTTCACCATTCTAGTAATTAAGGTTATGTTCAACGTTTGCACTACACATATTTTTATCTGAGTAAGATGAAAAATACGTATTAGTTTCATATTCCATGCAATGTTTAACTTCTATATTATGAAACGTTTTCTACATAAAGTTGTATCTGTCAGGCATTGTCTCTTTAAAGAGTTTTCTAACGATTTTGTGTATTCCAGCTCCATTTGTCCTTTTTTAAATTTTCAGCCCAAGCTTATTTTAATTTAAATATATGTTACTGTTACAATGTATTTCTTTTCAATGTTCTCTGTTTCATTTGCTTGAATGTCAACAATGTCTGACTGCCAATGATCATCCATCTGAAATCTATTTTTAGCAAAATTATTTACTCGCATGCTTGTGTAGGTAGATTATTCTGTTAGGTAGGTAGATTATTATTATTATTATTATTATTATTATCATTATTATTATTATATTATTATTATTATTATTATTATTATTATTATTATTATTATTATTATTATTATTATTATTATTATTGTGTAGGTAGATTATTCTGTTAGCATTCTTTCATTTCGTTGTATCGCTTTGTTCTTGTCCCATTTAACTTGATCCAACAGAAATATAACTGGAACATCGGTATCTTGGCAAAGATATCTTAGATGCTGTTCTTTGTCATTCATTTACAAGTGTGTGAAAACGTCCATATTATTGTATATGACTGAAATCATATGTAGATAATGTCAACAAGCCGTAGCTTAAACATACATTTTTAATCTGAACCATTTGCAAAGTTCTTTGATTCATTTGAAACTTCTAAATTATTTTATATTTATATCAAATTTTGCAATTCCTATCGTCAAATTTAATAGAGGTACTACTTCATATACTTTGGTCACACAGTACTCTTTTAAATCTTATTTTGCCTCTAAATTGTATCTCCATTTCTGATGACATAATTTAAATTGTACTAGAGCGTTAAGACGTACTGTACATTTATCCGAATATAAATTATATATTTCCCCACATCAGAAAAAGTAATGTATTCCTTCTACGTTCGATACCTACTGAAGTCATTCCGCGTCATCTGTCTCTGTTGGTCATTGGGAAGGACACTGAATATCCATTTCCTGGCGTACAAATTCACTAACTTGCCGTTAAAATCCAACAAACCAACACAGAATGCTTTCTTTCAATGTTTTCATCGATGAAATTAATATGTAAAGCTGGAGGATGTTTATAGATACCACTTTTATTGTCTAAGATTCCACATTATCTTTGACCAAATTTTGCCTTTATCCAAAACTATAAAGGAATAAACATTATCTCAAGCACTAACATTTTGTTTTGCTTCCATGCTAGTCTCGTGCAATGTTTTTATCACTTCTCTGCAAACTAATGCATTTATCATAATGTAGCTTTGTACCCTTTTTTACGCTGCAAGCAAAAGAGCCAGTTATTATTACTTTGTGTTTGCTTCTTTATTCGTAAGTTTGCCTGGTCTAGCAGTCCATAGGTTGATGTATTTTGAAATACTAGAATTGCACTTTATTTATTTATTTATTTATTTATTTATTTATTTATTTATTTATTTATTTATTTATTTATTTATTTATTTATTTATTTATTTATTTTACATTGTCTTCGCATACATATAAACATTTAACTCTCTAAATATACATTACATTACTGATAGTAGATTTTAAAGTCTCAATAACGCTTTCTAAGAAAACTGAAAAATAAATACTTTAGCTAAATTAAAGTATTTTCGATGTTTACTTTGTACGATCCGTGAAATACCATTGGAATGCTAAATCGTTGGTACTGCATATCATCGTACAAAAGAATATTGATACAATTATTACATTCGTTGTAGTGGTAAGTGATCATATTTTCATTTTTATGACTTTATGTCAGATTTGTTTATACCTTGCAATAAAACTGAAATTGTAAACCACGTGTTTGAATAATCAAGGCCAATATGCAGTAACAAAATACACTAGGCTGCCATGAGACGTGTTAATTGGCTGTGAAGATACCTACATAGGTTTCTAAGTTTGAACAACTCCGTGTATTAACGCGTGCCTTCTCGTATCATATCACCTTCATTTTAGAAGCCGGGACTCAGTCATGACAGGAGATTCAGTTCAACATCTTGCTTTAAGTATCACGTTTTTGAGACCGAGTTGTTTATTTAAAATCTTGCAATTAAAGTCTTGATTGTAACTGAATAAGAAAAACTGATTATTAACTTACCGTGCATACTTGTCTATAAGTCGAGGCGAACATCAAACATGATTCGACCATGATCTACCGTTGGATCATGCGCCGGTAGATCAGGGTCTATTATGTTTATTATATCGATTACATCAAATTGCATAGACTCTGATGCATATCATATCACAGTGGATAGTTATTTAATCATGAGAGGGATATGATCTGACTGAATGTGCCGTATGTAATCGCTTATAAGACGATACCAACTGCAAACTGCACAGACCCAGATCTGTCGTCGCACAATGTGCCCGCAGATCTGGTTCTGTATAGCTAATTAAGAATAATCAATTGAACAAATAACATAGATCCCGATCTGCATACTCATTATTCGACGGCAGATCACGATTTTTGTTTTTTGCACTTTGACTCTACTTTTACGTGAGTATATAATGTTATAGTAAATTTTGTGTAAATCGCAGAAAATGTTTGTCGATCTTTTGGACAAATAGCTTCAAAACCAGAGAGCTGTGGGCGATCGTATTTGTATCCCATCGTCAACACCGTGAATAATCAAATGTACTAGTATCCAGCTCCTGACTACCCCCACCTACTCCTAGATAACACTTTTTGCTGCATCAGCAATCGCATTCTCTTCGCTTAATGAAACCAATTAATCGGTGTTCTGGATGAAGGACTACATAGTATTTTTTTATCCTAGGAAGATTACTTTGCTTTATTGAATATGACCTGATAATTTAAATATTTAAAATGCTTTATAAACATCATCATTGAATGAATAAGTTGATACCTGATCTCTTTTAAGTCATCAGAACTATCTGTTTGTGCTTCTTTTTAAACAAACATGTTGTTAGGTTTCATATTTTCTTGTTGTAAAGACAATTGTCTACATACAATTTAACAAATTACATAAAGACTGTCCTATATTTTCTAAATAAGGCTTCACCTGTTTCTTGCAACGCCATAACCGTATACATCGACGTGACAAGAGACAGAAATATGATGATTGTTAGATATGCGATTTGGAAACAAAAATCAGAAATTATATTACAGCAAACATCTCTCTCTCTCTCTCTCTCTCTCTCTCTCTCTCTCTCTCTCTCTCTCTCTCTCTCTCTCTCTCTCTCTCTCCGTAACTGCGATCACAGAATACATATATTTATGACATATATAGAAATATGAAGAAGGAAATATAAGACATGCACAGTTAACTGATTTTCACAGCGCAATAAATCTTCGAATTTATGAAGACTTTGTTAGAAAATTTGCTTCTGACACTTTAATGTATAGCCGATTCCTTTTCAGCGGTAAATACCCTAATTTCAGCATTCATCATGAAGACAGTGAGTATAGTGATTAGAAAGGCAGACAAATCAAACACTTTTCTTTTTAGGGACACTGTGTTAAGAAAGTCGAATGTCATATAGTGTATGTAAACGAACACAACATAAAGACCATTCATTACAAATTAAATCGAAAAATTTCAAAAGTATTGGTGAAAGCATTTGATACTCCCACCCCCTCAAAATACGTACACCTCAGTTCTACAAATTGTCCAACGCTCATGGAAGTCCTGTCCAAGCACGACTAGATATATCAGATTGTAATTCACCTAGGGACAACCTATCCAAGTTTAAGGGTTGCGTTTTGCGACCTTTAATCCAATCCCTCCTTCATGCGTTACAAATCCTACTGATTTAATGAAAATGTTGATTTTTTTTCCACAAACATCGATTAATTCCTTCTTTGTATCTTTAGATGTAACATCATTCTTTACAAACATACTGTATCTTCTTCAGGAATTTGTTTCTGGTTATCGTGTCTACATTTATTTAGGTATCTTCATTGAATCTACACACCCTCCCCGATTACATTTATTTAGGCATCTTCCCCAATTAAACTAACCTCAGACTACATTTATTTATTTAGGTTTCTTCCCCAGAAAATCTACCCACCAGGCTACATTTATTTAGCCATCTTCCCCAATGAATCTACTCACCAGACACATTTATTTAGCCATCTTCCCCAATGAATCTATTCACCAGACACATTTATTTAGCCATCTTCCCCAATGAATCTACTCACCAGATACATTTATTTAGCCATATTCCCCAATGAATCTACTCACCAGATTACATTTATTTAGATATCTTCCCCAATAAATATATCAATAGTAAATATTCCTGAGTATCATTAAAATACATGTAGATTACTTTACAGTTGCAAATGCAACAGTGTCCGAATAAATATATCAGTCAGCTTTTATTTAATTACATAACTCTTCAATTTAAGATACGTTATTTTTATCTTCGTCTTACTTTTTCTAAATCATGGACGACAAATTAATTTTAAAAAGATGAAGATCCGTCCACGCTAAAAGTATAGTCTTTAATAAATATATCCACAAAAAAAACTCCAGACTGACTCTGTATATAAGATATACAATTTTATGGCGAATTCATTCCATTCGGCATATTTTTACAAGATATTTTTAGCCTATTTGTCGACATCTGTGTAGACCCTTGCTTCATGCTTTTTCATCATGAACTTCCATAAAATATGAACTATGACCAAAACTATTTTATCTGAAAATGCCGTCTTTATGACCAAAACTATTTTATCTGAAAATGCCGTCTTTGCAGGAATTAAAGCATATAAACAATTTTTCTTTTTTTCTTTCACAAAAGCATAATAATAATAATAATAATAATAATAATAATAATAATAATAATAATAATAATAATAAAAATAATAATAATAATAATAATAATAATACAATTATTATTATTAATAATAATAATAATAATAATAATAATAATAATAATAATAATAATAATAATAATAATAATATAACCTGCTTTGCTTCAAGTGAGACTTTTCACCCAATAATGCCTTCAGTGTTATTCATGTTTGTACATGGATCAAATAATCATGAATTATTTTCATCTTCAAATTAGCATTATAGAAGTTTATTCACAGAATATTAAAACCATCTTGTATCTAGGCCTTTACCTATGTGCGTACGTAGGTATGTAGATACGTAAGGAGGTAGGTATGTTGTGTGTATTTACTCCTATTTCGATACATCACTACTTCAATGATTCAGATTAAATTTGGTCTACATCAACTTTATCGTATTAGTGTCGTAGCAAACGCTCTAGCAATCACCGTTGTAGCGGGGTGAGTGGTGGGCATGTCCAGCAAGGACCACAAAATTCCCATCAAATAACTTTTGTGAGGGAGGGAGCCCTATAATTAAATTTTGCGGAGGGGTGGTGGTGGCACTGTTTCAGGCCAAATTAGGGAAATAATAAGGCAATTGGATTTGCTGATTAACACTGAGTTATTCTACAGAGCAATACCTATGTATCTTTACAGACTTTGTTTAAAATCAGAGTGTGAATGGCAGATGATACATACATTTAAATGGCAGATGATACGTACATTTAAATGGCAGATGATAAATACATTTATCGAAACCAAACCTACTAGTCATTTGTCTCTAATCATTCCTCCGAAGCTTTCCAAATATAAAAGAGATAATCTTTGTAGTCCATCAACCAATATGACTGGTAATTTCAAACATAATTATAATGGCGTTTGACAGATTTTTAAGTGTTTGATGTCAATAGTATACCAAACAATAATTTGTCTCATTTTCAAAATCGCTTTCACTCCTTCAGACGACAATAGTGTGCGATTTTAATTATGCCATTGTTCGACCTGTTCATACAAGAGATTGTATCTGGCATGAAACGTTATTGTTTTAATTTTCACTTTATACCCCACAGAGCGTCTTCAATTATATATTCTTTATATATAGTTGGAACATCCCATATATAGAAATGGTATGCTAATGAAGTTTAATTACAAAATAATAGCCTAACATAGTTAATCAGTGTCCATTATGAAAGGGTCGCTAATTTCGTTGTTATAGGTTTAGTTCGGAAAAGAAAATAAGAATGTAAATAATGAAACTGAAGAACCATTTCAACCTTTATATTGTGTGCTATTGAAAAATGACTCACTGTGACAAATCTGATAATTTGTATAGCATTGTAAGACAATCTTTAAATATTTTTAGGACTATTAAAACATCAGAAGTATGCGTAACATGTTGAGTGCCTTATCATTTTCATAATTTATATTCATAATTTATATTCATAATTTATATTCATAATTTATATTCATAATGTAATATATCCAGACTAGGACTACAATGATAAAATATTTTTGTTTAATTTCAGGTCAAAATATTGCTGTATGTATGTATGTATGTATGTATGTATGTATGTATGTATGTATGTATGTATGTATGTATGTATGTATGTATGTATGTATGTATGTATGTATGTATGTATGTATGTATGTAAACGAACCGTCATTATCAATTCTCTGTTGACGAAAACTAATTCAAAATAGTGTAAATTCAAATGGAATTCAAACTCGTTTCACCGTGAGATCCAATTAATTTTTTAATGTAATTAAGTCTTTTTAGCACATAAATTCTTTTTGTATTAAAAAGAATAACATGTTTAAGCTAATACGTTTTTTTTGAGAGTAAATGAAGATGAGTTCTGCTTCTGTATATTTTATGGGGGCATGCGAGAAAACCTAATGATCCTAGTTGGATGCTAATTGCTGATACACATTGAAAGAATTTATGTTACTTAATAATAACAGTATTGTATTTTTAAAAACAAGTTTGTAAAATGATAAAATGCTAAAGTAGGTCAGCATAAAATGAATGTCAATCAAATTGGACAGCTGGATATAAATCATATAAATATCATCTCGTGACCATAATTGACACATCCAGCCATGACCATGATTGACACATCCAGCCATGACCATGATTGACACATCCAGCCATGACCATGATTGACACATCCAGCCATGACTTTGAAACATCCTCTCGAGGCTGTAACTGACACCTCTCCTAATCATAACTGACACTTCTCATGATCATTACTAACATAACCTCGCATGACCATGATTGACACATCCAGTCATGACCATGATTGAAACAACCTCTCATGACCAAACTTGTAACATCTAGTCATGACCATGATTGAAACAACCTCTCATGACCAAACTTGTAACATCTAGTCATGACATTAACTGACCCAACCTATTGTGACCATAACTAACACAACATGACTATAACTGACACATCCAATTATGACCATGACTGACATTACCTCTAATGACTGTAACGGACACATCTCATGACCATAATTGACACAACCTCTCATGACCATAATTAACACGACCTATCATGACCATAATTAACACGACCTCTCATGACCATAATTAAACACGACCTCTCATGACTATAATTGACACGACCTCTCATGACCATAATTGACACGACCTCTCATGACCATAATTAACATGACCTCTCATGACCATAATTGACACGATCCCTCATGACCATAATTGACACAACCTCTCTTGACCATAAATGACCATAATTCACACGACCTCTCATGACCATAATTGACACAACCTCTCTTGACCGTAAATGAAATAAAATAGATTGCAAATGATCCCAGGCAACTAATTATTTGACGAACTTTGGAAACAATATATTTGTGGTGGTATATTAACGATCTCATTTAAAAGAATGAAGGTCTCTGAAAATAATTACATTTAAAAAATGATAACGTTTCAGAAGAAGCTTGCGTAGATATAAATTGTAATTAATAGTAGACATGAACCCAAAAACAGTTTTATTGTTTTATCGCGGTTGCTGCACAGATGCTACGCCTTGACTGACTTTTATAGTGAAATTCTTTAAAGCGAATTGTGAAAAACGATGCGCGCGTCATTGTCATCGTTTGAAAAGGTTCTTTTGGATAGATCACTTATAAGACGAATGCATCATATGCTGATCTTACCACAAAAGAATAGTAATTTGGCAAAAGGGTCTTTGAAGCTTTAATTAATTGTATTTGACCAACTGAGTGCTAAATCATATTGATAAGAAGAAAGAAAACACATTATAACATCAATAGGTCGATAGTTATATATATATATATATATATATATATATATATATATATATATATATATATATATATATATATATATATATATATATATATATATATATATATATATATATATATATATATATACACACACACACACACACAAACGGTGGCGTGGGGGTAGCAACATTTTCTCTAGGAGCATCCGAAATACACTATCTCTGGGAGTAGTGAACTACACTATGTCTACGAGTAGTGAAATACACTGTTACTTGGAGCAGTAAAATGTCATAAATGCACCTGTGTAAATGTACGTATGTTTATAACTACAAACGTGCATGTATTTCTAGTCATTCTTTGATTTTTTTTTTATCCATCTAAATAATGAGTTTATTTAACTTACAGTGCCTTGATTCTAGAAATCAGTCATGCCATGTTCAAGTACCGTATACTCTCATATACGTCGAGTTGAACTGCAAACTGTACATACCAGGTCTGCCGTTGCATCTGAGTCTATGCAATTTTGGATTAATCGTATAACCAATAATCTGATCTGCCCGCGACCGTAGATCATAGTCGATGTTGCTTGCTGTTCGTCTCGACTTATTGGTGAGTATGCACGGTAAGTTAGTAAGCAGTATCTTTTTAAAAATCCAGACTTTAATTTGCAAGATTTAAATAAACAACTTGGTCTTAAAATACGTGATATTTAAAGCAAGAAATGATTTAGTCCAGGCTTCTAAAATAAAGGTGATATGATATGAGAAGGCACGCGTTAAAATACGGAGTTATTAAAACCAACATCACAGTCTATTACCTAGAATTAATGACGTTGATTTTTTCTTTTTCCTACATATATCCAGGGCCGTAGAAATCGATCACGTGCCATGGGGTAAGAAACACCCTGGCCTCTCTTTGTTCTTGTTATCACAAAAAACTTCTTTCATAAAATAATAAAGCGTTGTTCTGCCCGGGTCCCATCACGGGCCCAGGCCTCGGGGATATATCCCCGGTTGCCGACGCCCCCTCTTGTTGGCCCTGCATATGTATTCTTGCTTATTATTACATTTTTTTTACATTTGTTTTTAATATAATTAAGTCTGTGATTTTGATACTTTTCAGTTTTTGTTACTCTTTCTTTACCCGAGTTTGTCAATTACCTGATAGTAGTTGAGATTTACCCATAGCAGGACAGGAAAAATACTCCGTTTAGACAGGGACGTCAGTTTTATACTTTTAAAAAAAAATTAATACACAACAGTTAGGAAGTTTAATCGGTGGTCCTTATTAATATTAAATTTCCTTTGGAGTCGTATGTATAATAATATATTTTGTATGCCTCGGTATGGCTAGTGTCTTGACAGTAATTTGATAAAGAAAATTCACGACAGGTTAGAAAAAGCAAGTAAAATGGAAGGTTTTCTTGTCGTCATTAGCTATATTAGTTATATTTATTTATTTGCAAAATAATTTCAAAAGTCACAATATGTAATAACAATTTATACCAAGTACGCCAATTAAATCGATATGCTGTTCAATTGATAAGACAGAAATGATGAGCTCATTGTATATACATACTTTGAATACCATTTTAATGAAATTGAGCTTCAAATCTATCTGTTTTCTCCCCAAAGTCCTTTGAGGTTTTACCTGTATAACTGCATTCTTTGTGCTAATTATTTATAGTTAACAATCATTCTGAGATTCGATACATGAATTAACATTCTAAGTGTAGCCAGCAAATTAGTCAACACTGAAAAATTCAATGACTGTTGACAAATGGAACGATTTTAATTCAGGCCATAACTGGTAGGGACTGATAAAAAACTTGTCAGGACTGACTTACTAAAATGTTGTGTGGAATTGTATTAAAATTGGTAAAAGTACACATATCTATTGGATGAGTCATACAGTTGATATTATGAATTAGTGAAATATTATGGCTAACTTTGAATGCGCGCCATTTTTGTACCAACATATCCTAACATGTTTCTGCGACGGAACGTTTCTGGTCTGTCGTGTAACTAAAATTTAGAAAACAGAGCACCTAAACTACACTCCATCGCAAATTTCTTACTAAATGCACATTCCACACTCAACCCCTAAACCAACACTCTGATACTCACTACCCCAACCCACCCACCCACCCGTAGTGACCTAGAGTCGTAATTCAGAAACCCTCAAATATTTGATGCACCTTCCTGCTGTAATAGAACAGCAAATGCTGGATAATACCTTGTGTACCTCGCATCTTTGAGCCTCTTTCCCGAACCCAAAGGGATAAAGATAACAAAGACACCCTTCTTGCAAATGGTTACGCGTGATTTTGATTTGTTAACGTAGCTATAACACTTTTTCAGTCATGTCGCTACGATGTCTGCAGTATGGCAGTTTATAGAGATGTCTATCACTGGGGCATCATGCCACGGACATTATCCTGACACCAGGCCGACCAGTCATAACACTAACTCTTAATGCCGAGAGCATAGCGAGGCAGCTGTTAGTACCATCTTTGGTATGACTCGGCCGTTGATCAAACCCACGACCTCCCGCAACCGAGGCCAACGCTCTAACTACTAGGCCACCGGAGCGGTCCGCAAATGTTCGCCACAGAGCAACATAATAAGACGTTTTGTGAATTTCACACAGCGGTTCTGGAGGATAACTAGGAACGGACAGACGGATAGAGGCACGGATAGACAGAGGGTATCACAATAACCAGCTATTATAAACTGTGAATGTCAGATTTAGAAATGAAATAAATGTATCAAAGTGACGTCTGAATACTGTTGCAAGGATGTGGTTAGGGTGGGGCAGGGGGCAGCAATGGTTACAATAGTTAAATTCAGAATCACCAAAATAACGAGACATTGAAAGCTATGGCATGGTTCAGATCAAAATAAAAGGGACTTGATTAAAATTCCTTTGCTGGTCTCAAAATGCGATATATTGACATCGAATGCATCTCATGCAAGCTATGATGTAGCTTTCTTTCAATACGATGTTTTGTTTTGTTTTTCTGCGAGGAAAAGTACATTAGAACTTGTATTCCTTTCTGGGACAAGATATAAATCCTGAAATTTATTTGTTTGTGGATGTTGTCGTTTTCATGCCTCTGAATGAACAAAAACAATAACGCAGTATTATCAACTTTAAACTCACTATTTACAATCCTATCGATTTGTTCAGAGCCTCATACCAAGCCGACAAATTTCAAGTATTTCTTTCTTTTTTGGGAGTGGAATGGCGGTAGGTTGGGTGGTGGGAGAAAATGACATCTACACCGACCAATGATTCACAAAGTAGTCCCGCAATTGTGTGATGGTGAAGTGGTGGAAACAGGGTGGTGGAAGCATCATTAAAATTTTGTTTTATATTGCAGTAAACGTTAGAAAATGATGATCTTGTTGCAGAGAACCAGAATTCGAACTTATACCTATTGCCTTCTCCGTCTTAATTTTTTAAATTTTATTTTTTAATTCAGGATAATGATATTGCAAATTTCTTGCTATTTAGACTTATGCATATGAGATTTCGCAATTTGTTTTAGAAAAACAAATCTTTGAATCATACAACATGAATATTTGTCTTCCTTATCGCAGAATTAGCCTTTGATGAAAACAATAGACATAATCGGGCCTGGAACAATGAACATATCGAAATTTTAAGATAAATCTTGAAGAATATTTCCCAGTTTATAGTTATATCATAAAGAAAATATCCTAGTTTGAAGTTACATAAGAACGAACATATCCAAATTTGTAGCCACATCACGAAGAGCATACTCCAATTTGTAGTTACATCACGAAGAGCATACTCCAATTTGTAGTTACATCACAAAGAACATATACCAGTTTAAAGTTAAATTAAACAGAACATGTCCCAATTTGTAGTTACGTCATACAGAACATACGCCAAATTTTAGTTACATTATAAAGAATATATCCCAATTTGTTGTTACTTCACCAAGAATATATCCCAATTTGTTGTTACTTCACCAAGAATATATCCAAATTTGTTGTTACTTCACGAAGAACATATGCTAAATTTTAGTTACATTATTAAAAATATATATCCCAATTTGTTATTACTTCACCAAGAACATACCTCAGTTTTTGGTTACATGATATAGAACATATCTCATTTATCTCATCTTGTTAAGAAATCATACATAATATGTCCCGATTTGTAGTTCACACATTCAGAACAAATAAGTTTTTTCTTGTTAAGTCATATGGAGCATACCCCAATTTATAGTTAAGTCAGATAAAACATACCAAGATTTGTAGCCATCATATAAAACACATATATAATATTTTTTTTTTTGGGGGGGGGTTATGATATGATATGATATGATATGATATATATATATATATATATATATATATATATATATATATATATATATATATAAAGCCTGATAATATTTAGAATTTAGAACACACAGCAAATAGTAATACAAGTATCTGAAAATATTTGTCATATTGAACAAATCCATCCCCAAAATAATAGAAGTAAACAAAACTCAATGATATTTTTGTTTTTAATCAGGATAACAATAAAACATATTTCAGGTAGATAAACGAAACTTATAAATATTTTGTAAGTTACTGTTGGAAAATCAATGCCTGTATTACACAGTGACCCTATGACCGGAGTTTTCATTCATTATCATCGACATGCAACCTATATTTGTCTGACAGCTGAACGCACAAAGGCTGGTTTCAGTGATATTAAAAGTTATTTGGATAATTTAATTTTAACAAAACGACTGACTTCACTTACTTATTTGGCATTACGTTCCGTAATACATTTACATTAAACCAGGCAGACAAATGTATTTCTTTGATTGATATGATTTTGTACTGACACTTCCATGGACGCATGTTCCGAACCTTAAGCAGTGATTGGGAAATACGGTATGTGTCATTGTTTAGTATAAAGAAATTTGCTATGGGGCATTGTTTAGTATAAAGCGATATCGAGCTGATTCGAGAGATAAAAAAAAATAATTTCGTTTCAAGTCAGAAAAGGCGTTAAAACAAGTATTTATAACATTTATTTTGCTAGCAGTCACAGTGTATATCTAACTCTGTACTTCCTTTAAGTAAGGTCAGAGGATACAGAAGCACGGGAAATGGTATTATTTTCATTGACAAAACTAATTATAATGAATGCGGTGTCCAGTACATTGTGCCAATGCTCAACAGTGCTTAGCTCCTGTCGCCTAGAAAGGTAGAACAACATTAGTTTGATGACAACAATAATGTCACACCGATAGGTAATGTTCAATTTATTCATTCTCAGTGCCAAATCGACCAATTGCCGTCATAAATATGTTGAGGCGTGTTATCTAAACTAAAATTCACAATATATATTTTAGTGGATATGGACGGCGAAATGAGGCCTAGTGTATCAAAGTGTAACTATATATGTAGTATAAATGTTAAGAGCTCTGTCGTTTGTAGGTTATTCAACCAGCACTAGTTACAGCCATATCGGCAGGCAAATGGTTGATTTGTACCTGAAGGCATTTTATCTAAAGTCAAAAGTGTGAAATAATATACATTGAGATCCAACGACGCGATTAAAAACCCTCATTGATGTCTGTTCCAATGTCTTCTACAGGTTTTTAATTACATACTATTGACAGTGATGACTGGTTCATCTTGAAACACGAGTAAAACAAAATGTTATAACTACTTCAAGAACAGAAAACAAAGAATTCCTTGACTGAACATTTTGAAAGAGCACTTGTTGAACCCAATAGAGAGAGAGAGAGAGAGAGAGAGAGAGAGAGAGAGAGAGAGAGAGAGAGAGAGAGAGAGAGAGAGAGAGAGAGAGAGTGTGTGTGTGTGTGTGTGTGTGCATGTGTGAGAGTGTGAGTGTGAGTGAATAGGATTTTTAACGTCGCTTAAACAATTTGTCAGTCATATCGCTACGATGTCGGCAGTATTGCAATTTATAGTGATGTCTAGCATTGGGGCATCATGCCGCAGACATATAGTATGATGTCCCACCCAGCTACATTATCCTCACACCAAACCGACCAGTCCTAACACTAACCTCTTAATGTTGAGCGCTTAGGGAGGCAGCTGTAAGTACCATTTCTGTAAGTCTTTGGTATGACTAGGCCGGGCTTCGAACCTACGACTTCCCGCTTCCGATGCGAACGCTCTAACTACTAGGCCACCGGAGCGGTCTTGTTAGATAGTGGTAATTGATTCAATTGTTAAAGCAAATGTAAAACAAAGTCGATGATTTCTCAAACATGAATATAGGAAGACATAAATTTTGGTTTGCCACACATTACGCTTCCACCTTGACGATCGAACTTGATAATGAATCTGCTTGGAATCAATGGCACTAAACTCTAAACGTGCTCAATTTATTATTAGAAGTTGAATTTATTGGGGTGATTATATATTTATGAAATTTGGCATGGATTATTATATTATTGTTATTACCATTATTACCATTATTATTATTATTAGTATTACTATTATTATTATTATTACTATTATTATTATTACTATTATTATTATTATTATTATTATTATTATTATTATTACTATTATTATTATTACTATTATTATTATTATTATTATTATTAGTAGTAGTAGTAGTAGTATTTTAAATTTTTTTTGTTAATTAGTATTATTATTTTAATTATTATTATTATATTATTATAATAATTATTATTATTTAATAACTTATATTTGATTATTATTATTATTATTATTATTATTATTATTATTATTATTATTATTATTATTATATTATCAGCTGCAGCTGTAGGAGCTGCATCATGATGATGATGATGATGATGATGATGATGATGATGATGATGATGATGATGAAGACGAACATGATAATAATGATCATTAACATCATCAATATTATCCTCTTCTTCTTATTTTTTTTTCTTCCAATATACTTATTCTTCTGCTTTTGTCCTTTCTCTTAAGAGCCTACAAACTTTCCATGGCTATAGATCTACTGTTACAAAAATGTGAAGCAGGTCCTTTGTGCCATTGAAAACGTCTTCTGACTGTTTCTTAGAGTCTGTAGTACTCATACCACAAGTGATACCATATTGTGATCATTCCAGTCATGTCTAAGCTTTGTTGCAACGCCTGCACTCTGTTCCATTGTCTTGCTGCATTTCTTGGTCGTGTTAGGTCTTTCATGTGGGCTAGGTTCCTCTCCTTGTCAACCAATGGCCATGTTTGGCCGGCCTCTTGCACTGCTTCTCGGGTTTGTTAGCATACCACTTGTCTAACCAGAATTCAATCACATAGTGCAAGTTTTCGGGTATTGAATATAAAGACAGACTATATATAGATTGCTCAAATGTAAATGCTCGTTTATCTTTTTACATCAGTTGTATTATCTGGCCACCCCTGTATCCAGACAAATAGGACATTCCCGCCAAAATAAGATATTCATAGGAGCGACGTAATACAATCCGCCATTGGCCTATGACCTTGACGACCCGAGTCAAGGGATCATAAAGCGATTAACAGCCTGGAACCATTAACTATTGCGAACCTAATATTAATCGCCATTCACTCACCATTCCGGCGCCATTGATTTCTTTAATATTTCTCAATATTATATCGGGCTGGTGATTTGTTTTAAATGACGATGTTTCTAGATTATACAAAGGATTAGAAGTGACTAATTGTTTGACATAATTAACACTATCTTAGGGCTTTTATTTACATTGCAAAGCTTGCACGAAAGAGAATTGTTGTTTAACAATATTCCCGTGTTGTATTCATCACAAATCTATGAAAAATAAAATGACGAACTTTTTTAATTTTGTATTTGTGCGGCTGTCATTGAGTCATTATTGCACAAAAATGTCTGCTTTTTCCAAATTTTAAATCATTTTGCCTGCAATTAGCAATATACGTCACTGTTGGTATTATCATAATGGTAATTAATGAACTGTTTAAACTGTTATCCTTTACGTATGTATTATTACTTTTTTACTTGCTTTAGTAATCACTTAGTTTCCCGTGACTTCCAATTTTAGCCCTTTAACCCAATTAATCAGACATGTACTATCTGACATGCATTCATTCGAGTGTCTGTTAATACAAACTGAAAATAATATAAGATGGTTTGGCTGTATGCGACCACACACTTCTTCTTTTATTGAAACTATTAAGTGACTTCAAAGAGAAATAATAACCTAATGAGAAAGAATCAGACGAGAATAATCTTGCATCTAAATTTCAGTAATTTTGTGAAATTCACAAGGTAGTATTTAATAATTAATACGTATGTTGTACGCTCATTAAAATGCACGATGTATTTTTCAGCATCAATGATTAACAGTCTTTTAATCTGAAATCGTAGTTTGAACATGGTTTGGGTGTTAATCTGCAGGCAACAAGAAATGATAAACGTTGCTTCATTAGAGCATGGATGTACTTTATAAATTTAGGAGAAAGTTTTCATGGCTAAAGCATGACAATTTCTGCTTTTGAATCTTGGCTTTTTTTCATGGCTAAAGCATGACCATTTCTGCTTTTGAATCTTAGCTTTTTTCGGATCTGAATGCTCCATGTAAAATAACCAGTGGGTAATTCGAACTTTTAAGCATAAAATGGTGAAATCGTACTTAGCATGCATATGTACGCACGCCCGCACGCAGGCACTCACATATGTATGTATGTATGTATGTATGTATGTATGTATGTATGTATGTATGTATGTATGTATGTATGTATGTATGTATGTATGTATGTATGTATGTATGTATGTATGTATGTATGTATGTATGTATGTGTGTGCGCGTGCGTGCGTGTGTGTGTGTGTGTAGGTAGGAATTTAGGTTGAAAGATAGGTATGAACATAGCTATGTAGCTAGATAGCTAGGTATGTATGTATGTATGTAATTATATTCCATAAATAATAGGGTCACAATGTTGTTCACTCAAAAAGTTATACATTTCTCGGATGGTGATTATAACGTTTCTTAAATGAGGTCATATCAAAATGTGTCTTAACTGATATCACATCAAATTATTTCTTAAATGAGGTCACATCAAAATATTTCTTAAATGAGGTCACATCAAATTATTTCTTAATCGAGGTCATATCAAAATATTTCTTAAATGAGGTCACATTAAATTATTTCTTAATCGAGGTCATATCAAAATATTTCTTAATTGAGGTCACATCAAAATATGTCTTAATTGAGGTCACATCAAATTATTTCTCTTGGTAAGACTTAATACAGTCCAACTGCATGTACCCAATAATTATACTTGAGTAGATATTTTTAATTGCCAAATAATTTAAGTTTCGGAAAATAAAACGAGTTTATTCCTTTATTAGATTGGCACGGAACTTTACGAATTAATATTTATAGGGTGAATGCACATTTCAAGGGAAATGATTGGATGTTGTCGCAGGAATCGTGGGTGCAAAAATACAAAAATAACAGTCTGCCACTGTAAAAATAAATAATTTATCAATCTAACTCTAAACTTTACAGCACAAAGGAATTAAATATCGTATTTGGAAATACCAGGATTCAAACATTGCATGAAGATAATCTCTAAGTGAGTCTCTGGACTTTTCCCAAGAAATGTGAAGAATGAAATATATCCTATTCTGTTCAGCAGTCAGGTAAACGTGTGGAAATTACAACAACAAAAAAAAAAGACCAAATATGACAAACTGGTACACTTAAGTTAAATGCAAAAGACATCATAAGCTAACGTGTATATTTGTGGTAATTACAAATATCCCATATGCCAAACGGGTATTCCTGTTTTAATTACAAAAATATCCCCTTTGTTAAACGTGTATATGTGTGATACTCAAAAAAATACCATATATGCTAAACAAGGTATACCTGTGGTAATTTAAAAATACTCCATATGCCAAAGGGGTTTACTTGTGGTAATTATAGATAGACCCCATCAATCAATCGGGTATAATTGTGGTAATGACTACAAAAAAAAAACATCTTCGATGCGAGTATTCTTAGGATAATTACATACGACCCCATCTGCCAAATAGGTATGCGTGTGGCATTTACAAAGAAAAAACATATGCAATACGGATACACTTGTGGTAATTAGAAAATACCTTATATGCCAAACGGGTATATTTTTGGTAATTACAAATATACCCCATATACCGAACGGGTATACTTGTGGTAATTATAAATATATCCCATCTGCCGAATAGGTATACTTTTGTGATAATTAAAAAGAATGCCTATTATGCCAAACGAGTATACTTGGGTTGATTACAAAAAGACTCCATCTGCCAAACGGTTAAACTTGTGTTAATTACAAAAGGACTCCATATCTCAAACGGTAACGCTTATGGTATTTGCAGAAAGACCCATGTGTCAAACGGAGACGTAGTAATTACAAAAGACCCATATACTAAACTGGTATACTTGTGGTATTTACAAAATTACCTCATATGCCAAACAGATACAATTGTGGTAATTAAAAAATACCATATATGCCAAACGGGTGTATTTATGGTAATTACAAAAATACCCCATATGCCAAACAGATACAATTGTGCTAATTAGAAAATACCATATATGCCAAACGGGTGTATTTATGGTAATTACAAAAATACCCCATATGCCAAATGGGTATACTTGAGGTAATTACAATATTACCTCATATGCCAAACGGATACAAATGTGGTTATTACAAAATACCATATATGCCAAAAGGGTATAATTGTGGTAATTACAAAAATACCCCATACGCCCATATTAAGGACATTAGTAAAAATAGGAGTCTTACATAATTTCCTCTTGTATCTTGCGATTTTCGGCATGATGTAGAAGTGAAACGGTGGAGGCTATATTATCAAGTATTCGACAGAGTTTAATTCTGAGACTCCGTTGAAAATATGTTTTGTTTTTCTTATATTCTACCTATCTGGCAAGAATCTGTAGAAATTAGCCGAACAGTCAAGAACCCGCACGCCAATCCATTTGGTACTAGTCTATTTGCTTGCGCGGAAATAAAGAAAACTATTTTGTTTGGGTATATACAGCCACATTGCAGCAGAGGAAAACAAATGGCAAAGAAACGATTTTTAAAATTAAATATGACAGGTTACATGTGGTATATAGATAAGTTGGTGTGCGTTATTATATTAGGGAAGTATTAAGCGTCTTCCATTAATGCGCCAGCCGACATGACAGATTGCTTCGAGACTGACATGTGTAAATGGATTTCCAGAGTGAGAACATTAAGCCAAATTTTCTGCGGGATGTTCTTAAGATGGCTTCATTTATTAATCGCATGTGCTTGTATAATGTGCTAATATGCTGTACAAATAATTTCAAAGTCTTTTTCGATTAGGAAGACGTAGCAGAGTGTAAAGCACACCACTTGTTTTAAATGCAGTTATGGAGTTACGTATTCGATGTCATACAAATGACGGTTTGATTAAAGTTTTTTAAAAGTTTATAATTTTAATATTGGATCGGATAGATATATATTCCTTTTGATAAAGTTTTATTATGTACTTTGTTAAATCCTCCCTCCTAATTGGCCTCTTTCGTAATATTTTTGCTCGTGTATCAATATATATATATATATATATATATATATATATATATATATATATATATATATATATATATATATATATATATATATATATATATATATATATATATATATATATATATATATATATATATATATATATATATATATATATATTGAGAGAGAGAGAGAGAGAGAGAGAGAAAAAAAATTTCAAATATACATTAAAAAAAACGGAAACTGCTATCCCTGGATTCAACAATGGTATATTTGATAATATTAAAAGAATTTTATAAAAACTAATAAATAACATTATCATACAAGTCAGAATTATTTAATTCGTACTCTGCATTTTTTTCCGCAAGTAACTCGGAATATACGCGTATTCAAGAATGGAGTCGCACTGAAACTAATTTGCTAGTACCGCCAGAGACACCAGTTGCCATCGATATAGTTCAGACAATAATATCGAATGGCGCATCTACAATGATTGATGTGGTCGTGATGCCAGTCATACCAAGATTAACAGTTGCTGCTACAACAAGTCCACGAGAAAACGGTTTTGCCTGTATCCATAAACCCCTATAAAATCTCGACCCCTTTTATACATCACCAAAAGATGATGCTATAAAGTCGGTGGAATAGGCACATGTGTAGCAGACACAGCTGTATGTCAACCAAGTAATTAAATCTCATTTATGTACATAGTCATGCCGGAATCCTAAGACAGAAATCCATATATATCGAATTAATTATAGAGAATTACAGAAATATATACCAAACAGAACGGAAAGTATCTAGACTCTACAAGACAACGTTTAATGTTATTAGCCAAATTTTATAAATACAAATCAAACGCATTCTCATTCAGATTAGAGATTTTTAATTTGTATTCTACGGTGATTCGAACCCGGGTCCTCGGGTAAATTGCACTTATCGCCTTGCCTGTCATTTCGGATTTCTAAGAATTCAAACTTCGTTATTTATTGTTATATATAGACATACATATTTACGATATTGACAGCATATTATTATTTAAAAATTATTTATTTTGTAGGCATAGAAACACTTTTTGTTGAAGTAGGCTAGATGTTGAGGATATTACATTTGATATAATAATAAGAAAAAAGCACGATTTACCGCATGAAAATAACAATAAACATGTATTACCGCATGAAAATAACAACAAGCATGTATTATCGCATGGAAACCTAAAGAAACATGATAATATGAACATAACAATATACAAGTATTACCGTATGAAAACAGCAATAAGCACGTATTACCGTATGAATAAATATGCATGTATTACTGATTGAAAACATCAATAATAATAATAATAATAATAGTAATAATAATAATAATAATAATAATAATGAGGACTTTGTATAGCGCCTAATCTTTAGAAGCTCTAAGCGCTTTACAACATATATAATTATATGACTACACTACAGAAAAACAAATAACAAAAACAATGAAATTGGAAAACATAAAAACATGCTGAAAACAAATAAGATACAAAGCATTATTAGGTCTCTAAGTTTGTTCCTGCAGTCGCAAAAGGTGAGTTTTAAGAGCACTCTTAAAAGGGACCACTGTTCTTTATGTCTAATTTCAATGGGCAATTCGTTCCACATCGCCGGGCCCTGGTATGCAAAAGAACGTTGTCCATATGACTTCGTTTTCATAGTGGCAACAATGAGTATACGATTGTCAGAAGAGGAGCGAAAGTATCTTACTGGTTTATACACATTGGTTAGGCCGGATAGATATGTTGGACTGGAGTCTGTCATTGAAACATAGCACAGAGAACAAATTTTGTGTTTGAGTCTGTATCGAATGGATAGCCATTGTAGGGTACAGAGCAGTGGTGAGGTGTGCTCTGATCGTGGTACTCTAAAAATGATCTGAGCAGCTGTGTTTTTAACTTTTTGAAGTTTCCGGAGTAGATATTGTGATGAACCAGACAGAATTGAGTTACAATAGTCCAGTCTTGAAAGTACTAATGAACATACACGTGTTTTAGTGGCATCAACTGAAAGATATTTCCGAATGGAACTGATGCGTCTCAGTTCAAGATATGCAGCCTTGCATATGTTTATGACATGCTGGTGCAATGCGAGAGTACTGTCTAGAGTAACACCTAGGTTTCGTACTGACTGTGAGAATTTAATGTTGATGTTGCTGATATTTATTGTCTGAGGTAAATGATGTGAATGAGAAAGTCTTTGTGTTGTGATCAGAATAGCCTCAGTTTTATCATCATTCATCTGCAGGTTGTTACATGTCATTTATGATTTCACATCAGAAATGCACCTCCCTACTCCATGGATGGTAGCATCAACTTCAGTTGGGTGGCTAGACTTGTATATTCGGGAGTCATCTGCGTACAATTGGTGAGACACTGGGTGATGAGCTATGACAATTGAGAGTGGCTGAGTGTATAGAATGAATAAAACAGGTCCAAGAACAGACCCCTGTGGAAAACCACAATATAGATCAACTGAGCTGGAATGTATAATGACAATAAGCATGTATTACCGTAGGAAAACACCAATAAGCAGATATTATCGTGTGAAACATTAATAACCATGTATTACCACATGGAAATAACAATAAGCATGAATTACCGCATGAAAATAACAATAATCATGTATTAACGCATGAAAATAACAATAATCATGTATTAACGCATGAAAATAACAATAAACAAGTATTACCGCATGAAAACATAAATAAGCACGTATTACCGTATGAAAAAACAATTAGCATGTATTACCGTAGGAAAATAACAATAAGCATGCATTGGCGTATGAAAACAACCATAAGCACGTATTACTGCATGAAAGCATCAATAAGCACGTATTACCGTATGAAACATCAATAACCATGTATTACTACACGAAAATAACAATAAGCATGAGTTACCGTAGGAAAACAACAATACACATGTATTACCGCATGAAAACAACAATAAACATGTATTACCATATGAAAACATAAATAAACATGTATTACCGTATGAAAACACACCAAAAAAATGTATTAATGCATGAAAACATCAATAAGCACGTATTACCATATAAAAACATAAATAAACATGTATTACAGCATAAACAGCCATGTTACTGTGACAAATTCAACATCATATTAAATATTAAGTTAAATTATTATCTCTCCCGTTTCAAAAGATTTATCAAACAGATAATGTATAATAATGATATAATACAAAATGGAATTTCATTAAATGTATTAAAAACTGCAGTCATGAATTTGATCTTATCTCAAATGCCAAGATATGTGTAATTTCATTGGTCTGCATTAAATGCATGTAAATAAATGTGCTAGACAATATTAATGTGTCATATCATCAATGTAACAACAGTAAAAAGTAATTTCTCTTCTCTCAGGAGTGGATGAATGGACATTAATTTAAGAATTTAAACTGTTGCAATGGATATGTTCGATATCGCTTGTTAGTTTTTGTATTTTGGCTTATTAATTTACCTAATTCACCCATGATGCAATGTTCTTTCCGGTGAGCAAATTTGTATAGTAATGGCATTAAGCAAAGCTAGGAATGAACCGTGAATAGTATGTGCCCCACTGGTTCTTCTTCATTAATGTGGATAGTAACTGGTGTCTCTGATGGTGCTAGCAAATTATTTTCAATGCTACTACATTCACGAATACGTGTCTGATCCTAGTTGCTTGCGGTCACACAAAGCAATCTCAATATGATCAATAAATAATAATAATAATAATAATAATAATAATAATAATAATAATAATAATAATAATAATAATAATCTGCTTAATAAGTCCAACTAAAACCACCATATAACCTGATCTGTGTAGCACAATGTGTAGGCATATCAGGGACTGTGTTATTTATGTTACTGATTACTATAAAAAAAAAAAAAAACTACTGACACAGATGTGCTATCGCAGTGTGAACAAAATATCCCAATTACATAATACAATACCTTGACTACTTCTTTCATGCATACTACAGAGAATGCATAATTGCAAATATTTTGTTTTTATTTATTTTAATTTATTACACGCTGTCAAAATATTAATACATGTATAGTGCTTTCAACGCGAATATAAAATAGAACTTCAATATTTAGTAGGAAGTGTTTTGTGACTTAGGTCAGAAACACTTAAAAGTGTTTTAACTCTTGGTTCAGAATATTATGCATTGATTTGAAACTCGGTTTCATAAAACTCTAAAGTCTGTAGTCTTGCTGCGGGGTAAGTGGTTTGAAAGCGTTACACATTTTCCTACGATCCATGAAAGCAAAGCGAATAAGAAGTAAGAACTTGTTCTACTGGCCACATCCCCTACTGCTCGCCAAACATGAAGAAAGTCTGCAATCAAGTCAGCCAGTCAGTCAGTCAGTCAGTCAGACAGACATACAGACAGACAGACAGACATTCAGTAATTAAGAAAGTAAACCAGGTAATAGGACTTCTTAAGTTTTTCAGCAACCAGCTTGGTTTAAACGTTAATAGACTGATATTTTAAAACCATCGTATTGGTCATTAATTTCATATTTATTTTTTATTTTTTATTTTATTTATTTATTTATTTTTTATATTTTTGCTTTTCTTATATTTATTTGCAATTAATTAATTAATTAGTTAATTAATTAATTAATTGATTAATTAATTAATTAATTATTTAGTTAATTAATTAATTAATTTATTAATTAATTAATTTATTAATTAATTAATTAATTAATTAATTAATTAATTAATTTATTAATTAATCAATCAATCAGTTAATTAATTAATTCATTATATCCCTCAATATTTTCAAATACTAACTTGTACGTCAAGATATTAATTTTTTTTACATCCATCTCATTATTTAATTTTGACAATTTAAACAATTAATTGTATTCTTTATTTATATCCTCCGTATGAAGTTGTAAATTTTATTTCATATGAAAACAATTTAATTATATTAAGAACTATTTTCAATTAAGTTTTATCTCGTCTTAGGTTTAAAACAACAGCTACCAAAAGTTTAATTAACACGCTAATCGCCATAACATTTGTATTGTAAGGATCTATTCAATTCGATCTTTAATACTTGTTCATTATTATTTTTACCGTTGTAATTACTGGAAATACATAATCCAATCGAATGCCATGTTGCCAACAACTCAGAGACTGATCTGATTACACGTGTGTGTCGTGGTATTCACAGTACTACGCATATTACGTATGTGTGTGTCTTGGTAATAACTGTATTGCGTTTTATTTCGTGTGTGTATCTTGGTATTAATAGCATTACATTATTTTGCCCGTGGGTGTCTTGATATTAACAGTATTACGTTTATTGCACGTGTGTGTATTTCTAATAACAGTATTACATTTATATTGCACGTGTGTGTCTTGGCATTCACAGTTTTACGTTTTATTTCATGTGTGTCCTTTGGTAGTAGCAGTATTACGTTGATTGCACTTGGGTACCTTGTGTGAACCCAACCGATTAAACATGGTCGATTAATCATATTCAGGCGAATTTAAGATTCGTCCAAATATTAAAGTCTAATTATGACCACGAGACGTTCTCAAGAATGTGTGTGCATTTTCTGTATAAACTATGACATTGTTTTTGATCGTTCGACGGTAATTTATGAGTGATCTAAATGACTGAGCTCGTATGGCGTAAGTATTGTATTTCGACCAAAAAGAAAAACTTTTTTACATTTTTGAATCTGATAAATGTACTAGTATATAATCATAAAGCAACCCCACCCCACTCTGATTCTCCATAAAATCAAGACAATTAATCAAATATTTTTGTAATTGTTCAGAGCAGCTGAATTTTGCATAATATTAAATTCAACAATGTTTTTTTTTTAAATTATACGTTACATTAATATTTAATATTAATTCTGTCAAATTAGGAACAAACGCGTATAATAATTTGTGTATGAATGTGTATGCATGTGTTTGTCTTGGGAAGAAATAAAGGAAGCGAGGGTAAAATAAACGTAATATCTTTCAGAAGGACACGCTCGATGTTTTATGTTCTCAGCCTTCGACATATGTGCCTTCGTTGAAAATTAGAATAAATAAATTGAAAAAAATACTTATGTACCGTCAAGCGAAATGGAGAAAAGTAAATTAAACATTAATAACTTGACAGCTATTTTCCGTTATATACAAGAGAACTAGCTTTTCTTTTCGTTTGTCTTTTCTGTTACCAAAATCTTCAGTTATGCTGAAAATTTAAATTTGGCTACAATATTTATGCGAATAGGATTTCGTTTTAAAATTGCCAGTAATGATGCATCATTTGATGTTTCAAAGAAGTAATGAGTTAATTTACTGGTATTTTTCAATTATTTATATAATTATTATCGGTATAAGTTAAATACCAAATACATCGAAGTTATGACCGAAAGACATTAATATAAGACGTCAAGTAATTCGGTTACTTTCTTTTATGAGTTACACAACTTGTCCAAATGCAACAGCCCTTGTCTTTCTGCATCTTAGAGTTAACAATAGGCTAATCGTTCCGAATGATTGTATTAATATAACTATCTCGTGCTTCAATTCCACCAGTGTGGGGTAAAACAAACACCAAACAAAATGAAATTATAACATGTAAATGTCTTATTGTAGTGTAAAATATATGCCTTAAAAATCTATTGCAATATCTGAATTGCATGATGTTATTTAACGGTGCGTCTTGTTTAGGCTGACGACAGTTGCCATTCTGATATAATACGAGCCACAAGGTCAAATTTTGTTTTAGAATAATAATCAGTGTACGTCTATTATAATTCATGCGCAATAATGCCTGCTATCTTTAAAGCTTCATTTTGTCAACCGTGACATTAGTAAGTCAATATTTTTGTCATTATATATTTTAAAAAATACAATCCACCCACTTTTGCTGGGGATCACTTGGTTCAAGCTGATTAAAGAAAATAAACAATAAAATTGGGTGATGATACTCGTTCAACGACAAACGTTTCGCTACGCCCCCCCCCCCCTCTCTCTCTCTCTCTCTCTTTCTCTCTCTCTCTCTCTCTCTCTCTCTCTCTCTCTCTCTCTCTCTCTCTCTCTCTCTCTCTCTCTCTCTCTCTCTCTCTATATATATATATATATATATCCTTTGAAGAAGACTTGCGCGCTAAAATATTCCACTGGGCTTGTGTACAAAATTAATTTTACTCATTTTCAAATATATAGATTGTACAAGAAAAAAAATCTTTTGGATAATTTCTTCTGCAAGGACGACCTGACGACAGGTGGAAACGACCCTGCGTTTTAATTTTGTGCACACCTATAAGACTAATTTTCATCATTCATATAATATAGTTAATCAGGAGTCTAGACTTCAAAGAATTATCGAAAGATTGTGTTAAACTGCACAGTTTTTAAGCTATGTGGAAAATTAACAACAAATGATAATGACAATCTTGATCAACATTCTGATAAAATCTACAGTAGCGTGATTGCAATGAAATATCGAACCAAGCATGAATGCTAATTAGTTAATATTCGTCGTGTCTTGTCAGGAATATTCAAAACTTAAGCTCACTCATTGTTAAGCGGTTCACATGGGAGCAGCGCAAGTATCCGTGTCTTTGAAAATTAATCAATTAAATATTGTTAAATATAGCGGTTTCAGTCTTTAACAGTGACAACATTTGTTTGTTGAAAAGCCAAATATACTAAACGTCAATGTGGGATAGACTATGTACTCGTGTCAAGCCTGAATATATTTTTTATTTTTTATTTTTTTAATTTAATAGTTGTGTGTGTGTGTGTGTGTTTGTGTGTGTGTGTGTGCTGTGTTAATAGTAAGTACATCATATGTAGATGAAATACACACAAAAGAAAAATCGTTCCACTTTTCACACCGGTCGCGCGACCGTTAAACTGGTATACGGGAGATAACTAGGTTGTGCCTCCAGAATTATACGTGTGCACATTTTGTGCGTGTAGAGTTGTAAAAAAAAAAAAAAGACTGATTCAATGTTTACAATGTCTGACAGCCGCTGACTGATAATGATAGGTTCAGAAAAGGATGTATGTATAATCTAGACGACCTGTCTTCGGAACGACTCGAAGCTATGGTTTAAAAACAGAGGGATCCGATTGTCTGTCTGGATACAAAGATCAGCCCTATCAGCATTTCGCAAGCTATATTTATACATGATGGGCACTCTAACAGTTAATATGCATGTAAATGTCGGAGCTAATTAGGATTTTTAATGTAGCTTTATATATATATTAAAATTCAGTCATATCGCCACTATCTCCGCAAACTAGCGGTTTATGGTGATGACTAACAATGGGCTTCATGCCGCAGACACACAGCATCACGTACCAACCAGTCACATCATCCTGAAACAAATTATTATAGGTAAATGGTTTATCTTGGCGGGGATTTGAATCTGCGATTTCCCGCATCATAGGCGGACGCTCTAACCACTTAGGCTACAGGAGCTGGTCATATCTTACATTAGCCTGTCGTCAGCACGTCAGCACTTTACAGTTTCCCACTCTTTACAGTCGTACCCTATTTTACAGCTTGAACAAAATTTACGGTCGTTCAATATTTTAGTTGTCCAATATTTTACATATTGCAATTTGAGCTTATTGGTGATTTATTTACAATGTTAATCGTTAGACAATAGAGTTCTGACGTCAACTGATTAGTTATACCTCACACTGGTTAACTTTTTTCTAATACATTAAAATTTGTGCAAGTCGGCAATATTAGTAGTACTTATGAAAGCTCAAAATGATTATCCAATGGCGATGAACTTCGTTAAAATGATTATCCAATGGCGATGAACTTCGTAATAAAAACTTAAAGCTACTAATACCTAACAGCCGTCATCTGTTGTCTATGTTCTAAAATAGTAGCCCAAAAATGTCAGCACCTCCAGTAAAAAACGAAAAGCGTTCTAGATTATATTTTAATAACATTTCTTGATCTCCATAAGATTCTAATAGAGCGGTGTGATTGGATGACAGATGAGTAAAAATAACCTTTCAATTTAAATTTCTCGATTTTAGAATCATATTTTACGAATAACTTGTTACCTGGAAGCTGGTCAGTTAAGGGAGCACATGTACTATTGCCTGACCCCAACATGGTCGTTTCAATAACGCAATATATGAAGATAATAAACCATGAACTAGTGGATAAGCGTTTTGTAAATCGTAGTGTTTATTTTAGTAAAGTAACCTGACAGTTATTTCGCTCTTACATCTTTTACCGAGCTAATTGGAACGAGAGACAAGTAGAATATGTGACCGATAATTTAACATTTGAGTCTGCATTGTGAAAACACTGCAACCATCAGTGTCTAACAGAAGAAAGTGTTGAAAAGCTGGTCAAATGTTTTTTTTTTTTTGTGATAAAACAATTTAAACGTTTGCTGTTGTTGCTGTGATGAACAAAATTATAAGATTTGGATTTTAATAAAATACATATATACTGAACTTTCTCATGCAACCATATCATCAATTAATCAATAAAATTATAAGATTTGGATGGTCGTTTTAATAAATACATATATACTGAACTTTCTCATGCAACCATATCATCAATTAATCAATAAAATTATTGAAGCTTTGAATTTTTTCTTCCTTGGAAAATTTTAAACTCAATTAATAATAATTTCTTTCCTGCTACACATCTGTATTACGCAGCAAATGTGACATATTGATTGACACGACGTATTATATTAATCTTGTTCCAGACTGGTCTGTAATCAATTCTTTTCTCACATGTTAAACTTCTAACATCGTAAACGAAACTGATTTTGAAACTAACCGACAACCAATTCGCAATCATGTCTACAGATCAAAGGAATTTTGTTCGCTAAGGGTCTGTCATTACGAAGAGAACGCTTTCTTCTAAACGAAAGCATAACTTTGATGGATTTCCTTTTGTTATAGAAACAACGGACTTTTAATAGTAACCACAACCATAAGCATGTACGTGTAAACTGCAGAAATAGTCTTAACTTCAGACTTTATTTCACGTCGATCTCGTTTTTAATATGAAAATATGTTTAATTTGACTACCGCAAGACCTTTTGTTTACGAAGCCTTGGATACTATATTTACAAATGCATATTTGTTGGTAAGCATTACACATATCAGATCCAATTAACGTTCAACATGTATACAGTTAGTAGTCTGTGCTTACCTATACTTTTGACTTAGCTGAAAGTATTTAATTTTTATTTCCTCGACTTTGATATGATGCATTATCAGAAAATTAGTGCTTTTTATTAAAAACATGTTCACTTACGTTCGATGGCTTCTTGTTAGATCTAAAACAACAAATTACACTGAAACATTAGCTTCATGGATTCATCGGTGTGACGTATCCAATACACATTTGAAGAGGGTGGTGGGGTTGTCTCGATTTCAGTTACGTTTGTAAAAAATAAATATTACATTTTTGATAGATTAAAATAGATTAAGTTGGCTCGCCGTCCAAGAGATCATAACACCATTGTAATATTTTTAAATGCCTGGATACATATATATTTTTAAATGCCTGGATACACATATATTTTTAAATGCCTGGATACACATATATTTTTAAATGCCTGGATACATATATATTTTTAAATGCCTGGATACATATATATTTTTAAATGACTGGATACATATATATTTTTAAATGCCTGGATACATATATATATATATTTTTCTCTGGATACTACTTGTATTTTAAAGTTGAAGCAGACGACTGCATTCATAGTTGTTACCATTAACTGTAAAATGCAACACAATGATGATATTTCATAATTTCACAGTGAAAGAAAGATATTTCAACGTGAAATTAATTTTACTTAGTACCTTACCATTACACAGATTCATAGTCGTGTTCAATGATAAAAATGAATAAAAGTTTAGCATACAAGAATTACCCATAGTTATGTATTTCCATGAATAAGGTTGAAAATGAGTAACAATTTAGCATCAAAACTGACTTTTATTTCTGCTTTTAGACTTGTATAATTGCAACGAACTTTAAACCGAATGTTAAGACTAATTGCATTTTTTTTATAGTCATGACATATTTATAGTCATCCATGTAGTAGATTTTATTATTTTAGGGGTGGAGATGGATATTGCACAATCTCTATGTGAGTACGTCATCACCACCACGATATCAGTAATTGTTGTGATCTTCTCCTTGACTTCTGACAGATATTAAATCAGCACAGCAAACATTACCAAACCTAAGAAACCCACATTTGATTATTATAAAAGACTTTTCAGAAAGAAAAAAATGATTGAAAACAGATTCATACTATTCAATAAATTCATATGGATTTCAAGTTACCATCCTTTTTTCAAAAAAAAAAATAGGATAATCGAAGGCGGCAGTGTCACATGTAAGGAATGCCCAGTAACGAATACTCACTGGATAATCATTGTGGGACCAATCAAATAATGGTAATGTCTTGTTGCATGTGATTGGAAACATTAATGCCAAAATCTCTGTGGTATGTTTTGCAGGCCATAATATGGCGCGCGATAGAATGTTGTAACAGCTGCACCACAAATCACGTGGCCTGCAAAGTGGAACAAATCGATTTTACCAAACAGATGATGTTAAAAATGTGTGCTTTGTTTCTAACATTTTCTATCTGTTTTCAATATCCTACCTGGATAAGGACGTAGATCAACGGATAATTGCATAGCTACAGAAAACCACTAATAGCCTATTAATAGGGGGTTGGTGCGATTTTGGAGATAAGTTTCTAAATGCGGTGTGCCAAAATGGACAACAACAAAAAATTTGTTTCTAATCTTTGTGCAAATTATACATATAGCCCGGATAATGCAAGATCTAGACAGTTTATCCGTGATGACAGCATGTAGGATTAGAGTCATCAAATCATATAGCATGCTTGGGAAAGTTAAGTCTCGCCATATGCATCCCATTGTGCTTGATGAGTCATCACGTACATTACCTGTCTCGAGTTTAGTCACGAAACCAGTCCGAGCACACAACTTGAAATCGGTTTCAAATTGTCAAATTTAAAATACTATTTGAAACGTATTTTTTTAATAAAACTTGTACTCCGAAAGAAGTTATGGGAAATGATTGGCTTGATATTGGAGTACGAGTTAGGTGTTTGTCCTCATATTGTTTTTTTAGGGTTTCACTGAGCGAGATTGAAAACTAATATTTGAAATATTTAACAGGAATATGTAATCAGCACACAGTTCGGGAGCATCCAATTTTAGTTAAATACCTCTCTGAATAATTCTTTTTTAAAAATCAGACTGTTTAATTAGTTTTGTAATGATTATCCGCAATTTTAATTATAAATTCATTGCTAGATACAGAAATGCTGTATACTGGGTCAGTTTAAATTCCTGAGGTTCATGACTGAAGTGCAAAAAGAAATATAGGATTTGTCAGAGCTAGTTTATTTTTTTGAGGTTTGATGGATGAACTAACAAAATATATGTAAAATATTTCAATTTTAAGCATTGTTTTAAAGGAAGGGCTAAACGAGCGAAAATTAGCAAACATATTTGAAGCCTGTTATACTGTATGAACTCAGTACTGAAAACAATAAAGCTGTAATAATAAGATTGATCTTTGGAATGCAATTCATCGAAGATATATTTAAGACATATTTATGTGGCTGCAACTATTGAATGTAAATGGAATTGTACAAACGTATTTAGTTTATTCTTAAAATATAATCTTTTAAAATATCATTTGCTTTTGCTGTGAATATTGCTGAAAGGTTTAGATCAAAACTGGTATTTCTTGCATGTAACCCCCCCCCCCAATTAATTGATCAGATTCACCCCATCGACAGATAAAAACGACGATAAAAGATATATTCTGCTTAGGGGAAAATGAGGCTAATTGTGTTTGTGATATGGTCATAAATTATATTAAATAGTATATGTTGTCGTTTTCAAGTAGACTTTAAGAAACAAAGGAATGAATAGGTTAAGTGTTACTTAAACAGTACTTGACTGATCCGAATGTTTTTTTTCCCCAAATATCTCATGTTTTGCAATGATACATTTTTAAAAGTACATTTATAACACAATTATTTGATTTAGTATTGACATTCTGTTTAAACGATTTAACTTAATTGGCACCGTTTGTAAGTAATAATTACAGATTTTCACATTTTTATCGATTGAGCTCTTTTTTTCAATTGTTAACCAACTAGACGTTTTCATATTTACTGTATAAAAAAAGAATTGATGATTACACCCTTAAATTTAAACCGAGTTAATTTGGAGTTAGGGAAATAGATTTTGTGGCAGATCGAACAACCAATGAAATATAATCCATTTCACACGCACTGGCGTGTAGAACACACTTGCTCCTTTGTGGAAATCACTGACTCCTTCGAAGAAAGGAGACGATTAAACGAAAACTGAATAAAGTGATAGCAATCTTCATTACCGATGAAGGGCAATTAGATGAAATTGAGATATGGAAATTGCTGGGACAACCATATAATTAATAGGGCAGTCCTACTTTTTAAAAAACGAATATTGGATTTATTTGTGACGCTTCACAACCGTATCAATGTTTTCAGTTCGAAATTAACATTTGCTCATTGTTTTCTTTATAATCATCCGACAGTACGAATTGTTAAAGATTGTACATGTGTAAGTACATTATAGTAGATACAAGTATCATTTTCATGTTGAACAAATTAATTGTACAGAGAGAATACAAAGTAGAGGGCGGAGAAGTAGTGTCAATCCATCCATCCATCCATCCATCCATCCATCCATCCATACATACATACATACATACATACATACATACATACATACATACATACATACATACATACATACATACATACATACATACATATAATTATAATGTACTGAAAGATTCTGATCTTAAATGATATAAACCTCATTCCTTCTCATATGTTCTTTATTACCTTTCATTTCAATTTTGCCGAAACAATGAATTCTTAGTTGATCAACGTATTTATTATTTTATCAATATTTATATTATCGATATAATAATACAATTATTATTATTATTATTATTATTATTATTATTATTATTATTATTATTATTATTATTATTATTATCGCTATAATAAATATTATTATTATTATTGCTATTATTATTATTATTATTATTATTATTATTATTATTATTATTATTATTATTGATATAATAATAATACTAATAATAATAATAATAATAATAATAATTATTATTATTATTATTATTATTATTATTATTATTATTATTATTATTATTTCTTGCAGTACGATTATTTATTATTGTAACCATTGTTTCTAATATGAATATGAATTTAAATCAATCGCATCCAAGTGGATATTTATTGACATTGCCTGTAACCCTATCAAGGTTAAGTTATGAAAGTTCGTTCTTGTTCTTGTATGACGACATCAAAATACCCAAACTCTGATTCCAATACTGAAATTTTGCTGAAGTGTTTGAAGATTTGAATGTCATTTCTTGGAAACAGTGAAATCTCAATTTAAATGAACGCAAACATTCACAGAGAAAACATGATTTGCTGTGAATGCTTCATTTATACTACACGATTAACATCCAGTGGCGGGGGGAAAAAAATTAAGAACAAGGATAAATATTCATATAATAGTATAGAAAATTGTTCGAGTGTGCCCTCCTGCCAGATTTTAGTTAAACTGCATTTTGACAGTTATATACAGACCACAAAAAGTTATATTGCTAGAAGTCAAAACGTTGCTTAAAGATTTCATTTTAACATATTTAGTTTAATTTGATTAAGGAATTGTTTAAGAAATCACCTTTTGTATCTATCTACTTAATGACTTTAAGGTGCCATTATTACAATGGTTATCTGCCTATTTATTTGATATGTGTCTTTGTGAGAGAAAAAACAAGACCGATCCACCCACCCAAAAAGCGAATGGACTGCGCCCGGTGATGCCCACATACCCACACCATGAAGATTCCCTATGGTAAATAATTATTTCTGGTAGAAAATTAGTTCTATGTCTCCCACATCAATCATATCAATAACGTGAAAAAGTACGAAATTATTTATCGAATATCCGACAGAGTATTAATAAAATATGACCCCGATTGACCCGGATGCACATAAGTTCTTGATTTAATCTATTGCACATATTCGATTGCTTAATATACTCCTTAGTCATGTCCTTGACAACTGTATCAATTTTATGATCATCCATTTTGGCAAACCAGACTTCAATTCGCCTGTGTCGACTAGTACAGGGGTAAATACAGCAATGTTGCTTTGCAAATAAATAAATCTTATAAATGTTTCATAAATTAAATATGACAGGCTACATACGATGTCTGGATCAGCTAATATTCATTATTAGATTAGGAATGGTTTACACCACCCGTCGTTTATTAATGCGCTCGACAGATCACTTCTGCGCTGACACGTGTATCGGATTGCCAAATTGCCAATATTCGGTTAAATATTCGGCGGTATCTACTTAGGAAAAAGATTGTCTTATTATTTTATAATATGTTGTAGTTTAGTTCTGGCCTTCAAAATGTTATATAAAGAAATTATACTTGGAATACCTCGCGCTTTAACTATTACTACTATATGGTAATAAAGTAAGTAATTGTAAAAAGTGAAAAGCAACGAGCTTTGTAAAATTAAAAATAAAATTAACTCCCCAGAATAGAAACTGAAAATGTCAAGAAACGAAACTTTCTATAGTGCAAATTAAGTCTCAAATAATCATAGAATTACAGAAAGAAGTCCTAAAAAGTAAACTTCTGAATTAACGTTAGAGGAAATAAAAATTAGATCCTACGGGGACAGTTTTGCTATGCGTGTGGTGGCCCATGTCCTGTTGATGTACCAACAGTCTTTTGTTGGAGAACAATAATATCCTCCAAGAATTCAATCCTTATTTAACATTTCAGTACAAATTCAAGTCTTTATTTCCAAGAATGTTATTTTTGAAGAGCACTTTGAGAAATATCACATAAAGTAAGTAATTTTAATAAATAAATTTCAGCTCATTGAATTTCCGGAAACAAATAATAATACCTTAAAGCACGAATGACTTATTTTTAAAAAAAATAAGATATGTATTTTAAACTAAGACGTATACAGAGACACCAGATAATTAAATCAATGCAACTTAAATATCGATAAAACCTCTCCTAATGAAGAAAAATAAAGATTTATGCAATAAAGCTTTCTTCTTATTATTAGTTACATATACATGCGATTCACATTTGCATAAGATGACATCTAAAGAATGATTAAAAAACATACATCTATTGTTAATATTGTATTCCTTAAACAACAGACTCGACCTTAGTAATCTCTGATTTATGTTTTTCATGAAATCAAAAGGCATGTGATCATCAAACTATAATAGGAGAAGGAGATGAGCTATGCACTTCAATGTATTGCATAGCCAATACAAAACCAAAACGTTCCTTCTCGATTGTGGAAGAATTTCTCTGGTGCAAATTTATTTTTTTTTGTTCAGAAAAATAGCATACTGGATGATCTGTGCCATTTTTTTAATCTTGAATAAATACTGCTCCACCCCAACATCATTTGCATCAGAATATGTTTTAAATGGTTGACTGAAATTGCGAGCTGAAAACACTGGTACCCTTTTATGTATAGTCTTTAACTTATGAAAAGCCACCTGACATTGTAAGACCAATGAAACTTGATTTTCCTGCTCAACGAATTTGTAAGGGTTCAGCATTTATGGAAAAACTGGAGTAACTATATCCAGCTACACCAAACAAGTAGTTTATTGATCGGAACAGGGATAGCCTTGACCTTAGCACCTATAAGCTTGTCCATATCTCACAATATGTCCTAAAAATGTTACACTAAACGGCAAACTCAAAATTGGATAAATTAATTGTCAAATTTACATCAGTGAATCTGTCAAAGAATTTCCGAATTGAGTGATCCTTCCTGTCGTCGTTATAATTAAACACATCATCGATGCAATCATCCCAATTATCTAGACCTGATGTAATCATGTTCATTAAACGTTCACATGTACAAGACGAATCCTGTGTCCCAACGTTTGATAAATACTATATGGAGCCAGGAATGACGAACTTTTCTTTGCTCTTTCCGTCATTGGAACATTCCAGAATCTTTTCAAAAGGTTACATTTAGTGGCATATTTTGAATTTCAAACTTTGTCGATAAGGTAAGAGATTTTTAACAATGAAAACGCCAAATTGTTTACCTTTGTATAATATGTGTACATGTGGAAATTTTTTTCTGGTTTCAGTACAGGTACAAATGGTTACTTTTACCTGGTGCTATGAAATCATTCTCCAGAAAAGAATGAATTTCTTTCGTGAAGCATTCGTGTTTGAGAGGGTTAATTCTATACGGATGCTGTTCCACAGGTGTGAGATCTTCAATTTCAACATCATGATAGATTTAACTTGTTCGTGTGGAATATCTCGAAACAAATACTCATATTCAATTAATAGCTGTTTTAGTTCATTATGTTTGCTGTTGCCGCATATGTGAAAGGTTCTGGACCCAATTATTCATAATTTCTGAAGTCAGCAGATTGGTTACATTAAAGGTACTACATTCTGATTGCATTCCATCGCTTCAATCTTTACCGTATGGGACATGTATAATTAAATTGACCACGTGATTTACTATGCTATCTCTATCAACATACTCTTTTAATATATTTATACGGCAAAGTTCTTCGCCTATCAGGAGTATTAATGATAAAAATGTAAAACACTCACCTTTTCTTCAATTGTTTAAGGACCATAGTAATTAACCTAATTAACCTATTGTATCCTTAAAAAGTTCAAAGGCAAGCCACAGCAACCGACCAAATTTAAACACTGTTCCTAAAAGATCGAGACAAGTGGAGCACACAATATAATGGACTCTTTATTAAGCAATATTTTACTACCGGTCCGTGTTTAGATAAATCTGTGAAATATCTTTACAATCCGCCAAGGTGTAGATAGGGTCAACACATCGGAACCGTTTCTGGCTTCCCGTTTTCTGATGCCGCTTTGGTTCCAGAACAGTGGTCTGCTATTACGGCATATTTTGAGATAAATTTGGATCGTTTGATTGTAATATCATTGGAAACCAACAGAATACATATCCGGATACTTGTTTATGGTATTAAGCGGCCCATGGCAGAAAAAAAATTATTTTTGCGAAGCGTTGAAAATTTTAAAAGTTTTATTTTTATTCATTAAGAGGAGGTATTACTAATAAACACGGTAGGTCTCAAGCTTCCAACAATTTGGAATATATCCATGTATATTTCATATATCTGAGTAACCTCTATTTACCGTACGAAGCCTCAATTCAGGAGACCTATCTGGTCGTTTCAGCCATATCTGTAGTATCTGCAATGATCGGTTTTTAGGCCAAATTATCCCTCAAATATTTTGCGCATTGACCCCATTTCGGTCAACGGCGTTAGTGTACAAAAATCGATTTAATAACCTCTAGAAGTTATTTCATATTTATATCTATATTGATTTTCATTCAGAGAAGCAAAAATAGTGTTTATGTCTTCTCTTCAAATTATGTATCAAACTTGTTTAAATGAACGGTGTCATGGCAAGATTATATCTGTATGAATTTAGTCTTAGAAAGCTCTATTCAAAATAATGACAAAGAATGATGTAAACAATGATATGGGGTTGTTTAACAAATTTCCAGTTTTTTAGTATTTATTAAGCATGGCAATATTCTGTTGAAATAATTTATACAAGCAATTTATACAAACATGAAACAGTTGTCAAGAATATCCAACAGTTGTGTTAAATTTCATGACAATAAATATGGGTTCGGGAAAAGGGTACACACATTCCGCAGCAGGCTGACGACACGTGTGATTTGGTATAGCTTTCATTGTTTGTCCTAATTAAAACTGAAGCTATAAACATGTTTTCTGGCGCAATCCAGAGTTGTAGACTGTTCATTTTCATGAAATTAAGTAGAACCATGTTTTTCTAAAAATTTACAAAATTGCATTTTGAGAATTGTCCACCCCCCACTCCTATCATGTCACAAAAGTACGCCATGCTGCATCACAGAGACAGTTGAGACTGAATTTTTATCATTCATGGATGCATCTCCATTGAAAAATAACTCCATTTACTTGCAAAAACTGGTATTTCAATTTTCATGTCCTATACCTAATATGAGTTGTCTGATGTTTTCGTAATATTTACCAACGTTCTTGGCTAAGCAACACCCATCAAATAACTGCTCCTCTTCTCTTGCAAATTCAACATGAATTGGTCAATTTTTGTTTAGTTAATAAACTCTTGTTGATAGGCTTCAGGTACCAACTAATAATTCTAAATAATAACACGATGATACTTTTTGTACTTTCGGACTTTATTCATTTTGCGTTAAGAAGAAATAGCATGTATAAGCTAAGTCTACATCATGACAGAAACTACATTTATAGAATGGCGTATCTGGAATAGCGATGCTTCTATTTAATATTGTTTGAAACATATATATTACATATATTACATTTTTGATAATAAAAAATATGCCTTTCTCATGGGAATGTTTTGGTCTGTAAGCGTTCTTTTACACTTTCTTATCTTATTCTCCTCGTCCTCCATATTATTTTTTAGTCAAAACATGTGTTGGGGATCGAATTAGACATGTTATAAATACTGAATTAACTGAGAATAAAAAAGGATCATTCAACCTCTTTATACTAACTTTGTTGGATCAATGCTGACGAGGATTACATTTTCCTCCCGAATTATGTAAATATCTAAGAGTTTAATTTTTTTCTTCTCAGTTTATCGTGGTATAAACTATCAGTGGCCGAATGACAGGAAATAACGCCCGAAAGGCATTATGTAAGCTGTGTGAGTCAGCAACTTACTGTTTATGCCACGATAAATAAACTCAGAATAGAAAAAAACCGTTAAACTCTTATAACTGCAATTATTTATAATTTTAGTTATTTATTGTTGTTTTTTAATAAAAAGAATGATATTTCCAATCAGTTTTAGGTCATGTTTAAGCTTATAAATTCTTGTTGAGGAGTCTGCTAAGTAGCTATTAATAGAACAGGGTATTCGCAATCTGCAGCCCTATTAGCTACGTCAATATTCAACAAAAAAGTCAACCAATCGTAGGCGATCTAAGCTTTTTAACATTCCACATCACAGTCTTACTATCTTGTCTAAATTAGCATATATTTTTCTGAGTAAAGGTTTATTATTCAAAACAAAGGTCATGTTTTTTTCCTCATACGAAATAATGACTCTTGGATTTTATGCTATCATGAGTTCATTGTGACTTGATGCTATCAAGAGTTCATTGTGACTTGATGCTATCAAGAGTTCATTGTGACTTGATGCTATCAAGAGTTCATTGTGACTTGATGCTATCAAGAGTTCATTGTGACTTGATATCATGAGTTCATTGTGATTTGATGCTATCATGACTTCATTGTAACTTTATGCTATCAAGAGTTCATGGTGACTTGATGATATCATTAGTTAATTGTGATTTGATGATATCATGAGTTCATGGTGACTTGATGCTATCATGACTTCATTGTGACTTTATGCTATCAAGAGTTCATTGTGACTTTATGCTATCATGAGTTCATTTTGATTTGATGCTATCATGAGTTCATTGCGACTTGATGCTATCAAGAGTTCATTGTGACTTTATGCTATCATGAGTTCATTTTGACTTGATGCTATCATGAGTTCATTGTGACTTGATGCTATCAAGAATTCATTGTGACTTGATGCTATCAAGAGTTCATTGTGACTTGTGAATCAATATTGTCCAGACACGTGAGTAACTACTTTTCGCTTATTTAAATCTATTTTCTATCCAGTTGTTCTACTGTTAATCTTTGAATCTTCCTCCTCCCAATCCCTATATCTATATCTACATATAGTTTTAAATACATTTGTAACGAGCTGCAATGAAAGTGCTGTAGCCTGAAATGTTATTGGCAGAATTGAAGTTTTCTAACATTTCTTTTTCCAATCTAGTAAAATAAATAATTTGTATATTCAGACAAACAGGAAATGTGTGTTATTTGATTCTGTCAAATCAATATATCCAATTTTGTAAAATGAAACATGAACCAACCGTTTTTATTTCGTTTTAAAAGCGTATAGCGTGTATGCCTTTTTAGTTCACTGAACCGCTCCTGTCCGCCGTGGAGCGAGAGGTCGTGGGTTCGATCCCCGGCCGAGTCATACCAAAGACTTACAAAAAGGATACTAACAGCTGCCTCGCTTGGTGCTCAGCATTACGAGGTTAGTGTTATGACTGGACGGCCTGGTGTCAGGATAATGTGACTGGGTGGGACATCATGATACATGGCGGCGGCATGATGCCCCAGTGCGAGACATCACTATAAACTGCCTCACTGCAGACATCGTAGCGATATTACTGAAAAATTGTTAAAGCTGCGTTAAAAATCCTAATCAAACGTTAGTTACTTTGCATGTGACTCTATTAGTACAAAGTAGTTCTCTGTACAGTTTATACAGAAATAAACTCCGTGTGGTATGATCACATGATTATGTTTTGATCAATGGAAAACGTCCCTTAATTTATAAAGTGATGTAACTTCGACTATTTTTGAATAATACTGAAAAGGTAATTCAAAATAAACTTTCTTCGTGTTAAAGCGTGTGATCGATGAAGATGATCGACAGTTTAAAAACAGAAGAATTTGAACAATTATTTTCTTTTAGAATGTTTGAATGTAATGCAACGTATTGCATCATCGAACTAATGTCAAAATATGACGTTTATTTACATTAATTAACTGTCCAATGTAATCACAGCTCTACAAAAACATCGCTAGATTATATATTGAAATTGATTTTTATGAACCGTTTTGAATTTTCCTTGTTAGTTTTAGATGTTTTTCTTTTGCTATACCTACAATGCAGAAATGTTCAGGCACCTTTAGCAAGAACAGAAAATAGTATAAAATATTTTATTTGTATTATTTGTGTAAGGTAGCATAGTTCTTCAGAGATTTTTGGATTATTTTGATTTTCGATAGACGCACAATGTAGTTTTCCAATGTTTTGTACCACGGCTTACACCATTACGGTAAAATGTAAAGATTCAGGTCTGACACAATACAATTTGAAGAGTTCAGACCGGACACGGTAAAATTTAAAGAGTTCAGGTCTGGAATGACAAAGCTGGTCAAAGGTTATTTTTCCCACTTTTCAATATCGAAGCAAATCAACATCTTGTGCTCCCCCATTTGCCAGACGTTCGCTACTACGACCCTGACCAAAAGCACATAGATAATTAGAAGGCAACCCTTTGGAACACATGGGAAGAAAGAAGGAAGATGATCTTTTACCAATGCCATGTAAAATTGTTTGTGTAGAAATTGGTGCAACGTCGGGTATTACACAAGACGGAGTACTTGACAGATCCATTTCGCTGATTTCGCCTGGTGGATGGCAAGAGAAAACTCACGAAACATGCGGAGATCGTCTGCAAAATTTGATCACGGTAAATTACGAAAAAGCAACAGCTTATGCTGATGAGTATGAAAATGACATTATAGTATACGTGACAGCCCATGATCGTTTAAATCTTTGAATGTTTAGGAGATGGAGTAATTTACATTGACACCGACTATACAAATACAGGTTCTAACCAAAGGTGATGTGGTGCAAAATCGATTTAAATATTGTACGCCTGAATTCTATTAAATTCTTACCATAACAATCCTCTTTATTTGGCAAATAAGCATCACATAACTTAATCATTGTATGGTAGTTACGAACCTGATGTGGATGTTAATCCTTAATTGAGAAGGATCTAAAGCAATAATGAGATCATTCGATAATGAGATCATTTAGATCGAGCTACCCCTCTACGTCCTTTTCCCCCTCATTAATCATCGCATGCAGTAACATAAAATCTAGAAAATGCTAAATTATTTGCATCGATCTGAGCAAGAGTCAACATTCAGAGATTATGGCAATGATCATATTTTAGACGTATAAGTCGAACATTATGACTTTTCCGTTTGATCTTTTCTTTAATGCTCTAGTCCACTTAAGGGGCCCCGAGGGGCCGAGGAGTCTAAAGCGCTTTCCGTTACGGATCACTGCCATCTCACCTCTGTCTGCGTGGGTTCGATTCTAAGATTCGGCTAATGTAGTTATGTGAGAAAGTTTGCCAGTAGCTTCTCGTGCATCGGTGGTTCTCTCTGAGAGTTTTCCCGGGTTCATCCTCCACCAATAATACTGGCCGCCATGTATAGCCTATCGTGTGCTGAGAAATGGCCTAAAACTCTACAACAACTAGTCCACTCGGAATGTAGTCATTGTATTATATGCATCTTGTATGCATGGCACAACTAAAATATGTTGTTCACAATCAGTATGCACCCTACCGTACATATTCCTTGTGTGATCTAGGCATGCATCCTACCGTACGTATTCCTCATGTGGTATAGGCATGCACCACACCACCGTCCCTTTATCTCGTTTGGTCTAGACATGTACACTACCGTCCCTATATCTCGTGTGGTCTAGGCATGTACCCTACCGTCCCTATATCTCGTGTGGTCTATGCATGTACCCTACCGTATGTATTCCTCGTGTGGTCTAGGCATGTACCCTACCGTACGCATTCCTCGTGTGGTCTAGGCATGAAACATATCTTATATATTTCTCGTGTTATCTAGGCATACATATTACTGTACCTAATCCTCGTGTTATCTAGGCATGTACCCTACCGTATCTATTCTTCGTGTTGTCTAGGCATGTACCCTAACGTATCTATTCTTCGTGTTGTCTAGGCATGTACCCTACTGTATCTATTCTTCGTGCTATCTAGGCATGTACCCTACTGTATCTATTCTTCGTGTTATCTAGGCATGTACCCTACTGTATCTATTCTTCGTGCTATCTAGGCATGTACCCTACTGTATCTATTCTTCGTGTTGTCTAGACTACTAGTTATGCTATGTCCAAATAGCGTATTATTTTAGTACAATGTTACGAATGTAGCAAAAACACTTTCTGTACTTCTTACATATAAATAATGTATGTCAGATCAGCAATTGATCGACAATGTAAAAAAATTCTGTTCTTTCATGTTGTAAAGTTTATATATACTCCATGTTAATCTTTCTGTATAGCTTTTTCTTAGATGTCCGCTCTTTTTTATTAATCAGTGGAAAAACTGTTATTATAAATTATATGAAATTGCACGTAATAGATAATGTGTGTGTGTATGTGTATAATATAATATAATATAATATAATATAATATAATATAATATAATATAATATAATATAATATAATATAATATAATATAATATAATATAATATAATATAATATAATATAATATAGGAACAAGTAACAGGAGGCTCTTATGTCAGCCAATTTTCAACTGATTTTTCCCCATCTATTGAGTATCTTCTAAAATTTTAATTTTAATAAAGTTAGATGTAATCGTATTTTAATTTTAATAACGTTAGATGTAATCGTATTTTAATTTTAATAACGTTAGATGTAATCGTATTTTAATTTTAATAAAGTTTTTAATAAAGTATTTTTGGACCTATGAAATCATATACGATACCAAAGTTTTCTGTAATATATTGTATATCGCTCCTCTGTGCCATGAAAAGTATAAACTTTATTTATAGAAGGATTTCTTATCTTTGTTCTGAAGGATAAATTAAAAGCTATTTGGTTTTCGACCGTTAAATGAACATGTATTATACGTAAATTATAGACAACAGTTAAGTCTCAGGAAAATAAATTTCTGCTCTTCTGACCTGCTGTGATATATAACATTTTTTAAAGCAGCCATTTGTTGTATATCAGAGTTATGCTACAAATTTATTCAACGATGTGACTTATATGTTATTTTATTTGGATTCGTTCTCAAATCAACTTATTACTTTTGTTCAAGTTTTAAAAAAGACTCAAATTAACATACAAACTACTGGTCATTTTGCTTTAAAAAAAAATAGAACAGAAACATAAACAAAGACAACAAAACAAAACAACAACAGCGATATAACAAAAAAAATATATATGTACATCTTGAGAAGGCATATTCTCACGCATGTAATTAATGATGTGGCAAAACTAAGTTCAATTTTGAATACATTCCTATCGCTACATTAAAAAACGAAACTGTATCAATACTTTTCTTGATATTCTCGAAATTGATCTGATTTTGATACAGTGGATTCTTCACGTGATCCGTGTGACGGCTCAGTCTTATTTACAAATGTATAAACGTTACCCTTTTCGGTCCAGTGACATATATAGAAATGTATATGGACCTGACACCAATTTCTGGTTCCAGGTTAATATTTGGTGTGAGATTTTCAACACAAAACATTATTTAAAAACCAGGAAGGCCAAATACATTGAAGATTAAATTAGAAAAAAAGAATGCGTTTCAAATTTTCATTAATTGGTGAGAAATGAGTAGATAATATAAGAGTTATGAAACATTAGATCCTGCAATTTAAGGGGAGAGAGAGAGAGAGAGAGAGAGAGAGAGAGAGAGAGAGAGAGAGAGAGAGAGAGAGAGAGAGAGAGAGAGAGAGAGAGAGAGAGATGGATGGATAGATAGATAATTCTATTAATTTACTCATTTTTATTATAGCATGTAGACGAGCACGAAAATGTACATGTAAAGCCAGATCATCGTAATTATTTGATTAAAAGATTTGCTACAGGAATTATGAAACTAATACAAACACATACCACTAGTTCATATTCTCTTTGTGGTTCGAGATTTGCAATAGTGTACGGTGTCACATATTTTTTCGTTTTTTTTTTCGTTTTAAGTTTTTCTAAAAAAGGTTTTCAGGAGTTATTTGCGATAAACCTTGATACACGACTGTTTACTTAAAATGTCGCCATCTAGATAACACCCTTTGGTAAACCATGATATTGTCTGTTTTCAATTGATTCAGCATACTTGTCTTCCTAGCAAGCATATTGCAACAAAGTTCATATATCTCTTTTAAAAGTATCCAATTTCGACTTCCTTTAAAATTTCAGATAACCTGATAATGAAAAAAGAACATTTGCTAATTGCAAAGGTATTACAGTAGTTAACAACTATGGGTGTATCGATGTAGTAGCTTAAGTTACGAATTTGTATGTATGTATGTATGTATGTATGTATGTATGTATGTATGTATGTATGTATGTATGTATGTATGTCCATCCATATAATAGTATAATATATTCTCCCCCACCGCATCCTGCTCACCTAGAAAAAAAGTCCTGAGGAAGTCGATGACCATAATGCGGCTTTAAATTAGACCACTTTTTAATGACTTAATAATATTGGTATTTCTATTAACACACATTTACTTAAATTGCCAGACTATTCCGATAAGAAATACTTTAGCGTATTATCATATAGTGGTCTAGAAGGTGCAAAAAAGACTCGATTACCTGGAGTAAACTACCAACCACTAAAGCAATTCAAATCCCTCAATACGATGTCATATAGACTGGTTATATAGTTTACGTCATATAGACTGGTTATATAGTTCATGTCATATAGACTGGTTTATGCATTACGGATTACAGTATATTTGCTGAGTTGTTTTTTTTTTTAGCTTAGAGATGTTTGATTAAAGCCGCATAGTCTTGTAAAACTTTTTTTTTTTACAGTGCACAGTCTTGTAAAAGCCCGTAACCAGCGGCAGGCCTGGCCTTGTCCATCTAGAGCAGAAAGAAAACTCCATCAAATGTTGACATTATCTGGCTCGTAAATTTTCATAGATATTAAGTGTCACGCATAAAGCTATCATAGATTCGATTCAAAAGTAAGATTGGAATATAATACAAAGAAAGCAAAATACTATTTATACGTTAACACTGGTTATTTATTATTTTACGCAACAAAAATAAAGATATTTGTGAACACCTGGCTTCACCACCCATTAAAATATCACTTCTTTGTACAATATGATGGAATAAATCCTATATTAACGAAGATTTTCGGTATCTTTTTTGTTTTTAGATTGTAACATATACTTCCTCACCGTGTGGAGTCTCACATCTACGATCTTACTTTTTTGTAAGGTAGCTTTTCTACATAGAAAAGCAGAGGAATGCACTTTGTGTCTTTATCGTTGTTCCTAGGTTTCTCCACTTCCCAGATTAATTATATCAAGTTGTTCCATACCAAAGATCCCTGCTGAAGAATTAGATTAATGGTGGCAGGCGATAAAACCGATTTCAATTCAACGGAAAAATTGGTATCGGGAAAAAGTGTCCAAATTCACCAATATGATATAAAGGAAAAATGTAAACTTACAGATAAAGACTAATTTCTACAGAATAAGAATTATTGCTTATTTCAAAATTTTCTCGGGGAAGGACCCCGAACCCAAACCAGCGGGACGGGGTTACACGCTCCCCCCTATCGTCGCTAAGACGAGAGAGGATACCTTTGTCTTTCTATTATTGCTTAAAACAAAATTGTCAAGCAATGCACTTTTTCACCTTTTTCTTTCTTTTGTTAGGACAAGAGTGAAGGCAAGCAAAATACAAGTAAAGCAATGACAAGAAGGAGCGGTCTCACTAAGCAATCAGTTTTAAAACGTTGTTGTGACGCCATTGTTTAGCACATTACTTGCTATACATAGCGGCCAGTATATCTCTCGTGGAGGAAGAACCCGGAAATATCCCGAGAAAAAAAAACACCTATCCACGGTAAGCTGAATGCAAGCCTTGTTACATAGCTAAGCTTACCGATCTCGAGACTCAAACCGAAGCTGACAGTGGTTGTATATCGGTGATCTGTAAAGCCTTTTAAACCACTCGGCCTCCCCGGACAGAGATCTGAAAAGTAGGAACAATATTGTGACATAAGGATAAAAAATAGCCCATCAAATAACATAATTAGTAATGACTAATGTCAGACGGCATGTGTTATCAAATGTGGGTAACCATAATATACAACAAACAAAACTGCGGCATATTATCAGAATCTCTTCCACTCGTGAAGACGACGCAAGGTTCAGTATTTTGTTTAGTAAGAGATGCATTTCTAGTATGAAACCTAGTTGATTCAATTTTCGCTCTATAACACACAAAGCGGTTTTAATCATATTTGGACAATAGTAGAATTGGCAAACACGTTCCAACAATGGTAATTACATGCTAATAAGTTAATTACGACACAATAATTGTCGACTGTCAGTCGTTGGATTGCATTTCTAATTGTTTAATTACCAATGGTTTGGATCATGAAGGTTGTATGTAGGTTTTATCCTCGAGCTTCTATGGCAGTTCATAGTGACTCACTAATTGTAAACTTTTTACAATTAGGATAAGAACACAATATTTAAATACAATTTTGACTTTTGTGATTGCAATTAGTAGACATTAGAATTTAATTTTAAAACCAATAGCCACTAAATATGCTATTTATCTGTCTCTTCTCTGTCTCTGTCTGTCTGTCTCTCTGTATGTCTGTATGTCTCTGTCTGTCTATCTGTCTCTCTGTTTCCGTCTCTCTGTCTCTGTTTCTCTGTATCTCTGTCTCTCTTTCTCTGTCTGTCTGTGTCTCTCTGATTCGTTCATTCTTCACTTTAATATAACTGCACTTAAAAGATACATGATGACATGTTGCTTATTATTTGCGTATACATAATTATATTCCATTTCTTTACAGCTTTTTCAAGCCAGCATTAACAATCGTTCTACAGACATTCAATGTGAGTCTTATATTATATTGGGTGTATGTATATGAAGTTATGTGCTTTAAGAAGTCCTGGATCCAGTATTGAATCTAACATTCAAAACAAGATTAATTTGACATGAATAGCTCTCCTTTTACAGCGAACACTTGGATGCAATGTAATCTCAATCAGCGAAATCTTCTATATCTATTTCCACTTTGCAAATTACAAAGTCATACTTATATACTTATATACTTATTTTTTACCTAGTTGACAATTATTTCCTTGACCGAAATTTTAAACAAAGCTTTTGAAAATTTGTTTCGTTCATAAACTATTGATATTTTGTGAGGCAAAAACCGTCAGAGTGCATGAATTTTCTTCTCATCCTGTGTCAGTGCAAACAAATGATAAAAAGAACTTCCGATATTTTATAAAGATTTTAGGCCACGACATCGCACCAAGTTATCTTGTACAGGTAATGCATCTAATCGTGTATTTTGTCGAATATACGAAATAAAGGGATGTTTTTTTTCGTCATCACATTTTTTTGAATGGGCTGATGCAGATAACATTGTTGTGTCAGGGGTACTGTAGACAAATGTCAGAATTCGGATAGAACAGACTTCAGATTGTAACATCTATAAACAACAAATTTCAACGCTAGTTATCTTGTAATAATTGTTTTTCTTTATTTTGTTTACTTTTTAAGTATATCATATAGTCTACAGACTTTATACATTTTACGACATTGTTCATCATGATGGAGAGAGAGAGAGAGAGAGAGAGAGAGAGAGAGAGAGAGAGAGAGAGAGAGAGAGAGAGAGAGAGAGAGAGAGAGAACAGAGGGAATGATAGAGCAAAGGAAAAGACGAAGAACGAGTAAATATACTAAGTATTGAAATATGGACAGATGGATGGATATCTGTATATATATATATGTATGTTTGCTATCTTTGTATGTACTTATCTACTTACGTATGCATAGAAGGAAGAACTGAGAAACATTTCGAAAGATAACCTTTGCTAGTGAAATGTAAATATATTTATATAATCCTAACTATTTCGAAAGATCAACTCTGTCAGGGAAATGTAAATATATTTATATAATCCTAACTATTTCGAAAGATCAACTCTGTCAGGGAAATGTAAATATATTTATATAATTCTAACTATTTCGAAAGATCAACTCTGTCAGGGAAATGTAAATATATTTATATAATCCTAACTATTTCGAAAGATCAACTCTGTCAGGGAAATGTAAATATATTTATATAATTCTAACTATTTCGAAAGATCAACTCTGTCAGGGAAATGTAAATATATTTATATAATCCTAACTATTTCGAAAGATCAACTCTGTCAGGGAAATGTAAATATATAACTCGAAAAATCTAAGAGGATAAACTCTGTCGGGGGAATTGTAAATTTATCGTTCGATGAAGTCTGGACGATAAACCCTGCCGGAGAAATTTAAACATGTAGTCCCAACATTTTATTAAGCTAAAGCACAGAGATATTTTAAGACATAGTCCATAATATAGCTAATTATTTGAGAATTTCCACACGAGGGAGCGTAGCTCTAACTTCGTGTTCTCAAATCTGTGTTATGTTTCTCCCTTGTTGTTGTAAAATACCATTTGTAGGCAAATATAAAATTTGATCGATGACATACTAAAGATGAAGAGAGAAACCGGACTCATGTCATGTAAATGTGTGATACCTGATAATATTCCCTAGAAACTGTGCATAGTCCTACAAGGTGATTGGCTACTCGTTAATGACGTCTGCTTTATAATATGCAAGCATCGTGTTCACGAATAAAGCTTCTTTAGATCGAGTACCATTCGCCATTTGAAAACATTTTTTATACAATTCAAAATACATGATAGTTTAGCCTTTTGGGAGAACAATAATCGTGGTAATTTTATTGTTGCAAACATTTGCAGCATTTTTAGAACTGTAAGTGTTTGAAATGATTGATTCGAAAATCTCTTTAAGTGTTTTTGCATACAAAATGATAACCGCTATGTTTCAATATATTATTTGCAAAGAGAAACGAAACTCCACTGAGAAGTGAGCGTCAGAGTTGTACATTTTAAAGAATTTAATGCTTAAGTCCTTTAAATTAAATCACAAAAACTCCCGAAAATAAAATACTTAATTGTCTGATATCCCTGTTTGCATATCCGTATCGCATGCAAGAGTAAAGTTATAACTTTCTAGGCTGAAGCATCATAGCTGCTGGGTTGTTGGTTTGCAGATTTATATGTGGACTTGAAGCGATTAAATTAAACACTTTAATACTTAAAAACTGAAGTCCTTTAAATGAAATCCTAAAAACTCCCGAAAATAAAACACCTCATCGCCCAATATCCATGTTTGCATATTCGTATCGCATGTAAGATTAAAGTTATACTTTAAAGTTGAAGCATCATGGTTTTTGTGGGTTTTTCGATTACTAATTTTTATGTGGATTTGAAGGGATTAAACTAAAGAATTCAATTTGAGCACGTTCATAAACCTTTTTTTATTTTTATTTTTTAAGTTGTTTCGAAACAGGATCGTGTTTTTTTTTAATAATAGCTCTTATTTTTTTGTAATACATACAATTATTTTCAAATCAGTAATTTATCCCATAATAACTAACTTGACTTTAGACCACTGTTTTGTATCATATTTAATAGCTAATTTGCATGACTGGGATCACTTTCTTTAGGGTGACCTAAGTTTGATATTTGATATCTATCATTAAAGTAATGGATCCATTGCAAGTCCAATATTAACACATCTTGACACTTAAAGGTATTTCTTAATCCTTATTGGCACGGTATATATTATGTTTATGAATGAGCGTAATTACTAAAATGAAAAAGAAAATATCAAGTGGAAAAAAAAATACAAAGTAATCAATCTTCAGGACGGAGCAATTATATCAGATTTATATATGAAAATTGCTGAGAAAATATGTAATCAATGGGTCTGTTGTACTATTCTGCAGTTCTGTTTTTTGTTTGAAATCTGCATCTGTTCATCATAAAGTTGTTTGACTGCAGACAATATGTATTATTAAAGCAGATATTACGCATTGCAAAAGCAGGTAAAACGCATTATGAAAGCAGGTAAAACGCATTATGAAAGCAGGTAAAACGCATTATGAATGCAGGCAATAGGTGCTATTAAAGCATGTAGTTCGTATTATTAAAGCATGTAGTTCGTATTATTAAAGCAGGTAGTTCGTATTATTAAAGCATGTAGTTCGTATTATTAAAGCAGGTAGTTCGTATTATTACAGCATGTAGTTCGTATTATTAAAGCATGTAGTTCGTATTATTAAAGTAGGTTGTACGTATTATTAAATCAGGTAGTAATTATTATTAAAGCAGGCAGAACCTATTTTTAAATACGGTACTACGTATTATTTAAGCAGGAAGTATGAATTATTAAAGCAACAAGTACGTCATATTGAATCAGGAAGTAAGTATTATTAAAGCAGGTAGTACGTATTATTAAAGCAGGCAGTAAGTATTATTAAAACAGGTAGTACGTATTATTAAAGCAGGTAGTACGTATTATTAAAGCAGGTAGTAAGTATTATTAAAGCAGGTAGTACGTATTATTAAAGCAGGTAGTAAGTATTATTAAAGCAGGTAGTACGTATTAGTAAAGTAAAGGAGCTAGTAAGAATTTTTTAGGCAGGTGTAATTATCATTAAAGCAAGTATTAGTAACGCAGCTTATACGATTTATTAAAGCATGTGGTACGTAATATTAAAGCAGGTACTACGTATTATTAAAGCAGCTAGCATGTATTGCTAAAGCAGGTAGAAAGTATTATTAAAGCAGGTAATACGTAGTTTTAAAGCAGGTAGAATGTATTATTAAAACAGCTGGTACGTATTATTAGAGCAGGTAGTACGTGTTATTAAATCAGGTAGTACGTATATTTAAAGCATGTACTACGTATTATTAAAGCAGCTAGCATGTATTATTAAACCATGTATTACATACTATTAAAGCAACTTGTACGTATTTTTAATGCATATAGTAATTATGATTAAATCAGGTAGTACATATTAATAAAGCAGCTAGCACGTAATTTAAAGCAGGTAGTAAGTAGTTTAAAGCAGGTAGTAAGTATTATTAAAGCAGGTAGTACCTTTTTTTAAAGCAGATAGTAAGTATTAGTAAATTAGATAGTAAGTATTATTAAATCAGATAGTACGTACTATTAAATCAGATAGTACGTACTATTAAATCAGATAGTACGTACTTTCAAATCATATAGTACGTATTATTAAATCAGATAGTACGTACTATTAAATAAGATAGTACGTATTATTAAATCATATAGTACGTACTATTAAATCAGATAGTACGTACTTTTAAATCATATAGTAAGTACTATTAAATCATATAGTAAGTAATATTAAATCAGTACGTACTATTAAATCATATAGTACGTACTATTAAATCAGATAGTACGTACTATTAAATCATATAGTAAGTACTATTAAATCAGATAGTACGTACTATTAAATCAGTACGTACTATTAAATTATATAGTACGTACTATTAAATCAGATAGTAAGTACTATTAAATCAGATAGTACGTACTATTAAATTAGGTAGTAAGTACTATTAAATCAGATAGTAAGTACTATTAAATCAGATAGTACGTATTATTAAATCAGATAGTATGTATACTATTAAAGCAGACAGTGGGTACTATTAAATTAGATTGTACGTATTTTTAAGGCAGGTTGTACGTATTTGTGAAGTGTCAAATTTTCTATATGCATTGAACCCTAAAGTTAGATGCATTGAGCATTAAGATTGTATCACATCTAAACAGGAGAAGTGTTTGTGAAGGGTTACTATCCGCTTCATCTTATCTCATGTCTTTTTCAAACTTCAAATGGGCCAGATTTCCGTATCAGTGACATTCACCCGGAATATCGTAGGATGGTTTAAAGAAAGAGACAGCGGAACTTCTGATCCATTACAAATAGCTATTCTTCAAAGGGAAAATTTATATAACGTAATTCAGAGATTCTGGCTGACGAAAGAAATAATTGTCTTAGGAATTATTTTTAGAAACCACAGTATATGATTGGACAGAGTGAAATAAAGGTGTACACCTTGGAAGTAATGTGAATTTAAAGTGAAAAATGTGGTCGACATTCTTTAGTCCGCAAGTTCCTGAGAGAGAGGAGGAGAAGTTTGGCTCCGATGAAGCATAGGAAAAGAATAGTACTTTCCTCGTTAAACAATAAAAGGGACCAGGTCTCTGTCTTGTAATATAGAAGGGGTTTAGTGGTAGGACGCACAATTTCTAAAGATAACAGCATTAAGTTATGCAATTTTAATTTCACGTAATATTCTATTTTTGGTTGATTATTTGTTAAATGCAAATGTGGTTCTTATGTCTAGGTTTATAGTATGTATCGTTCATTCGAGTTCACGGAAATGTGTTGATGCTAGAGCTGTTATGCAATTTATTTTATTCAATATCATGGAAATGTGTTGATGCTAGAGTTGTTATGCAATTTATATTTTAATTTTTACAGTTATTACTTCATCGGTAGAATTGATTTCATGTGTTGTGTGGGATATCATAGAGTTATATGACATAACTATGAAACAAGTCCCTTTTGTCTCTTAGGATGGTACTGATTATCGTGAGTTTACGATAACTACCTATCATATTTGCTTTTGTAATGTTTAGATAATCTTGAAGTGAGTAAGGATTTGTGAAATATATACAATAGTAATCGAACATGTGGTAGCATACGGTAAATTTTGATAGACGGCTCCCTTGGTAATTTATGACCTGTTGCTGTAAAGCGAAGGTAAGGTACTACCGTAGTAAGTCTGAGTTTACGCAGTGTCTGGATAGCTAGTGTGTTCTGAGTAACGTAAGTGAAGGAATGTTATGTACATCTTTAAAGTGATACATATAGGGATTTAGGAATCATTTTGTTCTTTAAGGAAACTGTTTTAGTGAGGGAGAGAGGAAATAGTACATTACGAAGACGGAAGTCCGGAATAAAAAGAGAAGTAACGAGTTCAGAGTAAAAAACTAGGAAGTCCAAGAAGGACGAGGCAGTGGGAAGAGAAAGATTCGAGCAAATAGGAAGGTGACGCAATCAGTCGTGAACATTGCGATCATTTCACTACTCGTAATGATGATGAAATAAATCTAAATTAGACAACGCTATTAAATCCTGTTGATATAACTTAAGACGAATTGAAATTACCACTAATAATTTGTTAGATGAAATTTGTTATTTTTGTTATTTTCTTATTTTTTGTATTGCATTATTTCTTCCCAATTATCTTGACCAGTTGTTTAGGCTCTAGTAAACGGTACGAAAGAAAGAGTGACAAGAACAAGCTTTGTAAAATTTAACAAATGTTTTTTTTCTCTGGAAAAAGATTGCAAAAATGGTAAAAGAACTTACATTTTTAAGAATCAAATCCAGTAATAATCCAAGAATAATTCACGGCTAAAATTAAAAAAGTTATAGTAATGAAATGTTCTAATATATTTAAGTTCGAGTCCTGTTGGAAAATCCAAGATGGAACCAATCATTGGACTTTAGGAATAAAGGGTTGTTTACTTCTTCACAAGTCCCATCTTGACCTTGACAACAACCAATCATTTTAAAATAAACTTAAAACATGTTAACTTTTAATCAATGTCTGGATCTAGGTCAACATTACTTGCTTACCATCGAAAATTCAGTCAACCGATTTTCTAAAGAAAAAAGCATTATATCTTGTGAATAAATTTACATTCCAAAATCATGTAATGAAAAGTAAAAAAAGGAATTTAAAACTGACAAACGATAAAGCTTTATTTTAACCTTAGAATAATTATACATGAGGTTTAAGAAAAACATAAGTACTCTTATGAATTACACAGTGTAGATGAAATAATACATTTCTACATACTGGAAAGTGCATCAGCTATTAAATTATCTTTTCCTGTGATTTGCCTGATGTCAGAATTAATATTCATGTAACAATAAACTCCACCTTAGTGGATGAAATTGCAGTAACAGGCACAGGGTATTCAGAAATAGCCTTGTAACATCTATAGGTTTAACACGTTTATATCGCACTGTATGTCCTAGAAACGTTACACTAGCATATCAGAACTCACATTTAGATACATTAATTGTAGAAAAGTTACACTAGCATATCAGAACTCACATTTAGATACATTAATTGTAGAAACGTTACACTAGCATATCAGAACTCACATTTAGATACATTAATTGTAGTAAAGATACACTAGCATATCAGAACTCACATTTAGATACATTAATTGTAGAAAAGTTACACTAGCATATCAGAACTCACATTTAGATACATTAATTGTAGAAAAGTTACACTAGCATATCAGAACTCACATTTAGATACATTAATTGTCAAACTTGCAACTGTGCGTCAGTCAAAGAATTTCCGAGTTCTTGCTAAATGTTCTTTGCAGTAGTAGTTGTAGATGATGACATCATCGATGTAAGCATCCCAATTATCTAGCTCAGAGGTGATCATATTCATCATATGAGACATTGAGACCCTTTCATTCAAAACGGCATTATAGTGTGTGTGTGTGTGTGTGTGTGTGTGTGTGTGTGTGTGTGTGAGAGAGAGAGAGAGAGAGAGAGAGAGAGGAACATGACATCTTTGTGATATCTTTATGTATTCCCGTTTTTATAGATAACAATTTTAAAATACCTAGTCCAAATACTCTTTATTCGAATTATTTGTATATTGCAAGATCAACAATGTAAAGTATTTTCGGTTTGTAATTTGAATGATTTGCAACACCACTTATCTGATGGCATATAACCTTCCATATTGTTAATCTAATAACTATCATCGCACCATTGAACATTTTTATAATTATTGTATTTCGTTAAGTCATAAATAACTGATAATAACGTCATGTGAGTGACTCATACTTTCACACTTAGCAATCAACATGAAACTGAAAACCACAAGATAGCACAATCAAGGACAGACTGTTGCAATCGAATATGTCATGTTAGGATTTGAAAAAGAATTTACACGAACTAAAAAACTGTTTCGTATCTGTTTTCAATGAGTTTATTATAATTATTTATTATCATCTCAGGTAAATCGATATATGTATCTCAGGTAAATCGATATATGTATCTCAGGTAAATCGATATATGTATCTCAGGTAAATCGATATATGTATCTTCATGGTTAGAAGATGACTAATTCCAGAGTATGTGCCATACGTCCTCCAGCATACCGTACTAGAGGAGCACATGTGATCAGTGGTCAACGTGTCGAACATGGATCAACCTAAGTCGGGTACCGTTGGCTTGTGCGTTTTGGGGCAATGTACCTGTAACGTCCCGAGCTTTATTTCATCACAAGGTCAGTTTTGACCAGATGTCAACATGGGATTTTAATCACAAGACAGAAAGCTATCTAAGTTTCAATAATTTAATAAACGCTAGTAATAGTAAATATTAACTGTGCAATATGCACGAACGGATCAAGAATAAGATCGTACTGTTTCAGTCAAAACTCTGAAATAGGTTTCAAAATGAGTTGAATACACCTAAAATTCCTTCATCAGATAAATATGTGGCTCAGTGTAAAGTTAAGAATGTACATAATCAAACAGTCACTGAAAACAGTTGATGTATTTCTCAGGGTAGAATACAACCCAATACAAATGGGATAATATAACATATTAAAAACGATACCACTCGAATGTGTTTCCCAGTGAATTTAATATTGGTATGGTCCAGAATGGACTAATACTTTGGAATTTAAATTTAGAATGGTTTTTCCTTCTTTATAGCCAACTAAATGACACATTAATGTAATATAGAAATAATGAATACTCCTTGTAGGAATATTACAATGAATGCTCCCTTCTATACATGTTTAGTTATTTACCGAAGCAACGGTACTGATATTGTCTTATATTTATCTGATTGAATCTCCACATGCATCACTTATATAACAGCAGAATATATTAATGTTGTATCACTAGAGTCAATATAAATGTATGCCATTGGTTACACAACGCTATTGTAGTATATCACTGTTAATTCCGAGGGGAGCATCGTTCTTTAATACTGAATAATATATTGTAGTTTTATTTCATATCATTTGGAAGATTATATCATCCGTAATGATTTATATTGTTACAATACAATCTCAATAGTAAACATACATCGGTCGTATTAGCTCTTTGTTCTCTTCTTGTATATACAGTCTCTGCCGGTCAGAATGCGTCTGCAAAACACTTAGCTAGTTATTTTGTTGTTTTATAGTTATTTTGTTGTTTTATAGTAGCCACCGACCACTAAGGGTCATATGGGCTCTGCAAAACACTGCACACGACTGGTATTTAATACCCTTGAGACCCATTGGTCTTACGCGGAGATTGATGGGAAGGATATAAGTCGTAAGTGCGTGAGGGAAACACACGAGTGGTTCGAATGATACTTAACAATTCGTTAGAAACGCTCAAAAGTATGATGGTGGGTGAATTGTGATTCGCACTTATACAAATATTTTGGTAGTGGAATTTCTCAGTAGTTGGACACTTGATGTGAAGATATTCAAATCAGAATTAAACTCTTTATCTCAGAAAATGAATATACAACGCTAAATAGTATTAGACGATTTAAAAGGGAACAAACCACAACGACCAAAAAGACTGATTTGGACCAACATTGACAACGGGATACAAACCCGTACGAAGGAAGTGCCAATCACTATCACCCAAATTATCAATATATTAATACTCCAAAATATCACTGAACGTGATATTAAAACATTTGTACAGCTATTTATTGTGTCTAGCATTGATGCAACCCTACAAGTCCATTATGGCTTCATGTATGTATTAAAATATATCTTATTTTGTTGACCATTGATATAGACATGAATCACTACAAGTTAATATTTAATGCTGAGAAGTGTGAAAATTAGGTTTTAACGAGCCACAAATCACTTATATTTTATAACACCATAATTTATCACAGTACCTTTATTCTGCTGAATAATCTACTTACGATGGTCTACCGTGAAACAACAAACTAAACGATAACTTTTCATGATTTGAAAACATATTGTTGTGTCTCGATTCAAATACAATTAATTTTTACTTCAAGATATCTGAAAAAATGAAAAAAAAATCCTTTTAAAATAGCAAATATCTCTCCTGATGTTTGAATACATTCAGGGCAAATGAGCGCCCTATTGTGGATTTTGGGTATTTCTGACACAATCAAAAACGTTCGAGTCGTAGAAAGGCGTATCATAATTACCGCAACTTATGCCTGCATCATGGATAGTTTACAGTCAAACTAAACCACAGAATACACCTATAACCGGACACATTTATCCGAAAAGTTCTAATCAGATGCGAAGATACAAATAGTTGGTTCCTATATGAATTATTGCTTATGTTCACGCTACGTACTTTGTATGCATCGTCTTGTGATTGTTCTAAATGGTTTATAATTGCAGTTACAGAAACTTATGAATGAGATGATTCAAGATGGGTTTTACAATTTACGGAATTACGGTGACATTATCTATATAATTTTTTTAAATTAAATGTTAAAATTGAGAAAATAATGTGAATGTTCTAAAATAATTAGAGATTCTCGACTTGCATTTAGAGCATTAAATTATACGTTACTGAATGAATCAGGAAAATGGAAACATAGTTTGTGCTTCTCCCTTACACCGCTAAAACGAACAGACGAATAGCGTTATCTTTTGGAATTTAAAAACTTGAGTAATGTTAGAAATTTTAAAATCTAAAACCATTTACGCATCCTGGTATATATACATTTGTACAAATGATGATATTAAACATGTCAAGTATGATAACTCCATAGAAATTATGACAATTTCTTAACATTATCCAATGTTTGCTACGAAGAAATATTTCCAACTCTCCCAACAGAAAACCACCATGTCAAAACTGGCAGCTATTCGAACATCTCTCACTACCTGTCATTCGCATGATTTACGTCACTACCTGTCATTCGCATGATTTACGTCACTACCTGTCATTCGCATGATTTACGTTATGCAAACTTTGTTCCTTTGACAAAGTGTGTACATCAGGTCTGACAATATTTTGTGCGTACACATTGCATCGCTTATTGATGTACCCTCTTTTATTTGTGGTTGATACAATTTTGCTTTATTTGTTCTTTAGTGAATCAGGAGTGACACACACACACACATACACATACATACATAAACACACACACACACACACACACACACATATATATATATATATATATATATATATATATATATATATATATATATATATATATATATATATATATATATATATATATATATATATATATATATATATATATATATAACAATGTAATTTACAGCGTGGTTAATTTATTTAATTTAATTCTTATTGACAAAATATTTACAACCTCTACAACTTCACCATAATAGTGCATTCCAAATCAAAAGAAAATATAACCTGAGCCAACATACTTCCAACAAGCTGTCAACCAAAGCAAGGGTACATACATTAGTGTTCAAGCGTAAAAAGATAAATCTTAAATTTATATTAAATATGACAGATTAAACAGGACGTCTGGATAAGACCATATGCCTTATTCGATTAGCAGCAATTCTCCACCACCCGTTGTGTATTAATGCGCACAATAATTTACTTCCTGGCAAAGCTTGCAGACCGTGCCTGTGCCTACAACGCTGTTTGACTTGCCGAACTCAGCATGATATCTGGCAGCATGCTATTAGGAAAAATTCGATTATGACTTGTACGAGCTTTTATAATACGTTGATATGTTATTGTTATTCACGCAATTTTTTAACATTATCATTTCAATTAAAAATTACATGGCATTATATTAAGCACGCTTTTTTCTATGTGCAGGTTGGGGGTATGTTGTATTCGTTATTACGGTACATATTAAGTACATTATAGATTATATAGACCAATGTAAAAGATTTGCATTTATTGTGATAAAAGCACGACCTTCAGGACAAGGTTTTATATAGAATGTAAAGTGCAGATATAGACATATACTCAATAAAGAAACAAATATAAGATTACTTTACCGATCTGGTGGCCTAGTGTTAGATCGTACAAATCGGATGCGGGAGGTTGCGGATACGAACAACGGCTGAGTAATACCAAGGATTGTTTTAATAAAAACGACACTAACAGCAGCATTGCTAAGCGCTCATCTTTAAGAGGTTAGTGCTAGGACTGGTCGGCCTGGTATCAGGATAATGTGACTGGGTGGGGCATCATGCTACATTTCTGTGGCATGACGCCCCAGTGCTAGACATTACCATAACTGTCACACTGCAGACACCGTAGCCATATGATTGAAAAATTGTCAATCCAAATCACACACACACACACACACACACACACACACACACACACACACACACACACACACACACACACACACACGAGTATTATTACATACAGACATATAACATATAGTACTAAAGGTAATCAGTGGCGTTACTAGTGTTGGTGTCACCCACTGCGGTAATTCATGGTGTCACCCCCATGAACCTCCTTCCTGCACAAAAATTCAAAACTTGTATAGACAGTCATGTGCGGTAACTCATGGTGTCACCCCCATGGACCTCCGTCCTGCACAAATGTAACTTTTTTATTATATAGATATTCATTTTGGTGCCACCACCTCTGAAGGTGTCACCCAATGCGGTCCGCACCCCCACACGCCCCTAGTGACGTCTCTGAATATAATTCCTTCAGTTCTCCTCTTTATCCTCCTTTCTCTAGTTCTTCTTTTTCTCAACTTAAATTCACTAAATACGAAAGAAGAATAGGACAAAGTTTTTCAAAGTTTTAGATTAAAAAATTAGGCAGTCATTTGTTTTAAAGAACTTTTCCCTCTCTCGGAGAATTAGCTTTTATTTCTAATTGATAATAAAGGCATAACATTCTAAATTGGGAAACGCTAGAATTCTGTACATTCATCTTACGCATCTTGGCAAGTACATATTCTTTATAAACTAGTCTATTTTAGGGTGTACTGAATGTGAACTTTCTCGAATAAAAAAAACAGTTTTTAGGGTGACATGTATGTGGACTTATTAACGTTTTAGAAAAAAATGAACGCTTTCGTTTTGGTTCGTTTGGTATTTGACGGCACATCAGCACATTGAAGGATAATCTATTTTGTCCTGCTCATTTCAACCTTAATTTAAACATGCTGATTCAAGACTTAGTGATAACAAATATTTATTCATTTCATCTACAATAAAATTGTACTTTTTAATTAAAAAATAGAACCCATGACGGTGGTTTCCATTCATACCTGCGCCAAACATTACAAAAATTAGACATTATTTGTAGTGCCCCTCTTTGCACCAGGAAAGGAAGCAGGTGCCACGTGTTCTTCACAATTTATTACAAAGAAAACGACGTTGCAACGCCATTATTTTAGATGAGCGCTGAAGGATGAAATTCATTTCGTGAAGAATGGCACTTTTTTGGAACTAAGGTTAGGCAGAATTGGTACTGGTATAAGGGAGGTAACCCTTCATTGAAAATGCCGATCCCGCTGTCAAGGTTTCAACAAGTAATACATTCAAAGAACTTCTAGATTTGTATTCATTTTGACCATATGGAATGTAGTCCTTTTCTGCTCCAGTTCCTCAAACGAAATGGATTTTATATGTGCCATTCCCTTTAACATTTCTTCCGCTAAAGTTTATCTTATAATTTCCACGCAAGTAGCCACTGTTTGCCAGTGATCAACAGCTTAAAATTCGGATGTGATATCTTTCTGTCCTAATTTTTTGGTGAATAATTGATTCGTATTATACATTTTCTTTTCTTTATTGGATAAGTATATTGCTCATTGCCATAGAAATGCTATCATTGTACTTAGTTTCGATATGGGACTTTTTAAACTTTTGATTCTCAAGGCTAGATATTGCGATCAAGGTGAAAATTTATTTGCACATCTAAATAAATCCCCAAACCTTAACCTTTAAAATAATCTAGCTTTCTTGTAGTGTCAGGTTATATTGTCTGCATGAGTCATCAGCAAAAGAATCACCAACATCTTATTCTGTGTTTTCCCTGACTTTTCTCAAACCGTTGCAGAGATTTGGACTCGATAAGGTGGGAAGTCAGATCGTCTTCCTATCGAAAATAGACGGTGAAGACATGGAGTATCGCTTCAAACAGTTACTAGGATATATATATATATATATATATATATATATATATATATATATATATATATATATATCGTCATTTGGAGATTCTGACTGACGAAAGAAATTTTAGATTTAGAAATGTCTAGAAACCACTGCTTATGGGTGGTTTGAGTGAAATTAAGATGTACACCTTGGAAGTAATGTGAATTTAAAGTGACAACCTTAATCGAAATTATTTAGCCCGAAATTTCCGAGAGAGAGAGAGAGAGAGAGAGAGAGAGAGAGAGAGAGAGAGAGAGAGAGAGAGAGAGAGAGAGAGAGAGAGAGAAGGGACAGTCCGAAGACGGAAGTCTAGATAAAAAGAGAAGTGACGAGTTCAGAATAAAGGATTAGGAAGTCCAGAAATTGATGTGGCGGTAATAATACAAAGACTAGAGGAAATAGGAAACGTTGGAACTCGTTTGAGAGAGGAAGGTGATGCAATCAGTCGTGGACATTACGATCATTTCAACACTCGTTATGATGATGAAATAAATCTAAATTAGACAATGCTATTACATCCTGTTGATATAACTTATGTTGAATTGATATTGCCACTATTAATTTGTTTAATGAAATATATTATTTTCCTTGTCTGGTATTGCATTTCCCCCCCCCCCCCCAATAATCTTGCCCAGTTCTCTGTTGAGATTCTATCTATTCACTCACACCGGGTCATAACATGGAAAGGGGGTGGGGTGGGGTGGGCCGTTCCCTAGATAACCCAGCTAACTCCAATTAACAAACCCTATTTATAAGAGGGAGACGCTACATTTATCTCGATGCGTTTGCTGTTTCCTGTTGACGTAAGAGAATGTATGGTGTAATGTGAGCAATCGAATACTAGGAATGAGTGCACTACAAATTGTTTACACGAATCGTACTCGCACTTCAGTGTCTTCGAAATGTTCAGAGCTTTCAATCATGTGCATTTAACTTTTTATATCTAGGTCAGATAACACTTTAAGTAAAAATAAATGTTGTAACCGTTTGTAGGCAGTGTAAGCTTGATTACTATGTCAATAAAGTGTATGTTTAGGTGTAATCATTTTTACGACGTAAATATGATGTTCATCCAAATTGCTTAAAAAAAATAATTGGTACTAACAGCTGCCTCGCTATGAACTCAGCATTAAGAGGTTAGTGTTAAGACTGATCGGCCTGGTGTCATTAATGTGACTGGGTGGGACAATGCCCCAAAGCCAGACATCACTGTAAACTGCCACACTGCAGACATGATGGCGATATGACTAATTTTTTTTAAAGTTATGTTAAACATCTAAATCACACACACACGCACGCACGCACGCGCGCGCGCACATACACTCTTATGAGGAGGTGAGGCTGATAATTTGTACAATATTGGACATGTCCATCTGTCATCTAATAATTTCCATTTGCAATTGATACCTTCAACAAAGTGGCTTAGCAGCCGCCCAACTAACCTTCAAAAACTGGGATTTAGAGCTACAATTACCATCAACCAACCTTTTTTTGCGGGGGGAGGGGTCTAATATTTAAGTTTGAGCGGAGTAATGTTAGAATTTCTTGCTATGCCACTACTTGAAATATTTTACATTGATACTGATATATTATTTTACATTGATACTGATATAATATTTTACATTGATACTGATATATTATTTTACATAAATTACATTCGTTGTGTTATTAGTTAAGGCACGCTACTTGTCTGAACATATTAAAAATGTATTGTGCTGCTGTGTTTCTTTTATAAATTTTAATTTATTTAATTTAAATTAACTAAGTAAACATATAATATAAAAGTTCTCATTATACAAGTGAATATATTTTTTGAATATAATGCCATAAAGTATTGATTCCAGATTTGGCGTGCATGTGTAGTTTTATTTAATAATTTTGGTTTTGCCCAGACAACACACTCCAGGCACCTACCCACACACCCCACCCCACCCGACCACCCGTCTTCATAGAAAAGTAAGTATTTTGGTCTTAATCTTTGGCAAGCGAAAGCTGCCATCTGTCGCCTTAAATACAATTTTGATCAATAAATATCATGGGATTGATTGCAAATGGAATCTTTTACAACTTACCTGATGAAGTTAGATTGCACAATATAGGACCAAATATCGTCACATTCATCCCGTCGTGAAATAGGGTTGCTATTTCGATCCTAATATTTGGCTAAATCTGAGTTGTCATGTTAATATCGATGTGAAATCAATCAAGGAGTTTATTGCAGCTAGAATATATTAGATGACATTGTGTAAAGTGTACAATATTTGCAAAGCAATCGGTACCCTCACACCCTCGTAAAAGTGTTGATTAGTTTTGTCTTAATCTTTGGCTATATTTAGGCTGTTGTACATCAACTTATATCAATTTCAACGTAACATTTATCAAGGACTCGATTGGAGAAGGAATATCTAAGATGACGTGTAAAATGTGCAATATTATGAAAATACCTTTGTGTGTTCCCTTTTCCTTCATCTTCACCTACTAGTAAAATATTTGCAAAAATACAAATATGACGAATTGGTGGTTATGCTTGAACACAATATAATGACCGCTATATTTCAGATTAAAAGTATTAGTAATGTTCATATTGTGTCATTAAGAAAGAGAATATTAAAGGAATAAATGTGCCACGGTTAGATTAACTAGATCTCTCCGTATGAGGCCATTTGTTTTGATCACGTGACAGTATGGCGTCGGCGTTCGCCTGACTTAGCAGCGGAGTGCAAAGCAATGAGCATACTTAGCAGGGAACCAGACGGACAATGTGCTGGCAGTACTTGATTTCCTATTCTTCTGGCAGATAATGGGCTGACAGTAGTTGATTAAAGATACAAAACGAGCTTAATAATATAAGTTTCAGCATATATATATATATATATATATATATATATATATATATATATATATATATATATATATATATATATATATATATATATATATATATACACCACCAAAAATCAACGACCTTGCTTATGCAGTGATAAATCTGGTGGAATTACATATGTGCAAACGTATTGGCTTGATGACACACTATCTATCCCATTTGGGGCTTTTTTCGACACTATTCGTCAGTTCTGCGCAACCTTCACGTGAACACAAGTTCTTTAGATCGGTTAACCGCTGTTACATTCTGCCAATGTCTGAACTTCTGACAGTTTCTTGCAAATATCCATTTGCCGCCATTTTATGGAGTAATTAAGTAGTTTTGGCAGGGGTCAACTAGCTTCCAATGCAAGGTTACGGTCCACTTACAGACAATTCTTAGCATTTAAATGTCAAAACATTGAAGCGATGTTGTGTTAAACACATTGGTAATTAACTGCTGAGACACTCTGCTTATTCCTTGCAGCCTATTGCTTTGCAAGGTCATGACTATTGCAAGTGATGCCTTGTAGCACTTCAAGGTCATGACTATTGCTAGTGATGCCTTGTAACACTTCATGGGCAATGACTATGTACAGCATTTCTTTTCCCATGATTTGCCACGGTCCTAACGTTGGAGCAACTTTACAGCAAAATGGAATATAAGACTTTTCAGCAATTGCTTTAAACATTATATAACTTTCTTCTAGATAACAAAGTGTCGCTAGTTAATGGAGTAATCAAAAACTGATGGTTGTTACGTATCTATCAATGCCTAACCATGTCGGGACTCGATTTGTAATTCGGTGAGATATAAATACTTTTCGCTAAGAAGGAAAACTTAAATGGGGTATCACGTTATTAAGTCATTATCTTTACATGAAGATAAATTTTACATCAGACCAAACTGCTCAGTGTGACGTAAACACCGCGTGTTAATTGCAGAGTTGGTGCCCACTTTGGTCGCAAGGGAGGTTAATCACTCTGCAAATAAATGAAACTATTTGACCTTAGATCTCAATTCAATTTCAATCCGACGAACATGCTATATGGTGTTTTCCGAATTTCACACATGCAGCCATGTTGCAAAATAGATCAAGAATTTCCCATTAAAGATGTCACAGATAAACCGAATAAATTCCTTGGGGTATACACAATAACGGATAATAGAGATCTTTAATATGGTAATATATTTCGAGTACACATTTAATCGACATGTTTTGCAGGCAAGCAAAGCAAACCAAATGGCCATCATTTAATCTCGATTTCGCCGATCTAAAAACCACTTTTGGGACATTAAATCTAAAAGAAATGATTAGATGAATGATCTGTAGAGATTTGGAGTGAATATGCACAGACATTATTATCGTCATGATCTGAAATATATAGATTTTAAATAAATAGATTTTAAATAAATAGATTTTAAATAAATAGATTTTCAAGAGTAATGTTTACATATTTCAAAACGCCGAGTGATCTTCTTTTAAAGCAAAATGAGGCACAATAATGTTGGTTTCGATTCATTTGTTAGTTTTTTAAATTTTCTTTTTTTTTAAAACATAATTAAGGAACACACACACACACACACACACACACACACACACACACACACACACAACGCAGATTTAAACATATATATAGTTCATCCATTTTGATGAGACATAAACAAGATTCATGTTAAAAAATTAGTGGAGAAAGCGACCAATTTCTTTCTCTGCTCGTGTGATTGCCATTAATTGCAATATTTTATGCAAGCTCATTGTAACCTTAATCAGCTTTTTATGAACAAACTGCGATGAACTACGTTTTAGTACTAAAAAGAGGGTCGAGTCACTAAGTAACAATTAACACAAAGAAAATGGCAGTTATCGTGGTTCTTAATTGAAAAAAGTTCAATTCGTCTTTGTTTACATACTTGATATCAAGACCATAATAGATTGTTTTGCAGCTCTCTCTCCCCCCCCCACCACAATTTAAAATAAATAAATAAATCAGTCAATGGTATCAAGCGTGCATAGAACGTAGGCAGAACACATTTAACATTGTGCAGCGCAAATCGGGACAGGGAGTCTTTGCACTGACAATGGTATTTAGACAGGGAGTCTTTGCACTGACAATGGTATTTAGACGGGGAGTCTTTGCACTGACAATGGTATTTAGACAGGGAGTCTTTGCACTGACAATGGTATTTAGACAGGGAGTCTTTGCACTGATAATGGTATTTAGACAGGGAGTCTTTGCACTGACAATGGTATTTAGCGCTGACTCTCTGAAGTCTTTCAGTATTTTCACATCTACGAACATATCATTCTTAGATAAATGTGTGTGTCTTTTAGTGTTGGTGTGTGAGTGTGTATGTGTGTGTGTGTGGGGGGGGGGGGGTTGAAGCTAACTAGCTAATAACTTCACAAAATCAGTTCGCTGACGTGTTTATCATATTAAGTTTAAAGACTGATCCTCAGTCCCGTATATTCAACACAAACAAACTGTTTCGAGAAGAAGTCACCATTTGTTGTTTACAGCTTCATGAGTGTTAAGGCTGATAGTATCACGTGACATCTACAACAAATCTGAAATATCATGGTTAGTATAAGAGGAAAAGAAACTTTTGCATTTTAAACAATGGTCATAACACTACCAATAGGACCGGTCCCTTTAACTCAATATGACCGGCCCCTTTAACTCAATAGGACCGGCCCCTTTAACTCACTTTAGCCACCATGCCCTTTGTTTTGCACTACATGAATGCTTTGAAAACATTTTATTACCAATTTCATGTCAGACGTAAACTTTTATGACATTACGATGTTATCTTGAAAATTAAACTGAGAAGACATTACGATGTTATCTTCAAAATAGAACAAACAATGATGATGCAAAGAAAATCTCATCTAAAACAAATCTGGGCATAGGAATGAGGATCAACACCAACAAAGTCTATCATATTGTACTTCCTGCAGATGAAAATAACAAATGAGGCCACATCTGCTTGAGTTTGTTATTAAAGAAGGAAAACTATTAACAACACTCAGTCCAATACTATAACTTTTAAAACAATTATACATAAGGTGATAAACTTCAGATTATGAAATTGCCCCTATGCTGATTCTGTTGTAATGTTATTTATTCCATCAGCACCTTAATTCAATGTTTAAATATCTCCGTATGGAAAGAGATATTCCAATGTGTTCCCCATGTACAATTTAAGGAGAGATGCTGCCAGGATTTTGTTTTAAGGGGGACATCACCTTTTGTCATTGAAGGAAGGGGAGGGTAGAAAAGAAGGAAGTAGAGGAGGAAACAGTCATAGTTTGAAATGTACTTAACTTTTCAATACTCCACTTTTTAGAGCTCTACTGAATTCAAAATTTTTAAAAGATGTCACTTTCAGCTGTATAAGTATTAATCTGTTAATTATTTCTGAGCATACTCAATTCCTTATATATGTATGAGTATCAAACACTCAATTCCTTATATATGTATGAGTTTCAAACACTCAATTCCTTATATGTGTATGAGTATCAAACACTCAATTCCTTATATGTGTATGAGTATCAAACACTCAATTCTTTATATATGTATGAGTATCAAACACTCAATTCCTTATATATGTATGAGTAACAAACACTCAATTCCTTATATGTGTATGAGTATCAAACACTCAATTCCTTATATGCGTATGAGTATCAAACACTCAATTCCTTATATGTGTATGAGTATCAAACACTCAATTCCTTATATGTGTATGAGTATCAAATACAATTCCTTATATGTGTATGAGTATCAAACACTCAATTCCTTATATGTGTATGAGTATCAAATACTCAATTCCTTATATGTGTATGAGTATCAAACACTCAATTCCTTATATATGTATGAGTATCAAACACTCAATTCCTTATATATGTATGAGTATCAAACACTCAATTCCTTATATGATATGTATATGAGTATCAAATACTCAATTCCTTATATATGTATGAGTATCAAACACTCAATTCCTTATATGTGTACGAGTATCAAACACTCAATTCCTTATATGTGTACGAGTATCAAACACTCAATTCCTTATATGTGTACGAGTATCAAACACTCAATTCCTTATATGTGTACGAGTATCAAACACTCAATTCCTTATATGTGTACGAGTATCAAACACTCAATTCCTTATATGTATATGAGTATCAAACACTCAATTCCTTATATATGTATGAGTATCAAACACTCAATTCCTTATATGTCTATGAGTATCAAACACTCAATTCCTTATATGTGTATGAGTATCAAACACTCAATTCCTTATATATGTATGAGTATCAAACACTCAATTCCTTATATGTGTATGAATATCAAACACTCAATTCCTTATATATGTATGAATATCAAACACTCAATTCCTTATATGTGTATGAATATCAAACACTCAATTCCTTATATATGTATGAGTATCAAACACTCAATTCCTTATATGTGTACAAGTATCAAACACTCAATTCCTTATATGTGTATGAGTATCAAACACTCAATTCCTTATATTGTTACGTGCTTAGGCTCGAATAAGCAGCAACACAGAAAGAGTGAAAACTAACAAGCTTGTAAAACTTTAACAATGATTTTATTAAGTACAATTATTTTCATAAAATAAATAAACTTACAGTTTTAGAGAATCAAATCCAACATTAATCCAATATAGAATTCACAAAAAAATAATCCACTAATGGAATTGTTAGAGTCCTGATAAATAAATGTTCTAATAGTTCCAGGTTCGAATCTTGACAATGTAATCCAAAATGGCTGACAATGTCACGTGATGCAGTTCTTGATTTAATATCATCCAGATGAAATTATGAAACGTATGTCCTGTTTCCAAATAAATAGAATAATTCTTCTTTTCCAACGAATTGACACAAAATCCAGAATAAAATTAACACTCAAACATGAAATACACAACTAATAACTTACAGCCCAAAGATTCTACTAATGTTAGCTTCCAAAATACAGTTATATAGAACTGTTCTTCTGAAGTAAACAAGTGATCACGCGCTTTTCTAGAAATTGATAGAAGTTCATGGAAGGTCACAGAAAGAGACTGCCTTCACTAAAAGTCACCTACTCTAGATATTTACTACCCCTAAGAACTAAAAATAAAAATGTTGTCCTTGAAATTGACCAATAGTTTTAGAGGCTTGTTGACAATGTCTAAAGCATGGTCAGGATTTAGGTCAAACAAGCCAAGGTCAAAACTTGTTTACAATTAGAGAATCTAAGTCAGCCTAAACTTTCTAGAATAATTTCCCAATTAATGGATATTAAACCCTAAATGATAAATTTGGATTTAACAAAAAAAAAATAAAAAAATTAAATCCAATAGCCGTAACAATATATTTATGAGTATCAAACACTCAATTCCTTATATGTGTATGAGTATCAAACACTCAATTCCTTATATGTGTATGAATATCAAATACTCAATTCCTCATATGTGTATGAATATCGTTTGTGCTTCTTTCTAACAGAGTACATGAATTGCTAGATTTGTCAGCACGAAAGTGTTGAGAAACTGATCTTTGTGACTGTTATGTAGAATTTTTCAGAGATCACAGATTTTACCTTGAGGATACATCTGCTCCAAAATAGAATTTTACACCAACAGAAACTTACTTCTTGAATCAGTAGTTACTGACAACTAATCCAGATTTCTTATCTGTTCCATAATGCTGTATTAGCATTTTTAGGTCATTAATGCCATTGTCTATTCCATAATGCTGTATTAGTGCTTTTAGTTCATCAATGCCATAGTTTGTTCCATAATGCTGTATTAGGGTTTTTAGTCCATCAATGCCATAGTCTGTTCCATGATGCTGTATTAGGGTTGATAGTTCATCAATGCCATAGTCTATTCCATAATGCTGTATTAGCATTTTTAGGTCATTAATGCCATTGTCTATTCCATAATGCTGTATTAGGGTTTTTAGTCCATCAATGCCATAGTCTGTTACATAATGCTGTATTAGGGTTTTTAGTCCATCAATGCCATAATCTATTCCATAATGTTGTATTACGGTGTTTAGTCCATCAATGCCATAATCTACTTGTGCAAACAGAGGTATTCAAATAAATATCTTTACTTCATACGTTTTTCTTTCTTCTTCATCCTTACTTATTTAGTTTATCTTAAACCTGATATGGATAAATGGTTTGGTAGTATATGATTGGCTGGGCTAAACTGATTAATAAAAAATTAAAATTGCATCCTACTTTTAAATAGTTTGTTAATTGAGCTCACTATTCTGCCCTTTCTACATTTAATTTCGAAAAAACCACTAACCGTCATGCCTCTATTTTTGTCCATCTAACATGTATATGTGACTCGTATTTAACACCATTTCCGTTCTCAACATCACTCACTGGTATCTCCATTGATAATTTCCCAGCTTCGATAATCCAATATATTTTATAACTTTAAAAATTATTGTCATCATCACTATCACCAGCCAGTATTTGACGAACGAAAACGTAATGAACCACGTAGGGAATCAACCATTTTGGGTTTTCTCGGTGGCTCGTATTTATACGCGCATTTGTAAAACTTCCCTCATGGAAGGTTCAAACTACGCCATAACGCTTATTCCAGGGCGTACTGTGCTAACCAAATTTAGTTTAACAACCATTTGTATCATACTTGAAGACCCCAGATGTGTACACTATTGCCTACCAGAAAAACATGTCTCTACAAGAACTGTTAAATAAAAATATTTATTATTCGCCTATCACATTTTCACATGCGGGACTTAAAAAATTTGCGAGTGTTCTCGCATCACTGTTCTCCAAGTGTGCGAATTTGTAAATATTATGCACGATTCACGCAATCGCACAACCTGACAACATCTCTTTTTAAGTACTTCATATCAATGACTTTACAGCGAAGTTTCTTTGTTGCTTTCCTAGTACTTTTTGTTTGTCAAGCAGGAAATAAGCTATACTGATTCCTAATTGGTAGTTATTATTTAATCTCGACTGGAACAAGCAATAACTACCAATAAGATTTGACCGTAACATATTTCACCGTGTGACACACCGGTAGTGTAGCTTACAAATAGACCAAAGCACCCAGGACCAAAATCAATGTAGAAATTTCGCCTAAAATTGGTTATTAAATGATAAGTGCTTCATTATAGTCATAATGCACGTCGACCATGTTAATAAATGTATTATTTATGCTGAACGTGCTTCGGGATTAAGATAATTAGCATAGAATTGGGAGTGGGGGCAGATTACTAACCATGTTACATTGAACTTGCAGACGGCGAGCAAATATTCTCAAGTCTTTTTCGTTTTCACTAATAAAAGTAAGTGCACAGGACTACAAATACTGTTTCATGTGAATTCTAAATTTAAAGAACAAGAAAGCGAACTAATACTAATTATTCATAACTGCTGAAGACTAAAATAATTGTATATGGTAAGTATCGTTTTGTATCGATTCGCCTTCTATTGCATCGATATGCGTATCGTTCCAGCAAAAATATCGATGCATTGATATATCGATGAATCATTTCACCCCTATTGGCTTGCACCCCAAATCAGCGAATAATATGGCACGGGTTTCGAATCGTACCATAATATCCGCCTGGATCGGCTACCACAACTTATATCACATGACCATTAGCATTACTTTAACCCACGTGACTTATGTTGTCTACCCCTCATCAATACTTAGAGCTTTCAAATCTTTTTCGATGCCATATTTAGTTTTTATTACAGCAAAGACTAAATAAATTCCCAGTAATATGGATAAAAAATGACCAAATAATATCGCCATGGTGTGAATATGAATTATGGGTAATTTTTATTAACTTGTCCTCAACCATATTTATTGCTGGATATATAAATGTAAAATGTTGTTTATATTCTTTACTGCAAAAATTTAGTTTTGATTGACCGTTTTATTTATAACATGTGAAGTAACTGTCGCACAAGATGGTTACTTTCATATACAAGCGAAATATAGAAAAGTGTAATGTAAAGGTAAAAAACATTAAGCCAGTAACCACACTGCGCACGCTGCATGTGATTTTCATTCATCGTTAATAATAACATCATCACAAGAAGGTTATTCAGTGCCGATGCAGTGCGGGTAAAATATGTTGCCCAATGACACCATTTTTGCTCAGTATTTGTATGTGACATACACAATGCTCAGCTAAAAATAACCATGGTTATATATAGTACTATAAGCCTTTTCTTGTTTTAAGTTATTTTGGTTGAAAACTGAAAAGCAGCAATTGCTGAACAAACTTAAATAACAGTGTGACACAAATGGATTTAGAAGTTAATCTAGAGAAAATTTGTTTTCAGAATGAGGCATAACTAATGTTTCTTAGAAACGCATCATGCAAATGTTGGAATGATTTAATATTTGTACGCCTTAAAAGGTTATATAGGTAAAATTGTAGTATAGAATATACAACTAAATATCAATATGATTTTAATTTTTTATTCTTTGATGTAAATAAAGCATAGGTTTCACCCTGATTAACATGGTTTTAAACTGACTAAGAAAAGTTCCATTCTAGATAAATATAAAATGTAATTATTTAAAATCATTACTAATTTTAAAACCTTGCCCTCAAGAATGAATTTTTATTTAACATTATTTCGTGTTTATGATATAATAGGTTTTGTTTTCGTAAAAGTTAAATTCCATTTGCACAGTATTTGTATTTACAAAAAAAAAATTCAATTTACTTAGTTTATAAAATTTCCATCATAGTTCATATACTAGTAATTTTGGCAGCCCACTGTAGTATGGTTGAGCAGCAGAGAGGGTGAACCCTACAACGTTTTCAGACAAAATTTTGATTGAATCATTAAAACGAGCCTTCCTACGATCTCATTTTAACCAAAAAAAATGTCTCAGGGGCAAACCCTACAACTTTTTCAGACAAAAAATTTATTGAAATCTTAACGAGCTTTCCCTACGAAATCTCATTTTAACTAAAAAAATGAAAACGGAGACTTTTACGATTTTTTAATTAATTTTGGTAGCAAATTGTTGTCATCCACCCTCTCTGCTGCTAAAGTTTTCAGTTCTGAGTTAACAAAAAATAATAAATGATTTTAACCGAATATTTGATCAAGTCCGATACGGTATCGTGTCCGAGGATCATGCAAATTTATTGTTGCGAATCCGTGCGGAGTCGACTGAGCATGACTAAAGAAATCTCGAAATTGATTGAAGTCCATATCAGAACACCATGTCTGCCAAATATTTCTAAGAGTATGAGTATCAACTCCGTTGAATACAGAAAGAATATTGCAGTTATCTCTGATGACTTTTGGAACCTGAGTGTAGCGTTGAGTGACATATATCACGTCAGTGTTTTTGTGACGCCCACGGGAAAATATTCTAGCAGGATTTTTTTGTTTATCCAACATTATATCATCGTATACGACTAAATTGTTAATATCTCCATCAATATCATCAATGCTCGGTGCTTCATCGATATCGGTTATAAAATCAATGGCGTTCTCACCCTTAATTTCTGAAGCGTTTTCATTAAAATCCTTTAACACTTCATAACATCGTTGATCATCTACGCTAGGAGCAATTAAATACAACTTATCCCACTTCATCCATCTCATTATTAAATTGAGTAACAATTGCGTTTTACCGGATCCAGATGGCCCGATTATAATCATCCGGATAGAGTTTGGTAGCGCTGCATGATGCTTAACTGGTTCTCTTGTTTTAGTCGCTGAAAAATCAATTATATCCATATTTCTATACATAAATTATGAATCTATATTGTGTGAAGTGTAAAACGCGTACTGGCACAGATGACGTGACAACGATTACAACCAGAAATAACCGATCAGCGCTTTCTGGTAAATGCGTGCAATGTGGTACAAAGAAATTTAGATTTGTGTCTATGAGATCTGATTTTAAAAAAAACGAGGAGGTGATATCGCAGCCAAATTGGCAAAGCTCCCTGGAACCTCATGGGCAAAGTACCCCGGAGAAAAGCACCTTCCAGGATATAGCTACTGTGGACCGGGAACCAGACTTGATATCAGACTCAATGATCAAAATCAGTCCCGACCCGGTGAAGAACCAATAAACGCCATTGATAAGGCCTGTCACCTTCATGATGTTGCTTATAAAAGCAGCAATCTGCAACACAGACATCTCGCAGATGTGAAATTAATTCATGCGTTAAATGCTATTCCTGATAAATCCTTCAAAGAAAAAATGGCTTCCTTTTTGATAAAATCGGCTATGAAAAGTAAATTGATGTTAGGTGCCGGTAATTAATAATATGGAATCAATTTATTATTCCCCTAGAGGATACTGGAGGGGTAAATCAGCAGTCCATAAACTCGCTAGCGCTGCAAAAGTGAAAAAAAACCACTGCGGCTAATTGATTATCCAAACAGGCACTATGGCAAATTTATCTACCACCGCCTAAACAAATTCAATTCTCGCATTTTGATGTGACAGTTCCTAATGAAGTTCATCAGGCTGATATATTATTTCTGCCACATGATCGTGGTTACAAATACGCTTTAACCGTAGTTGATATTGCAAGTCGATACAAAGAAGCAGAACCGTTAAAAACAAAATCAGCCACTGAAGTCGCTTCTGCATTTGAAAGGATTTATCGACGAGGTCCTCTGCACTGGCCAAATCTATTGCAGGTTGATCCTGGCAAGGAATTTCAGGGTGCAGTGTTATCTACAATGAAACATCATAATGTCACCATACGACGAGGGCATACTGCGCTACATCGCGATCAGGCCATTGTAGAACGATTTAATCGGACGATTGCTGAGCGGTTATTTGGATATCAATACGCAAAAGAATTCATTCAAGAAAAGCGATCCCGTGAATGGGTCAAAAGGTTACCAGCTGTGATTACCGCACTGAATAATGAGATTACTAGAACAATCAACATGAAACCTAGCAACGCTATTAAAAAGAAGTCTATACCCGTACAACCACAAAAAGATTTCAAAGAACCTATTCTTGGTAGTAATGTCACTGTTAGGTACTTATACGAACCAGGAGAGCTTGAGGGTGGTAAAAAAAGGGCTACTGATCCTATTTGGAGTGTTACTGCACACAAGATATCTAGTATAACACGATCTACGGGTAGACCTCCAGTCTATAAACTGGATTCAACTGCCCCTCAGTGGGGTTTTACTCGACAACAACTACAGGTAATTCCCGAGGATACTCAATTGCCACCGCATGGTCTTAACTAGCACCGTTGCGTCTATTGCACTCAAGACAAGTCAACATCACATTGTTTCTGACATGACCAAGATTGTTATTTTTTCTGTCAACGGTGAATTGGCGAGGATCCTTATCCGAATACTGCCAACGCATTATACAATTCCAACTCGCGCAGTGATTATTCTGTTGTTGTTTCAGCGTAATTATTAATTTAGCATCAATATCAAATTCTCGTTGTTTTTTTTTGTCCTGTTGTTTGTAACCGGAGAGTTTTTTATTAATGATGTTAACATCAATATCACTTATTGTTGTGTCATTATCATCGAAAACAACTCTTCGAAGTTGATTTATTTTTCGTACTCTGGATACTGCGAGATAGACTAAATTCGACCATTCGATGTGATTATCCACCATCCAAACAATTGTATCCGATATAGTCAATCCCTGTGAAGAGTGTATTGTTGCTGCGTATCCTAGCGTCCACGGGGATTTATTAGCACGCAATGCATTTTCGACGACATTGATATCAACCAGCACAATATCATTTAATACGAGAATTTGTTTTTCACTCTGTCCTGGAATATCAACTTCAATGTTCTGTTTTCGTGTATCCGATGGCCTATAACAAAGGGGTACTGGAAGCGTTGCAAATTTTTCTTTATGCAATTCAAATAGCTTCATCTGAAGTGTGTCCCTGACTATTTTTCTACTTGCAATTATCAAATCATTTGGTCTCCATGTTTCCCAGAAATCATTCATTGGAGTTTCTGAAATCACTTCACGCGCTATTTCGCATTGGATTCTATCCGGTTGTAATCTAATTAGTTTCTTAAATTCTCGTAATCGTTCATCAATTGATCTATAATCAGTGGTAATTTCTTCATAATAGTCTACAAAACCCCTTAGCCATTCATGTGGAGATGCACCGACAAATGGTGGTGGTTGGCCGTGATCACCGCACATGACGACTTTTGTGTTTTTGTTTAACAACCACTCAAGAAATGTTTGTAATACATCTAATGACACTGTGCATATTTCATCCCAAATTATGATTTCAGGAATGAATTTATCACCCATACGCTCAGGAGTCCATTTGTCACCCTTCCATCGAAAGAAACTGTGGTAAGTGCAAGCATTTACCCCTCGCTGTATCATCTCTCTGGCGAGTCTGTGAGTCGGTGTTAGCACAATCATGGTTGACCGACGAAATAATTCAATTGCACGAGTTGTCTTTCCTGACCCACCACAACCGTTTAAATAAACTGTCTTGTATCTACATACTGGATCAGATACCGGTGGTGCATTACAAAGTTCTGATTGAATTTCAATACGGTTACAACAAAGATATTTATCATCCATGGCAACGTCTGCGGATTCACAATACTCATGTAGCATCTCCTTTTTAAATCGCCAACGCCCCCAATTTTCTTCGGGATCTGTGAATGCCGCTACAGCTGATTTGTACTTATTGTATATATACATCGAATCAGTGGCCACTCTAACCGCGGTATTAGGAAATCTATTTATCATCGAAAATAGATTAATAGAAGCATAGGCTAGCATTGAACTTCTCAAATGTGTGTACTGGGAATTATACCCATCACAGTAGGTAACAACCGTACCTAATTTCTCACCATTGGATAGAAAAGCATCCTTACGGGATACAAGTTTTCCCTGTTTCATTAAATCCGCTACAATAAAATCGTATTCAGCGACGTCTATGATCAACCGCGAAGAATATTTTGCATTGTCGTATCGTCCACCCTGGGTAAATTTACCGATTATTCTTCGTCCGAGATCCTTTGCCTGTTCTTTTTTACTTTCAAATAACTTCTTAGACCAATTTATGATTTCTTCTTCACTGAAATCTGGACACTGTTTTCGTAGTTCGCTGATTATACGATCTAGATCGGGTTGTGGTAGCCAAACTTCTTTCTGAGCTCGATAGCATATAATAGCCTCGGAAACAATCAACGATATTAGCATACCACAATCAATCATATATCTCAATAGCACTATTGGCATCCAGGCCTTTTCAGATAGGTGTCTACCGAGCCAAACATAACTACACGGATGTAATCCTGACGCTAATTCAAATGATATCACACGAGCGAATCCGGTTAAATCAAAATCAGGCAATGGTCCATTAATCGCAACACGAGTCATTTCATGCGTGGGGTGTCCAAATCGTTTGAAGTACTCAGCACATTCCCCATATCCGAGAAAACTTCCGGGATAACAAGCGGATATATCAATTGAAATCATACCATCACGTGAGTATTTCGTATTCCACAGTCCTCCATGACCAAATTTGACGCAACTCAATTTAACATCCTCGAGAAAATCACTTCGTGTTGGACGCCATGAGTTTTTTTCTCTTGCGAAGTGAGCTACCACTGATGGAATAGTAAAACTATCCGTGAGTAGTTTTTCATGGGAATTCTCCGGTGAAAAATCACTAGCGATTTTTCTCATTCTGTTATCTAATTCTTCAATGCGATATAATTCGCCATTCGGTCTTACAAATTGATCGAATCCTATTTCGGGATCTTCATCACTTCTAAGTAACCACACTGACACAGGATCATCTTTGCACAACGCATGAATAGCATCGAATAATCTCTCTTCATAGAAAACATCCCCGACGAACTCCTTAGGGATATATTTCACGGTTCGTTCTCGTGGAAATACTGTTACCGCAGGTGTCCACGCGTGTTTGTTATGATCAATAATCTGTATTGGCGCTCCATTTTTGTTATATTTCGGTTCGTATAAAACCTCTCCGGTTATCGTCATAACGGTTATTGGGAATCTTAATGATGTTTCTAATTTAGCTATATCAGAAATCTTTGCACCGTGTTGTTTTACCGTTAATTCCCACTCGGTTATTTTCCTACGTCGCAGATCAGTTAGTTTATTCCCCCGGGACGCATTTGTGAAGTGTTCTAGTACCCGTGTTGCTACACAATTAAGCCCTGACGAATATTTCATAGGAGCTAGTTTTGCGATATCGGGTTTATCATTTAACGGATATATCCCATAAACCATTGCTGTTACGGGATAAGATCTTTCGTAGTATGGCTTATCGATTCCGGTTAGAATTCCTGGTTTGGAATCTCTACTCACAATGACAGCTTTTTTATTCTTGAGAATTGGTTCAAATTTATCCCTAATAATCCATTTGCCATCGACTTCGATAATGAATTTGATTCGGAAAAAATATCTTTTTCCCCAACACGTGAAATTATCACTGCTGCTTTTTCATCATTCATGGTAGCGTCAACAACACCATCAATTCGAAATGTTGACCAACAATAAGATGCTCCATCACGCTTGAATTCATTAAAACAGTCTCTGATTTTACTAATCATGGCTTTATCAAGAATTGTATTCTTTGGTGTATTAGAAACTATATCGAGATTGAATTGAGCATCCTTCCAGGGTAATCTCTTGGACGTTTTTTTTGGTTTATCGAGATTAAATTTAGGACTAATTTTTAATAATCTCTTAAACTCTTTAATGTTTCCGTCTCTTGGACGTTTGAGATTAATTTTGTTACGTTTTTTTGGTTTATCGAGATTAAATTTAGGACTAATTTTTAATAATCTCTTAAACTCTTTCATGTTTCCGTCTCTTGGACGTTTGAGATTAATTTTGTTACGTTTTTTTGGTTTATCGAGATTAAATTTAGGCCTAATTTTTAATAATCTCTTAAACTCTTTCATGTTTCCGTCTATTGGACGTTTTTTGGGTCTATCGAGATTAAATCTAGGATTGATTTTTAATAATCTCTTAAACTCCTTATCAGCATTTTTCGAAGGCGTTCTCCTTAATTCCCTCATGCTATAATTAAAACAAGCATTTAAATGAAAGATTTTTATATAATGAATCACTGCAAGTGGCTTATGATTGGATCAGTAACCCCGTGTAACAAATCATGCAGAAATGAGTTTTGTGGGTATCATATGCAAAGCTTTCGACGTGGAAGCCTTGGCCCGTTACCCTGTATTCTATGTGGGGTTGGGGTCAGGGGAAAATCTCAGTTGTGTCTAAATTGCGGTGGAAAGCGATACAGGGAATTGAAGCGTTATTATGATAAAGGAATAAAAAATGGACAATCAATCAGAAATTTTGACCCTGAAAAGGTCCTTGACCCTGACAACATCAAGGATAAAATCATAAGAACTCCTCAAGACTACATCGAAAGATTCTCCAGTGATGTAATCATTAAACCAAACAATGAATTAGACAAACAATAGTATTTAGTATACGAATGAACCAAGAATTCAGACACCATCCCTTAATTACAAATTATGAAGCATCCAGTGATGGTGTTGTAAGGCACTGTAGACCGAAGAAACCAGTTGGTGCTGACAATGGTATGGGGTATTTGGTGTTCACTGTTAAGGGAAAGAAAACTTATCGCAATCATCGTTTCGTGTATGAATGCTTTTATGGATTGATCGAGCATGATTTTGTTATTGATCATATCGATTCTAATCCAAAGAACAATTCTTTATCAAATCTGCAGGCTATCACACAAAGTGAGAATACCAAACGAGGAGAGACTGGAAAATGCTCAAAAAAAGCGAGACCAGTAAAATCTTTGAATACAATAACTAACGAAGAAAAAATATTTCAATCAATATATGAAGACGGCAAGTATTTCGATATTTGTAGAGCCTCAGTACGATTCGTTGCAGAGGGGATTTATCGATCGGCTATTTCAAAAAGGACGGGACAAAAAGTTCAATTTAGTTATGTCTAATGCATCATATTTTTCATTTAGAAATATATCATTATTATAGAATAATGAATTCTGAAAACATGAATAGCATTTTATCCGAGATTTCAAAATTGAAAAGTTGGGATATTGAACTATCAGATGGGTTAAATCCTGATCAAATCATGTCTGATTTTCAGGATATTGAATACGGAGTTAACAACAATAAATATATGCTACCAAAGAAGTATGCGCTCATCAAGAGAATTCAGAATTCTATTCGGGACTTTCTCGCATTTTCCAGTGACGTAAGTGTGTTCGCTCCGTTGTATACCATCGTAGAACGAATACGAAAAGAATTGGGGTACGAATACGAATTGAAAAAGGAGGTTAATTCTAAAGTTAGAAACCTACGGGCGTTAATTCAAGAAAATGAACAATTTTGATTGACCAACCATTTATCATTATTTGATTGTGACCGTCCCTCATAGAGATTTTAATTTTTTTTAGCATTTTTTGATTGATAATGTCAAAAACAGTGAATAAAAAATTGATGGCTGGTTCGGATTGATCAAAAATAGAATGAAGGAAGTGTGATATTAATTATTTTTATAGCAGTTTCCACACTTCCTTCATCATTGATAGGATGAAATAACGCTTCTATGATCGTGTTAAAAATCATCCTACATGTCTGACATTTCATGGTTTTTGAGGGCGAAAACCCGAGGTTTTTTACACAGGATTTTCGAGATTTTTTATCAGATTACACTTTTTAGCCATAATTCGTATCAGATTTTCATTTATTTTTAGCATTTTTTGATGGAAATTCATGTAGGATTTGCTTGATTTAGCCCTTTTTGATAAAAATTCTCGAAAATCCTGTGTAAAAAACCTCGGGTTTTCGCCCTAAAAATCCGACATGTCAAATGTTTTCGTCTGTTAGGTCAGGTTCGGGAAAATTGTTTTGCAATTGAAAAATTGTTTCTGATTTTAAATAATGGTCAATGAAGCATTAACAACCCGATTGACTCGTGAATGACTGGATGCAATTAAGAGATTTGTACCAATTCGTGACTCTGTACGGAATAAACTACAACAACGACAGAGTCTTCAGACTGATTTTGCTGCGGGATCTGAAGAATTGTTTAAACCAGTAACCACAGCAACGAAGGAGATAGAGCGTGCTATACTGGGAGATGATCCTGACGGTAAAAGAAAAGAAGAGGGTCTTATTCCTGTGTTAGAAAAAATAGCAAAAAGAACTAAACAAACAAAAAAATCCTTGCAATCACTTCCTCAGGACATATCAACCGCTTCGAAACGAAAATTTAAAGGATTTCAGGAAGAACTAGTTAGTGGACTACCTAAATCAATTATATTTACCGAGAGCGCTAAACAACAAATTCTCAACGAGGATATAGACAATTTAGGTGAATTCGCTGCTAACAGCTATGATTCACAAGAGAAGTTTTTCACGGACAATTATTCGGATTATAGAATGTCACATAATGAATGGGCTGATATAGTGTATGAAATAAATACTGGGGGTTTAGATAGAAGGATGAAGGAATACAGAGACTTCAAGAGAAAATTTCAACTCCAAATAAGACAGCCATACGATGAGAAGAAATTTCTGGGGAGTGGTCTAGTTGGAAACGCTAGCGTTTCATGTCCTGGTAGTTCTCAGTGATATATCACGATTAGAGGTTCTTGTAGGAGGGTTCCGAGCTGGAAATAACTCACCGGAAATAATTAATGAAGCAGCTGATATCTGTAGACGATTATTTCAGAGTGGTATCATGGATATCAGCACATATCGAGATTTCATTGGCGAGTTAGTGGAAAGTGGGTATCATATTGACTGAATTGAAAAGTCAATTGATTAGATAAATAACAATTGAAAAATTGTTTCTGATTTCAAATAATGATCATACACTACAATCATGATAAACCAACCCCCGTCTATGTAGTTAATTCACGGTTTCCGGTCTATAGAGCATACTACGGAGATGGTTTAGGTAATACCATTGCAGGGTTATTTGCGAGAATGGCTCCAAAAGTGATGCCGTTGGCTAAACAATTAGGAATGAAAGCAATTGATGTTATTCGTGATAAGGGTATTGGTGCTGTTGGAGATCTTGCTGGAAAAGCGTTTTCAACTGCGAAGAATAAATTAACATCATTAGTGAAATCACGGATGAAATCCAAAGGATTTTCAAAACCGTTACCGTGTACAGCGGAAATGCCTGCAAGTGTTAGTAGAATCATAAATAACGCAGTAGATGAAAAATTAGCGTCGATGGTTTTAACCCCCGACCAAAGCAATATTGCAAATATGATAGCAGGAAGTGGCTTTAAAAAACTACGACGATGAAAATGGAAAATCGCGATTTAGACTCTGATAAATAGAATAAAATGTTGAAAAAGTCACATGATCCAGCGTTTGATATAGACGTCCCAGTTGGCAAGGATGATTCTGTACGCGATTATCAATATTACGCCTATCATGCCATAGACTCAAATAGTCGAGCAAGAATTGATCTTCAAGTCCATGATACCAGTAAATACTTTTTACCCTGTGAAGCATTTATCGAAATCGAAGGAGAACTTGTAACAGCTGATGATACTCCTGCTGTACCAGCACCGTATCCAGCTGGTACTCAAGTCGGGTTTGTCAATAATGGTATCATGGCGCTATTTGAGAGTGCTAGATATCTCATTGATGGAAAAGAAATCGAGTCGATAGATCGCGATGTTGATGTGGCTACAACAATAATAGGGTTAGCGAGATATTCCGATGATTATACAAGATCAGCAGGACCCTCTATGATGTTTGCAAAAGATGTTACAAATACCGCTGGTGGAAATCAATTTGTTGTAAGACGACCAAAAAAAACGTGATAATAGTGATGCTGATGTCGAGAATATGATTATAAACAATGATGTTAATTTCAATCTAGGAGCTGCAACACGTATTTCAATGTTGCAAGGAGCGCGTAAATCATTTTCATGCGCGATTCCACTGCATCATATATTTGGATTCTGTAGAAACGTCCGAAAAGTTATTTATGGAGCGAAGCATACAGTATCGCTTGTACGAAAGAGTGATGATAACGACGCAATTTGGAGGATTCCAGCAGACAATGCAAATCCAAATGCTGATGCCGGTAAAGTCAATTTAACAAAAATATCATTGTGGATGCCAGTGTTGACTCCAGCAATCACCGCAGAAGAACGATTACTATCATTTATGGACCAAGGAGGAAAGTCGTTGTTGAGTTGGCTAACCGTGAGTACAGATGTTAAACAATCAAATATCAACGGGTTATTCACGTGGAATCTAGCATCAAAACAAGGCGTTTCTGCGCCACGTCATATATTTATTGCGTTACAGGATAACACACGAGTTGGCGATCAACGTTTCAGTCATATGATATTTGATCAATTAGGTGTGAAAGACGTCTCACTGAGAATAAACGGCCAACAGGAACCATCCGAGGATATACAACTTAATTACACAGAAAATCATATTGCACGAGTTTATCATCGTCTGTTGTCATTTATGGCACGCGATCAAAATGTGGATACTGGTTTGCAAATATCACAATTTGATTTTAAGAATCTGTATCCGATCTATTACTTTTCGCTGGAACATCTCGATTTAACAAGACAATCCGTCGTTGATATACACTTTAGAGCTAATGTGACTCGTGGTGCTATTGCTGATTATAGAGCGGTTGCTGTCATTCTCAGTGATAAATCAATGCTACTTGAAGGTGTTGGTGGAAGAATGAGAGTGGTAGATGCACCAGTGGAAAACATGTAATTGAAATTGTAAACGATTTAGAATCAATCAATTATGTATAACATGTCATATAGTGCTATTAGTGTTGCGTTAACTCCCGGTCAATTAAAAAAATTGCAATCGGAATCAGCTAAAAAATGTGGAACCACAATCACGTTGAAACCCAACCAAATGACTGGTGGTGCAAATAAATTATCGCTGACAACTCGTCAGGTGAAACATTTCAATGATGCACTAGTAGCAAAAAAGGGTGTTCAGATTACTCTTTCTGCGGCTGCTATCAAAAATATGATTAAAACAGGCGGTATTTTTCCGTTGTTAGCTGCGATTCCAGCATTGATTGCAGCAGCAGCCCCAGCGGTGGCTAAAGCGGCAGCGTTAGGAGCCGTTGGTACTGCAGCAGGAATGGCACTAAAGAAAGCAACTGGGAAAGGATATAAAAAAAAGGGAAAGGGTCTAAGACTACCAGGAACCCCGTATTCGTGGTACAGCGGAAAGGGTCTAAGACTACCAGGAACCCCGTATTCGTGGTACAGCGGAAAGGGTCTAAGACTACCAGGAACGATTTATTAATTCAGAAATCTTCGATGGTTCCCATGTCCAATTTTGATTTAATGGATGCTGCTAAAAAACTAGCGATTAAAAACTTCAGAGGTGTCTTTATGAAAGATCAATTACCACATCAACCAAACAGCGTTGAAACCGGAATCATTAATTTAGATAACAGCACCGGACCTGGAACTCACTGGGTTGCATACGCTATTGATCCACGTGGGATTGTTTATTTCGATTCATATGGATTAGCCCCACCAAAAGAGTTTATGCGTTATATAAAAACCCTTCCAATGAAGACTTGGTATTCTACGCTACCAACACAACAAATGAATGACCCACCAATATGTGGCAGCGAAGTATTAAATGTCCTTAACGCTATTTCTAACTCCTTGAGTAACCCAAGCGGAAAACCACCACATGTTGTCGTGAATGAATACACTAGTAATCGCTGGAGAAAATCGAAGATTTTTCAACGAAGTCGTCAAAAACGATTTTAGAGAGAGAAAGAGTTTTACAATAACATGATTGATATTTGGGGGAGATCTTTGAAACCCAAACCCGATGGCACTGCACCACCTGATTCTGTCAAGGATATAAAAAAAAATAATTGAAGATGAAATCGCTGAGACGTTGAACTTAACAAATGTTGATCCTAATGAAATAGTTGTATTTCAAGACAAACAGGGTAAATTGAAATCCAGTGATGTGTCATTGAATGACATTTTGATACGGCAGCGCGACGCCACTGAAAACTCTATTGCGTTGTATTCCAACGACGGACGACTTAAACCAGGTGCACTTGTGTCTACGATCACCGACAAGATTGCCGCCCACGACCATGAGTTGGATAATTCTCTGTTAGAACTAGCAACACTTCAATCTAAAATTGAAGAACACGGAAAACAGTTTTCAGTTTTTCGCAAAAATGTCGTACATAAATTCTTTGGAACCCCGCTTCTGGTTGGCATGACTCTCGCTGAAATTAAAAACTATCTATCGCTATTCTTTTTTAACAAGGACGCGGGAAGGATGATGAATGAAAATGAAATCAAGGCAAATTATTTCGAGATTTACAATGATATTTTTAAAATAATAGAAAATGTTGAGCGGGTACAAAAACCCACTAACGACGTCATTGTTAGGTTTTTTGGATCCCCACCTGTGGCAGACTCGACTCTCGCTGAAATCAGTGAGTTTATTATCAGGCATACTCACAATGCCTACGTCGCTAATAATTTCTTTGGTGTCCCCGCTACATCTACGATGACTCTCAACGATATTATTAGGTTTATGGTGAGACAAACAACACTTAATACCATCGTGGATAGATTTTTGGGGAGAACACGTGATGAATCTGAAACCACATCGTTGACAGGTCCAACCCTCGCTGAAGTTAAAAGCTCTATTGACGAACAAAAACTCACCAACGAGTTTGTTAAAAATTTCTTTGAGGGCAGTAGCCTCCAAGATATCACGACGAAATTTTCTAACATCGACAACCATATTAAAACCCAAGCACGGATTAGAATCAACGAACTTCTGGTTTCATTCTTTTCTAACAAGGAGGAGAGGGGGAAAACAATAGATCCTGCCAGAATCAGGGTAAATTATCTCGATATTTCCGACGATCTTCTTAAACTAAAAGAAATCTTTGAAAGGATAAAGATTCCGCACAAAAACCTTAAAAATATCGTGTATACGGTCAAACATGGAATCATGGATTGGATAAGAGACAAAGCTCCTAGAATTACCATCGATCTCTTGTGGGATGAGGGGGAAGTGAAGGTTGATGGTATCTATAGGTTAACGTGGGCCTCTATCGATCAATTTAATATGATCATGAACAATAGAACCTACTCTGGTGGCGTCGCGACGTTAATTATCGAGACTGGCATAACACCAGAATTTCACTTCGTCGCGGTTAATAGCTCCACCATTAGATCAAAAATAGCCTGGTGTATAGAACTCGTAGATCATTTTTCCGGCTGAAGTACTAACAATTCCCGCGAACTTGAAAACACAATTGAAAACGCTAGCGTTTTTAAAATAACAATGATTTCATCAACTCAATGTCGCTATGATCAGGTCAGAGAATTTCAAAATAGACTCAAAACCCTCGCCGAGGAGTATCAAATAAAAATAAAAAAATACCGACGAAGAATCACCGCAATTAATATTACTATGTACTCGGTGTCAAGCGTTCTCGCTGGCGCCGGAATAATACTTGCATCAGTTACAATGATTGCCCCGGTCGTAGTTCCAATTTGCATTTCTGCGGTGGCTACAATCGGGGGTATATCAACCGGGATAGCAAAAAAGATATCATCATGCAGCCAGAGTAAACTGCAGAATTACTTAATTCAATTTCATATTGCATCAACCGCATATTCGCAGTTATCCCTGATGATATCGTCGTCACTCGATAATACAATTATATCAGATAGTGAATTCTCAGCGATGGTCAGTATTTTTGATTCCGCGATATCGAAATTAGAGCGACAACATGAATATAATAACAATGACAACACCGATGGAATTAGAAAACACGAACCCAAAAACCAGAATGATCTCAATAACCTCAACCATACCAAATTGTGAGTTCTCAGTGATGGTCAGTATTTATGATTCCGCGGTGTCAAAATTAGAGCGACAACATGAGTATAATAACAATGACGACACCGATGGAATTACTTCAACGAGTAGTGGAGAACACGAACCCAGTACAAACAAGTATGATATCAATAACATCAACGGAACCCGAGTTTAGTGTGAATTTCCCTAGCCCAGTCCCCGTGAAGGAGATAGCGCTAGCAAAACTACGAGTGTATCACAGTTGGCCTAATATCAGATCAAAATCATTTGGTGGTCAACAACCCAATAATTCTTTAGTGTTTGCAAATAAGAATAAACCCGACGGAACCCCAGACTGGAACGTCGTTTCGATACCAACCGGATCATACCAAATTGAACAAATCAATAATGAATTCGCGCGTAGAATAAAATCGATTACTGGAAAAGAATCAAAAATCGCTATAACAGTTCATGAGCCGACACTATCATCCGCAATTGAGATAAGCACAGAAGGATACGTCGTAGATATCTATCAAAGTTCTATTAGAACCGTACTAGGATGGCCTGAATTACCACCGGAAAAATCCACCACCGACTTAACCACGGATGTACAATCATATCATGAAATCAATCCCAGTTATCGAGATGATTTATCTGATATAAGAAAAGGAAAAATCGCCGATAGATTTATATTCACCAACAAAGACACATTGCAATGGGATTTTATCATTAAAAGAACAACCGACTCATCTGTTACTATTTCATTTACGCTAACTGACGTCCGTGGTTATTTTAATGAGATTAAACAATTATATGACACACAACTAGAACAACTACGGAAAACAAGATCGCAAAAACACGTTGAAATAATAAATCAACTTATATCGGACATGGAATATATCTATGAACTAATTATTCAAACAATAATTAATGACAACAGCGACAATAAACAACGATTCCTAACCGATTACAATATCACAGAAGACAATCTGCGTAATTTCAAGTTTCCGAAATACAACGCTGATGAATTAGCAAGAATTGTTAAAACCGATATCAAAGCGCTACAAAAATCAGATTCAACTGTCCTCCTCAAACATAATAATGATCCAGATGGTGGTGGTAGGCATATCGCTCCGTTCAACGTGAATATTTCAACGGTGATTGCGCTTAATTTAGTATGTGATGTAATTGAAGGAAGCTATCAGATTAATCTAGAGCAATCAAATCAAGCTCAGCAGGGATATATTCTTTATTCGTTTGCACCAATAGCTCCTCCAGGATTCCTAATTATTGAAAACCCAATTAATCCTGTCTACATGCGATGCCATAATAATTCATTAACCAGAATTAATTTCAAACTCACCGACCAGTCAAATAATCTGATTGATTTACAAGAAGAGGTGTTAGCGATTAGTTTGTTTGTAAAGTCCTAAAGACTGGATCAAATATTCGTTTAAAATCATTTATTATTTTTTGTTAACCCGTAGCAGCAGAGAGGGTGGATGACAACAAGTTGCGACCAAAATTAATTAAAAAATCGTAAAAGTCTCCGTTTTCATTTTTTTAGTTAAAATGAGATTTCGTAGGGAAAGCTCGTTAAGATTTCAATAAATTTTTTGTCTGAAAAAGTTGTAGGGTTTGCCCCTGAGACATTTTTTTTGGTTAAAATGAGATCGTAGGAAGGCTCGTTTTAATGATTCAATCAAAATTTTGTCTGAAAACGTTGTAGGGTTCACCCTCTCTGCTGCTGGTTGTGAAGCCTTATAAGTCAATCACAAAAACCTTATATTAGACTTGTCCAAGGATGTAAACATCAAATCGTGTGCGGAGTATGCCATACTTTTTTTGGATATAGATATATAGTTTTCACGCGATATTCAGATTAAACGAGACTAGATGGTGATGTTATACGGGGATTATCTCACTCATCAGTCAAAATCGAAGAAATATATTCATCGAAAATAAATCTTACTACCAGCATGACTAACAAGACATTATTCAACAGGAGAGCTTGTGGCACTTTTTATCCTTTCGTCAAATAGCATTCATCTAACTATATTATTAGTACATATGAAGACATAAATAGCATCCATTTGTATATCCTATGCAGTGTTACTTTCTTTAATATCAGAAAATAGTCCCTATGCACGTACAAAAAATAGTCCCTATGCACGTACACAAAATAGTCCCTATGCACGTACACGAAATTGTGCTGTAGTTAGTGTCATGAAATGTTTAAAAAAATTAGATTGTGTCATGTACCACGTGTTAAAAAAAATCAATACATATTTATAACCAGATACGTGACAGAACAGCTACTTCCCTGATTATGGACAACTGCTCACAAATGTTGAGACAACATTAGGCTATTGACTGATCGACATGCGATGATCGTTTGTTCAGCAAAGCAATAAACATTGGTCAATTGAACTTCATCAGTACATAGTCTAAAACCTTACCCATACCACTCTAGCATGAAAATTGGGTTATTGTTATTATAATTTACATTTTACATCAAGTTTCATAACCACCCATGGACCAGTGTTTAGAAAAGTATATAATATATAAATAAATTTAAGCAATTAAAACATGAATCTGAGTGCGAAGAGTACATGTGAGATACATCCACATACATGTTTCACCTGCCTGCGATGTTTTCAAATGTGGATAAACCAGTCAGATTTCAAGTGCATGTCATTATTTGAACTTGAAAAGTAAGTCTCTATGACCTCTTTTTTGTCAGTAGTTGGTAGTACCATTCTATGTACCATTTAACAATAACTTGAGGGGCCCCGAGTGGCCGAAAGGTCTAAAGCGCTCACCGCTACGGATCACTGCAGTCTCACCGTTGTCTGTGTGAGTTCAGTCTCAGGGTAGGTCAATGCGGCTCAGCTCAGCAACGAATAGGAATATCGCAAATACAAAATGATTACAGTCTGATGTTTCTCCCCAACTCAGAATATCTATTGTATTTGTCATAGGAGTTGCGATCACTTGGTAAATCTAGCTAGAATATGTTGGTAGACTCTCATCCGGTCTTTTATAGCTCCTGTTGGTAACTTACAGCATTCAAAACAGGCATTGTATGAACTCGATTTTTATGTCGCTCATACACCCTTCAACTTTAAAACTATAAAGTGTTCGGTATAGTTGTACAGGATCCATAAAACTCATGTTTGATTTAAGAGGGACTATACAACTCACTGTTTGATTTAAGAGGACCTATAAACTCTTGTCTGATTTAAAAGAGACACTAAGGAACAGAAAACTGATTTTTGAAGCAAAATATTGTTTCTTTAGGAATCACGTATTTTGTTTTAAGACCACTGCTTGTTTAGGGCAATTCAGTCCATCGTCCCACCCCCACCCCCACCCATTATCTATTCATACAGGTAGCAAAAATGGAACACGATATCAACGATATAAATATTATGAGATATACTTCATTTGTGAGTTTGTTATATTTTTGAAAATTCATTCGATGCCATGGGTTATGTAAAATTTTATTTTATAACTAACCTTGTGAAAAATCAAGTTCATTGTCTACTTGACCAGAATCACTGACTTTTAAGTTTCTGTAAACAACTATTACCTAGCTAGTAATAACTTAGTGTGTGTTTACTATTAGGATCATTATCAATAAACTAAACATCTATTTTGGTCCGAGTCAATGACATTGTTTTAGATGTTCTTTATAATAATGACACCAAAATAACCTTCTAGCAAAGAAAGAGACATTAACTGGAAATTAAAGTAAATTCAAACAAGGATTCCTTGGGTTTTATTACTGTAATTCATCAAAAAAGTAGTGACACATCATTACAATGCAGGTCAATGTTACATTAGTACATTACAGACTGCAGGCCACTACAACATATCAACATCTTCGGCGTTGGAAAATATTAGAAATATTCAAATTCAGATCTTTATTGTTAAAGGACTTCTGTTAGAAATTCCGGATTGTCTGAAATTTAATTCGTAATATTTAACGTTATTTTGTTACATTTTCACTTTTGTATTCTAGGGAAATAAACTATTTATTGAATTTTTGCAAAAATTGTTTTTTTCTCTCACTTTTTTTATGTTAGTTTTTTTAAGACTAGAATCGTGGTAATAAATTCTTATCTGTATGAAGTTCTGTTTACATCGTATATGACAGATGCACCATTTTCAGATGAGAGCGAACCTTCCTCTTGAATTTAGTAAAGAGAGACAGTCCAATATTATCCGGCACACTCTTTACAGCGTGCATGCCAATAAACCATTCTTTAAAAAAGTCAACAGTTCTTTAATTCGCTTAATCTAAGTGTCCAACTTCATTTAATATATTAGTCGGTATGTGAAAGCTAGTGCCTTCAAAGTAGTCAATCATGCAGAGTTTGTAGTGCTTTACTTTCTTCATTTAAATCATCTTTCCTGTTTAAATCACAAGTTTATTTTAAAGATATATATATTGAATTAATATGAACGAGAAAACGATGTTCAAAAAATAAAGAAGCAACTTATCAATTTGCAAAGAAGGCTGCGATTATTCACAAATTGTTAAGAACTACATTTTGTAGCGGACACTGGACAGGGCTTGCAGAGTTCATTGATTTTGTCAATACACAGATACTTGTAGCCAATCTTAACTGCGTCAGAAATGCAAGTATGTGTATTTGTAAGAGATATAAATAAAATACATTATATATGTATATTATGTTCGCTGTATCTTTTATATTCCAATCGTTGCATAGATTTTTCATTAAAAGAAAACTCGGTAAGCATATTTTGCTTTCAATGAAAAATATTTTAATAATAATAATAATGATACTACTACTACTACTACTACTACTACTACTACTAATAATAATAATAATAATACATGTAATAACAACAACAATAAGAAACTTTTTAACAAGGATAACACATGTGGTCGTCAGTTTTTTTAATTGGCTATGTTTAAAAAAAAATACAGGACCATGTACATAATCACGTATCATCGCATACTCATTCATACATATTTAATATGAATGAATATGGGTGACTATACTGGGAAACATATACATATATGAACAATATTCTATAAACAGGTACATTTCAGTATAAGTCGTACTTATTTCATATATCAAATAAGATCTGGACATATTATTTTATATATAATGATAAAGTTATCTATTCAGAGCCTTTAACGTGTGATTCCAGCTGGTCAAGAAAGAATTTCTTTAATGATATTTTAAAAGAAGCAAGGGAATTTGAATTACGTATCCTTAGTGGCAAGGAATTTAATAAAGTAGATGCTGGTATAGTACATGATATTTTGTAATGATTGGTAATCGATCACGGAATCTGGAGATCGTTGTTTGTGGTCGATCGGAGATTACCCTTAGTATTTGATGATATTAGTTCAATTAGGTTAGTCATAATCTTGAGAAAAACCGTTTAGACACTTATATGTTATGATTCCTGTAAAATAAATAATATGTATGTATAGGTATGTATGTATAGGTATGTATGTATAGGTATGTATGTATAGGTATGTATGTATAGGCAGCCGTTGCAGACGTGAAAACAAAACATTCGAGGTTGTCATAACAGGAAGTTTCAGTATTATTCGGGCTGTCCTCTTCTCGAGTTTTTTCAACTCTGGACAGATCATAGTTGGATGTGTTTCCCCATATGGTACAGCCGTAATCTATCAGTAGTAATTTATATTCCGAATAATAAATGGAAGTGATTGGGGAGGTACACATTTGGAAAGCAAATATAACAGTTATTCTTTTGACTACCATTGCACATGGGTGATCGATATGTGCATTCCAGATGAGGTGTTGATCAATGTAAATACCAAGATTTTTATTTTATTTTTTTTACAATAGATACGTCTAATGTCCTTAAATCTACTTATGTTTCGGTATTAATACCAAATTATCTCTCACTGATATTTAATGGATCACATGTTACTAACATAATTATGTCCAAAAAAAATAATATGTAACGTCGAAACGGTTCCGTAATAATATTAATTTTTCTGCAGATGAATCAAAAAACAGAAAAGTTACAGACTGTTGAAACGTATCTTTGAGAAAGAGGATAAAATCTTTGGGAAAATATCAGTGTTTTGTTTGTGCATAACCGTTTACAAAGATGCATTATACGAAATCAAATCATGGTTTTCTTGACTATGATGATGTCTTGTGAGAAAAAATTCAAAACAAGACAAGATTTGAAGTATAAATAATGCACTTTACGTTCAGGAAAGGATTGAGCTGGGGATCTGTAATTCGTAGGAATAATATAAGTCAATACTTTTTTCGATCTTCGTGCATAAAAAATACATTTTTGACATTGTAAATAGTTAGGAGAGTACCATTAGAACCTATTAATATTTTCTACGAATTTACACTTTGACATACTTTACATTATAAAATTTTCATCCTCAGAAGCTTTTGAATCGCATTTGCTGGTAGATAAGTAAGGAATACACGTCGAGTATTATGGCGTATAGAGACGGATCACAGGAGAGGAATAAATACAGAAGAAGAAAAAAAAGAAGGATCCCCCCCCCAAAAAAAAAAAAACCACAAAAAGTTTTCCCGAAATTAAATATGTCATGCTACAAGTGATATTTGGATAAAATTGTGACTCTTTTTTAAAAATGAGGAAACTGTAATTTACCGTACTATTTCACTGGTCTTGATATTAATTGTAATTTACCGTTGTATTTCACTGGTCTTGATATTAATTGTAATTTACCGTTGTATTTCACTGGTCTTGATATTAACTGTAATTTACCGTACTATTTCACTGGTCTTGATATTAACTGTAATTTACCGTACTATTTCACTGGTCTTGATATTAATTGTAATTTACCGTTACATTTCACTGGTCTTGATATTAACGGTAATTTACCGTTGTATTTTACTAGTCTTGATATTAACGGTAATTTACCGTACTTTTTCACTGGTTTTGATATTAACTGTAATTTACCGTTGTATTTCACTGGTCTTGATATTAACTGTAATTTACCGTTGTATTTCACTGGTCTTGATATTAACTGTAATTTACCGTTGTATTTCACTGGTCTTGATATTTCACTTCCAGGCAATACCTGTCAATGTCAGTACTGTGACTCTGAACGTATAGACATGATGCTGAATGTCAGGCTGTTAGGTACCAATAAACTTTCATTTGTATATTATATGCATTTATAATGCAATGCAATGTGTTTTCTATTCTTCTTCTTCTTCTTCTTCTTCTTCTTCTTCTTCTTCTTCTTCTTCTTCTTCTTCTTCTTCTCCTTATTATTATTATTATTATTATTATTATTATTATTATTATTATTATTATTATTATTATTATTATTATTATCATTATTATTATCATCCTCATCATCATCATCACTACTTTTATTATTATTATTATTATTATTATTATTATTATTATTATTATTATTATTATTATTATTATTATTTTGGATGATGAAATTAGCATTTTATTTACTTCCCTGACAATTATATAGGGATGTATCGAAATAATAAAACACTTTAACTTTTTTGAAAAAAAATGTATTATTATCATGCAAAATCCAAAAGTTAGTCAATCATTGGGTATGTTTTCTTTTAAATAGTCCCTAATGGATATAACATTTAAAACTGATAGCAGCAATGATTTCATTAATTATAACTTCGCGACATGATTTTAAAATGAATGTGTAACAAGTACCTTTTAATATGACTTACCTTGCCAGGTACGAAAAGTTATATATATGGTCGAATGTAATGATTAGCATTTGTAAAAGCATGGTTATGTTAAAGATCTAAAAGACAGCTTCTGACCTTTCCACGGATTTTGTGTGTGCATTGTATCCAAACGTTTCATCTCACAAGTCAGATAAGCAGACGAGGATTTAGTATGCACATTTTTCGTCTCACACGTCAAACACGTAGACGAGAATATTATGTAATTATTATTGGCATTATTGTCTAAGCTCTTGATTGAAAGAAATGTAATTATTATCAAAATGACAGTTGAAATATTTCTATATCGCTGTCAACCCAATGCACACTATACTGCCAAGTGATTTTGCGGTGTATGACTTCGTTATTTTCGTGTTGAGATGATATCTTTTTCGACCGTTGATTAATTTAAAGAATGGCGCGTGCATGATAATTATAGGTTTTATAGTTCTATACGGAAGTTACATACAAAATGCATTAGAGGTTTTAATGATATTTGTCGGCCAAGAGAAAGAAAGAAAACATTTCATAACAATTTATTTTTAATGGCACAAACATTGTAGAGATATCATAGATTTTGCCGCTTTGTCTTCTAGTCGATACAATTTGCAACGATCTGGCTGATAACATCACTATATCAGCTATAATTTTGCCTAAGTGCTTTTATTATGACCATGCTGACTTTAAAATGGTAAACTCAGACTGTCCCATTCAATGATAAAACTTGCATGGATCTGAATGCCAGCTTGTGGCGATATTGCCTTTAGCGCTTCCCGTCTTTTCAAATAATTTTTATAATGATTTAGTTAGACACACACTTGTAATTCATTCAAGTATAAAAAGAGCATATTTTCATCTTTAAAGCTTGTAATAAATCGTAAAGCTATGTTTTTGCATATGCGATATTCATGTATGGAGTTATTATTGCTATTATTATTACAAACGATTTGACATTTTTTTTTAAAAAAATCTCCCTGAATGCAGATATCCTGACCATTTAATATCTGATAAGCTATTTGAAGTCTATGTCTATACTCATCTGAAGGGTTGTTGTTGTTGTTGTTGCTGTTGTTGTAGGTTTTAACGCCTTTTTTCAGCATACAATAGGCTATACATGGCGGCCAGCATTAATGGTGGAGGAAGAACCCGGGAAAACCGCCAGAAAGAACTACCGACCCACGAGAAACTACTAGCAGGCTTTCTCACATACCGACATAGGCCAAATTCGAGACTCGAACCCACGCAGACAGAGATGAGATGGCAGTGATCTGTAACGAAGAGCGCTTTAGACCACTCGGTCACTCGGGACCCCCAATCTGACGTGTGGATTCATCAGTGCATAGAGACTGTTGTAATACAGGGTCCATCACATTCCATTCAGTTTTGGTTAAAGTGGAAGAATAATCAGGGTCGGAATTCTTAAAATAAAATGTAATTTCAATATTTTAGTTTTAAAAAATTGGGCATATCTCCAAAACTAACTTCCCGCATGACTTGCCGAATTTTTTTTTTCTGATTGAGAACATTGCTTTTAGAAAGTAAGGAACACATCAACACAAACACATAGACATACATAAATACACAAGAAATAAACAATAATGATACTACTACTACTACTACTACTACTACTACTACTACTACTACTACTACTACTATTACTACTACTACTACTACTACTACTACTACTACTACTACTACTACTACTACTACTACTACTACAGTTTCAAGAAATGTTACTAGTGACAAAGTAGATACTAACTTTTGCCAACAGAATCATTCTTCTTTCAAAGAGAAAAAACGTGATTTAAATTTCATAAATCTAAAAATGGAATGTCAGTCGTCAAATTTAAGACAAATTGGCATATTTATTGTTGGGACGCAAGCACGCAAGCACACACACACACACACACACACACACACATATATACATACATACATACATACATACATACATGTACATACATACATACATACATACATACATACATACATACATACATACATACATACATACATACATACATACATACATACATGATAATAACGACGTTCTGGATGAAACATGTGCACAAGATGCATATTTTTGACAGACATGGTTATTGTTCCTTAGCACAAATTACACAGTGGAGATAATATCTACCTTTAAGTAAAGCAGATATTTTTAAAAAAGAATATCTTAAGCTTTGAGGAGAGCAAAGGAATCCAGTTCACTCAGGCCTTGAAGCAATGTACTTCTCTTAAGGTCTCTTGTGACTGGCAGTGCCATCACCCAAAAGATTTCTGGCTAATGCGTTTACTATCAGCCGGTTGATTTTTAAAACCGTATTAAGATTAAACATAGTGATAAGCATTTGAATGGAATCTATATATTGTTATAAGCGTATTTATACAAAAGAATAATGTATGCTCGTGTCATATTGTGTTAGCAGTGTGTGCAAGTATCTCTGCGTGCTTTGTTTCCCACTTATTAACAATGCTGATTATATCAGAATTATATCTCGTCTATGAAAATCTTTTTTGAGACGTAGCTTTGTTTTAAATTCACGAAGTGCTGATCGAATGATGTGACAAATACCTTCAAAACAATAGGGAAGTAAATGACATTCCTGGTGTCATATTAACAACACCTTGCCCAATATAATAACACTTGGCTCGCGACAAGTATGAAAGGTCACCATCAACTTTTATAAAACTCTCATTGTTTCAGCATGAATCTAGCTCTCTTACGTTGAGGTCAACTGGCGACTGTTAAAAGGGCTCGTGCAACGTATCTTAAATATCTCACAAAAGTATTTGGTTTCCACATCCATCAACATCTGAGATCTTCTGATAATTAAAATATTTAAAACAATTGTTCATTCCTTCACATTTTATTAAACACGTCGCGAGCTTTTATCATTGAATTAACTCCGTCGATACATTATCTGACATAAATCTTCATGACTGACTGCGCTTTTTTGACTTTCAAAGTAAGTTAACCTCTTTTGTTCAATTTCGATATCATGTGTCTTCATTTGATGAGACAGCAAATAAATGGAAAGGGGTGATAAAGCAAGAATTTGTCGTTATTTAAGCGTAGAAGAGAGAAAAATAGATTCTCTCTCTCTCTCTCTCTCTCTCTCTCTCTCTCTCTCTCTCTCTCTCTCTCTCTCTCTCACACACCCACACACACACACACACGCACGCACGCACGCACGCACACACACACATACTAACGTTATAATGATCAACTATTAAGACATAGTTGTATTACATCTTGTCAACCGGAAAGGCAAACATAAATAACAAGTTCGAATTAGGCATAAGAATTAAACGAGAAAAAATATGCCGTATCTAAATATTCGTCTATATTTTATGGTCAAACTTAAAATCCTTTACAGTCGTTAACTGTATTAGCATATATGCATTCGTGTTGTCATCAGTTCTAAGTATTAGGGCCGGAAAATGACCGTGCACTTAAAATCGAGAGACCCTTATAAATCTACAAATACGCCCTGCAGCCAATCCGTAAACTGTTTTTATTTTACATGTGAATAATTATTTTCGCTGCATTAGGCTAAGAATTAAACGATTTAGGCCCATATATGATATGTTTAAACACATTTAATTTTAGACACTGCATCCCGTGGGTCCCCATGATTAGCGGGTTCGGGGTAAGTTGCCTCTATGCCCCCACCCCGCCCCCGCCCCCAATCCGGCCCTGCTTAGTATACTATTCTACAACATTTGAGTAACACTTGATAGCAAGTCTTTCTAACTGTAATGGAACTGTCCGTTTTCGATACTGTTTTACGTTTGCTATTAATTCCATGATGCACATTTCCATACTTCGCTGTAATCATCGATTGCAGACATTTAACTTGAAATCCGCTATACCGGCACCATTGACTTTAATATTTTTCTATAGGTTGAATGTGGAGTGATATTTCGGACCAGTTTATTTCCAATTTTCCCCCACCCATATCCGTAGGCAAGGGCTATAACCACGACAGTCTTGTCACTCGCCCATTATGTATATGATAAATTGGCTGTAGAATTGTTTGTATACTCAAGAGTAACTGATAACTTTAGTGACTGTGTGTGTGTTAGTCTCAGGTAAGATTCTTTTCTGTTTTCTTAAACATTTTAATCTGTGAAATGTAATACGGAAAAATATATACAAGACTATAAAGTTTAATTTCTATTAAAAAAGGAAGCTAAAGAAAAACATGCGTGGCATCCACATTGATTGTAATGTTTATTATATACTTGAGAGACCCAATTACTATTTACGAGTCAAGCTGCCTTTGCGACCGCGTCACATGCATCAGGATGCGACTGCATTGAATAGTGCCACACCCACACCCACACCTACACCTAAATAGAGATCCCCCACCGCCACCCCACCCCAGATGACTTTGTGAATCAACTTAGAAAATTATCAAAGTACATACAGAGGATTCATTGGATTCATTGTTACGTCATTTTCCTTATTTTAACCTGCTGATAAATTATGTCTACTCTTGTAACAGAAATCATTTTTAATATGATTACATTGACCACGATATAAAATCACCAAAAGACGGCTATTCATCATTCCTTGTCACGGAAAAATTTGATATCAACTATAACTTCTTCTCTGTATCAAGCAAGGCCGCTTGTAAATCGGAAAGTTAATGTTCACTTCTATCTCAAGAGAGGGATTCTCTTTGCCAACAAATAAAAATATTTGACCAACGAAGAGCAGCCTACCCGTTTTAATTTGGCTTGCACGCAACTGGTCACTTATCAATTTGACAAATGCAGAGCTATATGACACTATATGAAGATTGTCCTGTTTCAATCAAACCGGCTAGTTGGCGTAATATAATAGATTCGGAATGCACTTGTCCTTTTCATGCTGTATGGTAATATCCAAATGGCCTTTTAAAAAATCTAACTAACCTAGGGAGCATATTAACCCGTGGGATGTTAGATAATAATAATACGATTAGGAAATGAGAGGAAATTTAGACATACAGGAAAGTTACACAGATAATTTCCGTTCATAATGTGAAAATACATGGAACGATAAGGATATTTTGATCATTAAGAAAACAAATCTGCACGAGTAAATCTCATCTGGAAAAATAGTATGTAATCACCCTTACACTCCACTGTATAACATTGATTCTTGGATGTGGGTAATTAATATGACAAACTATTAGTGTGTATGTATGTTTTGGATTTTTAACCTAATTTTGCATAACGTTTCAGTCAGATCGCTAGGATATATGCAGTGTGGCAGTTTATAGTGATGTCTAGCACTGGGGCATAATGCCGCAGATATGTAGACTCAAGTCCCAATCTGACAGCTGATTTTAATCAGATTGACTCAAGTCCCTACCCAGTCACATTATCCTGACTCAAGGCCAACCAATCCAAACACTAATATCTTTAATACTGAGTGCTAAGCGAAAAAAGCTAATAATATCCTTTTTATATGTCTGGGGTATTAATTTTTGGGGTTCGAACCCGCGACCTGCGGCATCAGATACCTCGCTGTGACGACCAGAGCGATTCAAAGGATTAATCAAAATACAAAACTTTCGCACTACTATCAATATTTCCATACGTACAGCAAAACTATTTCTGATAATTCAATACACTGCACATTTAAAATGTATGCAAAATAAACAGAATTTTGATTATGAACTGATAAATTATTTAAGATTTGTATAGCTGCATATTCACAGACTAGATAACGTTTGCTTAATGCATAGTTCTCCAGCCATACATTGATGCTGTGCTTATCAACCGAACAGATATTTAAAAAAAAAATCCTTTCAATTGTGTGTTATGAATATGGTGTGGTATAAGCGTGAACTTGTTTCTTTAATTTTTTGTTGATTTTGTCAAAACATGCTTCGAAGAATCATTTTATAGTGTAAATCATTTTCCTTCCTTTTTTTCTTGAAATGTTCTTGTGACGTACATATTGACTCTGCAAATTTTGGTAGTGTGTGTTTCAAATGACTGAAATCTGTTGCTACAAGGAACGCCTGTATTTCCCCAGGTTTGTATATATTTGGGCACCAGCGTTCCTGCAATTTACTATTGCACAATAGTTAACTTAGAATAAGAACTGGCTGCAATCAGAGATCTTGAACTGGGCGTGCTTGCTGCTAATACATCATATAGTCAGAGTGATAATACAATGACGTATATAGCTGGGTATTTCTGAAAGTATCTCGATACGTACCATGGTATATTAAGGACCAACAAATTAATGTCATAGTATACTGCCGTTATATTATGGACCAACAATTTAATGCCATGGTGTACTGCAATTATATTAAGGACCAACAATTAAATGCCAGAGTATACTGCAATTATATTCAGGACCAACAATTTAATGCTATGGTATACTGCAATTATAGTAGGGACCAACAGTTTAATGCCATGATATACAATTATATTAGGGACCAACAATTTCATGCCGTGGTATACTGCAATTATATTAGGGACCAAATATTTAATGCCATGGTATACTGCAATTATATTATGGACCAATAATTTAATGCTATGGTTAACTGCAATTATATTAGGGACCAACAATTTCATGCCGTGGTATACTGCAATTATATTATGGACCAATAATTTAATGCCATGGTATACTGCACTTATATTAGGGACCAACAATTTCATGCCGTGGTATACTGCAATTATATTAGGGACCAACGATTTAATGCCATGGTATACTGCAATTATATTTGGGAGCAACGATTTAATGCCATGGTATACTGCAATTATATTAGGGACCAACAATTTCATGTTCTGGGTCAGAAGCCTGACACTTTTTGTTTCATTTCCGTTTGTCAATAGTTGTAAAATATATCTTGCTCTGATTTGTAACCAAAATAACATCATAATATATCCGTAACCAAAATAACATCATAATATATCCGTAACCAAAATAACAACATATTATATCCGTAACCAAAATAACATCATAATATACCCGTAACCAAAATAACATCATAATATATACATGATATTTATTTGGAAAAAATATAAATTACCTGGAAAGAAAAGAAAATATTTCAGCTCCAACAGAAATTTATAGACACTACATCTCATGAAAATATGAAATGGCTAACACTTTATGAATTTCAACAGTTACCTAGTATATCAACAACATCAGCATGATTAGAACTTGGTTGTGGAAAATGATCAAGACATTTACAGCTGACGATGTCAAGTTCATTAAATTGTTTTGTCATTGCAATAAAAACCAAACAATTGTCCCTTTTAGTGCCACCTGTTTGTATGATCTTATACCTTATACAATGTATAAAAAAAACAAACAACGGGTTTTATAAAACTGAATAAACAATTTTCCCTAGAATACAAAATGAAAATTTAAAAGGAACTTACAATAGTGTGAATTAAATCCCAAACAATCCTAAATGCTCTATTGCGATTCCAAAAGTATAGAATTTTCTCAATGAATTATACTAGTCTTAAATGTGCGGATGTACCAATACTTTGAAATGAGTTGATGGAATAGTAGTCTTGATATAGCACAATGATATAATCAAGAATGATTTTGAATGAGTCCCCGCAATAGTGTTTTCTGAAACGAAAAGTAATAGAAAATTCTACTTTCAAATTATTCTGAGCTCGAAAATAAGGTTAAGCCTTGAACTCAAATTCAAATAAATATCTTAAAATTAACCATACTGAGGTACTTAGACCCCCCCCCCATCACTGCCAAAGTCAAGCACACACTTCAAATTAAACAAACATATGAATATATATCTTAAAAGAGTAATACTTCGATGATTGGCAAATCAAGTAAAACTATAATATCAGTGATACAAGACGTGCACGTGAATGTGTTTTCAAGTATATTATGTTATAGAAATTTAATTATTTGTCTGTCTGTTAGTTTTAAAATATATTGTTTTATTTCTTTGCATGTTATTGTAATGTAATATTGTTTACTATACTTGATTGTATTAAGATTAAAGTCCAGTTCTCTTTGACTTGATTGATTTTTAAAAAAAAATTTATTGCTGTAAATACCTAATAATTGAAACATTGTATCTTGTTGCTGACCTTGTTTCAAACTCAGTGAATTTTGGTACACACTTTTTAAAAATCTGTCTCAGAGTAGGAATCATTGAGTCAAGCTCATACTTTGACTACGTGACGTGAGGCAGGTGTTAATTCGTAAACAAGAACTCCTGAAGACCATCCTGGAATCTGTTTTACGTTTTAGTTAGTCTCATAATTGATGTTATGATAATAATGAATTTTATCAGTCGTGCCTTAATACTCCAGAAGTCAAGTTGTTTTATGTTGTGACCAGTTTGGGGCTGAAATTTTCTTTTCTTCAAATTATTGAATTAAAGTGATTGTTTTTTTATTTCCTGGAAAAACAAAAGTGCTCAAAATTAATTCTTGAGCAAAGACGTTTACCAGAATTTATACTGAATTCGAAAACTGGAATAATATTTTATGTCATTCAATAAAAGACTGTTACACATCAGTACAACGCTCACTACTGCATAGTCATCGCTTTCCATCTTGGATTTTCATCCCGATTGGAACTGTAATTCACTTAGAACATTTCGTCGATATGACTTGTGGCTTTTGAATTTTGGATTACAATTTGGATTTAATTTCCAATGCCATAAGTTGTTTTTTTTAAAATTTGTTTTAATTTGTAGTCTAGGAAAAGACATTATTTTTTAAATTTTACAAAGCTCATTGTCTTTGTTCTTTACTGTTACGTGTTTTAAGAGCACAGACTCGTGACAAAAAACTGGGGTACTCGTCCGTGGGATAAGAATTGTGGTTAAAAGATTTCAGAGACCTTTGTTTTTGAAATTTCCATTCCCGTAGTTTCAGATTTTATTAAAGTCCCAAGTATTATTTCACATTTTATAAATCTGTAGTGAAATCAACAGGCTTGTTTTCACAATATCATCAAAAGTAGAGAATTTTTTAAAAATTCTACCAAGGAGTGGTTTTAAGTTTTGAAAATGGAAGTACAGCAATAAAAAGTTGGAATTAGAGATAAGACAGGTTCAGTGTCAGATAGAAATTATATAAATGGAAAGAGAGAGGGAAGTGAAATACCTGTTGTTTCAGAAAGGAAAAAAAGAAAGACAAATGCGATTTGAAAAGAAAATTAATTAGAGAGGCTAATGAAAAGACAAAAGGAAGAAATTGAATATTAAATTAGGTCAAAATAATTAGAGCTGACAAGGAAATAACACCCCTACTTTTGATGTTTTCAGTAATATCAACTTAGTACCGCCTTTTCTGGAAAACTAAGTAGATCAATATTTTGTTAATTGTGAGAAAATTTCCGAAATTTTGAAGTGGGCAAGAGAGTACTGTACTCTGTAACTACAATGTAAACTTATAAAGCTCGTGATATTTACAATTCACTGTCACTACAGCAGAGTGTTGAGTATCGAGGGGTTCAGTACTATGTCGCAAAAGGGTTATTAGTCTACACCCGAGGCTGGTAAACAAGGTTCTAGGATTTTTAGAAAATCAACTGACCAGACCACTGTTGAATTTGCATGGGGGAAAAGCACGACAATTTAATGGGTGATGCTCTTATAAAAAGGTAAATAAATAAAGATTATGCTAACGTCCTTGTGTTTTCACAGGAAGCTTTTACAAACTTCCGGTATAGGTTAGTCCAGAGTCTCTATGAGGGAGACGGAATAAAGATTCGTAGAGAAGTCGATTGTTAATCAAGGGCTTGTCGAAAAAGGAGTCGAGGAGGAGAAATTGGAGAAGGAGCATTCAAAGAGGATAAGGAGTTAAGAGGGGATTCGGAAGGAGCGAAGAAATTGGCGGGATAGGAGATATACCAATGAGTAGTAAACAAGGACAGGTGGAAAAGCTATATCACACTAAAAATCCAATGATGCAATAGATCGAGAGGAAGAAGAGTAATTTGGGAATTATCATCATTTGACTATTGAATTATATTGAATTGTTATTCATTTGAATTTCACTTTTTGTGTACTCATTAAATTTAAAACAGTCGGCATTACTTATTTGGGGCCTGGAGCTTAACCTCTCCCTATCACTAATTTCACTTTCGACAATATCAAACCTTCGTGGCACATCATTCATAATTAAATTAATTTATTGGAAGCACCCCACCCCAACCATAATAACACACCTACTGTAGTAGTGCCATAACAAACTCCGATACACGTTACCGTGGGTGCTTCGTCCGGGATCTGAATTAGACATAAATATTATCTTTGCGACCCCAAAGTTTCTTTGTTAGGAAGTATTAGTGAACAGCTGTAAGATATTTTCCATCCTGTGTTTTTTTAAACAATGCTTTAAATTTTTCAGCTTGTGTATATTACATTTTGATATTTGCATGCTTGGTAGATTTCAGTTACATCCAATAATTGTGAAGCAAATATCGGGTAAAATATCTTACTTGAGCGAACTAGATTGTCGTCAACAGGTAAATATTGGGTAGAAACTTGTAGTATCTGTCAAGTGTTTAGTCTGTCGAGATAAAATATCACTTAATATTAGTATCATCATAAAATGGATACAGAATGACAGATGGTTATAAAGTATCGCCCTATAAGCAAGAATGATCTAGGGTACAAAAGAGATCGCCTAGCAGCGTTCATAGGGAAGACAATCAACAAATTGATGGCCGAAAAATCAGAGTAAGAGCTGAAGCTGGCCATGACAGCAGCGATAGATACACAGAAGAAACTGGCCAGGATAGGAGTGACCGCAAAAATAGGAGAGCTCGCTCTTGCTCTCAAAATGGAGAAGAACGACTCCAGTACGTGTTCTAGAGGGAGCGTACGACCGATTATCAACCACCGAATGGTACACATAGGGGTCAATGACAAAGAAGAGTCCATGGACAATTTTCTTGTGCAATTTAGGAAACTCGCGGGCGCTCATAAAATTTCTCCGCAGCATTAAACGATTAACGTCTCAGCCTTTTTGCAAGGTGCAGCTCACTAAATTTACCACAACTTTGCTGCAGACGATGCTGACCACTACGATGCACTAAAGAAGGCTTTCCTTCCCCATTATCGACTGATCGCCGAAACGTACCGTAAATGTTTTCAGCACTCGACGAGGAAGACAACGGAAACCCACTCTCAATTCGACACCCGTTATAAAGATGGCCGATGTCAAACGACGGGCTACCTGAGATCATACTCAAGGAGAGTGGCCTGAGTACTGAGAGAGAGAGAGAGAGAGAGAGAGAGAGAGAGAGAGAGAGAGAGAGAGAGAGAGAGAGAACACCGGACGCTCGCAGGGATTGCCAACTGCCAACATGGTAAATTAATACTTGCAGTCACACTCGAAGAGTGGAGGTTACGGGTTGCGGACCTTCCCGTACCCACTGAATCGCGCCGCGTGGGTGAGGGATAGCCGGCTGTTCGTAACCGTCAGGGCGTAAGGTGTAATGTTGAAGGGGGAGCTGTAGGTAAGGATCCTACCTATATAACAGGAGTGGCCTCACAGAAGGTGGCAACATCTTGTATGACACTGGGCGTATCGTTTTGAATGTGCTGAATAAGAAGAGCTTGTTAATAAAAATAACATGAGTTAATACTGAAGCCTACAGTTTTCTATCTATACTATTGGCGTAATAGGCAGGAAAAATTTGAGTGCCATGACATCACCCGGCATCATAGAGGGCCCGTAAACATAAAACACACTGAATCAACAAACTTGAAAATATTGGATATGGTAGAGAAATTATTTAAAATTATTACAGAAAGCATGTTCTCTCCTAAAACTATGTGTACGATTCTTTGTCTCGAGATAAGGAATGCATAAACTTAACACATTAACAATCTCTAATATTTACTTTTTAATTGCTTTAAATCCGAAATGTTTCCAAGATGTGGTCTAAATAACTTTCGAATCATCAAACTCGTCCGCCATGTTGGAATATGCTACACGTGTCAGACTGTGACTAAAGGTTCTTAGATATAATTATATTCGTTAAATTAAAAAAATGAATTTGTGACACATGCACTTCTTAAAATGGAAACATGCTTTTAATATTATCAAATTCTAGCAAGGTTTATCGGGAATTGGGTACATTTTGTATGATATAATGTACAAAAGTGGCGGCACAGTGAAAAAGTATTGCTGTATGTACCACGAAACAAAAGAAATAGCCACACAAAAAAATAACCCACCGGTAATCGGTATATCAGTAATACCTCCCACCGCTACTTACCTGCGGTCAATCCATCAAGAATACAGTAACAAGCAAATAAGAAATTACTCAACAGGTGAGATTAATTCAACGAAAGCTTAAATAGTGAAGGGTATTATATCCAACTGGAGAAACATAAATTCAAAGAAAATTAACAAAAAACCCAACAAATTTACAAAACATTTCTAACCCCAAACCTCTTTCATTCTCTTTGTAATATTAGAGGATTAATTAGATCAATCGGATGACATATTTAGTGATTATTTTTCATTTACTGTCTTAGTCTGCACCAGTCTCTTCACCACAACTAAACAGTTATATTAATAGTTTGTGTATGTTGCTGGTCAACTAACGCTTTGAAAAGGTCAATTAAGAACAATACATTGTAGCAGTCAACTTGATACCATTCCACGAAAGCATTGAACTAAGTGTGAATAAACTGAGACCATTCGTTATGTAGCAATAATTAACAGCGTTCATGTTATTATCATTATCTGCAGTGTAACATAGGACGTCACAAGATTACAGCGTTTCGCTGATTATCAGTGTCCTCAGTGAAAAATAGAACGTCAATAGATTACAGCGTTCTGCTTATTATCGGTGTACGTGGTGAAAAATAGGACGTCAATACTTTACTGTTTTCTGTTTATTATCAGTGTCTGCGGTGAAAAAATAGGACGTCAATGCATTACAGCGTTCATTTTATTATCAGTGTCTGCAGTGAAACACGTGACATCAATACATTACAGCATTCAGCTTATTATCAGTGTCTGCAGTGAAACATAGGACGACAATACATTACAGCGTTCAGCTTATTATCAGTGTCTGCAGTGAAACATAGGACGTCAATACATTACAGCGCTCAGCTTATTATCAGTGTCTGCAGTGAAACATAGGACGTCAATGCATTACAGCGTTCAGCTTATTATCAGTGTCGGTAGCATAAAATAGGACGTCAATAAATTACAGCGTTCTGATTTATTATCAGTGTCTACAGTGAAACATAGGACGTCAATACATTACAGTGCTCAGCTTATTATCAGTGTCGGCAGCGAAACATAGGATGTCAATACATTACTGCACAAATGCTTAGAATGGTAAACATAATATTTACTCACAGGCCCGCACCTAAGGGGGGGGGGGGAACAACCATGGCACTTGTCAGGGGCCCGAGCGAAATTAAGTGGCATTGTAAAATATACGCACATATTTGAAACACGAAAGGGGCCCGAACTCTGTCAGCTGCCTGGGGCCCAGAATTTCCTAGGTGCGGGCCTGTTACTCATATCCATAATTTTACCATACGGATCCATTTCCTTATCTGACAGGTCAACACACTTTCCACGGTCCTTATCGATAGTTTTTGCATTAAATTAAATAACCTAACTCCGTTGTTCCCATTTTAAGTAAAGACTACAACATCAGATAAATAAATATTGCTACTTTTCATATAAAAAATTTCTCCCAAAAAACAAACATCAGTGCAGTTTCAATGCTATCGACAATTTAAATTAGAGCCGAAGAAAGGAATAAACACCAAGCCAATTATCTCTTCACATATGATAATATCGACTTATGTTTCGTAAATCCTACTGATGCAATGATCAAATTATGAAACATCTTTGTTTCCTAATTGCAATGGTATGTTGTTCTCCATAATGTGTTGTCATCCTCAATTACAGACTGTTTCCTATTCAAGTGTAATTGAAAGTCTTTTCGATGATAACTCTTAATGACCGTATACCATTCTCGATAACATAATCGAGACAGCAAGAACCAAGCAAGTAATCGAAAAATCTGTCCGTTCAGTAATATCCACCCATATCAAATGAATTTTGTGCTCAACCGTCCGTTGTCTAGAATGAAATTCTTTTCCCAAAAGAAAATCGTATTTAAAATGTGTTTGCTTTTGTCACGTAATAAAAACATTATCATTTCTCCCCGATGAACTTCATTTAAACTTGAATTTTGTATCACGTCGAGGCAGCGTGTTATTTGCAGAGTGAATGTTCATTTCGATCTCTGGGGAGGAAAGTTTCTTCGGTAACAGATGAAAATATTTGGCATAAGAAAATTGCATCTCCTTTTTTGTGTTTAGCGCACGAAATAGTGATTCTGAATGTGACACATAAAGGCGTATTATAAAATGTTATCTTAATATTTCCCCATTAAAGATGTCAAAGTGAAGCAGAATCAATCCCTATGGGCAAATAGGTGCTATATTCTAAAAGCCATAAGTTTATATTCATTCTGCCTACATACTCAATACTAAAATAATCATAGAGGGACATTTAACTGGTAAAATAATGGCACGAGAGCTATATGGTCAGTTGGAGCATAAATAAAACTGAAATATGCATTTCTTAATGATATAAATTTTATTTAACCATAAAACGAAGCTGCTATGATTGCTTCTGTGAAAATTAAATTCCATTTCATTTAAGTTTTCTTCCCATTGAATTTGATACCAATATTTTAAGCAACGATTCAACCTTAAAATCACGACAGATTTTGGCAAATGTTTAACTGTTGACCACAAAGTAATACAAAATTTCAGTATGAAAAACTTGATACAACAGGCTCAATTTTGTATTGCTACAAAAACGCAAAGTTTCAGAGTAAAATCTTGATTTTCCATTTTCTGTATATACATAATTACATTTTAATGCTATTTTATTTTTTAAAAAAATATTTAATATAAAAAAAAACAATTTTTAATTTCATCAACAGAGAATTTAAATAGACGGAGTTGTTGGGGGATGAAACTGAATTACCACAATTCCGTTTCCTTTAGATCGATTCTATAAGAAAAGTTGGATAGATTTATTCAATACAATGTAGATGTTAAAAACACACCAAAAAAAATCTCAATGCATATCAGATGAAGTGATAAAACCGAGGACCCCCTATTACATGAAAGATATGTGCAGACTTCCTTATTACGTTACGTAACGGCTACAATGTAAGGCAGTTCTGATTCCTCTGACCCCGAAAACCATCTTGATTCGAAGTGTTTCCAGTTGTAACTTGTTAATCAAAGCAGGAAAATCAACATAATTAAGAATTTGTTTATTTTTAATGAGACACCGCTTTATATAATTGTCTTTATAAAAGTCAATATCAATAATAACTTAACATAAATCCAAGATTCAATAAAGAGTGTGTCTGTCTACTATCTAGCGATCGGACTTAGAATAAATAATAACTTTTCCATAACAGCCAGCGTACATATGAGATATGTAACACACTGTTGGTCTTTTTTTTCCTGCTATAAACATAGTGTAATTAACACTGCTGGTCATATGTCTCGCTATTCAGATGGTGTAAATGAGGCTCGTAATAGAATGAACTTCCTGAATCTGCCTGTTCGCGGATAGGTGAAGCCAACTGCAAAGTATATTACATTCTTTGTTTTGCAATAAAAAAAGGATGGGGCAGCATCTGAAAAATAGATCTTCTTTGATGCAAATTAGATAACGCTAGAACAATCAGTGCAGTTCGCTTTCAATATTAATACAAACTATAACATATGGTACAAAAATCTTTGTTGGAATGAATCAGAATTTTTTTCTTCCATAAATCTATGCATATGACAATGCGTGCATGCAACTACTCGTAATGCTGATGTAGTCTTTTGTCTTCATTTTTTCTGTCGTTTTGACTGAAGTTACTTGGTTCAGAAGTTTTGGTGCATGTTATATATATATATATATATATATATATATATATATATATATATATATATATATATATATATATATATATATATATATATAACTTTAATTAATAAACATAAATCTCAGGCCACACATAGGCGGCATATGAGAATATCACATCTTCTAGAATATTTTAAGGCGACGTCGTAGGTCATCATTTAAATCATAGAATGACTAAACACTGGGACATAATGTGAGATAATTTTGAACATAATGTAACAGTATTTTGGTTGAGCACAATGTCTCTCGGGGTGTAAACAAAAATTACAAGAGAGAAAATATATATCTTTGTGAATTATGGAAAATGTATGCTTCCAAAGACTTCTCGAAGTTTATGATATTGTTTTCATTATTACAGAAAAAAAAGTTATGCGAGTATTGGTGTAAAGTAAGGTTTGTAATTATATATCGGTTTTAGAAACATGCTGCTATCTTTGTAAAATTTGGGACAAATAAACAAATTATGTCATTCGTCTGCAAATGTCATTTGATATCACAATGATTACATTATCGTTCCTCAAACGGTGTATTTTCCCAACTACCGAATTTAATAGGAAGTCTGTGATTGGAAGTCCTGAACTTTTATCAATGGCGAATATATTTACTAGGTAAAAGCTGAAAAGCAGTTTTCCATATTCAGGTCTTTCTTTAAATAATGGTAAAATTTCCCCTTCGATGTCAAGGTCACCAACGATTTCCATTCATGTATATAAATATCTCTTAAAGTTTCTATTATCATGCGTTTTGTTCCTTTCGGATTATTAGTAAGTTCATAAGGTAGTAAGTTGGGTCTCCCAACAGTTATCAGAGTTCTTTTTGTTATTTATTTTTTTATAAGTACCAAAGTTAGCACTGACCTTGTAAAAAATATTTTTCATAATGGAGTGTAGAGAGTATAGTCCATTTAAAATTGCTAATGGACGTCAAAATAATTTTATTCGAGATCTAATAATTATATCAGTTCGTTTTCTTGTTAGTGGAGAATTATACATATATGTATAAGTATATTTCCAAAGCTTTATAATGTTTCTTAAAAATTCGATACGTAAATTTTCAATAATTGTGATGCTTTCAATCACCAAACTTCACCCGTGGTGTAACAAAAATAGGTGACACATTATGATCAAAACGACGCAATTACAGGCCTATGAGATGACTGAAGAATCTTATTTGTCGATAAAGTAGTTGCAAGTATTTTTCTAGCTTTATCAAATTTATATTTATTATAATTAATAAACATTCGAGTTTTAGCAGAAGTAAAAAAAACTTAAGTATTGAAATTCATTATATATACCGATTAGATTATCGGCAACAATAAATCTATATTTATCATCTTTTCGTGTACCTAAACTCAAGATCTTTGTCTTTGTAAAATTAATTTTCATATAAACGTTTTTTTTTATATTATGTTGGACGTATTTTCGTCAGTCCCAAAAATAACAGTGCCATCGGCGTAAAGTAGTGTAAAAATGCGAATGAAGAAAAGTAATCATAAAAATGTAACTGCACACTAGTGCACTCATTTTCTATCATGTTTTTCTAAGCCAGTGAAACAGATGATAAAAAGAACTGGCAAAAGATTATCACCGTGCGTCACACCCTTACTACTCAGAATGAATGCGGACTGCTATATTGCATAACTGAGACAAGATTTGATTTTATGATACACTTTATATATTATTCTAAACATTTTCCCATTGGCATAGTTGTCTATTTGTTTAGTCCACAGCCCTTTCCTCCAAACAATGTCGAAAGCACTGCTGAAATCGATAAAAGCACAAAATAATTTTATCTTGCGAGTTTTAAAAGTTTCAGAAAGAGCGCGAAGACATATATAATATGTAATAAAAAAGCCTGACCTGAATTAGGCTTGTTTCTCATTAAGAACAGCCTGAAAATCTGGAAAATTATAAAGTCCTTTTCAAGAACAAATGTAAAATGTTAACTAAAAATAGCTCAAATCTTCACAGGTCTATAATTATCAGACGAACTCGAGTACCTCTTCCCCTTATATAGTAATCTGATTAATCCTTCAAGCCAATCAGACAAGTTTCAAATAGTATATTAAAAACGAGACATATAGGGACATAGGCATGTCAGAGATGCATTTTTATATATTTGTCCTTCGACTGTGTTTTGTTGTTTTTAAGGCTTTTAATACAATCGATGATTTCTGACATAGTAATTTCAGAATTATTAATTCCATCGCTGGCATCTATTATACTATTTATCTCATTATCGGAATACTTCTTTTTCAATTTTGTTGTTGGTATTTTTATTTATAATTGTTTTAATATAATTTTTTGAAGTTAAGATTTTGTTTCTCAGCACCCTTTCTAAGGTTATTTAGTATTTTCCAGAAATCCTTTGATTTTTTAAAAACTTTTTATATTTCGTATTTTTTGCATTAATCAATTTTCGATGCTTATATTAAAGTTCATTATGTGTTTTTATATTTTCTTACGCTCACATGGCTTGTTTTATTTCCAAATGTTCTGTTTTAGTTATGTATTTGTTTTGCTAGGTATTATACAGGTATTATGGCATTGTCTTCCGAACCATCTGTTATTTTTTATTATTAGTGTGATTACTAATTGTAACAAATATAGTTTGTAGTAGAATTGTTAATAATCAGGCGATCGATTACTACAGCGTGTTGATATTATTTTTATCGATGTATTCTATACTATTGCGTACATCGCGGGTCTTATTTACTATCACTTCATGCTTACCGGAATCAATATTATTAATAAAATCGTCCCTTCTATTTTCTTGCCATTTTGGTTTTTGTGATGACATTTTGTTTTCATCAAAGAAATTTGAATGGTTTGTGGTAAGAACAAAAATCAGCACTTTGCAATTATCGACCGTCAGTATAAAGTGGGTTAAGTTCATGTATGCAAAAAGTATTAACATATTTCAGAGTTTCGATGGAAACGATAAAATAGTCAATAATAATAACGTGTTTCGGAAAGTGGTAGAACCAACAATCATAGCATTTCCACATCTCTCGATTAATATAGCAACATTATTATTTATAAGTTTCCGGTCCAGCATTATTAGTTTGTTTGTTTGATTAGGATTTTTAACGTAGCTTTAACAATTTTTCAGTCATATCGCTACGATGTCTGCAGTGAGGCAGTTTATAGTGATGTCTAGCACTGAGACATCATGCCGCAGACATGTAGCATGATGTCTCACCCAGTCACATTATCCTGACACCAGGCGGACCAGTCCTAACACTAACCTCTTAATGCTGAGCGTCAAGCGAGGCAGCTGTTAGTATCATTTTTGTAAGTCTTTGGTATGACTCGGCCGGGGATCGAACCGACGACCTCCCGCTTCCGGGGCGGACGCTCTAACCACTAGGCCACCGGAGCGGTTAGCATTATTAGTTTTTAGGCAATTTATTTTCATCGAAAATTGTCGTGGCATTATTGAAAACCTATGCGTAATCAGCACCTAAATTAAAGTGCTTGAGAAATAACTCGTCTCAAATAAAACCCAATTTGCAATTTATTCTGGCGCCCCCCCCTCCCCTTTAGCCCAGCGCCCCAGGCGATTACCTAGTTCGCCTAGCGGAAGCGCCGGCCCTGGTTCGACGTGCATCTGTTAGTAATGTCGTCTTTAGGAGAAAACTTTGAAAGACATGGAGGAACAGACACGAGTCCAAAATAAACGTCATCGTCAGTTTGAAAACCAGCTTTCTCGACATTAAACTAATCTGATTCAGATTCAACGATAATTATAAAAGGAGAAATACAATTGTTACAAAAAATCCCAACACGCCGCTCTTAGGAAGATATCTTGGCTTAATATTTTTAGACCAATACGTATATCCACAAAATTAAATTGTATCACAAGTGTCTAGCTTTGTATCACATACTTAAACTAATATTATATTTTTGGTTCAATTCGCGGAAATCAGGCTAAGAAAATTAACGTTTAAGACCGCAAACACTTAAATATGCGCATTTCATATTTTTCTTTCATAGACATGGTATACTCAAGTTTGTAATTTTATTTCCCATCGTCCTTTAAACACCCACTTTATTCCTACATGGGAATCGATGCGCAACGGTCTGAGTCTGCATCCGAATTCTCTGGTGGTTTAACGGAAGGTTCTAAAGGTTTCTACTCTGGTGGTGTTTCTGTACGTTCTACAGGTTCTTTCTACAATATAGTTCGGAAACCCTTTTCCTTTTCTCCAGTATGTGTAATAGTTAGTGCTGCAAGTCATCTTCGCTTTCCACAATGCTGTCTTCAGATCGGACCCCTTTGGTTAATTACATTCCTGGTACAACAACGTGTTGTCTGTCAGCATCATCATCTCTAAAGTCGCTTGTTTAAGAAATTGTCTCAACGACCTGTGACAGTTGTGCCCCTTCCTACAATTTATCGTCCTTGATAGTTAGCAAAGGACCAGCAGCAGAGAGGGCGAATCCTACAACGTTTTCAGACAAAATTTTGATTGAATCCTTAAAACGAGCCTTCCTACGATCTCATTTTAACCAAAAAAAATGTCTCAGGGGCAAACCCTACAACGTTTTCAGACAAAAAATTTATTGAAATCTTAATGAGCCTTCCCTACGAAATCTCATTTTAACTAAAAAAATGAAAACGGAGACTTTTACGATTTTTTAATCAATTTTGGTCGCAACTTGTTGTCATCGCCCTCTCTGCTGCTATGGGTTAACAAAAAATAAGAAATGATTTTAACCGAATATTTGATCCAGTCCGATACGATATCGTGTCCGAGGATCATGCAAATTTATTGTTGCGAATCCGTGCGGAGTCGACTGAGCATGACTAAAGAAATCTCGAAATTGATTGAAGTCCATATCAGAACACCATGTCTGCCAAATATTTCTAAGAGTATGAGTATCAACTCCGTTGAATACAGCAAGAATATTGCAGTTATCTCTGATGACTTTTGGAACCTGAGTGTAGCGTTGAGTGACATATATCACGTCAGTGTTTTTATGCCTGCCTCTGGAAAAGATCCTAGCAGGATTCTTTTGTTTATCCAACATTATATCGTCGTATACGACTAAATTGTTAATATCTCCATCAATATCATCAATACTCGGTGCTTCATCGATATCGGTTATAAACTCAATAATACCCTCGCCGGATTTTTCTACCGCGCTGTCGTTAAAATCTTTTAGCACTTCATAACATCGTTGATCATCTACGCTAGGGGCAATTAAATACAACCTATCCCACTTCATCCATCTCATTATTAAATTGAGTAACAATTGCGTTTTACCGGATCCAGATGGCCCGATTATAATCATCCGGATAGAGTTTGGTAGCGCTGCATGATGCTTAACTGGTTCCCTTGTTTTAGTCGCTGAAAAATCAATTATATCCATATCTCTATACATAAATTATGGATCTATATTGTGTGAAGTGTAAAACGCGTACTAGCACAAATGATGTGACGACGGTTACAACTAAAAATAACAGATCAGCACTTACTGGTAGATGTGCAACATGTGGTACAAAGAAATTTAGATTTGTGTCTATGAGATCTGATTTTAAAAAAAAACGAGGAGGTGATATCGCAGCCAAATTGGCAAAGCTCCCTGGAACCCCATGGGCAAAATACCCCGGAGAAAAGCACCTTCCAGGATATAGCTACTGTGGACCGGGAACCAGACTTGATATCAGACTCAATGATCAAAATCAGTCCCGACCCGGTGAAGAACCAATAAACGCCATTGATAAGGCCTGTCACCTTCATGATGTTGCTTATAAAAGCAGCAATCTGCAACACAGGCATCTAGCAGATGTGAAATTAATTCATGCGTTAAATGCTATTCCTGATAAATCCTTCAAAGAAAAATTGGCTTCCTTTTTGATAAAATCGGCTATGAAAAGTAAATTGATGTTAGGTGCCGGTAATTAATAATATGGAATCAATTTATTATTTACCAAGAGGATACTGGAGGGGTAAATCAGCAGTCCATAAACTCGCTAGCGCTGAAAAAGTGAAAAAAACCCACTGCGGCTAATTGGTTATCCAAACAGGCACTATGGCAAATTTATCTACCACCGCCTAAACAAATTCAATTCTCGCATTTTGATGTGACAGTTCCTAATGAAGTTCATCAGGCTGATATATTATTTCTGCCACATGATCGTGGTTACAAATACGCTTTAACCGTAGTTGATATTGCAAGTCGATACAAAGAAGCAGAACCGTTAAAAACAAAATCAGCCACTGAAGTCGCTTCTGCATTTGAAAGGATTTATCGACGAGGTCCTCTGCACTGGCCAAATCTATTGCAGGTTGATCCTGGCAAGGAATTTCAGGGTGCAGTGTTATCTACAATGAAACATCATAATGTCACCATACGACGAGGGCATACTGCGCTACATCGCGATCAGGCCATTGTAGAACGATTTAATCGGACGATTGCTGAGCGGTTATTTGGATATCAATACGCAAAAGAATTCATCCAAGAAAAAAGATCCCGTGAATGGGTTAAAAGATTACCATCTGTGATTACTGCACTGAATAACGAGATTACTAGAACAATCAACATGAAACCTATCAACGCGATTGAAAAGAAGTCTATACCCGTACAACCACAAAAAGATTTCAAAGAACCAATTCTTGGTAGTAATGTCACTGTTAGGTATTTATATGAACCAGGAGAGCTTGAAGGGGGTAGAAAAAGGGCTACTGATCCTATTTGGAGTGTTACTGCACACAAGATATCTAGTATAACACGATCAACTGGTAGACCTCCAGTCTCTAAACTGGATTCAACTGCCCCTCAGCGGGGTTTTACTCGACAACAACTACAGGTAATTCCCGAGGATACTCAATTGCCACCGCATGGTCTTAACTAGCACCGTTGCGTCTATTGCACTCAAGACAAGTCAACATCACATTGTTTCTGACATGACCGAGATTGTTATTTTTTCTGTCTACGGTGAATTGGCGAGGATCCTTATCCGAATACTGCCAACGCATTATACAATTGCAACTCGCACAGTGATTATTCTGTTGTTTCTTCAAAGTGATTATTAATTCAGCATCAATATCAAATTCTCGTTGGTTTTTTTTGTCCTGTTGTTTGTAACCGGAGAGTTTTTTATCAATAATTTTAACATCAATATCATTTATTGTGGTGTCATTATCATCGAAAACAATTCTTCGAAGTTGATTTATTTTTCGTACTCTGGATACTGCGAGATAGACTAAATTCGACCATTCGATGTGATTATCCACCATCCAAACAATTGTATCCGATATAGTCAATCCCTGTGAAGAATGTATTGTTGCTGCGTATCCTAGCGTCCACGGGGATTTATTACCACGCAATGCATCTTCAACGACATTGATATCAACCAGCACAATATCATTTAATACCAGAATTTGTTTTTCACTCTGTCCTGGAATATCAACTTCAATATTCTGTTTTCGTGTATCCGATGGCCTATAACAAAGGGGTACTGGAAGCGTTGCAAATTTTTCTTTATGCAATTCAAATAACTTCATCTGAAGTGTGTCCCTGACTATTTTTCTACTTGCAATTATCAAATCATTTGGTCTCCATGTATCCCAGAAATCATTCATTGGAGTTTCTGAAATCACTTCACGCGCTATTTCGCATTGGATTCTATCCGGTTGTAATCTAATTAGCGCTTTGAATTCTCGTAATCGTTCATCAAGTGATCTATAATCAGTGGTAATTTCTTCATAATAGTCTACAAAACCCCTTAGCCATTCATGTGGAGATGCACCGACAAATGGTGGTGGTTGGCCGTGATCACCGCACATGACGACTTTTGTGTTTTTGTTTAACAACCACTCGAGAAATGTTTGTAATACATCTAATGAAACTGTGCATATTTCATCCCAGATTATGATTTCAGGAATGAATTTATCACCCATACGCTCAGGAGTCCATTTGTCACCCTTCCATCGAAAGAAACTATGGTAAGTACAGGCATTTACCCCTCGCTGTATCATCTCTCTGGCGAGTCTGTGAGTCGGTGCTAGCACAATCATGGTTGACCGACGAAATAATTCAATTGCACGAGTTGTCTTTCCTGACCCACCACAACCGTTTAAATAAACTGTCTTGTATCTACATACTGGATCAGATACCGGTGGTGCATTAGAAAATTCTGATTGAATTTCAATACGGTTACAACAAAGATATTTATCATCCATGGCAACGTCTGTGGATTCACAATACTCATGTAGCATCTCCTTTTTAAATCGCCAACGCCCCCACGCTTCCTCCGGATCTGTGAATTTAGCTACAGCTGATTTGTATTTATTGTGTATATACATCGAATCAGTGGCCACTCTAACCGCGGTATTAGGAAATCTATTTATCATCGAAAATAGATTAATAGAAGCATAGGCTAGCATAGATGATCTTAAATGTGTATACTGGGAATTATATCCATCACAGTAGGTAACAACCGTACCTAATTTCTCACCATTGGATAGAAAAGCATCCTTACGGGATACAAGTTTTCCCTGTTTCATTAAATCCGTTACAATAAAATCGTATTCAGCGACGTCTATGATCAACCGCGAAGAATATTTTGCGTTGTCGTATCGTCCACCCTGGGTAAATTTACCGATTATTCTTCGTCCAAAATCTTTTGCTTGTTCTTTTTTAATTTCAAATAACTTCTTAGACCGATTCATGATTTGTTCTTCATTGAAATCAGGGAATTGTTTTCGCTGTTCGCTGATTATACGATCTAAATCGGGTTGTGGTAGCCAAACTTCTTTCTGAGCTCGATAGCATATTTTAGCCTCGGAAACAATCAACGATATTAGCATACCACAATCAATCATATATCTCAATAGCACTATTGGCATCCAGGCCTTTTCAGATATATGTCTACCGAGCCAAACATAACTACACGGATGTAACCCTGTAGCGAATTCGAATGATATCACACGAGCGAATCCGGTTAAATCAAAATCAGGTAATGGTCCATTAATCGCAACACGAGTCATTTCATGTGTGGGGTGTCCAAATCGTTTGAAGTACTCAGCACATTCCCCATACCCGAGAAAACTTCCGGGATAACACGCGGCTATATCAATTGAAATCATACCATCACGTGAGTATTTCGTATTCCACAGTCCTCCATGACCAAATTTGACGCAACTCAATTTAACATCCTCGAGAAAATCACTTCGTGTTGGACGCCATCAGTTTTTTTCTCTTGCGAAGTGAGCTACCACTGATGGAATAGTAAAACTATCCGTGAGTAGTTTTTCATGGGAATTCTCCGGTGAAAAATCACAAGCGATTTTTCTCATTCTGTTATCTAATTCTTCAACGCGATATAATTCGCCATTTGGTCTTACAAATTGATCAAATCCTATTTCGGGATCTTCATCACTTCTAAGTAACCACACTGACACAGGATCATCTTTACACAACGCATGAATAGCATCGAATAATTTCTCTTCATAGAAAACATCCCCGACGAACTCCTTAGGGATATATTTCACGGTTCGTTCTCGTGGAAATACTGTTACCGCAGGTGACCACGCGTGTTTGTTATGATCAATAATCTGTATTGGCGCTCCATTTTTGTTATATTTCGGTTCGTATAAAACCTCTCCGGTTATCGTCATAACGGTTATTGGAAATCTGAATGATGTTTCTAATTTAGCTATATCAGAAATCTTTGCACCATGCTGTTTCACTGTCAATTCCAATTCGGTTATTTTCCTACGTCGCAGATCAGTTAGTTTATTTCCTCGGGATGCATTTGTGAAGTGTTCCATTACCCGTGTTGCCACGCGATTCAGTGAACTAGAATATTTCATAGGAGCTAGTTTTGCGATATCGGGTTTATCATTTAACGGATATATCCCATAAACCATTGCTGTTACGGGATAAGATCTTTCGTAGTATGGTTTGTCGATTCCAGTTAGAATTCCTGGTTTGGAATCTCTACTCACAATGACAGCTTTTTTATTCTTGAGAATTGGTTCAAATTTATCCCTAATAATCCATTTGCCATCGACTTCAATAATGAATTTTATTCGGAAAAAATACTTTTTTTCCCCAACACGTGAAATTATCACTGCTGCTTTTTCATCAGTCATGGTAGCATCAACAACACCATCAATTCGAAATGTTGACCAACAATAAGATGCTCCATCATGCTTGAATTCATTAAAACAGTCTCTGATTTTACTAATCATGGCTTTATCAAGAATTGTATTCTTTGGTGTATTAGAAACTATATCGAGATTGAATTGAACATCTTTCCAGGGTAATCTCTTGGACGTTTTTTTTGGTTTATCGAGATTAAATTTAGGACTAATTTTTAATAATCTCTTAAACTCTTTCATGTTTCCGTCTATTAAACGTTTTTTTGGTTTATCGAGATTAAATTTAAGATTAATTTTGTTACGTTTTTTGGTTTATGGAGATTAAATTTAGGATTAATTTTTAATAATCTCTTAAACTCTTTCATGTTTCCGTCTATTGGACGTTTTTTTGGTTTATCGAGATTAAATTTAGGATTAATTTTTAATAATCTCTTAAACTCTTTCATGTTTCCGTCTCTTGGACGTTTGAGATTAATTTTTAATAATCTCTTGTTACGTTTTTGGGGTTTATCGAGATTAAATTTAGGATTAATCTTCAATAATCTCTTAAACTCTTTCATGTTTCCGTCTATTGGACGTTTTTTTGGTTTATCGAGATTAAATTTTGGATTAATTTTCAATAATCTTTTAAACTCCTTATCAGCATTGAATTCAGCATTTTTCGAAGGCGTTCTCCTTAATTCACTCATGCTATAATTAAAACAAGCATTTAAATGAAGAATTTATATAGAATGAATCACTGCAAGTGGCTTATGATTGGATCAGTAACCCCGTGTAACAAATCATGCAGAAATGAGTTTTGTGGGTATCATATGCAAAGCTTTCGACGTGGAAGCCTTGGCCCGTTACCCTGCATACGATGTGGGGTTGGGGTTAGGGGAAAATCTCAGTTGTGTTTGAAATGCGGTGGAAAGCGATACAGGGAGTTGAAGCGTTATTATAATAAAAGGATAAAAAATGGACAATCAATCAGAAATTATGACCCTGAAAAAGTCCCTGACACTGACAACGTCCCTGACAAAATCATAAGAACTCCTCAAGACTACATCGAAAGATTCATCATTAAACCAAACAATGAATTAGACAAACAATAGTATTATGTATACGAATGAACCAAGAATTCAGACACCATCCCTTGATTACAAATTATGAAGCATCCAGTGATGGTGTTGTAAGACACTGTAGACTGAAGAAATCAGTTGGTGCTGTGAATAATCAAGGGTACTTGATGTTTACTGTTGGGAAGAAACTTATCTCAATCATCGTTTCGCATTTGAATGTTTTTATGGGTTGATCGAGGATGATTCTGTCATTGATCACAAGGATTCTAATCCGAAAAACAATTCTTTATCAAATCTGCAGGCTGTTACTCAAAGTGAGAATACCAAACGAGGAAAGACTGGAAAATGCAAAACGGTTGGGAAGAGACCTGTGAAATCTTTGAATACGATAACTAACGAAGAAAAAATATTTCAATCAATAACCAGCGCCGGTAGGCATTTCGATATTTGTTCACCCTCAGTACGAAAAGTTGCAGAGGGGATTTATCGATCGGCTATTTCAAAAAGGACGGGACAAAAGTTCAATTTAGTTATGTCTAATGCGTCATATTTTTCATTTAGAAATATATCATTATTCTATCATAATGAATTCTGAAAACATGAATAGCATTTTATCCGAGATTTCAAAATTGAAAAGTTGGGATATTGAACTATCAGATGGGTTAAATCCTGATCAAATCATGTCTGATTTTCAGGATATAGAATACGGAGTTAGCACTAACAAGTATATGCTACCAAAGAAGTATGCGCTCATCAAGAGAATTCAGAATTCTATTCGGGACTCTCTCGCATTTTCCAGTGACGTAAGTGTGTTCGCTCCGTTGTATACCATCGTAGAACGAATACGAAAAGAATTGGGGTACGAATACGAATTGAAAAAGGAGGTTAATTCTAAAGTTAGAAACCTACGGGCGTTAATTCAAGAAAATGAACAATTTTGATTGACCATTTATCATTATTTGATTGACCAACCATTTATCATTATTTGATTGTGACCGTCCCTCAGAGAGATTTTCCTTTTTTTTAGCATTTTTTGATTGACAATGTCAAAATCAGTGAATAAAAAATTAATGGCTGGTTCGGATTGATCAAGGGAAAAGTGTGGAAAGTGTGGTATTAATTATTTTTTATACAATTTCCACACTTTCCACAAACTTGATAGGATGAAATAACACTTCCACGATGATGCTAGGTCGGGTTCGGGAAAATTGTTTCACAATTGAAAAAGTGTTTTGCAATTGAAAAATTGTTTCTGATTTCAAATAATGGTCAATGAAGCATTAACAACCCGATTGGCTCGTGAACGACTGGATGCAATTAAGAGATTTGTACCAATTCGCGACTCTGTACGGAATAAACTACAACAACGACAGAGTCTTCAGACTGATTTTGCTGCGGGATCTGAAGAATTGTTTAAACCAGTAACCACAGCAACGAAGGAGATAGAGCGTGCTATACTGGGAGATGATCCTGACGGTAAAAGAAAAGAAGAGGGTCTTATTCCTGTGTTAGAAAAAATAGCAAAAAGAACTAAACAAACAAAAAAATCCTTGCAATCACTTCCTCAGGATATATCAACCGCTTCGAAACGAAAATTTAAAGGATTTCAGGAAGAACTAGTTAGTGGACTACCTAAATCAATTATATTTACCGAGAGCGCTAAACAACAAATTCTCAACGAGGATATAGACAATTTAGGTGAATTCGCTGCTAACAGCTATGATTCACAAGAGAAGTTTTTCACGGACAATTATTCGGATTATAGAATGTCACATAATGAATGGGCTGATATAGTGTATGAAATAAATACTGGGAGTTTAGATAGAAGGATGAAGGAATACAGAGACTTCAAGAGAAAATTTCAACTCCAAATAAGACAGCCATACGATGAGAAGAAATTTCTGGGGAGTGGTCTAGTTGGAAACGCTAGCGTTTCATGTCCTGGTAGTGTTCTCAGTGATATATCTGAGAGTGCAAAATATCTCATTGATGGAAAAGAAATTGAGGCGATAGATCGCGATGTTGATGTGGCTACAACAATAATCGGGTTAGCGAGATATTCCGATGATTATACAAGATCAGCAGGACCTTCTATGATGTTTGCAAAAGATGCTACAAATACCGCTGGAGGAAAACAATTTGTTGTAAGACGACCAAAGAATAATGCTGGCACCGCTAATATTGATGCCGAAGATATGATTATAAACAACGATGTTAATTTCAATCTAGGAGCTGCAACACGTATTTCAATGTTGCAAGGAGCGCGTAAATCATTTTCATGCGCGATTCCACTGCATCATATATTTGGATTCTGTAGAAACGTCCGAAAAGTTATTTATGGAGCGAAGCATACAGTATCGCTTGTACGAAAGAGTGATGATAGTGACGCAATCTGGAGGATTCCAGCAGACAATGCAAATCCAAATGCTGATGCCGGTAAAGTCAATTTAACAAAAATATCATTGTGGATGCCAGTGTTGACTCCAGCAATCACCGCAGAAGAACGATTACTATCATTTATGGACCAAGGAGGAAAGTCGTTGTTGAGTTGGCTAACCGTGAGTACAGATGTGAAGCAATCAAATCTGAACGGGTTATTCACTTGGAACCTAGCATCAAAACAAGGTGTTGCTGCGCCACGTCATATATTTATTGCGTTACAAGATAACGCACGAGTTGGCAATCAACTCTTCAGCCATATGATATTTGATCAATTAGGTGTGAAAGACGTCTCACTGAGAATAAACGGTCAGCAGGAACCATCCGAGGATATACAACTTAATTACACAGAAAATCATATTGCTCGCGTGTATCATCGTCTGTTGTCGTTTATGGCACGCGATCAAAATGTGGATACTGGTTTGCAAATATCACAATATGATTTTAAAAATCTGTATCCAATCTATTACTTCTCACTGGAACATCTCGATTTGATGAGACAATCTGTTGTTGATATACATTTTAGAGCTAATGTGACTCGTGGTGCTATTGCTGATTATAGAGCGGTTGCTGTCATTCTCAGTGATAAATCAATGCTACTTGAAGGTGTTGGTGGAAGAATGAGAGTGGTAGATGCACCAGTGGAAAACATGTAATTGAAATTGTAAACGATTTAGAATCAATCAATTATGTATAATGTCATATAGTAATATTAGTGTTGCGTTAACTCCCGGTCAATTAAAAAAATTGCAATCGGAATCAGCTAAAAAATGTGGAACCACAATCACGTTGAAACCCAACCAAATGACTGGTGGTGCAAATAAACTATCGCTGACAACTCGTCAGGTGAAACATTTCAATGATGCACTAGTAGCAAAAAAGGGTGTTCAGATTACTCTTTCTGCGGCTGCTATCAAAAATATGATTAAAACAGGTGGTATATTCCCGTTGTTAGCTGCGATACCAGCATTGATTGCAGCGGCTGCCCCAGCGGTGGCTAAAGCGGCAGCGTTAGGAGCCGTTGGTACTGCAGCAGGAATGGCACTAAAGAAGGCAACTGGGAAAGGATATAAAAAAAGGGAAAGGGTCTAAGACTACCAGGAACCCCGTATTCGTGGTACAGCGGAAAGGGTCTAAGACTAGGACCGGTTTATTAATTGGAGAGTCTATGACTCAGGAACCTATGGTTCCCATGTCCAATTTTGATTTACTCGATGCTGCTAAAAAACTCGCGATTAAAAACTTCAGAGGTGTCTTTATGAAAGATCAATTACCACATCAACCAAACAGCGTTGAAACCGGAATCATTAATTTAGATAACAGCACCGGACCTGGAACTCACTGGGTTGCATACGCTATTGATCCACGTGGGATTGTCTATTTTGATTCATATGGATTAGCCCCACCAAAAGAGTTTATGCGTTATATAAAAACCCTTCCAATGAAGACTTGGTATTCTACGCTACCAACACAACAAATGAATGACCCACCAATATGTGGCAGCGAAGTATTAAATGTCCTTAACGCTATTTCTAACTCCTTGAGTAACCCAAGCGGAAAACCACCACATGTTGTCGTGAATGAATACACTAGTAATCGCTGGAGAAAATCGAAGATTTTTCAACGAAGTCGTCAAAAACGATTTTAGAGAGAGAAAGAGTTTTACAATAACATGATTGATATTTGGGGGAGATCTTTGAAACCCAAACCCGATGACACTGCAACCGGTGATGTAAAAAAACTAATCAAAGATGAAATAGCTGAGACGTTAAATTTAGCAAGTGTTGACCCGAACGAAATAGTTGTATTTCAAGACAAGCAGGGTAAATTGAAAAGCAGTGATGTGTCATTGAATGACATTTTGATACGGCAGCGCGACGCCGCTGAAAACTCTATTGCGCTGTATTCCAACGACGGACGACTTAAACCAGGCGCACTTGTGTCTACGATCACCGACGCGATTGCCGCCCACGACAACAAGATTGCCGCCCAAGACAGCATGATTACCACCCAAGACAACAAGATTACCGCACACGGCCGTGAGCTGGAGGATTATATACGAGGTTATAGTACTTTTCGCAAAAATGTCGTACATAAATTCTTTGGAACCCCGCTTGTGGTTGGCATGACTCTCGCTGAAATTAAAAACTATCTATCGCTATTCTTTTTTAACAAGGACGCGGGAAGGATGATGAATGAAAATGAAATCAAGGCAAATTATCTCGAGATTTCTAAACTAATAGAAGATCAAAAACCCACTAACGACGTCATTGTTAAGTTTTTTGGAACCCCGCTTGTGGCAGGCATGACTCTCGCTGAAATCAGAGAGTTTATCGGCAAGCACACTCACAATGCCTACATCGCTAATAGTTTCTTTGGTGTCCCGGCTACATCTACGATGACTCTCAAAGATATTTATATGTTTATGGTGAGACAAACAACACTTAATACCATCGTGGATAGATTTTTGGGGAGAACACCTGTTTCTGAAACCACATCGTTGACAGGTCCAACCCTCGCTGAAATTAAAGCGGTTATCGATAAAGTAAAAACTCCACATAGTGTAAGCGTCAATAACATCGTGTACATGGTTGATAGTGGGACTTTTGATTGGATCCGAGGAAACAGAAATTATCTTTATGTTGGCAACAAACATACTGGTGCACCAGGTTGCTACCGACTTACAATAATACATCACCGTAAATTTGATTTGGAATTCAGCAACACAGGTATCCGCGGTGTTAACACGCTGACATATATATTAGATAAAGTACCAAAACCTCCACCTGCTATACCAATCTCATTTCCGATTGTTATAACCAATTCCGACGAGTATGTGATTAGGGAGTCACTACCCTGGATAATAGAATTTGTATCCGGTGTCCCCTCATCAGATCCTAAAACCGATTCGTTGGTGGGATAATTGAAAACACTAGCTGATTTAAAATAACAACAGTGATTCCATCATCGTCGTAATATCGATTCGACACCGTGAAAGAGTTTTCCGCGAATTTGAAATTACTTTCCGCGAACTTGAAAACACAATTGAAAACGCTAGCGTTTTTAAAATAACAATGATTTCATCAACTCAATGTCGCTATGATCAGGTCAGAGAATTTCAAAATAGACTCAAAACCCTCACTGAGGAGTATCAAATAAAAATAAAAAAATACCGACGAAGAATCACCGCAATTGATATTACTATGTACTCGGTGTCAAGCGTTCTCGCTGGCGCCGGAATAATACTTGCATCGGTTACAATGATTGCCCCGGTCGTAGTTCCAATCTGCATTTCTGCGGTGACTACAATCGGGGGTATATCAACCGGGATAGCAAAAAAGATATCATCATGCAGCCAGAGTAAACTGCAGAATTACTTAATTCAATTTCATATTGCATCAACCGCATATTCGCAGTTATCCCTGATGATATCGTCGTCACTCGATAATACAATTATATCAGATAGTGAATTCTCAGCGATGGTCAGTATTTTTGATTCAGCGATATCGAAATTAGAGCGACAACATGAATATAATAACAATGACAACACCGATGGAATTGGAAAACACGAACCCAAAAACCAAAATGATCTCAATAATCTCAACCATACCAAATTGTGAGTTCTCAGTGATGGTCAGTATTTATGATTCCGCGGTGTCAAAATTAGAGCGACAACAACAGTATAGCAACGATGACAACACCGATGGAATTACTTCAACGAGTAGTGGAGAACACGAACCCAGTACAAACAAGCATGATATCAATAACATCAACGGAACCCGAGTTTAGTGTGAATTTCCCTAGCCCAGTCCCCGTGAAGGAGATAGCGCTAGCAAAATTACGAGTGTATCACAGTTGGCCTAATATCAGATCAAAATCATTTGGTGGTCAACAACCCAATAATTCTTTAGTGTTTGCGAATAAGAATAAAGATGACGGGACTCCAGACTGGAAAGTTGTTTCGATACCAACAGGGTCATACCAAATCGAACAAATCAATAATAAATTCGCGTGTAGAATAAAATCGATTACTGGAGTAGAGTCAAAAATCGCTATAACAGTTCATGAGCCGACGCTATCATCCGCAATTGAGATAAGCACAGAAGGATACGTCGTAGATATCTATCAGAGTTCTATTAGAACCGTACTAGGATGGCCTGAAAAACCACCGGAAAAATCCACCACCGACTTAACCACGGACGTAGAATCATATCATGAAATCAATCCCAGTTATCGAGATAATTTATCTGATATAAGAAAAGGAAGAATCGGCGATAGATTTATATTCACCAAACAAAGACACATTGCAATGGGATTTTATCATTAAAAGAACAACCGACTCATCTGTTACTATTTCATTTACGCTAACTGACGTCCGTGGTTATTTTAATGAGATTAAACAATTATATGAAACACACCTAGAACAACTACGGAAAACAAAATCGCAAAAACACGTTGAAATAATAAATCAACTTATATCCGACATGGAATATATCTATGAACTAATTATTCAAACAATAATTAATGACAACAGCGACAATAAACAACGATTCCTAACCGATTACAATATCACAGAAGACAATCTGCGTAATTTCAAGTTTCCGAAATACAACGCTGATGAATTAGCAAGAATTGTTAAAACCGATATCAAAGCGCTACAAAAATCAGATTCAACTGTCCTCCTCAAATATAATAATGACCCAGACGGTGGCGGCAGGCATATTGCTCCTGAAAATGTGAATATTTCAACGGTGATTGCGCTTAATTTAGTATGTGATGTAATTGAAGGAAGCTATCAAATTAATCTAGAACAATCAAATCAAGCTCAGCAGGGATATATTCTTTATTCATTTGCACCAACAGCTCCTCCAGGATTCCTAATTATTGAAAACCCAATTAATCCTGTCTACATGCGATGCCATAATAATTCGTTAACGAGAATTAATTTCCGACTCACCGACCAGTCAAATAATCTGATTGATTTACAAGAAGAGGTGTTAGCGATTAGTTTGTTTGTGAAATCATAAATGATTTTCGTCCTAAGGACTTTCATCATAAAGACTGGATCAAATCATTTCTTATTTTTTGTTAACCCATAGCAGCAGAGAGGGCGATGACAACAAGTTGCGACCAAAATTGATTAAAAAATCGTAAAAGTCTCCGTTTTCATTTTTTTAGTTAAAATGAGATTTTGTAGGGAAGGCTCATTAAGATTTCAATAAATTTTTTGTCTGAAAACGTTGTAGGGTTTGCCCCTGAGACATTTTTTTGGTTAAAATGAGATCGTAGGAAGGCTCGTTTTAAGGATTCAATCAAAATTTTGTCTGAAAACGTTGTAGGATTCGCCCTCTCTGCTGCTGGACAGCGGGACATGTTATTGTTTCTCAGTCAGCTGCGTCTAATAACTTGATGCCAATCTGGCAAAACGTCTGTTTTACCATTCAAGGTTATTCTTGCCGGGAACTGAATGGTAACTTTTAAATGTGAATATTTATTTTTCATAAGTTTTAGCTCACTAAACAAAGACTTGCAAGGGTCTATAATTTCTCGCGGATAATCGCGACTCATGCCAGATTCGGTGGCCTTTAGTTTAGAAGCATTCGATCATTTCCGTTCAGCATCCTGCTATACACGCAAGACTGCTATCATTGTTCTGTGTATCACTTTAGCAGAATGGTTGATGGTAATTCTATTGGGTTCTTTGTTCACATTTCTCTTCTGTTTTTTTGCGGTATACCTATAGCCTCTGGGTCACGTACCAGTTTGTCGACGAGAAAAGTCGCACACCCTCAAGTCACTTTATTCCTTCCCACAGAATCAGCATTTATATCATATATATATATATATATATATATATATATATATATATATATATATATATATATATATATATATATATATAAACAATGTGCCGCTCATTTAAAACGTCCTGAATGTACGATGTCCAACATTTATTTTTGTAACTGACGATTAGTACGTCAATGCGTCATCTCAAAACACTTTCCATGCACCTTAATACGCCTTCTCAGTGTGATTATACATTTACTAAATGCCATTTCTTTTTAAATAGTTTATATATTGTTTACACATTGGAAAACTGCACTTCAAACCGCATAACGGATTTGAAATCATCTGTCCTTCAGCAAAAATCTTTGAAAACGGGATTCAGCCCACAGTCACATGGGGCTAAATCGGGGTTGTTTTGATGATGTGGCAACGTTTGGACGTTGTACTCCTTCAGGAAGTCTGTCACGACTGCGGATATAGGTGGTGCGTTATCATAGAGGAGATGGATATCTCGTGTATCGGTACACTGGATATCTGATTCGGTATTGTTCCAAAACACTTGGCAACACTTTGGAGGCATATCAATCTTTTGTACACTAGCTGGGTCTGGCTTTGGTATCTGGACGACATGGCCTTTTGCATCGAAAAATAATACGCATTGAATCTCTTGACAGCGAGATTACTCTGAGTTATTTGTAGTTGTGAGTGGTGATATGCTGCCTTGCAGTCGAGTAGGTAAATATCGAGTTGGTTTTTGCGTGGATGCACCAATGTAACAATAAATAACCCAAATAATATTACAAAATATCCGGCAGTGGTACCATAGAAAAATATGATAAGTGATGCCAATAAGCAGCTCAAAAACAGCATGCATCGATTCAAAGTCCAAGAGGGGCCTTATACATATCAAGGATATGTTACAGTCGCGAAAAACTGCACGAGAAAACCTCACGGGGGTTGTGGTGGTGCTGAAGAAACATTTTAGCACTGATTTAAAGAGCAGCCGTACAAGTGGCAGCGCTGACGGTGAACAGAAGCGATCCCTGGTTCAGTTTGTGACAAATGTACCAGAGATATCAAACAAACCACGAGAGTAACTGTAGACACGATTACACGTGTACCTCATGCAACTGAGGAGGTCAACGAAGGCGTAAGAACTTTAAGAAGACACCCATATACTTAGTGAAGACGTTAGAGAGGCACGTGCCAGAATACCAAACGTGTCATCTCAATACAAAACAGAGTTACCGACACCACCTCAATTTGTTAACGACGTATCTCGTCAGGCGATTTTTTAAAATAATATGGCTGTTGTTGTTGCTAGCAGACCTCCCAACTGAAGAGTACATGATAAAAGTGCCATCTAATACACAACATAAAACATGAATGTTGAATGACCTAAAATGATAAAACATGAATGACCTAAAATGATAAAACATGAATGGCCTAAAATGATAAAACATGAATGGCCTAAAATGATAAAACATGAATGGCCTAAAATGATATTTATAGAGTTTACGAAAAAGAAACAAGCTACATGTAATCGGTGGAATTATTTTAAAGAAGCGTATGATACATTTACTGAAATAAAAACTAGAGAAGGTTAAGCGTTATTGAAGCACTTTTACAATTGTAGCCAGTGCAATTACTAGAACCAGTAATACAGCCACAACCACAGCAAGAATTACCAAGTTACGATGACCTCAGCTAATTACTGAGACACAAGAAGAAAATAAACAAGACAAACCAATAAAACCAACGTAGATTTACGAGATGGCTAGACAACAACACAAACCCGAAATTAGCACAGATGAAGAAGAATTATAGTGGCACAGACAACAACCTGCTGCATATGTGTCTCCTCCATCAGGTAAACCAAAAAGGAAAACGGTCTAACTAAGCCTGTATGGAAACACACGCGTAAACAACAAGTAAAATACAAACTTAAAGAGTTCTTATATCAAGCTGACAGATTTTGAGAGATCGACCGGTCCGATGTAAGAAAGAACGAGAAAATGCAACAAAATAGAGTCGATCAACTAAAAAGTTATATATAATATCAGGCAATATAAGGCGAGGGTGTATCGTGTGGCCCTAACGATATTGTTGATTGCTCACTAACTATCTTATGGACAGAGCCACATACCGCGCCGCGGTAACGAAGTTGTAGAATTTAACGCTGATCAGCTAGCAGCAGATGTTAAAATTTTCTTCTAGTTGTCGATGAACATCTGCGTGAAAAGAGTGTTACCAAACCCTTGTATGTATGGTCGTTTTGTTAATGGCCAAGTAAAACTTGCCATTTGGAATTACCTGATGTTTCACATCCTATTCGAATCCAGCTTTGAATCATCTCACCTGTACGTGGAAAATGATCTAGCGTTGACTGTAAAACCAGGTGTAAGAACACTCAGGGATTGTTTCTGTAATGGTAACTTTGCCTCACTCCGATTACGTGAACCATCAAATATTTTAAGCAAAACCATTGCATCGGGTGAGAAAAGAAAGGTCTCGATTGTTATTCAAAAAGGAAGCATCTGTTCAAGTCACAGTTATTGGACAAAAATGATCGTTTGATGAAAAGCATTCTGGCGTAGTCGGTGCTTTTTTATGTGCGAGGGGTGCCAAATCACCAGAACTCACAATTGCTGAAGATTTAAGTATTCCCAAGGCAGCGTATAACTGCATGACAATTACACCAGTAATAAAGAATAAATTAAATAAAAGTTATGTGAGTTTGCGCCTGCGCATAATGATGCAACCGGACAAGGTCTGTATGTTGTACAACTAAATACGCGATTGTATTATCAAGAAAACTGACTAACTCTCAGTCTTACCACGTGAAAAACTAACTGAAGCAGAACAACAGCTGAAAAAAGAAATCGCGAAGAAGACCGCGTGTTTGTTGGTAGATGCTAATTGCAGTCTTGCTGCTGAAACCACTGTTGACCTAGGTGTGACAGGAGTCCCAATCACATCAACCATGGAAGGTGCACCAATTGGTATTATTTCGGTGCTTTTTCAATAGTAACTGGTACCTCTGGTGTTACAAGCAAACCAAGTTCCACGTGACTGCATTTCGGATCACGTGACTGCATTTCGGATTACGCATACACACAAAGCAGTCATAATACGATCGGTAAATTGTACATAGCTTCAATTGAAGATAAACAATAAATTTATCTGAGTCTGAAATAGTTCTGACATATTTGGAAAAACACAGGCAATTATGAACACAAAAAAGAATTAACGCGGATTCTCAAACAGAAAACCAAATAATCGTCACACATACAACTGCTTATCGATAAAAACACATTAGCTCACTCTCAGTGTGTGTGTGTGTGTGTGTGTTGATCGCTACCATAGGCTTGCCTGAAGTATTAGATTCTGAGGGCTTTTGTTTCTATGGTCACTAAAAGCTGGTGATTTTTCCTTTGTGGAGAGACTTTGGGGCACTTCCATCTGGATATGACTTTAGCCCACTCCCATGAATTGATGATTTGCTTACCTGTATGATCAGCTTAACCCTCGTAGGACAACATTTAAGGTGATCAACATGCATGGGACGCTTATTGGCTACGTACGTCATGGGCGGGGGTTACAGCCGAGAACAGGTAGAATGGCCTTAAAAGGGACGCAAAAGGCAAAAGCCCTACTTCAAACTACTACAATTATTACGTTACACGTATATATATGTGGGTGTCCGGCAGGTTTCACGTGCAGCTGCAGATCATTTGATTAGAAAGCTATTTTTGCATTTGATCAGCGTCAATGTACTGACAAATTCCAAGAAACTAAACAACTTATAACAAAATAATGAGAACGTTTGAGATACTCAGGTATTCATGTCTCTATCACTTCTGGAATCGACGACGTGTACGTTGCAATGGCATGTACGAAATTATTTCCTGAAATCTTTAATCCCTTAATGTACATAGACGCTTGCTCTTTATGTCTTAGACTGAAGAGGAAACACTTTAAGGAAATGGAAATATATATTATTTCACGTTTGATATGTATTTTTCAAGGAGACTTAACAACATTGGAAATTGACAATATGTGTTCGTTCACTAAGTCGCACAATGAATATCATGTATATTGTTGCACGCTGCGATGGGGAGATAAAATATGTTTTACACAGTCATAGCTAATTACTTATTTTTTTTAAAAAAAAACAGAATGGTTAGCAATGAAGACGGTTAGCTTGTTTAAAATAGAAGCTTTTAAGCGAGTTAGCAATAATAAAATGACGCAGGCAGCAGCAGAGAGGGTGAACAGACCAGCTTTTTTAGTCGTCAACGATGCTTCCTTCTAGTTAATATTTACTAGGAAGTCCTAATTTGTCAAATAAACCCTTCTAGTTAATATTTACTAGGAAGTCTTAATTTGTCAAATAGACCTTTCTAATAAATATTAAGAGAAGGGTCCATTTGGTAAAAAAAAAGATGCCATTTAGTTGACGTTCACCTCCTCGGCTGCTAATGCGCTAACTAAATATTTGATCAAGTCCGACACGATATCTTGTCCGAGGGTCTGATAAATTTATCGTCACAAATCCGTGTGGGATTGTCTGAGCGTGGCTAAAGAAATTTCTAAATCGATTATGATCCATATCACCACCGCACCAAGTTTGCCAAATATTTCTAAGAGTATGAGTATCAACTCCGTTAAATACACACAGCATATTACAGTTATCTCTGATCACTTTTGGTATTTGAGTGTAACGTTGAGTGATATATATCACATCGGTGTTTTTGTGACGCCCCCGGGAAAATATTCTAGCAGGATTCTTTTGATTATCTAACATGATATCATCATATACGACTAAATTGTTAATACTTCCATCAATATCATCAATACTAGGTGCCTCTTCGATATCGGTTATAAACTCAATAACACCATCACCGTTAATTTCTCGCGCGGCATCATTAAAATCCTTTAATACTTCATAACATCGTTGATCGTCTACACTCGGAGCAATCATGTACAATTTATCCCACTTCATCCATCTCGTTATCAAATTAAGTAGCAATTGTGTTTTACCACTTCCAGATGGTCCGATGATAATCGCGCGAATAGAATTTGGTAACATTGCATGGTGTCTAATAGGTTCCCGTCGTCTCGTAGCTGAATAATCAATTACATTCATAACTGTTATATATAAATTATGGATCTATATTGTGTGAAGTGTAGGACGCGTACTGGCACAAATGACTTGACGACGATTACAACGAAAAATAATCGATCAGCGCTTTCTGGTAAATGCGTACAATGTAGTACGAAAAAATTTAGATTTACTTCCCTTGGTAAAAATTCTTCGAATTTTCCAACCATGGCTTTAAAAAAAAACGAGGAGGTGATATTGCAGCCAAATTGACAAAACTCCCAGGAACACCGTGGGCAAAGTATCCAGGAGAAAAGCACCTTCCAGGATATAGCTACTGTGGACCGGGAACACGATTAGATATCAGACTTGATGATCAAAATCAGCCCCGACCCGGCGAGTATCCAATAAACGCTATTGATAAGGCGTGTCATGCTCATGATGTCGCTTATAAAAGCAGCAATCTTCAACACAGACATCTCGCAGATGTAAAATTAATTCATGCGTTAAATGCTATTCCTGATAAATCCTTCAAAGAAAAGTTGGCTTCTTGGTTGGTAAAATCTGCTATGAAGGGTAAATTGATGTTAGGTGCTGGTAATTGAAAATGCTAGCATTTTAATATGGAATCTATTTATTATTCTCCGAGAGGATACTGGAGAGGTTACGCAGCAATCAATAAACTCGCTAGCGCATCAAAGGTGAAAAAAACTACAGCGGCAAACTGGTTATCTAAACAGGCAATATGGCAAATTTATCTACCAGCGCCTAAACAAATTAACTATTCGCATTTTGATGTTACAACACCTAATGAAGTTCATCAAGCTGATATACTATTTCTGCCGCATGACAACGGTTACAAATACGCGTTAACGTTAGTTGATATTGCAAGTCGATACAAAGAAGCAGAACCGTTAAAAACAAAATCATCTACTGAAGTAGCTTCTGCATTTGAAAAAATTTATCGACGAGGTCCTCTGCGCTGGCCAAATCTGTTACAAGTTGATCCTGGCAAGGAATTTCAAGGTGTTGTTACATCTACGATGAATCATCATAATGTCGCCATCAGACGAGGACACACTGCGCTACATCGCGATCAGGCAATTGTTGAACGGTTTAATAAAACCCTTGCTGAGCGGTTATTCGGATATCAATACGCAAAAGAATTCATCCAGGATAAACGATCCCGTGAATGGGTCAAGAGATTACCAGCTGTGATTACCGCAATCAATAATGAGATTACTAGAACAATTAATATGAAACCTGTCAACGCTATTAAGAAGGCGTCTATCAAAATGGAAATCCAAGGAATTTCACAAAAAGAACCAATTCTTGGTAGTAATGTCATTGTAAGGTACTTATATGAACCAGGAGAGCTTGAGGGTGGTAAAAAAAGAGCTACTGATCCTATTTGGAGTGTCACTACGCATAATATATCCGGTATAACACGATCTACGGGTAGACCTCCAATCTATAGACTGGATTCAACTGCTCCTCAGCGGGGTTTTACACGCGAACAATTACAAGTGATTCCCGAGGATACTCAATTACCACCGCGTGGTCTTAATTAGCACCCAGGGTGCTGTCACCCCGGCGTCTATTACACTCAAGACAGGTCAACATCACATTGTTTCTGACATGACCGAGATTGTTATTTTTTCTGTCTACGGTGAATTGGCGAGGATCTTTATCCGAATACTGCCAACGCATTATACAATTGCAACTCGCGCAGTAATTATTTTGTTGTTGCTTCAAAGTGATTATTAATTCAGCATCAATGTCAAATTCTCGTTTATTTTTTTTATCCTGTTGTTTATAGCCAGAGAGTTTTTTTCTGATTATATCACCAGTGATAAAATCACCAGTGATAATATCGTTACCAATGATTTCATCGTCAACAACAATTCTTCGAAGTTGGTTTATTCGCCGTACTCTGGATACTGCGAGATAAACTAAATTTGACCACTCAATATGATTATCTACTATCCAAAGAGTTGTATCGGATATAGTCAATCCCTGTGAAGAGTGTATTGTTGCTGCATAACCTAACGTCCATGGGGATTTATCAGCACCTAATGCATCTTTAACGACGCTGATATCAACCAGCACAATATCATTTAATACTAAATTCTGCTTTTGTTGTTGTCCAGGAATGTCAACGTCGATATTCTGCTTTCGTGTATCCTTAGGTCTATAACAGAGTGGTACTGGAAGTGTTGCAAATTTTTCTTTATGTAGCGCAAACAACTTCATCTGAAGTGCGTCTCTGACTATTTTTCTACTCGCGATTATTAAATCATTTGGCCTCCACATTTCCCAAAAATCATTCATGGGAGTTTCAGAGATTATTTCACGCGCTATTTCACATTGGATTTTATCCGGTTGTAATCTAATTAGCGCTTTGAACTCGCGTAATTGTTCATCAAGTGATCTATGGTCGGTATTAATCTCTTCATAATAATCTACAAATCCTTTTAGCCATTCATGTGGAGATCCACCAACAAATGGCTGCGGTTGGCCGTGATCCCCGCACATGACGACTTTTGTATTTTTCAATAACAACCATTCAAGAAATATCTGTAATACTGTCAACGATACCGTGCATATTTCATCCCAGATTATTATTTCAGGAATAAATTTATCACCCATTCGATCAGGAGTCCATGTATCGCCTTTCCATCGAAAGAAGCTGTGATAAGTACAGGCTTTTACCCCCCGCGCTATCATCTCTCTGGCGAGTCTGTGAGTTGGTGTTAACACAACCATGGTTGACCGACGAAATAATTCGATTGCACGAGTTGTCTTTCCTGATCCACCACAACCGTTTAAATAAACTGTCTTGTATCTACAAATCGGATCGGATACAGGTGGTGCAGTAGAAAATTCTGTAGAAACGCTAGCGTTTCCAATTTCACAACAAATATATTTATCATCCATAGCAACGTCTGCGGATTTACAATACTCATGTAGTGTTTCTTTTTTAAACCTCCAATTTCCCCACGCTTCCTTAGGATCTGTGAATTTAGCTACATCTGATTTGTATTTCTCATGGATATACATCGAATCAGTAGCTACTCTAACCGCGGTATTAGGAAATCTGTTTATCATCGAGAATAGATTAATACAAGAATAGGCTAGCATAGAACTTCTCAAATGTGTGTACTGACAACTATATCCATCACAGTAGGTAATAACCGTACCTAATTTCTCACCATTGGATCGAAAAGCATCCCTACGGGTTACAAATTTTCCTTTTTTTATTAAATCGGTTATGATAAAATCGTATTCTTCATTGTCTAAGATCAATCTCGAAGAATATTTTGCATTGTCAAATCTTCCACCTTGAGTGAATTTACCGATTATTCTTCGTCCGAGCTCTTTAGCCTCTCTATTCCTACCTTCGAATAACCTCTTAGACCAATCCATAAGTGTTTCACAATCTCCCAATTGTTTTCGTTGTTCGTTAATTATTTTTTCTAGATCGGGTTTTGGTAACCAAACATCTTTCTGCGCGTTATAACAAATAATCGCTTCACTGACAATTAATGATGTTAACATACCACAATCGATCATATATCGCAATAGCACAATTGGCATCCACGCTTTTTCATACATATGTCTACCAAGCCAAAGATAACTACACGGATGTAACCCTGTAGCTAATTCGAATGATATCACACGAGCGAACCCGGTTAAATCAAAATCAGGCAATGGACCATTAATCGCAACACGAGTCATTTCATGTGTGGGATGTCCAAATCGTTTAAAATATTCAGAGCATTCTCCATATCCGAGAAAACTTCCAGGATAACACGCGGATATATCAATTGAAATCATACCATCACGTGAGTATTTCGTATTCCACAATCCTCCATGACCGAATTCGACGCAACTCAACTTCACGTCCTCCAGAAAATCACTTCGTGTTGGACGCCATGAGTTTTTTTCTCTTGCAAAGTGAGCTACCACTGATGGAATTGTGAAGCTATCCGTAAGTAGTTTTTCATTAGAAAATTCTTTAGAATTTTCAGGTGAAAATTCATTAGCGATTTTTCTCATTCTAGTATCTAATTCTTCAGTTCGATATAATTCACCATTTGGTTTTACAAACTGATCAAATCCTATTTCCGGATCCTCATTACTCCTGAGTAACCACATTGACACAGGGTCGTCTTTGGTTAATGTGTGAATAGCATCAAATAATTTCTCTTCATAGAAACCATCCCTAGAAAATTCTTTAGGGATATATCGAACAGTTCTTTCTCGTGGAAATATATTTACCGCGGGTGTCCACGCGTGTTTGTTATGATCGATAATTTCAATTGGAGCTCCTCGCGATTGATATTTCGGTTCGTATAATACTTCTCCGGTTATTGTCGCTACCGATATTGGAAATTTTAATAATGCTTCTAATTTAGCTATATCGGAAATCCTTGCTCCATGTTGATTCACTGTTAGTTCCCATTCGGTTATTTTTTTTCTTCGTAGATCAGTTAATTTGTTTCCCCGGGATGCATTTGTGAAGTGTTCTATTAACCGTGTTGCTACACAATTAAGTGGCAAAGCCACTGATGATGAAAACATCGGAGTTAGTTTTGCAATACTTGGCTTATCATTTAGCTGATATATTCCGTAAACAACTGCTGTTACAGGGTAAGATTTCTCATAGTATGGTTTGTCAATTCCAGTTAAAATTCCTGGTTTGGAATCTCTACTCACAATAACAGTTTTTTTATCCTTAAGGATTGGGTCAAATTTATCTCTGATAATCCATTCACCTTCCTCTTCGATAATAAATTTTATTCTAAAAAAATACCTCCGTTGAGATTTCTTGCCAAGGTGTGAAAGTATCACAGCTGCTCTTATATCATTCATAGTAGCATCAATTACGGGTATATTGACATCTTCATCAATAATTCGAAATGTCGACCACGTATGAGATGCTCCATCACGCTTAAACTCATTAAAACAGTCGCTGATTTTACTCAATAGTGGTTTATCATCTACTAGACTTTTAGGTATATCAGAGATTCTATCGAGATTAAATCTAACATTTTTCCAAGGCTTAATTTTCGATAATCTCTTGAACTCCTTCATATTATAATTAAAACAAGTATTTAAATAAAAAAAATTTATATAATGAATCATTGCAAATGGCTTATGATTGGATCAAAGACTCCGTGTAACAAATCATGCAGAAATGAATTCTGTGGGTATCATATGCAGAGTGTAAGAAACGGTTCGGAGGGACCTCTACCATGCTTGCATTGTGGGGTAGGTGTAAGAGGCAAGTCGCAGTTATGTATTAATTGCGGGGGTAAGCGTTATAGAGAGTTAAAACGTTATTATGACAAACGAAGAATCAAAAATCCTGACGACGTCAATGACAAAATCATAAAAACTGCTCAAGATTACTTAGGCAGATTTTCCAATGTTATAATTCAGCCAATTAACGAATTAGACAAATAGATATATTATATATACAAATGAGCCAAGAATTTCAAAGACATCCTGTTATTAAAAATTACGAAGCTTCTCGTGATGGTATTGTCAGACATTGTAAAAATAGGAAATCTATTGGGTGGGATAATGGTATGGGGTATTTGATATTTAAAGCTGGAGGGAAAATGTATCTCAATCACCGTTTCGTCTTCGAAGTGTATAACGAATCAATCAAAGATGGTTTTGTTATTGATCATATTGATTCCGATACTAAGAATAACAAATTGAACAACCTTCAAGCTATTTCTCAATGTGAAAACACAAAACGAGGAAGAACTGGGAAATACCCGAAAAATGCTAGATCCGTAAAGTCAATGGACACTGACAACAAGGAGATGATATTTCAATCAATGTCAGAAGCTGGTAAGTATTTCCATATTCACACCTCCTCGGTACAAAAAGTAGCAGAGGGAATTTATAAGACCGCTTTTTCAAAGCGTTTTAAAAACAAAATTCAGTTTTCTTACGTATAATACGTAAATGGAAATCTTACGGATTTCACGAGAGATAACTCCGTTAGGTATAACGCGTGTGAAATCCGTAGGATTTCCACCAATGACAGAGTTACGGATCTTAAACATGGAAATATTAATGTTTCTAACATTGATTGGAAAATCTTCGATTTTTCATTGGCTGTTATAATTACATAAATCTGAACAAAACACAATCAATTTTGTCTTTTTTCAAGTATTAACAGAACTGTTTTATAAACACGTCGTATTTAAACATTTTTTTTAATGTCTGTTTCAAGTATTATGTGTGTTTTCAACATTGTCAGTGATCGCTAATAAACAAACAAATAATTACAATCACTACACCTCTTTTATATCACCTCGTCGTAATGAGTGTATATATACAAATTCGTCTTTATTATAATTGGGCATTTAGCCGAAATTCAAGTGTAAACAAAACCACACCGTCACACGTGGTATGAACGTTATTATTGACATTCAAAACCAAAGTTTCGATTTTGCGGTTTTGTTTACACTTGAATGTAGAATAGCCCGCGTCATCCATTGTCATTGAAATCAATTCATTGTGTCACCTATAATCTATTGTTGTACCGTCCTATATGTATATAACCGCCTACCACACTAGATCAGGGGTTATTGTGCCGTCGTCATGTTCACCTATAATCTATTGTTATGTGTTTGTCGGTTGTAACCGTTGAGCACTGCTTGATGTATAAAACACCAAGGGGGTTCAAAACGGTGAATGTGCCGTCGTCATTCATTATATATAATCATAATCACCTATAATCGCATTAAGCTTCTGGGTATACTAAGATGATCAACACCTTAGTGTATCCAGAATTCATTTTGAAAATACTTTGTATTTAAACAAATATATTATTATATAATATGAATATTGAAAATCTCAAATTGATTATTATTGAAATCAACAAGCTGAAGGATCAAAATGTAAAATTATGTTCAGGGTTAGATTGTGATCAAATTATGACTGATTTCGAGGATATACAATTTGCAGAACAGACGGGAAAATACGTCCTATCTAAAAAATATTTTTTAATTAAGCGGATACAAAAGTTTATACGTGAAAGTTTAGTCAATACTGAAGATGTTAATATATTCGTACCATTATGTAGCATCGTTGAACGTGTACGTAAGCAATTAGGTTTAGATTATGAACAAAGAAAGCTTATTAACCATAAGGCGAGACAATTAAAAACGTTAATGGAAAACTCTCAATAAAAATTCGTTAAAAATTCGTTAAAAATTCGTTAAAAATTCGTAGAATTTTGGATTTTGGATTTTTGATTTTGGATTTTGGATTTTGAGTTTGATGAGCCCCACGCGTAGAGAGCCTCCTTTGTTTGTATAACCAGTACGGTATAAATCACACTATGAGGAAGTAAAATTATGTGTGTGTAACAACAGGGAAGTATTAAAATACTTTGCATTTTTAGGTTAGTGATTTATTTTGTTTGTCCAGTTTCACAATTGAAATTGCAATGAAATGCTTTGCATTTCTAATTTGACAATTAGTGATACTCTTTCAATAATGGTAGGACAATCATTGACCACACGGAACACTAAAGAAAGACTTGAAGCTCTTAAGAAAATATTACCCCTTCGTGATCGTATACGTGAAAAACTTCAACAGCGGCAATTATTTCAGACTGACTTCACAGAGGATACAGAACAACTCTTCAAACCTATTGTTAGTGCAACTGAGGGTGTGAAAACAGCAACTGAACGGGCAATATACGGAGATGTCCCTAAAGAAGGTCCTAGAACAGAGAGACCTCTTCTCCCTGTGTTGGAGAAAATAGCAAAACGAACTAAACAAACGAAACAAGCTGTACAAATACTTCCAGGTGAAATCGCAGGGGAGATGGAACTACAACGACAGCAAGAACAAGAAGAACGAGAAGAACTACAACGACAGCAAGAACAGGAAGAAGAAGAAGAGGAAGAAGAAGAACAAGAAGGCGCAGTTTCCACGAAGAGTCGTGTTGCCTTTATAGATAAAATCAAACCTGAGATTGTATCACAAATACAAGAATTTCAATTTGAAAAACCCAGCGATTATATCGCCTTTGGTGAGTTTGCTGTCAAGAGTTATATTATAAAAGAGAAAATTCTCAAAAAGGAGTATAAGGATAGTAACATATCAAAAGATGAGTGGTATGATTGGTTGTATAAAACGAAGAATAAAATTATGAATCTTACTGAGAGGAGGAAGGAAGAACAGTCGTATATAGACTTTCAGAATGGAATTAAGGAAGGAGTAAAAAAAGCTAAATCAGACCCTGAATTTCTTAGATTACCAAAACAATCAAAACCCGGTTCAGAAATAAAAACACAAGGTGCAACTGGTATCACTGAAAAAAAAGGCAGTGGTTTAGTTGAAAACTCTAATGTAACTTGCCCTGGTAATATTCTCGGTGATATATCCCGATTAGAAGTTCTTGTTGGAGGGAAAAGAGCTGGGAATAACTCACCAGAAATAATCAATGAAGCAGCTGATATCTGTAGGAGGTTATTTCAAGGTGGTATCATGGATATTGCAACATATAGAGATTTCATTGAGGAGTTAGCCGAAAATCCTGCGGATTTTTACGGTTATCATAGCGATTAGATAAATATCAATTTGGAAATGCTTTAGTATTTGGAAACACTAGTGTTAGAAGTATAATACTTCTATATAGAGAATGATCATACACTACAACCATGATAAACCAACTAGTGTCTACGTGGTAAACTCACGATTGCCAAAATACCGAGTATACTATGGAGATGGTCTCGGTAATACTATAATGGGATTATTTTCAAGAATGGCTCCAAAAGTGGCTCCGCTAGTAAAACAATTATCGATGAAAGCAATTGATGTTATCCGAGATAAGGGTATTAACACTATTGGTGATCTTGCCGGGAAGGCATTTTCAGCCGCTAAGGATAAACTAACAGCGCTAGTTCGACGTAGAAATTTTTCAAAACCTGGAAATGCTAGCATTTCTAGAATGACTTCACTGCCATCTACTGCAGTAATGCCTACACAGGTTAGTAAAATAATAAATAACGCCGTGGATAAAAAACTACAGTCATTAATGACTCCGTCATTGCAGGATAATATAACAGCAAATATGATAGCGGGAAGCGGCTTTAAAAGCACTAAAGCATTTTCTAATTCAAAGAATTTCCGACGTCGGTGAATAATATTTTCTCAAAAATCATCACTAGAATTGCTAGCATTTCTTATACTTGTGTTAGAAACGCTTGTGTTAGAAACGCTTGCGTTTTTGGTTATATTTATTTGGACAGGATTTCCAATTGTTATAGTTATTGAAATACTTGTATTTTCTGAATTTTCGATGGTTTCAGTAGAAATGCTAGCATTTCTTATACTTGTATTAGAAACACTAATGTTTCCACTTGAATTTCCTATACTAGTGTTAGAAACACTAGTGTTAGAAACACTAATATTTCTGGTTATTTGAATAGGATTCTCAGTTGTTATAGTTATTGAAATATTTGTATTTTCGATTTGATCTTCGTTATCTAGATTTGTTTTCATCAGCAACATTATTAATATACCCAACTAAATAATTAATTTAACATAATATTATTTTTTTTTATTTTTAATTCTGTATTTTGCATCGATTTTGAGTGATTTCACCTCTCAGAAATGCTAGCGTTTCCGATTTCTAATTTAGACCAACGGGTATATAATAAAAAATGTTCAAACAGAACCCTGATGTTGCATTTGACATGGAAGCCCCAGTACTTAAAGATGATTCTGTACGTGATTATCAATTTTTTGCCAATCACGCAGTACAACCTGATCTTCGTGGAAGAATTGAACTTCAAGTTCATGATACCAGTAAATACTTTTTACCCGCTGAAGCTTTTATTGAAGTCGAAGGTGAACTTTTACAGCATGATGATACACCATATGCAAATAACCCAACTGTCCGAGTTGGTTTTGTTAACAATGGCATCATGGCGTTATTTGAAAGTGCTAGATATCTCATTGATGGAAGAGAAATCGAATCTATTGAACGTGAAGTTGATGTTGCTACGGGAATAATCGGGTTAGCGAGATATTCTGATGATTATACTAGATCGGCTGGTCCATCTATGATGTTCGCGAAGGATATTACTGATAACGCTGAGCACGTCCAGTATTCTAGAGTAAAGGCAACACATGCTTCTTCAGTTACTCCAGCACCAGCCGGATATACAAGACCACCTGCTGATTTTGATGTCATAAATAATATTCCCGGTTACAACCTAGGGTTTGCAACAAGAGTAGCAACGTTGCAAGGAGAGCATCGACGGTTTTCATGTGCAATTCCGCTCCATCACATATTTGGATTTTGTAGAAACGTCAGAAAAGTTATCTATGGAGTAAAGCATACGATAGCACTAGTACGAAGAGGTACTGATAATTATGCAATCTGGCGCGCTGCTGGCGTTGCCGCTGGTAAAGTCGTTTTATCAAAACTAACACTGTGGATGCCAGTGTTGACTCCGTCGTTGTTAACAGAACCGCGGTTACTATCATTTATGGATCAGGGGGGGAAGAGATTATTAAGTTGGTTGTCAAAGTCCACAGATACCATGGATTCTAATATTGATGGTACACTTACATGGCATCTAGCATCAAAACAGGGTATTTCAGCTCCACGTCACATATTTATTGCGCTACAGAATACTGCGCGATTAAACGATCAAGAACGTTCCCACATGATATTTGATCAGATAGGTGTTAATGAAGTCTCGTTAAAAATAAACGGACAGCAAGAACCATCAGAGGATATACAACTTAACTATGAAAACAACCACATTGCACGAGTTTATCATCGGTTGCTGTCATATATGGGACGCGATCAAAAATGTTGATACTGGTCTACAAATATCACAGTTGGATTTTAGAAGTCTGTATCCGATTTATTACTTTTCGTTGGAACATCTTGACTTGATGAGACAGTCCGTCGTTGATATACACTTCCGAGCTCGTGTAACCCGTCCTGGTGGTATTGTTAATTATAGAGCGGTTGCTGTTATTCTTAGTGATAAATCAATGATACTTGAAGGTGTTGGTGGACGAATGAGACTGGTAGATGCACCAGTGGAAAATATTTGATTGTAAATTACTTTGCAATTTCAGAAATGCTAAGCATTTCTAATTTAGAATCAATCTGTTTTGTATAATGTCGTATAGTAATATCAATGTTACGTTGACACCTGGTCAAATAAAAAAACTACAATCCAAATCAGCTAAGCAATGTGGAACCACAATAACGCTGAAACCTAATCAAATGAATGGCGGAGGGAATAAGCTATCGCTGACAAAAACTCAGACTAATCATTTTAATAAAGCGCTGAAAGAAAAAAAAGGAGTTCAGATTACTCTTTCTGCGAGCGCGATTAAAAACATGGAAAAGACTGGTGGTATATTCCCGTTGTTAGGGTTGATTCCAGGGTTGATTGCCGCAGCAGCCCCAGCGGTAGCGAAGGCAGCAGCGTTAGGAGCCGTTGGTACCGCGGCAGGAATGGCACTAAAGAAAGCAACAGGCGGATCCATCCGCAGATCCACTCGTGGATCTGGTAAAAAAAAAGGAAAGGGTCTAAGACTACCAGGAACCCCGTATTCATGGTACAGCGGAAAGGGTCTTCGAATTCCAGGAACGATATAGTTCCGAAATCTTCGATTTCCAAATCTGTGGTTCCTATGTCCAATTTTGATTTAATTGATGCCGCTAAAAAACTAGCGATAAAAAACTTCAGAGGTGTTTTTATGAGAGATCAGTTACCGACACAACCAAATGATGTTGAAACCGGTATTATTAATCTAGATAACAGCGATGGACCTGGAACACATTGGGTTTGTTACGCGATTGATCCTCGTGGGATTGTTTATTTCGATTCATATGGATTAGCGCCGCCAAAAGAATTTATGCGTTATATTAAGAAATTTAAAAGATTTCCAATTTTTTATTCTACACTACCAACACAAACGTTGAATGACCCACCAATATGCGGTCGAGAAGTATTAAATGTCCTTAATGCTATTTCGAAAGAATCTTTAAAACCACCTCATGTAGTGGTAAATGAGTATACTAGCGGTCATTGGATTGAAAATCCATAGGATTTAAATGATGAAAAGATTTCTATAATAATGATTGATATTTGGGGACGACCTTTATCATCGCTGAAAAAACCTGATAGTGGAGTTGAAACTGTTGATAACAAGGATATTAAAAAACTAATCGAAGATGAAATATCCGAAATATTAAACCTAGCAAATATTGATCCTGGTGAAATAGTTGTATTTCAAGATCGTCAGGGTAAATTGAAAAGTAGTAATATCTCTCTTAATGATATTTTGGTTAAACAACGAGACGCAGCAGAGGATACTATCGCGTTATTTTCTGATGGGGGTAAACTCAAACCAGGTGTACTTGTTTCAACGATTACGGATAAATTAGCAACATATGATAACACAGTGAATTCATTAAAATCACTAAGCGATAAATATGACGATCATATAATTGTATTTGATCAGTTTAGTGAAACACAAAGAAATACAATTGACCAAATTGACAAACCCATACTAGAATTTTTTGGAAATCCACCAGTAACCACACCAAAACTCACCGTAATAAAAGATTCTATGTTAGAACTAGCAACTCTTCAATCTGAATATGAAAAACACGTGAAACTATTTATGACGTTTCGTAAAAACCTCATGGACAAGTTTATTGGGAGCCCATTTGATAAAATTGAAATAACACTTCCCGATATTAAAAAATCCATCGATGAACTTAAAAAATTCAACAACGCAATAAAGGATGATGCAACGAGGATGATAAGCGTTGTTGAAAAAGTAAAAATTCCTCATGATAAATCTATCGTCAACAACGTAGTACACACGATTCAACACGGATCATTTATGTGGACTCCCACAAACAACATTTTAAACATAACCGCAGCAGTCAAGGGTATTTATCGATTAATAATAGTATCACCGAATCAGTTTGATATATCATCAAGTAGTTCATCTGGAGTCAATAATACGATATCAACGATAATCGACAAGGATACAACTGAACAATTCACGATAACGACTACAGATGGAAATCTAGCCAAGGTTTCAGTAACGTGGTACGTAGAATTCGTAGTGGATTTAAGTAAACAATTAAATTGATTTAAAAATTCTTTCAGAATTTTGAATTGAAAATGCTAGCGCTTTTAAAATAAAATGACCCCATCATCGAATCAGTATCGCTATGATCAAGTCAGAGAATTTCAAACTAAACTCAGTTCTCTCTGTGAGGAGTATCAAATAAAAATAAAAAAATACCAACGAAGAATAACCGCAGTTGATGTCACTGTGTATTCAGTGTCGGGAATAATCACTGCTGCTGGGATAATACTATCTTCGGTTACAATGATTGCTCCGGTTGTAGTTCCAATAGTTATTTCTTCGATAGCTACAATTGCGGGTATATTAACCGGGATCACAAAAAAATTATCATCGTGTAGCCAGAGTAAACTACACAATTATGTAATAAAATTTCATATTGCATCTGCCGGTTACTCGCAATTGTCCTCGTTGATATCATCGTCGTTGGATGACACAACAATATCAGATAGCGAATTCTCAACTATGGCTCAATTGTATAAATCAACAATGCTGAAATTAGAGCAGAATAATAATAATAATAATAATGTCGTCGCAAGAACTACTTCAACAAATAGTAGAGAATACAACACCAGTGAAAACAAGCACGATATCAGTAACCTCAACACGTCCTGAATTTAGTGTGAATTTTCCAATCCCCGTTCCCGTGAGCGAGATCGCACTAGCAAAACTACGAGTGTATCATAGCTGGCCTAATATTAGATCGGTAGCATTTGGTGGTCAACAACCAAATAATTCCTTGGTATTCGCGTGGAAAAATCGTGAAGACGGAACACCAGATTGGCAGGTTGTTTCTATACCAACAGGATCATACCAAATCGAACAGATCAATAACGAATTACAACGAAGAATTAAATCTCTCACTGGGAAAGAATCAAAAATCGCTATAACAGTTCACGAACCAACATTATCATCTGCTATCGAGATAAATACAGAAGGATACGTTGTAGATATTTATCAGAGTTCTATAAGATCAGTGTTAGGATGGCCTGAATTACCACCGGATAACTCGCGAGAAAATTCGAAGGATTTTCCACCCGAACCTAAAAAATCCGATTATATCACCAACAAAATAAAACCCGTCAATGAAGTCAAGAGTTATCAGGATTATGCTCCTAATAAATTCTTTAATAAAGAAATTTTTGAATCAATTTATGTTCCTCTCATTAACGGAAATTTCACAGCAATGAATAATGATTTTTCACTACTGCTAATATCTATTAAATCCGGCTCTCTCACCAAGGATGAATTTATCAACGTCGTAGAAACGGGTAATAAAATCATCGACGATATGAAAATATTTCACTCGAAAATTATTCAAGAAGTATTAAATGAAGAGATATTACATGATAAATTTGCGGATCTATACAATATTAATAAAACGGAGATTAAAGATTTTAAAATCCCTGGATATAACCCGGATAAACTAAAGAAACAACTTGACGATGCTATTAATATTGGGTTCAAAAGAATCCACGATAATTGGAAAAAATCGAAGAATCCTACAGCAAATATTCTGAAATTTAATAATGATCCAGAAGGCGGCGGTAGACATATTGCTCCGAACAATGTGAATATTTCAACGGTGATTGCGCTCAATTTAGTAGGTGACGTTATCGAAGGAAATTATCAAATAAATCTCGAACAATCAAATCAAGCTCAGCAAGGATATATTTTATACTCATTTGCACCAACGGCTCCTCCAGGATTTCTAATTATTGAAGACCCAACTAATCTAGTCTATATGCGATGTCATAATAATTTGTTAACGAGAATTAATTTCAAACTCACTGACCAATCTAATAATCTGATTGATTTACGAGGTGAGGTTTTACAAATTAGTTTATTTGTACAGTCCTGAAAGGATTTTCGTCTTAAAGACTTTCATCGCAAAAAAATTGTTAGCGCATTAGCAGCCGAGGAGGTGAACGTCAACTAAATGGCATCTTTTTTTTTACAAAATGGACCCTTCTCTTAATATTTATTAGAAAGGTCTATTTGACAAATTAAGACTTCCTAGTAAATATTAACTAGAAGGGTTTATTTGACAAATTAGGACTTCCTAGTAAATATTAACTAGAAGGAAGCATCGTTGACGACTAAAAAAGCTGGTCTGTTCACCCTCTCTGCTGCTCAGGCAATGAATATGTAGACAAACGTAAAAGGAATATCATCAGAAGTCTGAAGAAAGAGTGTTCCCTTGCAAACTCTGCTCTCTAATGATAATTTCGACGAAGTTACATACAGATTATTTTTCTTATGTTTTCTATTCCTTCGTTAGATAATAACGTTCTCTGAGGCAACATGCAAATAAACAGACTTTATAATTGCAAAAAAAGCAATAAAAACTAAATATTGTTTCATTATTACATCCTTTGCACTCTAACACATTTTGCAGAAGACACATGCATAATTACTCAACTGGTTTACAGTGATAAACCAGATATTTAGGAATGACTAAACCGGAAAAGGTATCAGAATGATGCTATACAGAAGTTCGAACATTTCACGTCAGATAGTATTAACAAATAAACCAACATAAAACCCCATTAATTAGTCCTGCTTACTTACATATCTTGACTCATAATATTTCACGTTGTTTGTAATTAGTTATTTATGATCCATGCTATGGGCGATTTTCTACGGACATAATTAAATGTCTGGCTTTCTTGCATACACAGTTAACCCAATGACAATTCTTTTTAATTTACAGCGTGACACAATATTGGCTCAAGTGTGTAACGCTAAAAAAATAGTCATGGAGCTCAGTTGGTAGACTCGTGATCGGCGTGCCTGGAAAAAAAAAACATTTAGCATTTATATATGTGTGTGTGTGTGTGTGTGTGTGTGTGTGTGTGTATAAATATATGTAGTTTCGTTTAGGCTGTAACAAAACATAACACAAAAAGTGTGAAAACAACAAGCTTTGTAAAATTTAACAAATAATTTTTTCTCTAGAAAGACAAGGCAAAAATTAGAAATATAATTTAGGGTTCTACGAATCAAATCCAAAAATAATCCAAAAAAAAAAAATGAAAACAAAAATAATCTAAGAAAATTCCAAAAATAATCCAAAGAATTACAAATAGGAGTCCTAGTAATAAAATGTCTTTATGAAACTTGAGTTCGAATCCAGATCAAATACAAAATGGAAGGCGATGATGATGATATGGTCAGTGTCATACTAATGCGTCAACAATTCTTTGTTGAATTACAGAACCAAATATTGCAGTATTTGAATTCTGTACAAATTTCGATAACTGTCATTGTCCAAGAATTTATTAAGAAGACAAATATTTTCAGGGAAAATTATTCTCTTGAAATCCAAATAATTTGAAGAACAAAATAATTAGCCCAAACAACTGGTCACAACATAAAACATGTTGACTTATCAATTGTTAAGGCAAATAATGACTATTCTTTCTCAATATATCAATAAGAAATCTAGCTACAACGCATAACAGATGCTTGGATATATATAATATCAAAAAAGTAATCCAATTATAGAAATCTTCTTCGATTACATAGTTCGGTTTGGCGTTATTGACCTTATATTTTAATATTTGCAGGAAGCTTTATTTATTATACATACTTAGTAATATGCTGATAATTATACTAATCAGTAAAGCTTATTGCAGTAATCCCTAAATGAAACAAAGTAAAGCTTATTGCAGTAATCCCTAAATGAAACAAAGTAAAGCTTATTGCAGTAATCCCTAAATGAAACAAAGTAAAGCTTATTGCAGTAATCCCTAAATGAAACAAAGTAAAGCTTATTGCAGTAATCCCTAAATGAAACAAAGATACTCACTATGTTGGTCATACTAATCTTTAATCATTACCATTATAGTTAATTAGCATACTAAAGAAAACTTTCCATTGCTGTGTATTAGGTCATCATTTTATGTCAATAATATTGATCTTACAAATATTTGAAAGTATTGAATTTTGACCAGATTCCATCAACTATATCATGCATACAATTTTAAAACCTCTTCTCTGTTTATTTCACACATTCTTAAATTGAATTATTTAATTAAACATTTTTGTGTGAACTAAACCATAATAATTATTCATCGCAATATATCAACTTAATACAGATCGTATACTATTATAGACGGGCTCGTACATTTTGTACTTATAAATCGGGCCATTGGGTAGTATATAGGTGTCCTTGGCTTATTAATATACCTCTAAACTTATTTTCTTACCTTTTGTGGATATCCGTTAATTTAAACATGTATATGAAAGACCTAATAAATATGTTTCTTTTCTTCTAATCCATTTCACCCTCAATTAATGTGCATTTTATGTAATTTCCACTTGTTTGCGCTTGACAAGATTTCTAATGAACATCGGAAATTTAAATCAATGGCAGAAACAAATTAGAAGGTGATCATTCTTCTCTTTCTTTCAATATGATATCAATAAATTTTGCCCTCCCACCCCTCCGCCCAGCAAAACATAATTATGCGGCTCCCTCCATATACATGTAAAAATTGTTGTTTGATCTGAATTTATTGTCCCCACTGGGCCTATCCCGCCACCCGCAATTTAGGTATTTGCGTGTGAGGTTACCACACCACATTTTGCTTGTAATAATTGTGCTATATATTGTTTTTTTAGAGGTGGGATTTGATATTTTTGATATTTTTGACGTCGTTGTAGCTGTCGATGACGATAGTGAGGAGACGATGACTCGAATTTTACATACTTTCAATAGTGTAACTGTAAGGAAAATGGTGCTCAAATTAGCACTGCAGTTTTCGCTATTATCCTCCACTATTTCAGTCACGGGTAATCAAGTTTCGCCCTTAAGAATTCAAATGTTTTTGTTTTAATTTTTAATTTCGCTGTATAGGGCTAATCGCTGAGCAAAAAATTGATGAAATTACAATGTCGACAATCCGTTTTGTCAAATACGCTGACATAATTACTGTGTTCTATATAAAGACATAGTCTGATTAAATATTTAGCAATTTTACTGAAAATCACCTCAGTTTACCGAAGCTATATCATCGAAAGCACAAAATGTAATTTCTCTTCAAGTGCATACATCTTTATGGATACCTCTTATTTGTCAATTGCAACAATTCAGTGACACAAAGTGGGAGATGCTGAACCCCGTTATTTCAAAAATAGACTGCAGATAAAATATTGCCTATTTGGCACGATGGCATAACACATGTTCGGCTTACGTGATTTAAAAGCACATTCCCCATGTAGTTGTGTGTAAACTAATTTGTAAAAACATGATTTTTCGGCTCTATCATTCAATAAACGACACTACATCGTGAACGAAAAATTGCAGCTAAATGAATTCATTATATATAAACTGAATACACGTAGATACTCGGGTATAATTTTTGATTAAATTCTTGGAGCAAAGATTAAGAAGGTTATTGGTGATGGTTGTGGTAGTAGTGTTTGGGGATGGGATGGGGCTTTCCTAGCTTTGATTTATTTATGTCTTTTCCAAATTCGGTTAGTTCTGTCAGTGTTCATTCGCAGTATGAAACGATAAAAACAATTTTCAACTTCAAAATTCAAATTATTCTCTGTATTTGTTAAGAAAATATATTCTCTCTCGTTGTAATCTCTGCATTAACTCACATTCGTTAACTTTTTCTTTTCGCGATTTAATGTTTTTTTTCTTCATTTTCATATCTCTCTCTCTCTCTCTCTCTCTCTCTCTCTCTCTCTCTCTCTCTCTCTCGTTGTAATATTGATCTATTTCAGCTGATATATGAGATATTTTACACCATTTGCCAACGACGACTTGCACATTTATTCTTTTCTCAGTAACTATTTTTCTATTTTTCCAAAGTCTCTCCTGTATGGTAACTTACTACAGTGTATTGGCATTTGCAATAATCATTAATTTTGCACAAGCCCGCAAGAAATTTTGAATTCGCCCAAACCTGCAAAACATCTTTGGATTCGCCCAAACCTGTAATACATTTTGGATTCGCCCAATTCGCCCAAGTCTGCAACACATTTTTGGATTCACCCAACCCTGCATCTTTAGAGATGATACCAATTACACGATATGTTATTCTTCTAATAATGACATGAAACATTGATGCATATATTCTGCAACGACAATATTGTTCAATGATTCTAGAGTTCAAATGTAATTTTTTGCACGCTAAAACACGAAACGGACGGAAATATATTTAAAAAGCAAAACAATTCTCTTTCAGTATTAAAAAGTTCTGAAGAGAAACAAAATGGTTGTTAACTTTTTGGGTATTACTAGCCAAACACATAATTTACAAATTTAAAACTCTAGGACAGAAATCCATATTTCAGAAATTTCAAAAATGTGTATGGTCATCCACGAACATAAAAAAAACATAAAAAAAAACAACATTAAACACGATCCTCTGCTGTTGAATCCCGTATTGTTTACTAAAAAAACGGGGAATTGTTTCGCTCAGTGCTTAAAGTAGAGAGGTACGAATGAGCATGTGTACACCATGTTAGCTTACTCCGTCAAACAATGTGGGAACATACAAATATATCCAGAAAACTGTGTCAAACAAAACATTCACCAATTAAATCAATGTGCAAATCGCTAAATGCTTACTTCTAATAAATATTTAATATTTTTATAAAGAATTTAAGAGAGGAACGAAAAGGCTTGTGAAAATGTTCGACTAAAATGACCACTGAATGTTCATATATTTCCTTGAAGGTTGCTCAATCTTATGGTTTTGAGATGGCAATTAATTTTACCCAACTAGATTTGGCCTAGTTGATATTCCAATGAAAGCCGTAAATGTAAAAATAATGTGTGAAAAAAAACAAGAAGCCATAAATGTTTACATTAGATATACACGAGAACTAAATTTTGCAATTTTGAAGATCATATGAAAACGTTCGTGGCATTATAATGCAAAATATACGACAATTATCTCGAAAGATACGACAATTATCTCACACGATACAATTATCTCAAAATATACAATTATCTCAAAAGATGCGATAATTATCTCAAAAGATACGACAATTATCTCAAAAGATGCATTAATCTTAAAGATACGATATTATCTCAAAAGATACACTTATCTCAAAGATACGACATTATCTCAAAAGAAAAAGAAAGACTCAGCATGTTCAGGATTGATACAGTGACAACAGTTGAAAAGATGACGAGGGTGTCCATCCAAAACTTCTCTTGCTTGTAACTGTGAAAATAATTTGTATATGCAAGTTGAAAAAGATGAACTTGGAAATATAATACTCGTGAGTAATTTTTGTTGCTTATTGTCTACATTAGTTTTAATAGTGAAGTGTACATTTAATGTAGATTTAATTTAATATAGATTTTCTCTCTGATATTGTAGTACATTTCTTTCACGGCAGTGATGTCAGCTGTAACTGGTTTAAATCGGAATATACGATGAACATTGAAATTTAATGTAGGCACTGAGCCGAAATAACGTAAATGTAATTCTACTTCTGATTAAACGGAAACTTGGATTATGACTGAAGAAAATATCTGGCGCATCTTAGTCTAAAACAAAAAGTGTCACTTGAATTAACAATGCATAATTTACACAGATGGTCAATGCAATGCCTTGCTGCGGTCATCTAATTATTAGCATGGCAGTGTCATTAGATGCGTGGATATTTACTGTGACCAAAAAATTGCCAACACCTTTCAGGAGTTAGGTCACTATTTGTCATGAATACTCTAACCTGTGTTTTTCAGTTTTTGTTTTTTCTTCATAATTAGCTTTATTTAATACTTGTTCAGCTCGCTGCACGTGTTTTTGTTTTTCTTCATATTTAGCTTTATTTAATACTTGTTCAGCTCGCTGCACTTGTTTTTGTTTTTCTTCATATTTAGCTTTATTTAATACTTGTTCAGCTCGCTGCACGTGTTTTTGTTTTTCTTCATATTTAGCTTTATTTAATACTTGTTCAGCTCGCTGCACGTGTTTTTGTTTTTCTTCATATTTAGCTTTATTTAATACTTGTTCAGCTCGCTGCACGTGTTTTTGTTTTTCTTCATATTTAGCTTTATTTAATACTTGTTCAGCTCGCTACACGTGTTTTTGTTTTTCTTCATATTTAGCTTTATTTAATACTTGTTCAGCTCGCTGCACGTGTTTTTGTTTTTTCTTCATATTTAGCTTTATTTAATACTTGTTCAGCTCGCTGCAAGTGTTTTTGTTTTTCTTCACATTTAGCTTTATTTAATACTTGTTCAGCTCGCTGCAAGTGTTTTTGTTTTAACGACACTTTTAACACATTGTTTGCAATATCATGTCATGGGAATTGGGGCTCAGTGTCTTCCCCAAATACATACCAAGGCACCTGACCCCGACAGGCATGAATAGGTATTAAGAGTCAAACCCTCTGCCAACTGAGCTATGGCGGATCCAAAGTGTCTAGCAGAGTCTATATGGGGTGCTAATATTCTGAATAAAAAATAAAATTAAAAAAACCCCAAACAAACAATAATAAAAAAAAATCAACTGCCGCAGAATTTTATTAATTGACATTCCTCTGAACTTAACGCTACTTTCCGACAACTGAAAATTCACAACAAAGATATAAACTCACTGCAAATTACTCAAAGATAGATTGCCAAAGCCAAGGGTAATGTCTCAACAGTTATAAGCATTGATAATATATGTATATCTAAAGATGGTTATTGATTGCCAATGGAGTACTGATTAAAACGTGAAGACAGTGTTGAATGTGACTGTCGTCGATATCCAGAACTGCTCCATTTCGTCATCACGGCATTAAAACCCCCAATCAATGGTGCGATTAACATGTTTTTCTTCAAATGAGTTTGTTGGAGAATAATATCCTTTACGACTCTTACTTTGTTGATAGACATATTGTGTATTGCAATAACATGTTAGCCGTTATCTCCAAGATTTCCCAAGACTAATTATGAGAAATTATATGATAACACTTTGGGATAATTTTTGGGCAAGATGAAGGAGAAAGCCCGAGTAAACTAAATGTTTTCACTTACCCGATAGAAGGAATTAGCCGTCATAAATTTGAGATTACAGTGAGATGGATTGCAAAACATTGGCATGCGTTTCGATTGAAAAAAGCACTGGTTTTTGTTGCGACTTCTTTTATACTATTAATGAAAATAAATAAATAAATAACAAAAAATGTGACATAATAGTTCTACAGGATAATTAGCTACGGTTTATCTGACTATATAAATCTCTCTCGATAGCATGGTTTTGTTTTGTCTTTTTTAAACCGAATATCAAACCTAAAACAATGTATACAATCACTATAAACACAAATTCGTCGTTCTAAATTTCTCCCCGTTACAAACATGAAACATTATTCCCTCTGAGAAAATCTTGTTATAATAAACAAAATGTTTTCAAAGAAACGAATGGAATTGGAGCTGTTCATTTAACATATATGCCTCTATCGAGATCGAGATCGAGAGAGAGAGAGAGAGAGAAGGGGTGGGGGGCAGACAGGCAGACAAATAGGTAGATTTTATCGGTTTTGCATAACTGTAATCTTCAAAGGATCCCCAGACATTTAAAACCCAAAAAAATATGGTAATCTAACTTGACACAAGAAAACACTTTTCACTGGATCCAACGCCATGTCTGCATATAAACGTGTACATTAAGTTAGTATGATCAACGAGGTTAGACTTATAGTTCGTTCCAAGTAGGAATCGAACCAATTCTGCGAGTAACGACAACAATGTTACCTAATTCTCATGCGCGATCACTCGAACCAATATGGCCATAATCTCATCTCCCCCAAAACAGTTGAATAAGGTCGAAGGTATACGTCCAATCAATTTTCTTTTTTAACGGTACGTCGGTGAAGAATAAATCCTTATCCCAAAGGAGAACCAAGTTTTAATACGGTTGCTTTTATCACGTTATAAAAGCATCATCATTTCCCAAGATAAAATTTCATATCAACTTGAATTGCTTGGTATAAAGTCGAGACAACGCGATAATTGCTGGGTGAATGTTCAATTCGGTCTCGGAGGAAGATGGTTTATCCAGAAACAGATGAAAAATGTTTGACCTAAGAACGTCTCAATGCAATTTTGACTCGACTAGCACGCCATATAGTGCTCTTGAATTTCACACATGCTGCTGTATTACAAAATAGATCAAGAATTTCCCATTAAAGATGTCACAACAAAATGATGCCAAGTCCTTCGGGTATACTCAGTAATTGATAACTGAGATCTTTATTTCGGTAATAGATTTCGCATGCACATTTATTTGACATGTTATGCAGGGACAATGATCTAAATAAATGGCCATCATTTCTTCCAGATTTTGCCTTGTGAATATGATAACTACCGATGGGACATCAACTAATAATAAGAAAATGATGAGTAATCGATGGGGACTTAATGAGAAAGAGAACCTGCCATCAATATTATTTCTCAATGACGTTGTATGTTACTGAGAGATTGGAGGCACTTTCAATTTTTAAGACTGGTGTTCTCTCATTGAAGATACCAAGATAAAGTGTATAGTCAACAAAGAAGCTCCATCCATCAAAAAGAAAGAAAGAAGGAAGGATACAGCTACTGATAGGAATTTTACAATCTGAAGCAACTGATTCGATTAGAATGTATTATATTTTAATGGAAGCTCAACACATTTCAGACTGACCATTGCTAACAAACTTATTTCAAAGTAAGAATGTCACTCACTGTCTAGTGCTTAATGATAGATATATGAAAAAAAATGAAGAAAGTAACATTTATCATGAAATCACACATTTTGATGACCACTGAGAGAATGCAGCCTTCAACAAAGTGTAGACGAATTTTGAGCATTTAAAATTATCTCAAATAATCAATGTTATTCTTATGTGTGTGTGTGTGTGTGTGTGTGTGTGTGTGAGAGAGAGAGAGAGAGAGAGAGATTTTTCATGTAGCTTTAACAACTTTCCAGTCATATCCCTGCAATGTGGCAGTTCATTGTGACGTCTAGCACTGGGGCATGATGCGAAACACACACAGCATGCTGTCCCATCATCCAGTCACATTATCCTGACACCAAGTCAACCAGTCATAACACTAACCTCTTAATGCTGAGTGTCAAGTGAGACAGCTGCTAGTATCATTTATGTAAGTCTTTGGTTTGACTTGGCTGGGGTTTGAACCCAGACTTCCTGTATCCAGAACAGGTGTCTAGCACAGCTGATGTCTCTTTTATTTCAACATACAATACCATGTTAATCTTAGGGAATAAACTTTATGCATATCATTATAAAATTAAAATACTGCAGCACATGCCTCTGACATTTAATTTTATAAGTTTTAATAAGATGTTTACTAACATGTTTTAAATATTATATAAAGGATGAATGTAATAAATCAAAATTATTTTACATAAATGTTGTATGTATTTGTGATAAGACATTTATTTCTTAATCTGTATATCAATGTCAATAATTTGTTCCAAGAGGAAACAACATGCTAATTAAGGGGAAACTATCAGAAACTAATAATAAAAATGACAAGCACGTTTATTGAATATCATTTACTGGGAAATAACTCTGAAGTTCATTCAGACAAGTCTGTAAATTTATGCATGTGTATATGATACCTGGTAAAAATATATGTAGTTGATAACATATCAATCCCTGATAACAGGGATATACATTGTTGATAGGCAATATTTATAACTGTACTTTCTATCTAAGATAGGTAGTAGCATATTTGAGTGTGTGTATCAATAGCTAGATCATTGATAAGTACCACAGACAAATGGTACTAGTGAATGGTATTGCCATGTATCAATAGCTAGATAATTGATAAATACCAGACAAGTGGTTCTAGTGTATTGTATTGCCTTGTATCAATAGCTAGATCATTGATAAATACCAGACAAATGGTTCTAGTGTATTGTATTGCCTTGTATCAATAGCTAGATCATTGATAAATACCAGACAAATGGTACTATTGTATTGCATTGCCTTGTATCAATAGCTAGATCATTGATAAATACCAGACAAATGGTACTTGTGTATTGCATTGCCTTTTATCAATAGCTAGATCATTGATAAATACCAGACAAATGGTTCCAATGTATTGCATTGCCTTTTATCAATAGCTAGATCATTGATAAATACCAGACAAATGGTTCTAGTGTATTGTATTGCCTTGTATCAATAGCTAGATCATTGATAAATACCAGACAAATGGTACTAGTGTATTGCATTGCCTTTTATCAATAGCTAGATCATTGATAAATACCAGACAAATGGTTCCAATGTATTGCATTGCCTTTTATCAATAGCTAGATCATTGATAAATACCAGACAAATGGTTCCAATGTATTGCATTGCCTTTTATCAATAGCTAGATCATTGATAAATACCAAATAGTTCTAGTGTATTATATTGCCTTGTATCAATAGCTAGATCATTGATAAATAAAAGACAAATGGTTCCAGTGTATCAATAGCTAGATCATTGATAAATAAAAGACAAATGGTTCCAGTGTATCAATAGCTAGATCATTGATAAATACCTCAGACAACTGGTTCTAGTGTATTGTATTGCCTTGTATCAATAGCTAGATCATTGATAAATACCTCAGACAACTGGTTCTAGTGTATTGTATTGCCTTGTATCAATAGCTAAATCATTGATAAATACCAGACAAATTGTTATAGTGTATTCTATCAATAGCTAGATCATTGATAAATACCAGAAAAATGGTACTAGTGTATTGCATTGCCTTTTATCAATAGCTAGATCATTGATAAATACCAGACAAATGGTTCTAATGTATTGTATTGCCTTGTATCAATAGCTAGATCATTGATAAATATCTCAGACAAATGGTTTTAGTGTATTGTATTGCCTTGTATCAATAGCTAGATCATTGATAAATACCTCAGACAAATGGTTTTAGTGTATTGTATTGCCTTGTATCAATAGCTAGATCATTGATAAATACCAGACAAATGGTTCTAGTGTATTGCATTGCCTTGTATCAATAGCTAGATCATTGATAAATACCAGACAAATGGTTCTAATGTATTGTATTGCCTTGTATCAATAGCTAGATCATTGATAAATGCCAGACAAATGGTTCTAGCGTATTGTATTGAATCAAATGGCATATGCAATCAAAATCAGTCGGGGAAGCCATAAAACCCATATTTGCTGAATAAGATCCATTTGGACCTAGACCGAGTTAATGTCCACTGTGCATAGTGGACATACACCAGACATGGTAGACATCCACTATTGATAGTGGATACTTAATTCATTGCCCCATAAGTCACATACATTGTTGTTCTTGCAGGGTTTAATGCCATTTTTCAGCACACGATAAACATGGTGGCCAGTATTATTAGTGGAGGAAGAATCCGTAAAAATCCCCGGAAATAACCACCAACCCAAGAGAAGCTACTGTCAAGATTTCTCACATAACTACATTAGCTGAATCTTAGACTCAAACCCACGCAGACAGAGGTGAGATGGCAGTGATCCGTAACTGCGAGCACTTTAGACCACTCGGCCACTCAGGGCCCCACACATACATCGTACTGAGTGGACAATCTGTAATCAATAATGCATGTACTGTATAATTTCATTCTATAATTTTTTTGGATTTATAGAATTTGTTTTGGGAATTTAGATCAATCAAATTGCAGCTTACAGGTAAGTTTAATTTCATTTTCTAATTCCCACAGCAAAAAGTCATAGAAGGTTTTATATACTTGATTTAAAGTAATAAAATGCTGATGCTGTGAGCAATGATGATGTCATTTTCTATGTTAAATGATAATATAACAAATACAAGGCAGAAAAACTCTGCGTTTGAAATCTAATGGATATAAAGCCCATATACAATTTGTCTGATGCTTTTATTGAACAAATAAGGATAACTCAAGATTATTTTTTTATGAAGTCAGACAGGAATTATTTCCATCTTATTTGTAAACAGCTAGTCCAAATAGTACACATAGTTATCCTTCAATTTTTCCATGTTATTTGTAAACAGCCAGTCCAAATAGTACACATCATGTACCCTCCAATTTTTCCATGTTATTTGTAAACAGCCAGTCCAAATAGTACACATCATGTATCCTCCATTTTTTCCATGTCATTTGCAAACAGCCAGTCCAAATAGTACACATCATGTATCCTAAAATTTTTCCATGTTATTTGTAAACAGCCAGTCCAAATAGTACATATCATGTATCCTCCATTTTTTCCATGTTATTTGCAAACAGCCAATCCAAATAGTACACATCATGTATCCTCCAATTTTTCCATGTTAATATCAGACTCAGTGTCCATGTACTTTTCACGCACATCTTTGATCTTTTCATACTCAAACTCTGCTCCCACAGCATATGACATAAGGGACTGAACATCCCTTTCTTCCAGATCGCCAAAGATGTATCCATTAGCATTATCTACCACTTTCATTACACGCAACATGCTCTCTTTGTCCTGCAAGATGGAAAAACACAGAATTATGGGCCTTTGTTCTGGTGATTATAAATTTTATGAGCAAGAAAACCATTCTATGCATCTGATTTATAAGTTGATAAAAAATTCATATTCACCATAAGAAAAATCTATAATTATTTTAATGTATTAGAGCATGCAAAAATAAAATGTTAACCAAACTTGATTCCAAATAGTGATAATGCTTCAAGGTGTATTATCATGTAAAGGTCAATGATGTCACGACAGTGTATATTAAATCTCTGCTGATCACATGACACGAATCATCAAATGTAATTGCATATCTAAAAATATTATCCAATTAAATATCCTATGTTTAATATTTTCCTATATCATAATGCTGCATTTATTAAGATCAGGTATGCATGGTTATATTATGATGTTACACTGTAAGGTATCATTATGTTATGATATTATGTTGCAAGCTGTAATGTTATGTTACACTGTAAGGTATCATTATGTTATGATATTATGTTGCAAGCTGTAATGTTATGATGTTACATTGTAAGGTATCGTTATGTTATGATATTATGTTACAAGCTGTTATGTTATGACATTATGTCACATGGTGTTATGTAATAATGATATGCTGCCAAATGTTATGTTATAATGTTATGTTGCAAGCTGTTATGTTATGATGTTACATTGTAAGGTATCATGATGTTATGATGTGAAATTATCACAAGATGTTATAATGTTATGTTGCATTAGCTCCTGATATAGAGTTTCATTGTATACGATGACTTCTAGCATATTACTGATGATTTATTGATAGAATTTGAAACAGAATTATATGACAGCCATATTGTATTTCACTCTAAAGTATTGAATACAGCTGTATTATATTTCAATCTATAGTATTCAACACAGCTGTATTATATTTCACTCTATAGTATTCAACACAGCTGTATTATATTTCACTCTACAGTATTAGCAGCAGAGAGGGTGAATCCTACAACGTTTTTAGACAAAATTTGATTGAAATCCTAAAACGAGCCGTCTTATAATCTTATTTTAACCAAAAAAAGGCGAACCCTACAACGTTTTCAGACAAAAAATTGATTGAAATCTCCCTACGAAATCATTTTAACTAAAAAAATGAAAACGATTTTTTAATTAATTTTGGTCGCAACTTGTTGTCATCCACCCTCTCTGCTGCTACAGGTTAACAAAAAATAATAAATGATTTTAACCGAATATTTGATCAAGTCCGATACGATATCGTGTCCGAGGATCATGTAAATTTATTGTTGCGAATCCGTGCGGAGTCGACTGAGCATGACTAAAGAAATCTCGAAATTGATTGAAGTCCATATCAGAACACCATGTCTGCCAAATATTTCTAAGAGTATGAGTATCAACTCCGTTGAATACAGACAATAAATTGCAGTTATCTCTGATCACTTTTGGAACCTGAGTGTAGCGTTGAGTGACATATATCACGTCAGTGTTTTTGTGACGCCCACGGGAAAATATTCTAGCAGGATTCTTTTGTTTATCCAACATTATATCGTCGTATACGACTAAATTGTTAATATCTCCATCAATATCATCAATACTCGGTGCTTCATCGATATCGGTTATAAAATCAATGGCGTTCTCACCCTTAATTTCTGATGCATTCTCGTTAAAATCCTTTAACACTTCATAACATCGTTGATCATCTATGCTAGGGGCAATTAAATACAACTTATCCCACTTCATCCATCTCATTATTAAATTGAGCAACAATTGCGTTTTACCGGATCCAGATGGCCCGATTATAATCATCCGGATAGAGTTTGGTAGCGCTGCATGATGCTTAATTGGTTCTCTTGTTTTAGTCGCTGAAAAATCAATTATATCCATATTTCTATACATAAATTATGGATCTATATTGTGTGAAGTGTAAAACGCGTACTGGCACAGATGATGTGACGACGGTTACAACTAAAAATAACCGATCAGCGCTTTCTGGTAAATGCGTGCAATGTGGTACAAAGAAATTTAGATTTGTGTCTATGAGATCTGATTTAAAAAAAAACGAGGAGGTGATATCGCAGCCAAATTGGCAAAGCTCCCTGGAACCCCATGGGCAAAGTACCCCGGAGAAAAGCACCTCCCAGGATATAGCTACTGTGGACCGGGAACCAGACTTGATATCAGACTCAATAATCAAAATCAACCCAACCCCGGTGAAGAACCAATAAACGCCATTGATAAGGCCTGTCACCTTCATGATGTTGCTTATAAAAGCAGCAATCTGCAACACAGGCATCTAGCAGATGTGAAATTAATTCATGCGTTAAATGCTATTCCTGATAAATCCTTCAAAGAAAAATTGTCTTCATTTTTGATAAAATCGGCTATGAAAAGTAAATTGATGTTAGGTGCTGGTAATTAATAATATGGAATCAATTTATTATTCTCTGAGGGGATACTGGAGGGGTAACGCTGCAATCAATAAACTCGCTAGAGCTGCAAAAGTGAAAAAAAACCACTGCGGCTCATTGGTTATCCAAACAGGCACTATGGCAAATTTATCTACCACCGCCTAAACAAATTCAATTCTCGCATTTTGATGTGACCGCTCCTAATGAAGTTCATCAGGCTGATATATTATTTCTGCCACATGATCGTGGTTACAAATACGCGCTAACCGTAGTTGATATTGCAAGTCGATACAAAGAAGCAGAACCGTTAAAAACAAAATCAGCCACTGAAGTCGCTTCTGCATTTGAAAGGATTTATCGACGAGGTCCTCTGCACTGGCCAAATCTGTTACAAGTTGATCCTGGCAAGGAATTTCAGGGTGCAGTGTTATCTACAATGAAACATCATAATGTCACCATACGACGAGGGCATACTGCGCTACATCGCGATCAGGCCATTGTAGAACAATTTAATCGGACGATTGCTGAGCGGTTATTTGGATATCAATACGCAAAAGAATTCATTCAAGAAAAGCGATCCAGTGAATGGGTTAAAAGATTACCATCTGTGATTACTGCACTGAATAACGAGATTACTAGAACAATCAACATGAAACCTATCAACGCGATTAAAAAGAAGTCAATACCCGTACAACCACAAAAAGATTTCCCTAGAAACGCTAGCGTTTCCCAACCAATTCTTGGTAGTAATGTCATTGTGAGGTACTTATACGAACCAGGAGAGCTTGAAGGGGGTAGAAAAAGGGCTACTGATCCTATTTGGAGCGTCACTACGCATAAGATATCTAGTATAACACGATCTACGGGTAGACCTCCAGTCTATAAACTGGATTCAACTGCCCCTCAGCGGGGTTTTACTCGACAACAACTACAAGTGATTCCCGAGGATACTCAATTGCCACCGCATGGTCTTAACTAGCACCGTTGCGTCTATTGCACTCAAGACAAGTCAACATCACATTATTTCTGACATGACCGAGATTGTTATTTTTTCTGTCTACGGTGAATTGGCGAGGATCCTTATCCGAATACTGCCAACGCATTATACAATTGCAACTCGCGCAGTGATTATTCTGTTGTTTCTTCAAAGTGATTATTAATTTAGCATCAATATCAAATTCTCGTTGGGTTTTTTTGTCCTGTTGTTTGTAACCGGAGAGTTTTTTTATTAATGATGCTAACATCAATATCATCCATTGTTGTGTCATTATCATCGAAAACAACTCTTCGAAGTTGATTTATTTTTCGTACTCTGGATACTGCGAGATAGACTAAATTCGACCATTCGATGTGATTATCCACCATCCAAACAATTGTATCCGATATAGTCAATCCCTGTGAAGAGTGTATTGTTGCTGCGTATCCTAGCGTCCACGGGGATTTATTAGCATGCAATGCATCTTCAACGACATTGATATCAACCAGCACAATATCATTTAATACCAGAATTTGTTTTTCATTCTGTCCTGGAATATCAACTTCAATATTCTGTTTTCGTGTATCCGATGGCCTATAACAAAGGGGTACTGGAAGCGCTGCAAATTTTTCTTTATGCAATTCAAATAACTTCATCTGAAGTGTATCCCTGACTATTTTTCTACTTGCAATGATCAAATCGTTTGGTCTCCACGCTTCCCAGAAATCATTCATTGGGGTTTCTGAAATCACTTCACGCGCTATTTCGCATTGGATTCTATCCGGTTGTAATCTAATTAGTTTCTTAAATTCTCGTAATCGTTCATCAAGTGATCTATAATCAGTGGTGATTTCTTCATAGTAGTCTACAAAACCCTTTAGCCATTCATGTGGAGATGCACCGACAAATGGTGGTGGTTGGCCTTGATCCCCGCACATGACGACTTTTGTGTTTTTGTTTAACAACCACTCAAGAAATGTTTTTAATACATCTAATGACACTGTGCATATTTCATCCCAGATTATGATTTCAGGAATGAATTTATCACCCATTCGATCAGGAGTCCATTTGTCACCCTTCCATCGAAAGAAGCTGTGATAAGTGCAAGCATTTACCCCTCGCTGTATCATCTCTCTGGCGAGTCTATGAGTCGGTGTTAGCACAATCATGTTAGAAACGCTAGCGTTTCCACGACGAAATAATTCAATTGCACGAGTTGTCTTTCCTGACCCACCACAGCCGTTTAAATAAACTGTCTTGTATCTACAGATTGGATCAGATACCGGTGGTGCATTAGAAAATTCTGATTGAATTTCAATACGGTTACAACAAATATATTTATCATCCATGGCAACGTCTGCGGATTCACAATACTCATGTAGCATCTCCTTTTTAAATCGCCAACGCCCCCACGCTTCCTCCGGATCTGTGAATGCCGCTACAGCTGATTTGTACTTATTGTGTATATACATCGAATCAGTGGCCACTCTAACCGCGGTATTAGGAAATCTATTTATCATCGAAAATAGATTAATGCAAGCATAGGCTAACATTGAACTTCTCAAATGTGTGTACTGGGAATTATATCCATCACAGTAGGTAACAACCGTACCTAATTTCTCACCATTGGATAGAAAAGCATCCTTACGGGATACAAGTTTTCCCTGTTTCATTAAATCCGCTACAATAAAATCGTATTCAGCGACATCTATGATCAACCGCGAAGAGTATTTTGCGTTATCGTATCGTCCACCCTGGGTAAATTTACCGATTATTCTTCTTCCGAGATCTTTTGCTTGTTCTTTTTTAATTTCAAATAACTTCTTAGACCAATTTATGATTTCTTCTTCACTGAAATCTGGAAACTGTTTTCGTAGTTCGTTGATTATTCTATCTAGATCGGGTTGTGGTAGCCAAACTTCTTTCTGAGCTCGATAGCATATAATAGCCTCGGAAACAATCAACGATATTAGCATACCACAATCAATCATATATCTCAATAGCACTATTGGCATCCAGGCCTTTTCAGATAGGTGTCTACCGAGCCAAACATAACTACACGGATGTAACCCTGTAGCTAATTCAAATGATATCACACGAGCGAATCCGGTTAAATCAAAATCAGGCAATGGTCCATTAATCGCAACACGAGTCATTTCATGCGTGGGGTGTCCAAATCGTTTGAAGTACTCAGCGCATTCCCCATACCCGAGAAAACTTCCGGGATAACACGCGGATATATCAATTGAAATCATACCATCACGTGAGTATTTCGTATTCCACAGTCCTCCATGACCGAATTCGACGCAACTCAATTTAACATCCTCGAGAAAATCACTTCGTGTTGGACGCCATGAGTTTTTTTCTCTTGCGAAGTGAGCTACCACTGATGGAATAGTAAAACTATCCGTGAGTAGTTTTTCATGGGAATTCTTCGGTGAAAAATCACTAGCGATTTTTCTCATTCTGTTATCTAATTCTTCAATGCGATATAATTCACCATTTGGTTTTACAAATTGATCGAATTCTTCATCACTTCTAAGTAACCACACTGACACAGGATCATCCTTACACAACGCATGAATAGCATCGAATAATTTCTCTTCATAGAAAACATCCCCGACGAACTCCTTAGGGATATATTTCACGGTTCGTTCTCGTGGAAATATTGTTACCGCAGGTGTCCACGCGTGTTTGTTATGATCAATAATCTGTATTGGTGCTCCATTTTTGTTATATTTCGGTTCGTATAAAACCTCTCCGGTTATCGTCATAACGGTTATTGGGAATCGTAATGATGTTTCTAATTTAGCTATATCAGAAATCTTTGCACCATGCTGTTTCACTGTCAGTTCCCACTCGGTTATTTTCCTACGTCGCAGATCAGTTAGTTTATTTCCTCGGGATGCATTTGTGAAGTGTTCTATTATTCGTTCTGCTACACAATTAAGCCCTGACGAATATTTCATAGGAGCTAGTTTTGAAATATCAGGTTTTTCATTGAGCGGATAGATCCCATAAACCATTGCTGTTACGGGATAAGATCTTTCGTAGTATGGTTTATCAATGCCGGTTAGAATCCCTGGTTTGGAATCTCTACTCACAATGACAGCTTTTTTATTCTTGAGGATTGGTTCAAATTTATCCTTAATAATCCATTTGCCATCGATTTCGATAATGAATTTGATTCGGAAAAAATGCCGTTTTTCCCCAACACGTGAAATTATCACTGCTGCTTTTTCATCATTCATGGTAGCGTCAACAACACCATCAATTCGAAATGTTGACCAACAATAAGATGCTCCATCACGCTTAAATTCATTAAAACAGTCTCTGATTTTACTAATCATGGCTTTATCAAGAATTGTATTCTTTGGTGTATTAGAAACTATATCGAGATTGAATTGGGCATCTTTCCAGGGGTAATCTCTCTTGGACGTTTTTTTTGGTTTATCGAGATTAAATCTAGGATTGATTTTCAATAATCTCTTAAACTCTTTCATGTTTCCGTCTATTGGACGTTTTTTGGGTTTATCGAGATTAAATCTAGGATTGATTTTGTTACGTCTTTTTGGTTTATCGAGATTAAATTTAGGATTGATTTTCAATAATCTCTTAAACTCTTTCATGTTTCCGTCTATTGGAGGTTTGTTACGTTTTTTGGGTTTATCGAGATTAAATCTAGGATTGATTTTTAATAATCTCTTAAACTCTTTCATGTTTCCGTCTATTGGACGTTTGTTACGTTTTTTGGGTTTATCGAGATTAAATCTAGGATTGATTTTTAATAATCTCTTAAACTCTTTCATGTTTCCGTCTATTGGACGTTTGTTACGTTTTTTGGGTTTATCGAGATTAAATCTAGGATTGATTTTTAATAATCTCTTAAACTCCTTATCAGCATTTTTCGAAGGCGTTCTCCCTAATTCCTTCATGCTATAATTAAAACAAGCATTTAAATGAAAGATTTTTATATAATGAATCACTGCAAGTGGCTTATGATTGGATCAGTAATCCCGTGTAACAAATCATGCAGAAATGAGTTCTGTGGGTATCATATGCAAAGCTTTCGTCGTGGAAGCCTTGGTCCGTTACCGTGCATACGATGTGGAGTTGGGGTTAGGGGAAAATCTCAGTTGTGTTTGAATTGCGGTGGTAAGCGATACAGGGAGTTGAAGCGATATTATGATAAAAGAATAAAAAATGGACAATCAATCAGAAATTTTAACCCTGACGCTGACAAAGTCAGTATTCTTGACGCTGACAAAGTCAGTATTCTTGACGCTGACAAAATCAGTATTCTTGACAGAGTCAAGGATAAAATCATAAGAACTCCTCAAGACTACATCGAAAGATTTATCATTAAACCAAACGATGAATTAGACAAACAATAGTATTATGTATACGAATGAACCAAGAATTCAGACAACACCCTGTGATCACAAATTATGAAGCATCCAGTGATGGTGTTGTAAGAAACCGCAAACTGAAGAAACCAGTTGGTTCTGTGAATAATCAAGGGTACTTGATGTTTACTGTTAGGGAGGGAAAAGAAACGAAAACTTATCTCAATCATCGTTTCGCATTTGAGTGTTTTTATGGATTGATCGAGGATGATTTTGTTATTGATCATATCGATTCTAATCCAAAGAACAATTCTTTATCAAATCTGCAGGCTATCACACAAAGTGAGAATACCAAACGAGGGGGGACTGGGAAATACTCGAAAAAAGCGAGACCTGTGAAATCTTTGAATACGATAACTAACGAAGAAAAAATATTTCAATCAATAACCAGCGCCGGTAGGCACTTCGATATTTGTGGACCCTCAGTACGAAGAGTTGCAGAGGGGATTTATCGATCTGCGATTTCAAAGGGGACTGGACAGAAAATTCGATTTAGTTACGTCTAATGCGTCATATTTTTCATTTAGAAATATATCATTATTATAGAATAATGAATTCTGAAAACATGAATAGCATTTTATCCGAGATTTCAAAATTGAAAGGTTGGGATATTGAACTATCAGATGGGTTAAATCCTGATCAAATCATGTCTGATTTTCAGGATATAGAATACGGAGTTAACAACAATAAATACATGCTACCAAAGAAGTATGCGCTCATCAAAAGAATTCAGAATTCTATTAAGGACTCTCTCGCATTTTCCAGTGACGTAAGTGTGTTCGCTCCGTTGTATACCATCGTAGAACGAATACGAAAAGAATTGGGGTACGAATACGAATTGAAAAAGGAGGTTAATTCTAAAGTTAGAAACCTACGGGCGTTAATTCAAGAAAATGAACAATTTTGATTGACCAACCATTTATCATTATTTGATTGACCAACCATTTATCATTATTTGATTGACCAACCATTTATCATTATTTGATTGTGACCGTCCCTCATAGAGATTTTAATTTTTTTTTAGCATTTTTTGATCAAAACTGTTGAAATCAGTGAATAAAAAATTGATGGCTGGTTCGGATTGATCAAATGGAAAAGTGAGGGAAGTGTGGAAATCCTTATAAAAATAAATAATATCACACTTCCCTCACTTTTCCATTTGATCAATCCGAACCAGCCATCAATTTTTTATTCACTGATTTCAACAGTTTTGATCAAAAAATGCTAAAAAAAAATTAAAATCTCTATGAGGGACGGTCACAATCAAATAATGATAAATGGTTGGTCAATCAAATAATGATAAATGGTTGGTCAATCAAATAATGATAAATGGTTGGTCAATCAAAATTGTTCATTTTCTTGAATTAACGCCCGTAGGTTTCTAACTTTAGAATTAACCTCCTTTTTCAATTCGTATTCGTACCCCAATTCTTTTCGTATTCGTTCTACGATGGTATACAACGGAGCGAACACACTTACGTCACTGGAAAATGCGAGAGAGTCCTTAATAGAATTCTGAATTCTTTTGATGAGCGCATACTTCTTTGGTAGCATGTATTTATTGTTGTTAACTCCGTATTCTATATCCTGAAAATCAGACATGATTTGATCAGGATTTAACCCATCTGATAGTTCAATATCCCAACCTTTCAATTTTGAAATCTCGGATAAAATGCTATTCATGTTTTCAGAATTCATTATTCTATAATAATGATATATTTCTAAATGAAAAATATGACGCATTAGACGTAACTAAATCGAATTTTCTGTCCAGTCCCCTTTGAAATCGCAGATCGATAAATCCCCTCTGCAACTCTTCGTACTGAGGGTCCACAAATATCGAAGTGCCTACCGGCGCTGGTTATTGATTGAAATATTTTTTCTTCGTTAGTTATCGTATTCAAAGATTTCACAGGTCTCGCTTTTTTCGAGTATTTCCCAGTCCCCCCTCGTTTGGTATTCTCACTTTGTGTGATAGCCTGCAGATTTGATAAAGAATTGTTCTTTGGATTAGAATCGATATGATCAATAACAAAATCATCCTCGATCAATCCATAAAAACACTCAAATGCGAAACGATGATTGAGATAAGTTTTCGTTTCTTTTCCCTCCCTAACAGTAAACATCAAGTACCCTTGATTATTCACAGAACCAACTGGTTTCTTCAGTTTGCGGTTTCTTACAACACCATCACTGGATGCTTCATAATTTGTGATCACAGGGTGTTGTCTGAATTCTTGGTTCATTCGTATACATAATACTATTGTTTGTCTAATTCATCGTTTGGTTTAATGATAAATCTTTCGATGTAGTCTTGAGGAGTTCTTATGATTTTATCCTTGACTCTGTCAAGAATACTGATTTTGTCAGCGTCAAGAATACTGACTTTGTCAGCGTCAAGAATACTGACTTTGTCAGCGTCAGGGTTAAAATTTCTGATTGATTGTCCATTTTTTATTCTTTTATCATAATATCGCTTCAACTCCCTGTATCGCTTACCACCGCAATTCAAACACAACTGAGATTTTCCCCTAACCCCAACTCCACATCGTATGCACGGTAACGGACCAAGGCTTCCACGACGAAAGCTTTGCATATGATACCCACAGAACTCATTTCTGCATGATTTGTTACACGGGATTACTGATCCAATCATAAGCCACTTGCAGTGATTCATTATATAAAAATCTTTCATTTAAATGCTTGTTTTAATTATAGCATGAAGGAATTAGGGAGAACGCCTTCGAAAAATGCTGATAAGGAGTTTAAGAGATTATTAAAAATCAATCCTAGATTTAATCTCGATAAACCCAAAAAACGTAACAAACGTCCAATAGACGGAAACATGAAAGAGTTTAAGAGATTATTAAAAATCAATCCTAGATTTAATCTCGATAAACCCAAAAAACGTAACAAACGTCCAATAGACGGAAACATGAAAGAGTTTAAGAGATTATTAAAAATCAATCCTAGATTTAATCTCGATAAACCCAAAAAACGTAACAAACCTCCAATAGACGGAAACATGAAAGAGTTTAAGAGATTATTGAAAATCAATCCTAAATTTAATCTCGATAAACCAAAAAGACGTAACAAAATCAATCCTAGATTTAATCTCGATAAACCCAAAAAACGTCCAATAGACGGAAACATGAAAGAGTTTAAGAGATTATTGAAAATCAATCCTAGATTTAATCTCGATAAACCAAAAAAAACGTCCAAGAGAGATTACCCCTGGAAAGATGCCCAATTCAATCTCGATATAGTTTCTAATACACCAAAGAATACAATTCTTGATAAAGCCATGATTAGTAAAATCAGAGACTGTTTTAATGAATTTAAGCGTGATGGAGCATCTTATTGTTGGTCAACATTTCGAATTGATGGTGTTGTTGACGCTACCATGAATGATGAAAAAGCAGCAGTGATAATTTCACGTGTTGGGGAAAAACGGCATTTTTTCCGAATCAAATTCATTATCGAAATCGATGGCAAATGGATTATTAAGGATAAATTTGAACCAATCCTCAAGAATAAAAAAGCTGTCATTGTGAGTAGAGATTCCAAACCAGGGATTCTAACCGGCATTGATAAACCATACTACGAAAGATCTTATCCCGTAACAGCAATGGTTTATGGGATCTATCCGCTCAATGAAAAACCTGATATTTCAAAACTAGCTCCTATGAAATATTCGTCAGGGCTTAATTGTGTAGCAGAACGAATAATAGAACACTTCACAAATGCATCCCGAGGAAATAAACTAACTGATCTGCGACGTAGGAAAATAACCGAGTGGGAACTGACAGTGAAACAGCATGGTGCAAAGATTTCTGATATAGCTAAATTAGAAACATCATTACGATTCCCAATAACCGTTATGACGATAACCGGAGAGGTTTTATACGAACCGAAATATAACAAAAATGGAGCACCAATACAGATTATTGATCATAACAAACACGCGTGGACACCTGCGGTAACAATATTTCCACGAGAACGAACCGTGAAATATATCCCTAAGGAGTTCGTCGGGGATGTTTTCTATGAAGAGAAATTATTCGATGCTATTCATGCGTTGTGTAAGGATGATCCTGTGTCAGTGTGGTTACTTAGAAGTGATGAAGAATTCGATCAATTTGTAAAACCAAATGGTGAATTATATCGCATTGAAGAATTAGATAACAGAATGAGAAAAATCGCTAGTGATTTTTCACCGAAGAATTCCCATGAAAAACTACTCACGGATAGTTTTACTATTCCATCAGTGGTAGCTCACTTCGCAAGAGAAAAAAACTCATGGCGTCCAACACGAAGTGATTTTCTCGAGGATGTTAAATTGAGTTGTGTCGAATTCGGTCATAGAGGACTGTGGAATACGAAATACTCACGTGATGGTATGATTTCAATTGATATATCCGCGTGTTATCCCGGAAGTTTTCTCGGGTATGGGGAATGCGCTGAGTACTTCAAACGATTTGGACACCCCACGCATGAAATGACTCGTGTTGCGATTAATGGACCATTGCCTGATTTTGATTTAACCGGATTCGCTCGTGTGATATCATTTGAATTAGCTACAGGGTTACATCCGTGTAGTTATGTTTGGCTCGGTAGACACCTATCTGAAAAGGCCTGGATGCCAATAGTGCTATTGAGATATATGATTGATTGTGGTATGCTAATATCGTTGATTGTTTCCGAGGCTATTATATGCTATCGAGCTCAGAAAGAAGTTTGGCTACCACAACCCGATCTAGATAGAATAATCAACGAACTACGAAAACAGTTTCCAGATTTCAGTGAAGAAGAAATCATAAATTGGTCTAAGAAGTTATTTGAAATTAAAAAAGAACAAGCAAAAGATCTCGGAAGAAGAATAATCGGTAAATTTACCCAGGGTGGACGATACGATAACGCAAAATACTCTTCGCGGTTGATCATAGATGTCGCTGAATACGATTTTATTGTAGCGGATTTAATGAAACAGGGAAAACTTGTATCCCGTAAGGATGCTTTTCTATCCAATGGTGAGAAATTAGGTACGGTTGTTACCTACTGTGATGGATATAATTCCCAGTACACACATTTGAGAAGTTCAATGTTAGCCTATGCTTGCATTAATCTATTTTCGATGATAAATAGATTTCCTAATACCGCGGTTAGAGTGGCCACTGATTCGATGTATATACACAATAAGTACAAATCAGCTGTAGCGGCATTCACAGATCCGGAGGAAGCGTGGGGGCGTTGGCGATTTAAAAAGGAGATGCTACATGAGTATTGTGAATCCGCAGACGTTGCCATGGATGATAAATATATTTGTTGTAACCGTATTGAAATTCAATCAGAATTTTCTAATGCACCACCGGTATCTGATCCAATCTGTAGATACAAGACAGTTTATTTAAACGGCTGTGGTGGGTCAGGAAAGACAACTCGTGCAATTGAATTATTTCGTCGTGGAAACGCTAGCGTTTCTAACATGATTGTGCTAACACCGACTCATAGACTCGCCAGAGAGATGATACAGCGAGGGGTAAATGCTTGCACTTATCACAGCTTCTTTCGATGGAAGGGTGACAAATGGACTCCTGATCGAATGGGTGATAAATTCATTCCTGAAATCATAATCTGGGATGAAATATGCACAGTGTCATTAGATGTATTAAAAACATTTCTTGAGTGGTTGTTAAACAAAAACACAAAAGTCGTCATGTGCGGGGATCAAGGCCAACCACCACCATTTGTCGGTGCATCTCCACATGAATGGCTAAAGGGTTTTGTAGACTACTATGAAGAAATCACCACTGATTATAGATCACTTGATGAACGATTACGAAAATTTAAGAAACTAATTAGATTACAACCGGATAGAATCCAATGCGAAATAGCGCGTGAAGTGATTTCAGAAACCCCAATGAATGATTTCTGGGAAGCGTGGAGACCAAACGATTTGATCATTGCAAGTAGAAAAATAGTCAGGGATACACTTCAGATGAAGTTATTTGAATTGCATAAAGAAAAATTTGCAGCGCTTCCAGTACCCCTTTGTTATAGGCCATCGGATACACGAAAACAGAATACTGAAGTTGATATTCCAGGACAGAATGAAAAACAAATTCTGGTATTAAATGATATTGTGCTGGTTGATATCAATGTCGTTGAAGATGCATTGCGTGCTAATAAATCCCCGTGGACGCTAGGATACGCAGCAACAATACACTCTTCACAGGGATTGACTATATCGGATACAATTGTTTGGATGGTGGATAATCACATCGAATGGTCGAATTTAGTCTATCTCGCAGTATCCAGAGTACGAAAAATAAATCAACTTCGAAGAGTTGTTTTCGATGATAATGACACAACAATGGATGATATTGATGTTAGCATCATTAATAAAAAACTCTCCGGTTACAAACAACAGGACAAAAAAAACCAACGAGAATTTGATATTGATGCTAAATTAATAATCACTTTGAAGAAACAACAGAATAATCACTGCGTGAGTTGCAATTGTATAATGCGTTGGCAGTATTCGGATAAGGATCCTCGCCAATTCACCGTAGACAGAAAAAATAACAATCTCGGTCATGTCAGAAATAATGTGATGTTGACTTGTCTTGAGTGCAATAGACGCAACGGTGCTAGTTAAGACCATGCGGTGGCAATTGAGTATCCTCGGGAATCACTTGTAGTTGTTGTCGAGTAAAACCCCACTGAGGGGCAGTTGAATCCAGTTTATAGACTGGAGGTCTACCCGTAGATCGTGTTATACTAGATATCTTATGCGTAGTGACGCTCCAAATAGGATCAGTAGCCCTTTTTCTACCCCCTTCAAGCTCTCCTGGTTCGTATAAGTACCTCACAATGACATTACTACCAAGAATTGGTTGGGAAACGCTAGCGTTTCTAGGGAAATCTTTTTGTGGTTGTACGGGTATTGACTTCTTTTTAATCGCGTTGATAGGTTTCATGTTGATTGTTCTAGTAATCTCGTTATTCAGTGCAGTAATCACAGATGGTAATCTTTTAACCCATTCACTGGATCGCTTTTCTTGAATGAATTCTTTTGCGTATTGATATCCAAATAACCGCTCAGCAATCGTCCGATTAAATCGTTCTACAATGGCCTGATCGCGATGTAGCGCAGTATGCCCTCGTCGTATGGTGACATTATGATGTTTCATTGTAGATAACACTGCACCCTGAAATTCCTTGCCAGGATCAACTTGTAACAGATTTGGCCAGTGCAGAGGACCTCGTCGATAAATCCTTTCAAATGCAGAAGCGACTTCAGTGGCTGATTTTGTTTTTAACGGTTCTGCTTCTTTGTATCGACTTGCAATATCAACTACGGTTAGCGCGTATTTGTAACCACGATCATGTGGCAGAAATAATATATCAGCCTGATGAACTTCATTAGGAGTGGTCACATCAAAATGCGAGAATTGAATTTGTTTAGGCGGTGGTAGATAAATTTGCCATAGTGCCTGTTTGGATAACCAATGAGCCGCAGTGGTTTTTTTCACTTTTGCAGCTCTAGCGAGTTTATTGATTGCAGCGTTACCCCTCCAGTATCCCCTCGGAGAATAATAAATTGATTCCATATTATTAATTACCAGCACCTAACATCAATTTACTTTTCATAGCCGATTTTATCAAAAATGAAGACAATTTTTCTTTGAAGGATTTATCAGGAATAGCATTTAACGCATGAATTAATTTCACATCTGCTAGATGCCTGTGTTGCAGATTGCTGCTTTTATAAGCAACATCATGAAGGTGACAGGCCTTATCAATGGCGTTTATTGGTTCTTCACCGGGGTTGGGTTGATTTTGATTATTGAGTCTGATATCAAGTCTGGTTCCCGGTCCACAGTAGCTATATCCTGGGAGGTGCTTTTCTCCGGGGTACTTTGCCCATGGGGTTCCAGGGAGCTTTGCCAATTTGGCTGCGATATCACCTCCTCGTTTTTTTTAAATCAGATCTCATAGACACAAATCTAAATTTCTTTGTACCACATTGCACGCATTTACCAGAAAGCGCTGATCGGTTATTTTTAGTTGTAACCGTCGTCACATCATCTGTGCCAGTACGCGTTTTACACTTCACACAATATAGATCCATAATTTATGTATAGAAATATGGATATAATTGATTTTTCAGCGACTAAAACAAGAGAACCAATTAAGCATCATGCAGCGCTACCAAACTCTATCCGGATGATTATAATCGGGCCATCTGGATCCGGTAAAACGCAATTGTTGCTCAATTTAATAATGAGATGGATGAAGTGGGATAAGTTGTATTTAATTGCCCCTAGCGTAGATGATCAACGATGTTATGAAGTGTTAAAGGATTTTAACGAGAATGCATCAGAAATTAAGGGTGAGAACGCCATTGATTTTATAACCGATATCGATGAAGCACCGAGTATTGATGATATTGATGGAGATATTAACAATTTAGTCGTATACGACGATATAATGTTGGATAAACAAAAGAATCCTGCTAGAATATTTTCCCGTGGGCGTCACAAAAACACTGACGTGATATATGTCACTCAACGCTACACTCAGGTTCCAAAAGTGATCAGAGATAACTGCAATTTATTGTCTGTATTCAACGGAGTTGATACTCATACTCTTAGAAATATTTGGCAGACATGGTGTTCTGATATGGACTTCAATCAATTTCGAGATTTCTTTAGTCATGCTCAGTCGACTCCGCATGGATTCGCAACAATAAATTTACATGATCCTCGGACACGATATCGTATCGGACTTGATCAAATATTCGGTTAAAATCATTTATTATTTTTTGTTAACCTGTAGCAGCAGAGAGGGTGGATGACAACAAGTTGCGACCAAAATTAATTAAAAAATCGTTTTCATTTTTTTAGTTAAAATGATTTCGTAGGGAGATTTCAATCAATTTTTTGTCTGAAAACGTTGTAGGGTTCGCCTTTTTTTGGTTAAAATAAGATTATAAGACGGCTCGTTTTAGGATTTCAATCAAATTTTGTCTAAAAACGTTGTAGGATTCACCCTCTCTGCTGCTGTATTCAACACAGCTGTATTATATTTCACTCTGTAGTATTCAACACAGCTGTATTATATTTCACTCTGTAGTATTCAACACAGCTGTATTCTATTTCACTCTGTAGTATTCAACACAGCTGTATTATATTTCACTCTATAATATTCAACACAGCCATATTGTATTTCACTTTATAGTATTCAACACAGCTGTATATTTCACTCTATAGTATTCAACACAGCTGTATATTTCACTCTATAGTATTCAACACAACTGTATTAAATTTCACTCTATAGTATTCAACTCAGCCATATTATATATTTCATTTACTCAAAAATATTCAACTCAGCCATATTTTATTTCACTCTAAAAGTATTCAACTCAGCTGTATTATATTTCAGTCTATAGTATTCAACTCAGCTGTTTATATTTCACTCTATAGTATTCAACTCAGCTGTATTATATTTCACTCTGTAGTATTCAACACAGCTGTATTATATTTCACTCTGTAGTATTCAACACAGCTGTATTCTATTTCACTCTGTAGTATTCAACACAGCTGTATTATATTTCACTCTATAATATTCAACACAGCCATATTGTATTTCACTTTATAGTATTCAACACAGCTGTATATTTCACTCTATAGTATTCAACACAGCTGTATATTTCACTCTATAGTATTCAACACAACTGTATTAAATTTCACTCTATAGTATTCAACTCAGCCATATTATATATTTCATTTACTCAAAAATATTCAACTCAGCCATATTTTATTTCACTCTAAAAGTATTCAACTCAGCTGTATTATATTTCAGTCTATAGTATTCAACTCAGCTGTTTATATTTCACTCTATAGTATTCAACTCAGCTGTATTATATTTCACTCTATAGTATTCAACACAGCTGTTTTATATTCACTCTAAAAGTATTCAACTCAGCTGTATTCTATTTCACTCTATAGTATTCAACTCAGCTGTTTTATATTTCACTCTATAGTATTCAACTCAGCTGTTTTATATTTCACTCTATAGTATTCAACACAGCTGTTTTATATTCACTCTAAAAGTATTCAACTCAGCTGTATTCTATTTCACTCTATAGTATTCAACTCAGCTGTTTTATATTTCACTCTATAGTATTCAACTCAGCTGTTTTATATTTCACTCTATAGTATTCAACTCAGCTGTTTTATATTCACTCTAAAAGTATTCAACTCAGCTGTATTCTATTTCACTCTATAGTATTCAACTCAGCTGTTTTATATTTCACTCTATAGTATTCAACTCAGCTGTTTTATATTTCACTCTATAGTATTCAACACAGCTGTTTTATATTCACTCTAAAAGTATTCAACTCAGCTGTATTCTATTTCACTCTATAGTATTCAACTCAGCTGTTTTATATTTCACTCTATAGTATTCAACTCAGCTGTTTTATATTTCACTCTATAGTATTCAACTCAGCTGTTTTATATTCACTCTAAAAGTATTCAACTCAGCTGTATTCTATTTCACTCTATAGTATTCAACTCAGCTGTATTCTATTTCACTCTAAAGTATTCAACTCTTTCACTCTAAAGTATTCAACTCATCTGTTTTATATTTCACTCTATAGTATTCAACTCAGCTGTATTATATTTCACTCTATAGTATTCATCTCAGCTGTTTTATATTTCACTCTATAGTATTCATCTCAGCTGTTTTATATTTCACTCTGTAGTATTCAACACAGCTGTATTATATTTCACTCTGTAGTATTCAACACAGCTGTATTGTATTTTACTCTAAAGTATTCAATACAACTGTATTATATTTCACTCTAAAGTAATAAACTCATATGCATTATATTTGATTGCATGGTGCTCAGCAATATAAATGTGATCAGAAATGGTAGGCGGAAGTTTGACCACAGGTGTTTTGACCATAGGTGGTTTGACCATAGGTGGTTTGTCCACAGTGGGTGTTTGACCAAAGGTGGTTTGTCCACAGGGGGGGGTGTTTGACCACAGGTGGTTTGACCATAAGTGGTAAGAATAATATGAAAAGACTATGATTAGTTGTTGGAGCATTAGATGTAAGTATATTTGGGGATTAAAGTGAGGGATTAAAAGCATATCTTCAGCCGAGAAGCGATACAGGATCCTGCATGAAAAAGTACAACATGCTGTTCAGACATATGGTCAAACAGATGTACTGACATATTTGCGTGCTATTGCACATGTCATTTAGTTAACCAAAAAATGTTATTCCATTAACTATACTATTTGCATGACATTAATGTTTTGATTTGATTTTATCATTTATATGTGGTATGTATTTTGTAGGACTGAGTGCAATTTTCTAGTAGATCTACAGCCTTAATTTGTGAAACGTTGGACTTGTTGCATATTTTGTGTTCATTTTCTGTTTAATAATAAATCGAGTAGGCTCGGCACCATCCTTTATGTGGACCGAAAACAAGCTGTTATTGACATTTATTTATGACATGTTAATTACTATTTAGCATTCACTTATTGGCAACTCAAAGGAAACTTGTCACATAAAATTTCATTAATTGAACCATAATTTTAAACTCTAAATAACAGTTTATTATTATTATTATAAAAACTACCTGTGGACAAACCACCTATGGACAAAACCCCCGTGGTGAAACCCCTGCTGTGGACAAACCACCTATGGTCAAACCACCTATGGTCAAAGCACCTAGATCCATCAGAAATAAGCCTATAGAGCAAATGTTTTGTATATTTATAGGTTCCTGCATTTGTATGGGAACATATGAATGAATTTTTCGGATGGAAATAATGCATGACCTTGGGTTGTAACTGGAATTTAGTCCAAACACAATTTCGAAATGTGTAATCAAGACTGAGAACCCATGAAATGGCTCATGTAATTCAGAATTGCAGAACTAAGAATGTACATTTTGAGGAAATTCAGGATGTAAATCTGGAAGTATATTTGTTGCCATTCTTATAACCAGTGGAAGAAGACAATGTATGCCTTGTACTTGCATGTTATTTGTAAGGACCCAGTCTTGCATCTATAGCTAGTCTAAATCTGAAACACTGTATCAAAAAAGTTAACACAGAATGTGCCAAAGCTGCTGGTATTTGGCAGTCCATGAAAATCTTGTTTAGTTCATTAAGAAACTAATTTAATCAACCAAAACATAAAGTGTCTACTGCATGAGTGTATACAATTTGTTTAAAAAGTAGTTCCTAATACTCTATTAGGCAGACATGAATTCAATATGAAGTTCCGTGCGAGTGCAATATCATAAAATACTGAATGATTCTGACAATGTAAAGTTAACAGTGGAGGAAACTGGTCAGATGTTCAGCAGCACAGTGCCTAAATGACCACACTAGGTCAAGAGACTGCTGATGAGGATGAAAGTTAACAGAGAAAATAAATGAGCATATAATAAGATAAAATACTGAACTGGCAAATAAAATATGCATTTAGCAAATGATTTTAGTGAAACCAATTTTAGAGTAGAATAGGTTTCTTAGCTAAAACTTATCTGATCCAAATGAGTATTGAGTACATCTGTTAACTCAAAAATAAGCTACAAACAATGTCTGTTTGCCAAGATGGAAGTCATACATGACTGGTCTCCCCTAGGATAGAGAGGCATTGGCAAATAATATCCCAGAAATATTTAGCTACTTCTGTAGTGGAATAGCATTCACCTTCATGGATGTAATTCCATGGAAGGTTTGAAACGATGTTTATGCAGGTCTTGAAATTAGGTTTAATTTCGTTAACACACAAGTTCATCCAAGTAAATTTTTACAGATCCTATCTAAATTCCACTCCTAAATTCATACAGAAGCCATTTCAGTTTCTAATTCAACATTTACTATTCTTTAGCATCAACTCATAACAATAAGAATGGTATTTCATTTGCAAGAATCACTTGAGATTGAAAGTTCCCTTTTGAAATTTCTTCACGATCCCAAACTTTTCTCATCTTATGAGGAACCAATTTTCTGTAATTTCATGTATCTATCTGCCATGTTGTGTAGGAAGTTTGTACTTTTTGATTCCATGGCTGATTTATGTACCTAAATCTTTTACAACCATCAATGAATGAAGTAACTTGTGTACTTTCATATTTCTATAAATATGCAATCTAAAATCCACAACATAAGTCTTTCCTAGTGATGGGAATCAGTCAAAAATTCATAATCGATAATCGGTTCCCCTTAACCAACTGATCATCAATTATAATCGGTTGCTAAGAGTAAATTTTAATTTTTGTTAAACAGTTATATCTTTGATCAAGAGTTCAATATGTTTATAAATGTACAGGAATAATCTCTTTTAATGACATATATACTTGAACCTGACAATAATATTACATTGTGTTACTTTTGTTTTACAACTTTGTTAAATGAACGGAACTTTTTATGGCTGATCAATCATATGTAACTGAAATACTGCTACAATCCCCTGAAATTATTCCATTCACATGTGATGTGTCATTAATTTAAAGTATAGAAGGACATATTTTTCTTGTTTGTCATTATTTATAAATACTACAAAAGATGTTCTAATTTAACTGAAACAAATCAACAAAATGGGTTTACATTTATTCACTCAACAATTTAACAACTTGACCATGTAATAATGACTATATGTTCCTAATTTTTATGAATCATAAGGTTTCATATTTGCAGTTGTGAAGGAAATTAATACATTTAAAGTCAACTTTAGTGGCTGGGAGTTTTACTAACCTTTGTGCTTTGCATACACCTAAAAAGTAGTCTCCCTTTACACACAATCAATTATGGAGGTTACAATCGATTATCTTATATGTTTGCTCAATCAACTGATGATCGATTATAATCGATAATCGGAACAACACTAGTCATTTGCCATGCATTGTTTTTTTGTGTCTGATCACAGTCTCTCTTGTAATCATCTTGGTGGCCATGCAAATACTTTCACATCTTTACAGCAATGATATAAATATCAAAACACATTGTTTGCTATATTTCTGGATTATTGGCTGAGTCAGCAAATATGATATTTCTGATTGGTTGCTGAGTCAGCAAATACAGCATTTCTGATTGGTCACTAGTAGCCTGGTGCACAAGTTGTTATCACCAGTAATGAAATCAGTGCTTAGGCTCAGTACACCTGGCTCACTAAATGCTGTTGTTGTTGTTGTTGGGTTTAATGCCATTTTTCAGCACAAGATAGGATATACATGGTAACATAGCAGCCAGTACAAATGGTGGAGGAAAACTGGGAAAACTGGAGAAAAAAAACATTGACCCACAAGAAGCTACTTGCATGCTTTCTAACAATGGTAGGGCTTGAGACTCAAACCAAACAGACAGAGGTGGAATGACAACAGTGAGTGCTTTAGAAAACTTGGCCAATCAGGGTCCCGTAGCTAGCTCAGTGCATGCAAGGACTGTTGTGACAATAATCACAAAAATTTACCGGACAAGTGGTTTAACACATGTCCATTTGCACTGCGAGAATTCATTGTACCACATCAAGTACAGGATGTTCGTAAGTATTCCATTTAGACATTAAGCAGATCTCAGGTCTTGGAATTGCTTAAATACGCGTATTTGGATGCAAATATTTGATCTGGGGCACAGAAAATCACCCATGCTGGACAGGAGTCCTCCGTACTCATGCAAATAACTTGGCGGCAAATTCAAAGATATGCGAGTCCTACTTCAACAACCCACTGGGTGAGAATATGTTGATTAATGCTGTTTTTAAAAAAGTACATCAAAAGAACATGTTGCAAAAAGCTGGGCGGCATGTTCAAAGACTTCAACTAGCAGGTTGGGTGGGAAAATTTGCTGAAACTTACAATGACTAAATTCAGAGAAGGAAAGATCCCGAGATATGCATGTGGATGTTATAAGAGTACACAGAACATAGGCATCTATTGTTGTGTTCATTTCAGATTGTAGCCAAATAAATAGTGGATGTGACCTCAAAATCAAGACAAATTAAGACTTGGACAAAGCGTCGTTTGCAAATTTGGTTAAGTATTTTGGGGTCAAATAGCAAACTGTTTTAAGATTTTAATGAGATTCAGAAGAGTGTTGAAGTTTCTAGAACTGACAGTTTGAATGGAACAGTAGCCAAGTGTAAGAAAGTGTGTGATGCCTGGCTTAGTGTCTGGAATGCAACCATTCCTTGGATTGACAAATTTCAGTCTCACCCTGAAGGACCAACAAGAGTTACACCACTGTCAGGCTATTCTGCACATCTAAGGTCACCAATATTGGCACAAAACCCATACCAAATTCAATTGACCAAAAAAAAAAATAATTCTGCAATGCTTATCAATTAAAAAGCAGCAATTGTCTGAAGAATATTATATTCACAATAATACTTCTCTGTACATAAAAAGATGTAATGTTAATGCAACATGAAAATGAAATACATTAATTTGGACGATTCTGGCATTTCAGCCAAAATTTGAATTTGCAACCAAAATAAACAAGTGATGCAATTTTTGGAGAAATGACGTATCACTGTGCAGAATTACCAAACGTCTTGAACAGGCTGACACATTTGTACATGTCAGTGTTATAAAGAATGTGGAAATGAAACTCAAAGGCAACTAACAGGTCTTCTAATTTGCAAACTTTTGCTGGTGGGATTCCTATTTTTACCAAAATGGGAGTCCTGGACTCCTAATCCTAGTGAGACATCTGGATCTATTAACCATTAAAGGAATGCCATCTGCTCACATTTTATTCCATACATATAGCACAAGACCAATTGTTAACTATTACGATAGCAGCCAGCAGCAACTTTTTACTGCTACATTCAGACCTTGAGGATATGGGTACAGTCAACTCCACTTAACTGCACATCGGTTAACTGCACACTCAGGATAACTGCACGTAATCACGCCGGTCCCAATTTTTCCCAATGCTTAAAAATGTAATGTACCATACTCCAGTTAACTGCACACTCCGGTTAACTGCATGGTCTCATGAAGGGCCCGAGGGTGTGCAGTTAACTGGAGTCGACTGTATTATACTCTCAGGTTTTGAACTGCATTTAAAAAAAAAAAATCTGAATGTAAACACTGCAAACCATCAACTTGTGATACCTGTACCAATACTCTACCCTGATCGCATGTAACTAAGAGTCCTAGATACCTGTACCAATACTCTACCCTGATAGCATGTAACTAAGAGTCCTAGTTACCTGTACCAATACTCTACCCTGATAGCATGTAACTAAGAGTCCTAGTTACCTGTACCAATACTCTACCCTGATAGCATGTAACTAAGAGTCCTAGATACCTGTACCAATACTCTACCCTGATAGCATGTAACTAAGAGTCCTACAATATGTACCAATTCAATCTTCCCATAACCTAATAATACCATCACTGCCAAGGATGATAATAGCAGGTGGACTTCTGAGCATGCCTACTAACATTCTCAATTTGTTTATGTCTATGAGTGTTGAGAACCTTATTTTTCAATGAGAGACATAACAGTCCAAACCAACAACTTAAATGATTCCATTTCCAAGACAACAACAGTACATGCAACTGGCAACACTGATCAACGAAGAATAGCAATAGCATTGTGTATACCAGAACACTCAGAACATGGCATCTACATTTCAATAATGTTGCAAGAAACAAAACAAAATAAAAACAACTGATTGGATTTTAAGCACATTTGAAACACCAAAATATTTAATACAATGACTTCAAAATTTAATGACATCAATCCTGTGCAAGATCAGGAGTAGGCAGGTTTGTCAGTGAGTGATATTACAGGTTTGTCAGTGAGTGATATTACAGGTTTGTCAGTGAGTGATATTACTTGGAAATGTCAAACTAACTTTAATTATTTAATTATGTAATACTTGAATGCCGCTATTAACTGCCGTCCTGTTCTGTTAAGTCATATGCAACATATGGATTATCTTCAGTCACATCCAAAATATGGATTATCATCAGTCACACCCAACATATGGATTATCTTCAGCCATATCCAACATATGGACTATCTTCAGTCATATCCAACATATGGATTATCTTCAGTCACATCCAACACACGGATTATCATCAGTCATATCCAACACATGGATTATCTTCAGTCACATCCAACACATTGATTATCATCAGTCATATACAACACATGGATTATCTTGTCACATCCAACATATGGATTATCAGCCACATTTAACACATGGATTATATTCAGTCACATCCAACACATGGATTATCTTCAGTCATATCCAACATATGGATTATCTTCAGTCATAACCATCATATGGATTATCAGCCACATTTAACACATGGATTATATTCAGTCACATCCAACACATGGATTATCTTCAGTCATACCCAACAAATGGATTATCTTCAGTCATAACCAACATATGGATTATCTTCAGTCACATCCAACATATGGATTATCTTGTTACATCCAACATATGGCTTATCAGCCACATCCAACACATGGATTATCTTCAGTCATATCCAACACATGGATTATCTTCAGTCATATCCAACACATTGATTATCATCAGTCATATACAACACATGGATTATCTTCAGTCATAACCATCATATGGATTATCAGCCACATTTAACACATGGATTATATTCAGTCACATCCAACACATGGATTATCTTCAGTCATACCCAACAAATGGATTATCTTCAGTCATAACCAACATATGGATTATCTTCAGTCACATCCAACATATGGATTATCTTGTTACATCCAACATATGCCTTATCAGCCACATCCAACACATGGATTATCTTCAGTCATATCCAACACATGGATTATCTTCAGTCATATCCAACACATTGATTATCATCAGTCATATCCAACATATGGATTATCTTCAGTCATAACCAACATATGGATTATCAGCCACATTTAACACATGGATTATATTCAGTCACATCCAACACATGGATTATCTTCTGTCATACCCAACATATGGATTATCTTCAGTCATAACCAACATATGGATTATCTTCAGTCATATCCAACATTTGGATTATCTTGTTACATCCAACATATGGCTTATCAGCCACATCCAACACATGGATTATCTTCAGTCACATTCAACACATGGATTATCTTCAGTCACATCCAACATAAGGATTATCTTGTCATATCCAACATATGGATTATCAGCCACATCCAACACATGGATTATCTTCAGTCATATCCAACATATGGATTATCTTCAGTCACATCCAACATATGGATTATCTTGTCACATCCAACATATGGATTATCAGCCACATCCAACACATGGATTATCTTCAGTCACATCCAACAGAGATCACAGGACATCAGAGAATATTGTGGGATGAAGAAGTCTTTGCAGCAGGTAAGTATTACAATTAGTCCCTTACTCCCAGACCAAACTCCATTTTAATAGCAGGTAAGTATTACAATTAGTCCCCTACTCCCAGACCAAACTCCATTTTAATAGCAAGTAAGTATTACAATTAGTCCCCTACTCCCAGACCAAACTCCATTTTAATAGCAGGTAAGTATTACAATTAGTCCCCTACTCCCAGACCAAACTCCATTTTAATAGCAGGTAAGTATTACAATTAGTCCCCTACTCCCAGACCAAACTATATTTTAATAGCAGGTAAGTATTACAATTAGTCCCCTACTCCCAGACCAAACTCCATTTTAATAGCAGGTAAGTATTACAATTAGTCCCCTACTCCCAGACCAAACTCCATTTTAATAGCAGGTAAGTATTACAATTAGTCCCCTACTCCCAGACCAAACTCCATTTTAATAGCAAGTAAGTATTACAATTAGTCCCCTACTCCCAGACCAAACTCCATTTTAATAGCAGGTAAGTATTACAATTAGTCCCCTACTCCCAGACCAAACTCCATTTTAATAGCAGGTAAGTATTACAATTAGTCCCCTACTCCCAGACCAAACTCCATTTTAATAGCAGGTAAGTATTACAATTAGTCCCCTACTCCCAGACCAAACTCCATTTTAATAGCAGGTAAGTATTACAATTAGTCCCCTACTCCCAGACCAAACTCCATTTTAATAGCAAGTAAGTATTACAATTAGTCCCCTACTCCCAGACCAAACTCCATTTTAATAGCAGGTAAGTATTACAATTAGTCCCCTACTCCCAGACCAAACTCCATTTTAATAGCAGGTAAGTATTACAATTAGACCCCTACTCCCAGACCAAACTCCATTTTAATAGCAGGTAAGTATTACAATTAGTCCCCTACTCCCAGACCAAACTCCATTTTAATAGCAGTAATATATTACCTGTTACTATTGCTGAATTTACCAGGTGGGAGGGATACTGATAACTAAATTTAATAAAAAAGAATAGTTCCCTACTTTATGCTGGTAGATGTCTTGACCAAATGAAATAATTGGGCAAAACAAGTAAATGCCATTGCTGTGATGCATCCAAGATTGAATACAAGATGATGAAAATATAGAATAAGACCTCCAGAAATGGGCTGACATGACATCGGAACAAGGAGAGAAACAAATAGACCTATGATGCAGTAATAACCCTAACTTCAATGGCATTAATTCTCATGAAAGAAAGGTCCATCTCTGGGAGGACCAATGAGCTTTCTTGATAGTAAGGAAAGTCCACCTGGAAATGGTGCCTACTAAAATATAATGAAATCTTATGAGGGTCAGATATATGATTCTGACCCTTCCTTCTTTTAGGAGAAACCACAAAACAATATTAAAGTTGTAATGGGGAAATAAGCCTATCATGATCATCCCCATGCACAGATAGGACTTTGACTGGGATCTCAATAGGAAGTGAAATTAATAAAGGTAGCTGTTTCAGGTAAAAGAGGCTGGCAAAGAATGAAATGGAATCATAGATACCACTGAACCATACATAACCCTTTTACACCAAAAAGGCATGATTTTAACTCCTTCCCCTCCAAAAATTGTATGGTGACTGGCACTTGAAGCCTGGTGCTTGGTGATGACAGGTGGCCAGTAACCAGTCCATTGATGATGATTTGATGGATGAATCTTTATTCAGAGCACTTGAGTCAGTATCTGATTTTGTTATAGAAAATGAGAGAGGCTGAGGATCTTCCTTTGATGGGGGAAGGCGTGACATACTCTTATTCTGCGCATTCACTTTCCCTCCCTTGGAGGGTCTAAAAATATCTCTATAAGAGGAGCTTATAGCATCAGTTTGTGTGTCAGTGATCTGAAGCTATTTGGCAATTTCCAAACAGTGGAAAGTACACCTGACTTTTCCCTTACTGGAGGAGATGCCTTCCTTAAGAGTTGGTCACTCTGAAATGAAGAGGAGGAAGCAGGGCCCTTCTTTCATCCTTTTAAATGCAATGACTTTCTGCTAAGTAAAAATCTTTAAACAGAAGAAAGCAATTAGTAAAACTGTCTGTACATTTAGTATGTGATAAACAGTTTGGGTGAGTGCCCCATTTGGCCTTTGTATGCCAGATTCTACCCATACATTGTAAGACAATAATATTCTGAAGAGAAGAAAAAAAAAACACAAAAAGAAAGTAAACTAGAACTAAGAATGAGTATCCTGACACCCGTCCAAAGAAGAGGCAAAAATTTACTGCAGCATTAGTTTATTAAGTGAGGCATAATCACCCATCAAAATTGACTGTGGCATCAATTCATTAAGTTAGGTACAATCACCCACCAAAATTGACTGTGGTATCAATTCATTGAGTTAGGTACAATCACCCATCAAAATTGACTGTGGCATCATTTCATTAAGTTAGGTACAATCACCCACCAAAATTGACTGTGGTATCAATTCATTGAGTTAGGTACAATCACTCATCAAAATTGACTGTGGCATCAATTCATTAAGTTAGGTACAATCACTCATCAAAATTGACTGTGGCATCAATTCATTAAGTTAGGTACAATCACTCATCAAAATTGACTGTGGCATCAATTCATTAAGTTAGGTACAATCACCCACCAAAATTGACTGTGGCATCAATTCATTAAGTTAGGTACAATCACCCATCAAAATTGACTGTGGCATCAATTCATTAAGTTAGGTACAATCACCCATCAAAATTGACTGTGGCATCAATTCATTAAGTTAGGTACAATCACCCATCAAAATTGACTGTGGCATCAATTCATTAAGTTAGGTACAATCACTCATTAAAATTGACTGTGGCATCAATTCATTAAGTTAGGTACAATCACCCACCAAAATTGACTGTGGCATCAACCCCTACCAAAGTGTCAAAATTTAACAATTCTGAACCATGAAATTTACCTGTATGTTAAGTGTCACAAAAGAAACCAGACTGTATTCCTCAATCACCTCTACTAAGGCTGCATTTAGCTTCTTGTACCTGGCAAAGGAGGGATCATCCTGTCAAAGTAGGAAAGAACCATTATCACATTATTTTAAAATTGTTATAGACAAATCTTAAAATGAGAAAAGTTGTTAAATAGAATAAAATTGAAATAATGGGGAAAAAAGTAGAAGTGTTAATGAACGAGATTCCATAATTTATTACCAGTACTGAGACAAATCTTGATGAACACAAACACTCAGTCATGTGCATTATGCACTTGAAAGGACGACAAATACCTTTGCTAATCAAGATGAGCTTACCATTAACTATATCTGAGGTATGCCCTAACATTTTAAAGTGTTTAAATACACACACACACACATGTACAAACACACACATACACACAAGAAATTATCTTATGTACAGTGTATACTGAGTGACATATCAAGTTCACATGTTACCATCATCTGATTTAAATCATTAACTTAACTACATTTTAATTACATTTCCAAGTTTACACCAAATTTGGTGCAAACTAAACATTATCTGCTCTTAATAAATATGTATTTCAAAATTCTTAATAGCCATTTTGTTTACTTTTCATGCTTTTCCTGGACAATGAGGAACCATCTTGTTTATAAATTTCTTCACATTTTAACCCTAGAGTGTGGGAAATATAACCATTCATTATGCATTAGTGTACTGTTCCTATCCTACGCCAGTGTATAAGAAGTACTCAATCAGTCTTACCTATGTACTAATAAGGACTCTATCAGTCTTACCTATGTACTAATAAGGACTATCAGTTTTACCTATGTACTAATATGGACTATCAGTCTTACCTATGTACTAATAAGGACTATCAGTTTTACCTATGTACTAATAAGGACTATCAGTCTTACCTATGTACTAATAAGGACTATCAGTTTTACCTATGTACTAATAAGGACTATCAGTCTTACCTATGTACTAATAAGGACTATCAGTTTTACCTATGTACTAATAAGGACTATCAGTTTTACCTATGTACTAATAAGGACTCTATTAGTCTTACCTATGTACTAATAAGGACTTTATCAGTCTTACCTATGTACTAATAAGGACTATCAGTCTTACCTATTTACTAATTAGGACTCTATTAGTCTTACCTATGTACAAATAAGGACTTTATCAGTCTTACCTATGTACTAATAAGGACTAACAGTTTCACCTATGTACTAATAAGGACTATCAGTCTTACCTATGTATTAATAAGATCTCTATCAGTCTTACCTATGTACTAATAAGGACTATCAGTCTTACCTATGTACTAATAAGGACTCTATCAGTTTTACCTATGTACTAATAAGGGCTATCAGTCTTATCTATGTACTAATATTGATTCTATCAGTCTTACCTATGTACTAATAAGGACTATCAGTCTTACCTATGTACTAATATGGACTCTATCAGTTTTATCTATGTACTAATAAGGACTATTAGTCTTACCTATGTACTAATATGGACTCTATCAGTCTTACCTATGTATTAATAAGGACTATCAGTCTTACCTATGTACTAATAAGGACTCTATTAGTCTTACCTATGTACTAATAAGGACTATCAGTCTTACTAATGCACTATGTAGAAGGACTCTATTAGTCTCACCTATGTACTAATAAGGACTATCAGTTTTACCTATGTACTAATAAGGACTCTATTAGTCTTACCTATGTACTAATAAGGACTATCAGTCTTACCTATGTACTAATAAGGACTCTATCAGTCTTACCTAGGTACTAATAAGGACTATGAGTCTTACTAATGTACTATGTAGAAGGACTCTATTAGTCTCACCTATGTACTATATTTTGATTGTACAATTCCTGAATATGGTTTAAAAACACATTTCAACACTTGATATATACATGTACACACTATCTATACACCTGATATATACATGTACACACTATCTATACACAAACAACTCCAAATATGAACAACACTGACCCTGATCTACCATCGCATACAATGCACTAACAGATCTGGGTCTATGATGTTGTTTCTACTGATTAGTCCTAAAAGCTACTTAGACCGAGATCTGCAGCATATTATGCAGTGAGATCTGACTTATATATGAGTATATACATTATGCAGTGAGATCTGACTTATATATGAGTATATACATTATGCAGTGAGATCTGACTTATATATGAGTATATACAGCAGCTTTAAGTTCATATTGTGAGATCTGACTTATATATGAGTATATACAGCAGCTTTAAGTTCATATTGTGAGATCTGACTTATATATGAGTATATACAGCAGCTTTAAGTTCATATTGTGAGATCTGACTTATATATGAGTATATACAGCAGCTTTAAGTTCATATTGACTTATATCAGTTCATACGGACTTATAAGTGAGTATATACAATAGTACTCAGTTCATACTGACTTATAAGTGAGTATTTACAATAGTATTCAGTTCATACTGACTTATATACAGTAGTATTCAGTTCATATTGACTTATGAGTATTTAAAATAGTTTTCAGTTCATACTGACTTATAATAAATACAATAGTATTCAGTTCATACTGATGTAAAAGTGAGTATATACAATAATTTTCAATTCATACAGACTTATACTGACTTATAAGTGAGTATACACAATAGTTTTCAGCTCATACTAACCAAACTGAAGTGGATTTACTCACCCTGAACTGATCTAAGATGTAACTTAAGTCCAGCACTTCTGTGTAGAAGTCAAGATTAAAGGCCAGTTTGCCAAACTTTTCTATCAGATCTGCCTTGGATAGCACATTGACATGTGGAAGGGCCATTTGTAGCATGGTGGAAAGAGATGTTAACAGTACTGCAATAAATTTTGAAGCATCACTGCAGTAATGGGAGTCAACAAGATGGACAGCCACTAGTCTATAGTCCAATTTTTGAAGCTCCTCCAGGATATTTCGGACAGAGTTATGATGTGTATATAGTTCAACCTGTCCTGGAAAATCAAACAACAGATATTTTCCACTAAGATTTTTCAACTTTTCTTTCAACCAATCTAAATTTTTCTCAAGATATTCCATACAGTACACAAGTCCACCATTTGGCCCAAGCTTCAGGTTTTCCATAGCATCATCTAATGTAATGAGTTCAGATATGTCTACCGCAGCTTTGTAAGGAAGGATGTCATTGGCTGGGTCTAGGTTGATCACTGCTACATGACGTCCAAGACTTGTCAAGAACTGTGACATACCATTGCAGTATGTAGTTTTTCCTGAGCCTGGAGGACCAATGACCACTTGACCAAACATGGCTACTGGCAATGTATCTACAGTCTAGCTGAAGAAGTTGATAATTGATGGAACTGTTCAAAACTATGTCGAGACCTGTAAAAAAAAATTTTAAGTGAATATTTTTGTAAGAAGTGAAGAACTAAAAAATTGGACAATAGAGCACAGTGCTGTAGAATCTGAGAGCAACGTAAAGTTGTAGTTGTTTTCCTACATTACATTGTGGTAAAATGAAAAAAAAAGGCAGCAAAGCAAGCAATATCTAACCAGCACATAATTACTGAAGGTGTGTGGCATTAGTGACATATAAGTTTACTACATTATTCTTGGCTGTGGTAAATACCACCATAATTTTTCACTTTTTAGTTACTTCACTAGTTTTTACCTGTAAGTTATGGAAAATAATCTTATTATAATCTTTAATGATATTAAAAGCATATTTTCATTTCATGTAAAATCCAATATATATATACTTTTTACAAAAGCAATTTTGAATAGTTTTTTTTAGTCAATTATGTTTCTCTAATAATACTTACCTGATCACATTAAATTAGGATAACTTTCTTTGCTACCACAATGAAAGACAGAAAAGCATTTTTCTGTGTAAACATATTATATAGACAAAAGAAAGCACTTCAAAATATTGCCAAGCCAAATTCAGCCAAACATTTATTTTCAATTGTGGAATAGTTTTTCTAGTGTTTGTTCAATTTTTGAAAACGAAATAGCACACAAAATGATTCACACCATTTTTATATTTTTTAATCAATATTCCACCAAGCCCTACAATCCCTTGCATCAACAGACATTTTAAATAATTGACCAAAATTTTGTGCTGAACTAACTGGTGTACTTTTAAATAATTAGCATGGCCTTTAATGTTTCAAAAGATTGCTGACATTTGTCAAACCAATGAAATTTTGATTCCTTACTCATCAAAATTAACAGTGGTGCAACAAATATGGAGATATCGGAGTAAAATTTCTGATAATATCCAGCCATCCACAAAAATCTCATCAGATGCTTCTTACTAACACTCCCAGTCACTGAGAATTCAGAGATAGCCTTGACCTTAACTTCTACAGGTTTAAATTGACTTTGTCCCACAATTGTCTTTAAATGTGACATAAACAGAGCAAAACACATTCTACCTAACTTAATTGTCAGATTTGTATCAATGAGTTAGATAATTTTCTAATGGTTTGCAAGTGTTGCTGTTGATGATGACACTATCAATGTTCACATCACAAATTATACATGGTTCATATAGAATAATGAAGGATAAATTAAAAGATTTTTCCCAAACATTCAAAGACCACAAACATAATATTTCCAAGACCTATTTTCACTAACATTTTGTATACATGTTATATGAGAAAACAATGAATGCAAAATACTACAATATTGTTTAACGATAAAATTCAAACTATAATTAAAAGAGAGAAACCAGGTAAACTTAACTACATCTGAATCTAACAACCTTGAAGAATTTGATTTGTGATTATGCAAAGAAATTAAAATGTTTGGATTTATTTCAATTTTCAAAGACTTTTGACAACCTTAGGGTAATCTGCTTGATTTTTTCCCAAACTTTCAAGGCCTTGAAACTGCTACCTTATTTTTCCCAAACAGTCAAAGACCTTCAAAGATCGTAAGAACCCTGAAATATTTAAGACTAGAGGTTAGCACATCCATCAGATGCTAAAATGTTGCTGAAGAATTTTTACTTCCAAATGGCATCATTTTATACATTTACTGATAAACTCATTACAAATGCAGAATTTCTTTCAGTCAATGGAATTAAAAAGATGAACTTGGTGAACTTAGATGAAAAGATGAACTTGGTGACATATTACAAATTTCCAATTCTGTTGATGCATGGTTTATTCTTGATTGATGCAATCATCTATTCTTGGGAAATGAATTTGTTTTGGTGACACTGTTGACATTTTAGTCAGTACAGATGTGGAATGTATTATCAGGTTTTAGTGAACTCTATTTATTTGTACATGTTTCTGTAAAATTTCATTCTTCAATAAATATTGAATTTCTTTTTTTTTACAAAATATTCCTGTTTAAGAATTCATCATGTATGAATGCTGTTTCACAGGTATAAAATCTACAATCACAACATCATGACAGATATCAGAAAACAAGTCCTTATATTCATATCTGAGTTCACTCCTTTAATGTTGTTTAATGAAAGTTTCTTGTCCATATTGTGTAATGTTTCTGAACTCTGAAAACCAGTCAGAGTCACTACAGATTGCATTCTACCATTTACATCCCCACTGTATGGGACAGGTACTACTGGCTGAACGTAAACTTGGCTATCTCTATCAAAATACCATTTAATATATTAATATGACAAAGTTGTTTCTGTTTCTGCCTCCTAGGTGTAATAATGATGTAATTTAAGTCCTTTAATGTTTTCAATTGTATAAGGACCATAAAAGATCAGGACTTTAAGGTGTGGGCCATAGAGCCAGAGCTTTATCACTTGGCTTCCTGTTTACTGCAGTCCAGTGCTGATAAAATCCAATCACCTAATACTTGGAGCCCCTCTAATTCAGACTGGGCATCTCCTGTATTTTAAGTGAGGCATCCATTGGGCTTATCAATTAAAAAATCTAATATGCTTGAAAAAAAACTTTCATCACACTGATGAAATGCATAAAATTATTGTCAAGATGTTGAAAGACTAGTAAATTAATACTATTATGTATCACCCATCCTTATGAAAACAATCTAATTATCATTAGAATGCTGTAAATTATGTTTAGGAAGCAAAGCAGGTGACCTATGAATGGGAAACAGATGGACTTGCTTACCTATAATTAGTGCTCAATTGGATGAACATACACAAGATTCTACCAGAGGTAGCATAAAATCTATTTTGGATATTTATGTTCAGTACAGAAATAGCCAGTACCAGTCTAGTTTTGAGTCTTTGATTAAAAATCAGTCATCCTTTGACAGAAAGAAATTACCAAAATAAATTATTCTGGCAAAAAACATATAGTGGTATTTTTCCAATGGTCTTGTTTAATAACAGCTATTGTGTTTTTAACGATGTTTCAAGTTAGAGTTAAATAAAGAAAAATGGAGCTGTCCCTTGCTCACATTTACACAGGTTAAACATATTATTAGACCACACTTATGAGCAATATTAAAATTACATAGATCAATACGATAATGAACATAAACATGGTTGATCCAATGAGTATAGTGCCATTAGTGGATATTGATTTATAAATATTGATAAATAGACAATAGCTGACCTCTGGACCTGGGAGAAAACATAGCATTACATGAAATATTTTGAGATCCAAAGAAACACATGAGTTACCTTTGCAATATCGCGTGACTAATAATCACAAATTTGGGCATGAATACAGGAGTTAGGTCTTATGGAGTTATAAGTCAGGGCTTGTGATATATTGAATGTCACCAGCCATGGGCTGTCTAAACAATGTTTTCTTTGAGTAATGCCGTCCCATCTTAATTTTCTTTCGTTCGTTAGTTTATAATTTATAACCTGTCGCCGGGTTTAATTACCAAGTATTTTATTCGTCCTACAACGTGAGACGTCATAGGCCTAGAGTCTAGTGTTATTGACAACGATACGAGCCACTATGATACATCTTAAATTTTGGTACAATACTTGTAGGACTATTATTTGATAAGATAAATAGACACAAAAATTAGAGCATAAACTAAGGATATTATTAATTCATACCCAAACTGTTTCAAATAATATTGAACTCATGCTGCACTGATCTGCAAATTCCTAATTGCACGAATACCGAGATATTCCAAACGGTCGAAAACCGGTGTAACTAAAACTTGATTATCTATTTCGCTTTAAACTTTTATTTCTTTTCATTGGACAATTTATTTTCAATAATTAAATCATTATGGTCTAATGATTGTATGCTAAATTGAAAGAGGAAACAGTTTATTAAAAGGCAAAATTCACATTCGCACCGTTTCTGTATCAGAAAATAAACATGGCGTTGATGTTCACTGCCACCCCCAGGTGTCTATTTTTCTTTGCTTTTTATGGTTTTGTTTTTACTGAGCAATATTTTAAAAATACTTCAAACTGAGGAACTCTAAAACAGTCAGACACATGATACTGCCTGATGGGTCAGTTTTGAAAAGAACACACATGATCAATTTTTGAAAAGTACACTCAAATGATGGTTGCATGTTTTCGTAATAGTAATGAGATTTCGTTGATGTTTCATATATTCTTATGCAAACTTTTAGATGCAATTGGTATTTCTTCTTTTAAAAAACATGAGGTAATTAGCTGAAGCTGGTTGTGTTGGATCGAATCTAACTGATGCATACATGTGACAGAATAAGGATTTCAAAGTGGTATATTTACAGATTATGTTGGATCGAATCTCACTGATGCATACATGTGACAGAACAAGGATTTCAAAGCGGTATATTTGCAGGTTATGTTGGATCAAATCTCACTGATGCATACATGTGACAGAACAAGGATATCAAAGCAGTATATTTACAGATTATGATCAATAAATTGGCTTCAAAACCAGTAGATTTATTTGTCAGCATAAACTTTGTTTTTCAAGGGGATTAAAAATAGGTCTCTTTTCCATGTTTTCCAGTGAATCACATTTATTTTGTGAAAAATGGAGAATGTCCTTTCTCTGTCAGCATAACAATGTTGTAAAGATAGGACAAATATGTTCACCCTGTAATGAAATTCAAACTTAGGTTTTCCTATTGCTTTGTTTTTAAGGTTGCAGATTGCACTCCAGTACTCCTCCATCTGTGATTGCAGTGGAGTGTCTTCAAGTGAAGTAGTGCTCCAATCTGGAGCAGTTACATTTAAACAGACTGCTGAATGCTGGTTAATGCCAAATTACCAGATCTAAAAAGATTATGGATTAGGCTTTTCATTGAGCTTCAAGGCCTGTTTAAAAAAAAAACCCACAGATTTTGTTTATCAGTATTTGCCAAGGACATTGGAGCATCTAGGTTCACTAAAAAGCTTGGAGATTTGTTTATTGGTATTCTCCAAGAATACAGATTATTACTGAGGATACCTATTATATCATTTCATTGTCTCTGTTGAAAGAGTGAGGACTAAGACCACAACCTGTTGGTATCTCTGTTGATGTTGAAGGAGTGAGGACTAAGACCACTTCTATTAGTTTTGCTGTTGATTGAAGGAGTAAGGACTAAGATCACAACCTGTAGGTATCTCTGTTGATGTTGAAGAAGTGAATACAAAGACCACTACTTAGTTGACAACGCAGAATATCATTCCCTTTGTGAGATACAACAAGATGCAATCAGCGGTTAATGGCACAATATAGTCAATTACATGAGTGATAGATACCTGGAAAATTACCTAGTAGATGACCAGGGGGTGAGGTGAAGCCAGAAAAATAACAAATCCCACTAATGCTGAGATCTGTCACAACCTGGAGAGCTGAGCATGGTATCATCCTAGAAGCCATATTTCTGATATAACTTTGATAAAATGTAGAAATTATGTTTATACTATCAAGATCTTGGATAAAATCAGTAATGAGCAAGATTTACAACTATTCTGTGCTGATCATGCATCTGATTATATGTACCAGGTTTGGCTCTGAATGAGCAAGATCAATGCATATTAATGAGGTGATCTTGCACTTATTGGCTGAACTTTTTACCACTTAAGACCAGATCAATATTCTATGCTGATTGTACATATTAATGAGGTGATCTTGCACTTATTGGCTGAACTTGTTACCACTCAAGACCAGATCAATATAGTTTTCAATTTGATTGTTTCCAAAAGTTAAAAGATCATGTATAGTTGTACTAATTTTGTACTGAAGGAGTAACTCTGTCTTTTTTAAAGTTAAGTCCTTACAGTACTCCTATTTACATGCATATATTAATTATAACAGGGTTAGTAAATCTGTACTAATTCTCTTTGTCTGTCTGTCTCTCAGTCTGTCAGAGCTATAATGTAGCAATATCATCAAACTTAATGGTTTTCAAGTGGTTTTCAAGAAGTTTCATGTATTTTAGCACATTCATTAGACAATTCATTCAACAACAACACACACACACACACTCTCTCTCTATCTCTGTCTCTCTCTGATCATAGGTAGTTATATTGATGTCCTACCTTAAGGAGTGACTTTTTAAAAAAGTTAAATCCTTCCCATTTTATACATGTACTAATACTGTAGTATCATCAATATTCGTGGGGGATCAATTTTCGTGGTTTTCGTGGTTGCCACAAACCACGAATTTAAATCCCCAACGAAAAATGAGCCACATAGGTTGATGATCCCCCCCCCCCAATTGCCGACCCGTTTTTTTTTTTTTTTACAGTGTTTCATTTAAGTAAGGATAGAGAGAAAATTTAGAAAAAGCATAACATATTCAAACAATAGTAATACTAAACAGAAAGAAAGAAAGAAAAAAATACTTGTAATACAAAATAACTGCATATGAAAATTAGATTTAATACTTATTCAAGTCGATCCTTCAATCTAGTGCAGCTGTTGTTTAAACATTCAAATCCTTCTGAAAGCACATTTCATTTTATCCATGCATTTTAAATCCAATAGAACAACAATAGTGTAAAAAAAAATATATTTCTTGAAACACTAAAGCAGATTATTAAAGCTCACGCTGCACAGATTGTTGGACAAAGCCACTGTTTCAACATCGTGTCAATCAAGTCTCATGGTACTTATAAATGTTTCTCGGGTAAATAATCCCCAAGCGAGAGCCTGCGCCGGGTTCTCAGCTTCTGATGGGTTAGGAAGTCTAGGAACTGAGGGTGATCTAAGTTGAATTTTACCACTCTTAAGCCACTGTGTTAACGCCATGATAGTCATAAAGTACTGATATTGCAACTTTATGGACAGTGGTTTAAGTAAGAGATCATTCAAATGTACTTTAATAACTGATTGGTCTGGTTTTGTTGGCGGCGTCGGCTTCCTTTGATCTTGAACACTCAAATGAAAACATGGCGAAATTGATTAATCCTGACGGGTGTTTGATATGTGCTCACATAGGTAGAAGTATTGTTTTAGTGTTGTTGGCTGAGTCTGCTTTGACAGATGTTAATTACTTGGTCAAAAACACGTTGTAAGTATTGAACTTGCCGGGTCTTAGATATGTACTCATACAGGTGGTAGTATTGTTTTAAACAATAATGTGACCGCCGTTTGCGTCGGCATCGTTTTATTCTTTTGTATTCTTTATTTGGGGTACTTGTAGAGGTTAAACCATGAAATTAACTACCTTATAATATGCAAAATTTGACAGGCAAAACCACGAATTTACGTCCCCACGAAAATGCCTTTTTTTTTTACAAAACCACGAAAATTGAGCCCAACGAAAATAAATGATACTACAGTAATTAAAAGGTTACTAAAGACCCACACTGTCTGTCTGTCTGTCTGTCTCAACTATAATTCAGCAATATAGTCTCACTTAATGGCAAATTGTAGAACACTTGAATTCCAGGCAATTCAACAACAACTCTGTTGCTTTCTTTCTTTCTTTTTTCTCTTCAAATCATTATTTTTATGATGGATTGGAAGTGATTTGAAGTTTAAGATTTGAAAAGTATGCATAAGTTACCCAATGACATTCATGTTACCTGTATAGTGACTATCTGTTGTTGATTTGCATACCTGTGTAAGCTGGGTTACTTTTTTCAGCTTTCATTGTCATCTTTGGGAAGATTTAGGTGTGTTACTCAATTTATTTGAGATACATAGACAGGTAACACTTTCTCAAGTATCAGAAATTAATCTGTGACATTGAGATTATATAGGCCCTAAAAATATTTTTGAATTTTTGCTCAGAATAATACATTTATAAAATAAATTTATGAAGAAAAAAAAATGAACCTTACAATAAAATTTCATATGTTTAAAAATTCTTTGCTTGACTTTTTCTGATCAGAAAATTTATGACAACAAATAACATTTTAAAAATGTAATAGGCAATAGAGAATAGAAAGTTATTGTAAATTTTTACATAGTGTTTTTCGAGTCAGAAATATTTAATTTACAATTTATGAATTAAAGATACAGAATCATACAAATCTTGTGAAAGCAAAATTACATATATTGATTGATGCACATTTGTTGCCAGCCTGTCCTAGTCTGTATGTAAGAGTGTGAGCCACTCTCTTTTTATTGCTACACATGCTATCCACATGGAATTTTATAAGTCTTTTGAGCTGATATTGTATCACAGTTGATTATTTCCTATGATCATTTTAGTTGTATTTTTTTGAAGCCCCATTTCAGCTGCAAGAACAAACTTAAAGACATAATGTTTCCTATCTTAAATATTTTCAGCATTTTTCTGTTTTCTAATTTCATGGTGTTCGTTTTGATTTTTTTGTAGTCGTATCATTTTAGATGTTGAAAAGCACTTAGAGCTTCTAAAGATTAGGTGCTATACAAAGTCCTCATTATTATTATTATTATTTAATGTGTTGTAGAAATATTGTGAGTTTACATCCAAACCTCATTTATTTGGATTTTACAATATGTTTTGAGAAATGCCTTTGAAGGCTTTCCAGAAAATGTGTTAACTGATGTAATGTCATAACTTTATTTTCAAAAATGGGCAGGATCACATTTGTGTCTTTTTCAGACTTCACGTAACTAGATTTAAAGTCAGGGTTCACATACAACTTTTCAATCTTTTCTGCAGCAGTATTGCTGATCTCAGTACTATTGCAAAATAATACAGAGATTTAAAAGAAAGAAATTAGAAGCTGGTTGAATATAAGGAAGTTTTGTTGAATGTCAAGGCCAAAACCATTTGGGACCCCTCAGTGCAATTCTTATATGAGTGCCTCACCAGTACAACATGATCTATACAGGTTAAGTTCTAGTGCAATCACTTGGATTATTTAATTAGGGTACTTATTAATATTGATTTGTACATTTTAATTTCTCTTTTCAGCATCAAGAAAGCAGTAACTCTAATTAATGCACTTGATGCAGCAAGGTTTCCCCTAATCCTCTCTCGGATATTGCAAAAGATACATTTGAAGGTAAGCCTTATCTAGTAAGTAAATTAAACAAACCTCCAATGATCACATTTGAAGGTAGGCCTTATCTAGTAGGTCAATTAAACAAAACACTAATGATCACATTTGAAGGTAAGCCTTATCTGGTATTTAAATTAAACAGAACAAAATGCCAATGATGAAGATAGGCCTGATCTAGTATATAAATTAAATAAAACTTCAATGATCACATCATTTTAGGAAGCATATTTGTGCTGTACAGTTTTGAAAGGGCCAATTTATATATTTATAGAATCTTCTGTTGATGATACATCATGCAATGTGTTTTGGAAACTTTTGTTTATTTTCTATGGTTTACAGTAGGGCATAACCGATTAGCATTTTTCTACCGATTTCCGATTCCGGATTTTGGGCATGAAATTTTTCCGATTCCGGATATGATTCGATTAATCGGAAATGCTAAATCCGTATTTTTTTCTAAAAAATTTCATCCTCCGTTTCTGGGTTTCTGGTATCTGGTTTTGCCGTGTCTAGCATGTTACTTAGTACTTTACCATATCCGGCTTTATTTCCAGTTTTCACCCATCGGTTCAAATAGATTGTCTCACAGCGTGGTTGAGTTGACCATACTGGACTTTTCTGACTTCTTATTTAACTTTATTAGCGCACTATTGAATGACACGCAGTGTTAGACACGGTGCTATAGAAATTCAACTTTATTATTTTTATTATCCGAATCAGTTGTTTCTGCCTTGTCCGACTCCGATTAATCGGAAGTTCATACTATCCGGTGGAATCCGATTTCCGGATCAAAAGTCGGTTATGCCCTAGTTTACAGCAACATTAAAACATTAACTACTCCCAATAATAATAATAATAATAACAATAATAATAATAATAATAATAATAATAATAATAATAATAATAATAATAACATAGTTAACCATTGTAATATATAAAACAATTTCAAAAGCATTTAGAAATGTGCTTTTTTTTCAAAACTAATCTTGGATGAGATTACTTACAGAGTTTATACTTAAATAGAGTCTAACATGCGGATACAATCAGATACAATTATCTGAATAAAGAAGCTTATCGTTATTAATCAGTCATAAAAACATAATGCTATATATACAGTATGTGACATTAGATTGGGTCTGTACAATCTGTTATTGGACTTGACTTGTAACCAATTACATTTGATAACAAATAATTTTAAATTAAAATAAATTAAGATTGTAAAAATAACATAATTTGCAAAAAGAGCAATTATAATGTGTTAGGTATGATTTTCAAATATTTTATACCTTTCCTAAAATAGGATGAAAGAACATTTTCAGAAGAAGAGGAAGAAAAGCTTCAGAGTGCTCTGGGACTTACTGCTCCAGACCTTGAACTTATGTTGCAAACTTTAGAATTTTTTCTTCAACAGGTAGGTTGTGTGCTACGTTTTTTGTTAAAACACTGAATCACTTGAAATTCATTGGTAACAAGGTTAAATTTTCATGTTTTGGATAGAAGATGCATGGTTGTGTGTATCTAATATCATGCGTGTGTGTGGATATATATATATATATATATATATATATATATATATATAGTTATATATATAGTTATATGTGTGAGAGAGTGATTATTCCAACATATACCATTCATTTTAGAACAAGCAGACATGATGCATACTGCCATAATTTAGTTTCTTAGGGAAGTTATTGATTCCATACACTCACATAAATGTGGAGATTTGAATTGAGTAACATACCGACATAATTTTTCAAGCAAAAACAAACAAACCAGCTTTGTTCTATAGCTTCATATAAGATTAGAATTAGTCTTTTCATTGTTTTTAAAGACTGCTATTCTAAAATACGAGCAAAGGTGTTTTTGAAAGAAAACTTATGTATGTTCCATAAGATAAACAAATATGTCTACACTGAGTTTCACTCCCTTAACTTGTGTATGTTCCATAAGATAAACAAATACATGTATGTCTAAACTGAGTTTCACTCCCTTAACTGTCACAATGTCACTACCCTTCTTGTCTAAAAGAGGGAAACTCAAAGTTAAATCTACTGTTGTTGTTACTAAGGAATCCTCTGTTAGTTGACCAGATTCCATGTGACTTGCTGTGTTATTAGAACACTTTTTAATGTTTATAAAGCTTAGGGTGGGAAGGTGCTGCTTATTTATTTAAAGGAAGATGGCATCACAAGATGTCAGGAGCATGTAACTTCCATGTCACAGCCCAGACTATTTGTAAATTAAATGAATGGGATAACACTAAAGGTCAACCTGTAGACCTCCGCCCTTAAGCCCTTAAGCCCTTAAGCCAGAAACCATTTTTACTGAATGTAATAGTGAATAATACTTGTTATAAAACAAAGCAATCAAATGTGCAGTGGTTTACTATTCTCTATTGTTGAAGGGGTTTGGGGCAGGAATGCTTTGAATATCAGCTTGGTTCATACGCAATATTTCTGTCTGGTTTACAGCAATTATACAACTCTTTATTCTTTCTAAATTGATTGTTATCACAAATGGCATAAAAGGTGAGATGTAGAAGTAAATTATCTTTTAAGAATATAAGGAAAATATTTATCATATCTATCTATATAACATATTTTTCTATATGGTATATCATCGCAGACACTCTTGACTTATATATATATATATATATATATATATATATATATATATATATATATATATATATATATATATATATATACTTCTTTTATTTGGAAAGTTTTTCCCAACATGACATGTAGTCTTTTAAAAAGTGTTAGGTTGAGTAATTGTAAGTTATCTTTTGTAAGATATTTTAGTCTTTATAAAATCATGAATGAGAGTGCTAAACTTAGTTCCATTTTTATTTACCAGTACCTATCTCAAAAGACCACTGCTGTGAGAGAATACTTGTCTTGAGTGATTAGTGCCTCAAAGCACAGATTGATTGATTATTAAGTTTTAATACCTGTAATGAGAGACCACCTGTCTTTAGAGATCAGCTTCTCAAAGCACAGATTGATTGAGAGACCATACTATTTTGGCAAAAGGGTTGGCATTTAAGACAGGTTCTGCATAAATGTTGATGGAGAGAGAGACATTTCATGGGTTGCAGGGCACCTTATAACATACCTTAGTCTGAATGAAATTCGTTAATTTTATTCTGCTATCTAACAATGTCTACATGATTATTTATACATTTGTCCACATAGTACACACAGGGGCCCCGAGTGGTCTAAAGCGCTCTCCATTACAGATAACTGCCATCTCACCTCTGTCTGCGTGGGTTCCAGTTGGCCAATGTGAGTATGTGAGAAAGCTGGCCAGTAGCTTCTCATGGTTTGGTGGTTCTTTCAAGGTGTTTTCCTGGGTTCTTGCTCCACCATTAATACTGGCCGCCATATATCGCCTATTGTGTGCTGAATGTCATTAAACCATTAAAAAAAAATAAAAAAAAAACAACATAGTACACAACAGAGTGGTCAAACCATGGAATTTGACATGATATCACATTTATCAGCGTGCAAGTTTTTAAATTTTGACCCAAGCCGGTTTTGATGGATAGGCATCTAGCAGCAAAATGCTATAAAAAAAAGCTGGAATATTTTTAAAAATTTATAATTACTGTGCATTTTGTTTTCAGGCTGCCTACCATACTGCTAAACCAGTTGTCTTGGGTCAGCAACTACAACAATTGGAAATTGATGAAGATAAGGTATGCAGACAGTTTGCTTTCAACTTTTAAATATTTCTTTTATTGCAGCAAAGTTAAAAATCCAAATAACGCGTTTGTCTCTGTAAGCTTACTGATTTCATTGTTGTGAAAATATGCCTCTGGTGATAATGTGTTCTCCAGATATTTAGTGGTGAACAATGGCAAATTTAAAAAAACTTCTTAAAACCCTGCCACTAAAAGGATTATTCACTTTTGCAGTCTTGCAGTCAGAAGTCACACCAATAATTTCAATGGATGTGCCATATTCCAGTCAAACAAATTATTTTCTCCATTTTTCATTAAAGTTAGATCCACAGTTTTGTTTTTATGTTCTGCTTTTTTCACTTTCTTGGCTGGTGCAGCAATCATTGAGGTTAAACATCTTGCCGAATTGGATGGACATCGCCTGAGAACTCAGGGGAAGCTACTCCTTTTCAACATTGCCTATACACAATGCCATCCTTCATCCCAACCATTTGATATGAAATAAATCCTGATCGCATTATGTGAATCCTTTGCATCTAATAAATGCATAGCAAGAAAATGTGTGTGTCAGTTTTCTCCAGCGTACATCCCAGACACACAAATGTTAATCTGACTTCCAGCATGGATGCCTTAGCAGCCATCTTGAAATTATTGTTATTACTACACCTAATTGTTGGGTTTTGTCATTTGAATACATTCTGAAAATTAGTCCCACCACCTTCCAAATCCAGACTTCCCAAAAGATAAAAATGCTTCTTTCCTTGTTTTTATTGTACAGATACAAAGGGCAACAACTCTTGCCAATTACCTATTCTTGCCACTAAGAGATGGCGATAGTTTTAAGCTATCACTGTGAACTGAGAATATATCATTCAGATCAACGCCTGAATTCCATTGTATATTTGTGACCAGGATGACCCATACACTGAGTGTGGTGATAAGCAGGATGATGTTTTATATGCAGCTGCCACTATGTATATGGCAGACTATGGCTTTAAGGTTGCAATATATATATATATATATATATATATATATCAGGTACTGCCGAACTACTATTGTCTGCAACCTCCTTCTTCTACACTGGTCAAGGCTTCATTCAATATGACAAGGAATTCTGCCGTTCCTTCTGTCTTCTACTGCGGTCTGGGTAAATTATGGATATTGCTGAGAGGCTATAAGCCAAGGTCAGTGACCTATTTGAAAGCCTTATTTTCTGAGAGTCAACTGCCAGTGTCCTTTGCATCTTGCTGTTATAAGACTCATTCTGATGGCTTCTCTAATGATCCTGCAGTGAGAAACAAGAACTACACTACTGTCAGTCTGTCTTTGCCTGTTTATTCTAAGGTGGATACAGGCATTCTTCACACCACTTCATTGCTTCTTTGCAATATAATAGACATATATTTTTGATGGATCTGGTCTCTCAAACAATCTTTAGGCAAGTGGAGAAGTCTGGCAGTAAGCACACCTGGCAGTTGATGGCTATGATAGCAAAGGCGAATAACTTTACTGCTTACCATCACCTTGTGGGACACATGCTTATGCTCAGCCTTGCCTGACCTGGTGAACAACTTGATTTGGTTCACCTTTTCTATTTGGTGGCAGTATAGAAGGCATGCAAAGGCAGACAGCCCCCAAAACTGCCTTTCCTTCTTGATGTGCAGCCATCAATGCCATTAAGTATTTTCAGGTCATCCACAATGACAAGAAGACTCAGGACAAAGGGATACAGGATCTGTTGTTTCACTGCCTCTATCGATACCCTACATATCTAGACATATTGCTAACCAGTTTCTGAGGTGGTCATAACAAGGAGGTAGGACACCAAGTTTCTCTACCACCAATCGTGCACCCACTTGCCTTGTTCTTGTGTCCCTCACTGCTTGCAAACAACCTTCCAGTAGGCATATGACTCTTGCAATTCAAACAGCATTGGATCAGACTCTTGCAATTCAAATAGCATTGGATCAGACTCTTGCAATTCAAACAGCATTGGATCAGACTCTTTCAATTGAAACAGCATTGGATCAGACTCTTGCAGTTCAAACAGTATTGGATCAGACTCTTGTAATTTAAATAGCATTGGATCAGACTTTTGCAATTCAAACAGCATCAGCTCAGACTCTTGCATTTCAAACAGCATTGGATCAGACTCTTCCAATTCAAACATTTGATCAGACTCTTGCAATTCAAACAGCATTGGATCAGACTCTTGCAATTCAAATAGCATTGGATCAGACTCTTCCAATTCAAACAGCATTGGATCAGACTCTTGCAATTGAAACAGCATTGGATCAGACTCTTGCAGTTCAAACAGTATTGGATCAGACTCTTGCAATTCAAACAGCATCAGCTCAGACTCTTGCAATTCAAACAGCATTGGATCAGACTCTTGCAATTCAAACAACATTGGATCAGACTCTTGCAATTCAAACAGCATTGGATCAGACTCCATCAGGAAGATGAGTGTGTAATCCAGATTGTCTCAGAGGGGCTTAAGCTCTCATTTTGCCAATCACCTCTTTGTTCCAGATGGAAGTACTGTTATACCTGGTGACACATTTACATTTTCTCTCATTTGACTTGAACATAAGTTCTTATGCATTTATGAAACTAACCAATTGTGACATCTCCCAGTTCCATGGTGGCTCTCCTGTATGACATCCTGCAGAAGAATATGGTGAGTTCAATTTGGGTCAAAGGAAAGAATGATCTTGTATCCTAGTGCTGTCTAACATGCGGCCTGCTTACTGATTTTAAATGAATGGCCTGCCAGAGCTGTAGCAAATTTTTGTGCATTTATATAAAATTGTCAATGGCCTACTTTCATAGAATATCTTTTTAACAATTGTGAATAATTTTTATAGTCATTGCTTTTAAGTTTTATGCTAGGGGCCTATGCTTCAAGAAAAAAAATCACTGGCCCAAGGTGTCAAAAAGGTTGGACAGCACTGTTGTATACCTTTTAAATCTTTTGTAATTTCTGATCAATTGGGAATAGTCCAATCTTTGTCTATCTCAACAGTTCATCCATCTGGGTATGGAATTTCTCACTAATCTCAACCTTGTACATCTTCCACACCTTCAGATAGTATGAATCATCAATAGGGAGTATCTGCAACTAATTGGATGGTTCAGTGCAGCAGTGGAACTCTTCCTGCTGGTTTGCCTCCCTTTGCAGATGGCATTTGCTAAGTAGTGCCCTTATCATTTCCACTCAGCACCAGTGTAATGAGAGAATTAATATTCTTGGATCAGTGGTGAATCCAAAGTTGGCTCACTACAGGGATACCTCTGGTACATAACCAATTGTGACTGGGTGTACAGACAGACACAAGTGTCCATGGTTGAGGAGCATAACTGTTGTCAGGCTTCAGCTCCTTCAGTGGCCAATTGAATCCAGAGGACACAAGTTTCTACTTCATTCTTTTGGAGATGAAAGCAATCATCGAGGCCTTTCATTTTGGAGACCATCTTGAGGGCAATGTCAAGTTCATCAAATCTGACAACTCGGTGATAGTGATTCTCAAACAGGGCAGTATAAAATTGTATCAGCTCTTCATTTTGTTTTGGGAATACTACCATTGGTCAACACGATGGAGAATTGACATTAGGATCAGACCTATTCATGGCAGACTCATTGTCTTGGCTGATTCTGTCAAGGAAGGAGCAAATGCTCTACTATACAGAATAGTACCTTCATTCATTTGTCTTGCAACAGATTAGCATGCTATCTGATGATCAATCTTTTCTTGACCAGGTGGAACCACAAACTGCCCATCTTGATCTTTCCAGTACCAGATCCTGGGATTTAGCCATCATCGCATTCAATGTCATTTGAGAGGGTCTGTGGGCCATTGCCTGTCCTCCAATGGGCTTAGTTCCAAACATTATACAGAAATTGAGGGGCCAGAATTGCAAATAATTCTGATTGCCATACAGGTCTTGGATCAGTGATCTACTCAGTCTAGTGATAGATCGATATAGCAAGATCCTGGCTGGGCTGAATCTTATTAAATACCCATGAACTCTTGTGTTCCATTCTTTTCCTGACTGACTTCTTCTTTATGTTTGGCTCTTGTCAGAATAGACTTACAGCATAAACAATTTAACCCTTTGATCATGGACAGAATTGTACAAATAAGAAAGTCCTTTTACTTTAAAGGCTTATGAGGGAAAGTGGACTAGTGCAAAGTCAGTGACATTGTTCCTTTCAGTGCCTCTATTCGACAAGTAGCTGACTGTTTTCTCTGGCTATTCAAGGAGAAAAAATTGGCCCCAAATACTATGAAGGGCTACAATTCTATCAGATGCTTTCTATCATCAAAGTTATATCCAAGACACTTGTTGACCAACTTTGATTTGCGCAGGTCAAAATCACACTATTTCCCCGAGTGGAATCTTTCCTGGGTTTTTACTTGACTGAATTCAAACAATTGTGAGTTTTATAGCCATAACCTAGCATGTGAGTATATTTGACATTTTCTGAGACTGGTTTAGTGATTTTCCATCCACGACATCAGGATTAAGGTTAAAGACCATGACAAAATATTTTGTAATACTGTTAAATATTACTTTGTGAACATGTTTAATTAGAAAAGTAATTAAATATCTGAGATGATTTCAATATGCAGTAGTTAAAAATAATAAGACAGAAGAAATGGTCATGTCATGGATTCCAAGATTTTGTGTGCAGGTAGTTTCAGTTTCTTCAAGTGATTTGTTTTCTAGGTATTGTTTTGCCTGCATAAGCATGGTGAGACATATGTATTTCTTTCTGGCATTGTCAGTAACATCTACATTAGACCTCTGGCATTCACAATAACATCTACATTTGACTTTTGGCATTGGTATATTACATCTACATTATAGTTATGGCATTGGTAAAAAGAAACATCTACATTAGACTTCTGGCATTGTCAGTGACATCTACATTAGACCTCTGCCATTCACAATAACATCTACATTTGACTTTTGGCATTGGCAATTACATCTAATATCATCTACACTGGACTTCTGGTATTGGTAGTAATATGTATATTAGACTTCTGGTTTTTACAATAACATCTACATTAAACTTCTGGCATTGGCAGTGACATCTACATTAGACTTCTGGCATTGCCAGTGACATCTACATTAGACCTCTGGCATTGGAAATAACATATACATTAGACATTTGGCATTGGCAGTAACGTCTACATTAGACTTCTGGTGTTGCCCATGACATTTACATTGGACTTCTGGCATTCAAGCAGAAACATCTACATTAGACTTCTGGCATTGGCAGTGACATCAACATTAGACTTATGGCATTGCCAGTGACATCTACATTAGACCTCTGGCAATGACAATGACATCTACATTTGACTTCTGCCATTGGCAATTACATCTACATTAGACTTGTGGCATTGGCAAAATAACACATCTACATTAGACTTCTGGCATTGGCAATGACATCTACATTAGACCTCTGGCAATGGCAATAACATTTATATTAGACTTCTGGTTTTGGCAATAACATCTAGATTAGATTTCTGGCATTGCCCATGACATCTACATTAGACTTCTGGCATTCAAGCAATAACATTTACATAGACTTCTTGCATTGGTTGTGACATCATTAGACTTCTGGCATTGGCAATGATATCAACATTAAACTTCTGGTATTGGAAGTAAGATCTACATTAGACTTCTGGCATTGGCAGTGACATCTACATAGACTTGGCATTGGCAGTGACATCTACATTAGACTTCTGGCATTGGTTGTGGCATCTTCATTAGACTTCTGGCATTGGCAATGATAACATTAAACTTCTGGTATTGGAAGTAAGATCTACATCTACATCTACATTGATCACATTTATACCAACCTACCAGACAATGTGGCTTGTGTTAATGTATCAAATGTTGGTCTTAGTGACCACTATCCTACTTTTTTGACAAGAAAGGTTAAATGCCAGAGAGATAAGAAAAACACACACAAAACGATCACTTACAGATCGTTCAAACATTTTAGTGAAGAACAGTTTCTTGATGACCTATATAAAGTTCCATGGAATATGATCCAAAATTTGGATGATATAGATGAAGCTCTGAGAGTGTGGACTGACTTATTTATGGATGTAGTCTCTAAGCATGCACCACTGAAAGTACATCGAGTAAAGAATGAAATCCAACCTAATTGGCTTACTACTGAAATACTAGATGCTATGAAAACACGAGACCAATTCAAGGCTAGGGGAAACCATGCAAAATATAAAGTATGGAGAAATAAAATAACAAGTATGATTAAAATAGCTAAAAAGTTGTATTATCAGTCATTGCTTGAAAACAAAAAGAGCAACACAATCTCCATTTGGAAAGTCTTCAATGAACTCACTGGAGGAACACACAACAATCAGACAAGTAAAATTAACTCACTTCTGGTAAATGACACCATAGTCACTGATGAAACTGACATTGCAAATGTTTTCAATGATTTTTTCACCAGTATCTCCACAAAGTTAAAAGAACCAGTGATAGAAAACAACTTTAGTGAACTGAAAAAGTTCTGCAGCAGCAAAATCTCTAAGGAAGTATGTTTCTCTATACCACCAGTATCAAAAAACTTTGTTAAAAAATGTCTCAGTGAACTTGATACCAAGAAAGCTACAGGACTTGATCAGATTGGTCCAAGACTCATTAAATCTTCTGCCTGTGCTATTTTAGATAGCATAACATTCATAATCAATTTAAGTATTACAACCTCATCTGTCCCCAAAATATGGAAAACTGCAAAAGTAACTCCTATTTACAAATCTGGATCTAAGAATGATGCTGATAACTACCGACCAATCTCAATACTACCAACCTTGTCAAAATTGATTGAAAAACATGTCCATGACTCATTCATGTCATATTTAACCAAACACTTGCTGTTAGACCCTAATCAATCAGGCTTTAGACAGAAACATTCATGTGAGACTGCCTTGATCTCCCTAACTGATAAATGGCTTCAAGCACTTGACCAAGGTAAAATAATAGGATCTGTATGTGTAGATTTCAGGAAAGCGTTTGACATGGTGGATCATGAAATCCTTTTGAAGAAACTAAAAATCTACCAATGCGATGAAAAAAGTTAGATGGTTTACTTCATACTTAAGTGAGAGAACACAACATGTTTATATAAATAACGTTCTGTCCGAACCTGAAACAGTTAGATATGGAGTGCCACAAGGCTCAATTCTAGGTCCATTACTATTTATTTTATTTATTAACGACCTACCACTTTTACTAAGAGACTCTATATCATCTACAGATCTCTATGCAGATGACACAACATTATCAGACATCCAAAACACAAAGCATGAACTCGAAATCTCTTTACAGAATGCATTAAACAAGCTGGAAAACTGGTGCGCATGCAATGGCATGGTAGTAAATACTGGTAAAACTAAAATATTACTTATCTCAACAAGGAAAAAAAGGAAAAATCTTGATAGCAATGAACTATGTCTAACATGGAAGGATAAAAATTTGCAAATGGTCTGTCACGACACACTACTTGGTGTTTTGGTAGATAATAATCTATTATGGACTGATCATATCAAACATATCAGTAAAAAGGTCAATTCAAGTTTATGGCTTCTCAGTAGGATAAGACATTTTCTCCCTGAAAGGCACAGAAAATTATTTTATAACAGTTACATACAACCGTATTTTGACTACTGTAATACAGTATGGGGTAATTCAAATGATAAAAACATATCAAAGTTGGAAAAAATTCAGAAAAGAGCATTAAGGCTAATATCAAACCAGAAAGAAAGCAAGGAAAATTTAGCTGGTAAGTTAAAAATATTACCTATTAAAGACCGAATATGTTTAAGAAAAGCCAAATTAATGTACAGGATATCCAATAATAGTGCTCCTGAATATTTACAATCCCTATTCCAGTATAGGCTACCTGGTAATACACCCAGCCTGCGATCAATATCTACAAAACAGTATAAAATTCCCAAACCAAATAAGGAATTATTTAAGAAAAGTTTCCAATACTCTGGAACTTTGCTCTGGAATAGTATTCCAGTTGAGATTAGAAATGCCCACTCTATTTCCATCTTCCAAACCCAATATATCCAGTGGCTTCTGAGATGCTGTTGAATTAATTAAATTCCTTGCATGAGGGCCTCAAGGTAGATTAGTTCTTAGCTAATTGTGTTACCCTCTTTAAATAAAGTCATTATTATTATTATTATTAGACTTCTGGCATTGGCAGTGACATCTACATAGACTTGGCATTGGCAGTGACATCTACATTAGACTTCTGGCATTGGCAATTACATCTACATTAGACTTTTGTGATAAGGATTTTGTAATTGAGATAAAGAGAAGATCCATCAGCACACCTGTGTATGTGAGACAACTGGATCAGTGGAGTACTAGTTATTATTATTGTTGTTATTATTATTATTATTATTATTATTATTATTATGCAGGTGAAAGCAATAGTAGAGGCCTGGACCAACGGTGCTAAAGATATTGTACAGAAACTTCGGCAGTGTCGGCTGAACCATAAACAGGTATCTGACAGTAACCTTTGCTTTTGTCTCTTCCTGAGTTACTGCTAGTATTTATGACATAACTATATTCTTTTGTCGGTACATGTCAAATAATATTTGGCATTTTTAGTACACCAATTTACCACGGTACTGTTTTTTAATGGTACACACCACAGTATCATTTTACTGTATCAGTACTTAAGTAGATTCCATCAGTATGGAATGTACAGAAATGTCCAATTCGTCTTTTTATGAATTCAAACATAAACAGCATTTTCTTATTTTTCATTACAAAATAAATGACAAATTTTTTTTATTTTATTTTTATAAAGCAGTTAGATTAGTCACAAATTAATTTTGAATATTTCTTTTATAATTTATGATCCTTGAATCACATGTTGATGGCCAAATTAAATGTTATTATCTTCAGGGTAAATCCAACTTTTGGAAATATTTAAAGTTGAAATACAAATAAAGAATGTTTAGGTTTTTTTTACTACGATGTAATGCCAATGTATTAAGTACATGTATTCCTGAAAACCATCCTATGACTTATGAGAGCAGTTTTTAGTTTGAATTTTATGTAACAAATATGTTTTAATTTTTTTTTATTTTTAAAGTCTATAGATGTCAACTATAAAACAGCATGTGTAAAAGGATGGCATTTGAAACAGTATTTTTGTCATACTGTCATTAGGACACATTATTTATACATGCTTCCTAATCGCTTTTAGACCTCTTTTATCTTCACATGATGTGTCTGAAAGGACATCATATTTTTATGATTTTGTTTATGATGACTATTTCAGTTGGAGGACATTAATTGGCGGCTTAATCTACAGATGGCACAAGCATCAAAAACTAAGATGAAGTTACCTAATGCCATGTTTGAACTAGGCATCAAGGATGAAAATACTCAGGTTGGCACAGAATGATGCAAATGGAGCGTCTTTCTCGTATAGAGTTCCATATATCAGAATACCATGTTATAAAGATTTAATCTTAATGGTTACATGTATTTTCTTTTGCAAAAATCCATTTTGGCATAATTTTAATGCTGGTACAAGTATCCATTTTAGTTAAATGGTTGTTTTACCATTTAATATATCCATTGAAATTTAGTTTTACTGTTACATCTAACCATTATATTATATTGGTGGTTTTGCTGTTGCAAAAATCTTTTTACTGGTTCCATTGATATGTTGCAGGTGAAACTCAGTTTGTGACATAAAAACCAGTGTGTCCTCAAATACGAGACCTGCTTGTTTTATACATAGGAATACCGTGCTCTTTTGTAACAGTTTGTATCTAGAATTTTAGAGTGTTCAGGAGTGTATATATATGTGTGCGTGTTTGTGTGTGTTTTCTCTGCAGCATATTTGTCCAGTGTCTTAACAGATTGTTTTATTTTCCTCTTTTTATTCAGGAAAAAGAGAAGATAAAGCTAGAATTTACACATGATGAGTTGTATGCATTTTATAATCAGGTAAGTAAAATTACTATGTAGCCCTTGAAGTCCTTGTTGTGACAATTACAGTTTTTCAGGTAAGCAACTGTTTATACATCCAGGACATCAGCATCACAAAAAGAAGTGAAACTAAATTTCTTCGGCACATTGGGAACAAGCATTTACATCTTGGTTTTACCATGTATTTCAAGAACAGGCATTTCCATCTTGGTTTTATCATGTATTTCAAGAACAGGCATTTCCATCTTGGTTTTATCATGTATTTCAAGAACAGGCAGCAGCAGAGAGAGCGAACCCTACAAACGTTTGGAGGTGTCGATTCAGCAAAACTGAGGCTTCCTCGAAAAGCGTAAAAAAAGCATCGACGAGGCTAACCAACGCTTTTTTGAAATAGACGCCAATGTCGTTGTCACACCCCTCTGCTGCTATGGGGTTATCAAAATTTGCCATAAATAAGATCTAATCCGACGCGATATCGTGTCCGAGGATCGTGTATACTTATCGTCACAAATCCATGTGGGGTGGCTCTGGCGCAGTTAAAGAAATTTTGAAATTGATTATAATCCATATCGGTGCACCAAGTCTGCCAGATATTTTGTAGTGTGTGCGTATCAACTCCGTTAAATACACACAATAGATTACAATTATCTCTGATGACCTTCGGGATCTGTGTGTAATGTTGAGTGACATATATCACGTCTGTGTTTTTATGGCGCCCTCGGGAAAATATTTTGGCATGTTTTTTTTGTTGTTGTTCCAACATCACATCGTCGTACACAACAAGATTGTTAACTCCGATATCCAAGTCTTTCACGGATGGCGCTTCGTCAATATCTGTGATAAACTCAATAACGTTTCTGCCGTAAGCTTCTGAAACGGTTTCATTATAATCTTTTAACACTTGATAACAATGCTGATCATCCACGCTCAGGGCAACTAAATATAATTTGTCCCAGGTCATATATTTCATTATTATTGTGAGTAGCAATTGAGTTTTACCAATCCCTGAACAAAGTCATGTAGATGGCAAGTAAATTTGAACAAAGTCATGTAGATGGCAAGTAAATTTGAACAAAGTCATGAAGATGGCAAGTAAATTTTATTATGTACCATGACTTATTTTGTTGCCACAAAAAAACTTCATTTTTAGTACCCTTCAATTTTAGTATCCTTCATTTGTTTTATTCACATTCAGTCAATGCAAATTAAAACAATGATGAATAAAAGAATGAAGTATGTACGGAAAATGACAGATAATACTAATTTAAAATTTATAAATTTTGGTACATGGCATGCAGACTAGCCCTTATTCTAATTTATTTTTCAGTTGGAGACAATTCAGCGCCAGTTGGATAGCTTGAGCTGAAATTAACTTTGCGAATAATTCCATTAAATTACACTGATTCTATTTGATTCCTGCATTATGTCAAAGTAGAAATTCAAAGGGACCAACTTTATTTAAAATTCTGATAGGCACTTAGTTACAAGTAATTATGAATTACAATGCAGTTTGAGAGCTACAGAAGTGATGACTATATCAGCAAATTTACCACGTACTGCTCCATATTGTATATGTAATTGGTTTTTGTAAAAGTATGTATATAACGGTCCAATAGTTTGGGAGAAACATCAAGCTGATGTAATAAATTTCCAAAATTGCTGTAATTCAGAGGAAAGGCCAACAGGTAGGTTTTGTAAGTGAAATAGGTTAATTAATAAAAAGTGTAGCTTGTCATTATTAATGTTGAGAACTGAAAGTACAAGTTAAATTTGTGTGTGTGTGTGTGTGTAATTTCAAATTTATTTGTTACATTACTCATTGAATAAAGTGCAATAAATATTTCACATTTGTATCTAGCTTGTTGTATTAACTGAAACAATCTCTCTACCATATTTTTCATGACAGTGCAACATATTCCATAGTGATTTAATCTAAATGTAGAATGCGACTTTATAAAAAGACCTCAACCTCAAAGACAAAAGAGTTTGATATGGCCTTCTGTATCATCAGTTGGAGGTTTATCTGACCTCTAATTACTTCATTTCTGCAGTTTAACATTATTATCATGTATATTTTACTGGAACAATTAGTTATATATTATTATCAATTACTGACAAGCTACTTAATACTGTTGAGACATGTTTCCAAGACATTTATAGTAGTAATACTCCCTGACCCCAAACTTGGTTTCAAAAGCGTAACTTTACCAAGTTTTTCTGGATTTGGATTTCTGCCAATTTGGACAGTTTTATACTTTTGAGACGTTGAAAGAGTTCAATTTCAGCTTTCTACTTCATTGACAGGAATTATTTCTCCTGATTGCGTATATCCCCACTTTTAGTGTCCACAACAGTGTTAAGAAGGTTTTGTTTGATTTCAGATAAATTTGATATGCAACTTTAAAACGAGGAGCTTGTAAACAGTTTTGTTTTTTCACTTTAAAATTTAGAATTTTCATAAACAAGGAATAGAAAGGAAGGACAATTATGCCAACACTTTAAATTTGTGAAACTGTCTAGTAAAATTGTGTAATGTGATTTCACTATTACACGTGGAAGTGCCCACGACATAAAACATGAGAAAGCTAAATAATCATCAGCTTGCTGCTTCATCATCAACAAAACAGCCTTAAACTTAAAAATAAATACCACAGAGAGCCTTGATGTAATTCAACTGGAAGTTCATTTTACTAAATTTCTTATAGAACTGAACATTTCATCTTTTCAGTTGCATGTGCTGGTGGCACTTCATTTCACATTTTCCAAACAGTAAAATCGCAAAGGATTACACGTCCGCGAGAACTATAATAACTCAGTAACAAAACTGCACAGAACTCTGGTCATCAATGAAAGATGATTGCACATTGGAATCATTAATTGAAAAATGTGTGGAAGAGTCTCATATAAACAACAAGTACAAATATGAGTGTCTTGTACTCTTGCACCTTATTATTTGTTTCAGGAACTGGTGTATCATTAATGTTGTATGAATACATTTCTAGTTATAGCTATTTAACAGGATGCCTGTTCAGAAGATGCAAGAGTGCAAGAAAAGCATGTTTGGCATTAAATAGTCGCATTATTGTCCTACTTAAATGATGGTTGTAGATGTTTTAAATAGTTACGCATCAACTTTTACAAATCAGAATTTGTTCCTGAAAATCAGTATATTTGTCATAAACAGTATTTTTTAACTCTGGGGTTGGCAGCTACACACTGATTAGGTGATTTCAAGGATTTCACAATATCATTTACACAAGCTATGTCCCCTTACTTTCCACAACATAAATAATATAAAGGATTTTTTTTTCACTTCATTTTAACCAAATATGGCTAACCAAATATGTCGTTTGCCATTACACTGATAAATAATTTAATTAGTTTCATTTACAGCATTCTACAATATCATTTATTTACTGGAGTCATTTTCTCTCCATCTGACTGTTTGTTTTACTGTTTGTGTGTTTCTGCAGCATTATTTTACCAAGGATTGCTAGATTTTAAACAAATTAAGCATGCAGGTTTATAGTGATGAGACCTGGAACAGGTTTGATTCCCAGCTTTTCACACAATTTTGAAGACCTGTGATCCCTAAATATATACTACTGAGTTAGGTTTTTCTGAATTACTTTACCAAGGACAATGTGATTTTAAATAGAGTATTCATGCTGATTAGACCCTGAATGAGTTGCAGTCCATGCGATTAGTTAGATGAGTTACAACCTCGGAATCATCCAATTAGCCGTGGTGGACTTTACAGCTCATGCACACATCACCTCTCGGTCCATGTGAATCGCTGCTTGACCTTCGAGAAAGCTTTTCAGTCGCTTTCCATGGGTGTTTTAATTCTTCTTGGGTTTTTTCTCTACCTATTATACTGGTTGCTATGTATAGTCTATCATGTGCTGAAATACAGCATTGTATACAATATAGCCAAGCTCTCCTAACTTTGTTTCTCAACACAAGTTTTTCTTAAGGCCATTCCACGCCAATTGTAGAGAATGGGGCCATTTATGTTCAAATAGCTAAAATTTTGAAATGTATTCATAGAACATTGACGATCCACCAATTCCTGAACTGTCCTAAACTTTCAGTGTGATTCATTCCCTTAACTGGTGTATTGGGTTCAATGGAAAAAAAAACAAATGGAAGAGAATCTGTCCATATTTTTAAAAACATTTTGTCAATATTGAACATGCACTAATCTATAGTTCAAAAGTACCTAAAATCTTTTGACAGAATGGTTTAAGTAAAATATTTGTGGAAAGTTTATGTAAAATTAGGGATGGTTACCAAAAGTGGAAAACTCTTTGTGTTATTTTTATGTCTTTGTTTGCTGTATTTCGAATATTAACATTAAATAGTTATAATAATAAAAATAAAAATAATAATAATAATAATGAGGACTTTGTATAACGCCTAATCTTTAGAAGCTCTAAGGACTTTACAACATAGATAATGAGAGGACTACAAAAAAAATCACCATGAAATTAAAAACATTAAAAATATGCTGAAAATATTAAAGGTAGGAAACATTATTAGGTCTTTATGTTTGTTCTTGCAGTCAAAAAAAGGTGAGTTTTAAGAGCACTCTTGAAAGGGATCACTGTGGCTCTGTGTCTAATTTCAATGGGCAATTCGTTCTACGCTGCTGGGCACTGATATACACAAGAATGTTGTCCATTTGACTTAGTTTTCATAGTGGGAATAATGAGTTTATAATTGTCAGAAGAGGAGCGTAAGTATCTTGCTGGTGTATATATATGGGTGAGGCCAGATAGGTATATTGAACTGTAGTCTGTCAATGAAACAGTAGCACAGAGATAAAAATTGTGTTTGATTCTGGATTGAATGGATAGCCAGTGTAGGGTACAGAGCAGCGAGGTGTGCTCTGATCGTGGATGATCAGGATGATCTGAGCAGCTATGTTTTGAACTTTGTGAAGTTTCTAAAGTCGATATTGAGATGAGCCAGACAGAATTGAGTTACAATATTCCAGTCTTGAAAGTAATAGTGAACACAAGTGTTTTAGTGGCATCAACAGAAAGATATTTGTGAATGGAGCTAATGCATCTCGGTTCAAGATAGGCAGCCTGGCATATGTTCATATGTTGGTGCAATGTGAAAGTACTGTCCTGTAAAACCTAGGTTTCATACTGACTGTGAATTTAATGTTTGTGTTGCTGATATTTTTTGTTTTAGGTACAGGATGTGAATGAGAAAGTCAATGTTGTGATCAGAATGGCCTCAGTTTTTTCATCATTCATCTGCAGCTTGTTACATGTCATCCATGATTTCACATCAAAAATGCACCTATCTACTCCATGGATGGAAGCATCAACTTCAGTTGGGTGGCTAGATTTGTATATTTGGGTGTCATCAGCGCACATTTTGTGAGACTGGATGATGATCTATGACACTTGAGAGCAGCAAAGTGTACACCACAACATAGATCAACTAAGCTGGTGTGTATTCGATTTGCAGATACAATTTGTGTCCTGTTGACTGGACTTTAGCCACAGTAAGGCTGTATTGTGAATGCCAATTACATGCTAGTGATGCTCAAGTCATATATCATGGTCTATTGTGTCAAATGCTGCAGACGAATCAAGGAGGATGAGGACTGTAATCTTTCCACTATCCAAAGCAGAATGTCATTAACTACTTGCTAATAAGACTGTTTGAATTCAAATAAGATACAAGTTGGGTTAGAACAATATTTTCATAGATTTTTTTATATGTACGGGAGATTAGAAACTGGGCAGTAGTTCTTTAAATCATTATGGTCGAGTGATGTTGGAATGTTGGAATTGGATCAAGTTCACGACTTTGGTACACTCTTCATCAGGATTGTCTGTACTAAATCCATAGAGTCTGGTTCAAATGTTGCTAAAGGTTGTCACTGAAATTCTACATAGCATCTGTATGGTGACGCGGAGTCAATTGAAAATGTGTTGTCAACCTTATCTCTAATGGTTTGTACCTTGTCACGGAAGAAATTCGCAAGCAGGTCCGGAAGGTCTTCTGTAGAGAAGTTAGTTAGAAGTGGTGTACATTTGTTCCTTGACATTAGTTTGTTAGTAATCTCTAAGAGCTCTTTGCAGCTGAAACTCTCCGTGATCTTAGTACTGTAGTGGGATTATTTGGCTAAATGGACCATGTTTGTGACATTCTTCTAGTGGCTTCAAAGATTTGTTTATGAATAGTGAGTCTGGTGGAAAGCCAAAGCTTCTCCATTTTACAGGTCTCTTTTAGCAGTGTGAAGTTGGTCCCTAGCACTGCTATACCATGGAGAACACTTTTAAATTGATACTTTGCACTTGGTGGCTGGGGCATGTATTTCAAGCAATGAATGCAGGCAGTTATCGAGTTGTTCTGCTGTAAGAGGTAAGCATGTTGTTAGGTTTGCTTGGATGTCATGCATTAGTTTGGTTCTATTTATCATACGGATGTTTCTCTGAGTGTGAAGTAAAGGTGGAGGGTTAGGGGTGATCTGATACAAGTTCGTGGGATACAAGGGTGGACCATAGAATATTATCATTAGGTCTATGAGGAATCAAGTCTAAAATGTGACCATGTTTATGGCTGGGTTGGTAAGTCTACTGTTTACGGCTGAAAGCATGAATCTAGGAGTTTTGATGTGTAAGGGATTCCAGGACAGTCAAAGTGAAAGCTGAAATCTCCAAGAATAATCAAGTTGCCACCTATCAAATTTCATACTTAAGGAGATTCGGAAACCACTTCAAAAAGATTGTCAGCTTGTTTTTTCTACTAGGTGGAGGGCAGTAAAGGCAGAAAAAATTTACTGATCTTTGTTCCAGTGTGAGTGTTGTTTGGACTATTTAAAACAATGCATGGTTAACATTAACATTTTAAAAAATTTGTCTATTTTAATAATATCAATCTATTACTAATAATATACATTTAGTTTTTGTTGTCACATTTTGATGGAAAAACTGAGCTAGATTAGACTGGGGCAAAACAAATCAGTTATACAATAACTTAGAGAAAGATAGGCCCAAACCCTCTTTTGCGACAAAGATGTCTAAAGTGTGACGCTTCATGTACAAATTGATTAAAGCTAACTGAACTTTGAAATTAGAGCTGCAGGAACTTATCTCTGATTTAAAGGTGTATTATTGATAGAGTGTGTGGCAATCAAATGATATCAAGGAAAATCCATAATGTTAAGGACTCTAATGATATAAAAATAAAACCAGTAATATTAAGGACTCTAATGATATAAAAGTAAAACCAGTAATATTAAGGACTAATGATTTCCAGGTAAAACCAGTAATATTAAGGACTTTAATGATTTCAAGGTAAAAGCCATAACATTAAGGACTTGTAATGATATCAAGGTAAAACCAGTAATATTAAGGACTCTAATGATTTCAAGGTAAAAGCCATAACATTAAGGACTTGTAATGATATCAAGGTAAAACCAGTAATATTAAGGACTCTAATGATATAAAAGTAAAACCAGTAATATTAAGGACTAATGATTTCCAGGTAAAACCAGTAATATTAAGGACTTTAATGATTTCAAGGTAAAACCAGTAATATTAAGGACTCTAATGATTTCAAGGTAAAACCAGTAATATTAAGGACTCTAATGATTTCAAGGTAAAACCAGTAATATTAAGGGCTCTAATGATTTCAAGGTAAAACCAGTAACATTAAGGACTAATGATTTCAAGGTAAAACCAGTAATATTAAGGACTCTAATGATTTCAAGGTAAAAGCCATAACATTAAGGACTTGTAATGATATCAAGGTAAAACCAGTAATATTAAGGACTCTAATGATTTCAAGGTAAAAGCCATAACATTAAGGACTTGTAATGATATCAAGGTAAAACCAGTAATATTAAGGACTAATGATTTCAAGGTAAAACCAGTAATATTAAGGACTTTAATGATTTCAAGGTAAAACCAGTAATATTAAGGACTCTAATGATTTCAAGGTAAAACCAGTAATATTAAGGACTAATGATTTCAAGGTAAAACCAGTAATATTAAGGACTTTAATGATTTCAAGGTAAAAGCCATAACATTAAGGACTTGTAATGATATCAAGGTAAAACCAGTAATATTAAGGACTCTAATGATTTCAAGGTAAAAGCCATAACATTAAGGACTTGTAATGATATCAAGGTGAAACCAGTAATATTAAGGACTAATGATTTCAAGGTAAAACCAGTAATATTAAGGACTAATGATTTCAAGGTAAAACCAGTAATATTAAGGACTCTAATGATTTCAAGGTAAAAGTCATAACATTTAGGACTTGTAATGATATCAAGGTAAAACCAGTAATATTAAGGACTCTAATGATATCAAAGTAAAATCAGTAATATTATGGACTCAAATGATATCAAAGTAAAACCAGTAATGTTAAAGACTCTAATGATTTCAAGGTAAAAGCATTATAAAAATTTATCTGCAGGTCCAAAAAAAGAATCGTTGATGCACATTTCCCATATTTTTTCAAGTTTCTTGAACAGTGGTGCACCACTCAAATATTTCCATGGACCACAATCAACCTTGACTGGAACTAAGCAGGCTGTTCTGCAAAAGTTATGTAACTATGATAAGAACATAAATACAAATACGATAAGTGATAATACATAAAATGTTGCTGGGATGTATGTTATTCACCTCTGCTCTAGAAGCATTTATCAACTTGCAGAAATGAGACTCAAAATATAAAGATTACTTGGTTTATTATATGCAACACACTTGATTAAATCTTACACTGCAGTATTTTCTCCATATCACATGATTAAGCAAATTCCTGCTCTTAAACAAGAGTTTGAAAAACTAGAACTGATTTGCTGTGTGTAACAAAATATGTAATGTTAATAAAAACGAAGTTCAATCTGATCATGCAAGTACTTGACTTCTAGATCAACTACGACAAATCAAATGCATATTAAGTTACTTTTAGCTATATAGCCATGAGAAGCTTTTGTTTTGGATTATCAGGCTAATAAAGTATTTTACCAAAGGAACTTGCTGAGGCAGTCATAGTGGATGCAACATATTGCCATCGTTGTAACACACAATCGATGATACTGATGATAATGAAGATAAATAATTAAGTTTAATCTTCATTTGTTAGAAGTTATTTATCACCTAAATTAATTGAAAAATATTAAAAGGGGAACTATTTAGCTGTTCTCGTGTACAATTGCCTCCAACCAGTCTGATACTTGATCCCTTACAAAATGTCAAAGGGGGAATCCCTTTTTTGCCTGAGATTCCTGGAGAATTCATTGTGCAGATTTGGCAAAAGCTGAAGTGACTAGCAATTAATTATCCAATTCATCCATCAACTGATCCTGGTCAAGTTCTATGTCCTGCATGTCATTTTCCATATCATCATCATTGTCAATAACTTCAGTGCTACACACAGGAGTATCTGATTTGCACTCAGTATTGTCTACCTTTTGGTGTTCATTATCATAATTTTTAGCACCTTTCAAACTGAAATTTAGTTCACTCTCCATGTCTCTATCAGTTACGCTCTCTGGGAAGTTTTCATCTTCATTTTTTCTGCTTACTTTTGTGGACAAATTCTGTTCATCTCTGTCCTTGTCATTTTGGGTTCTTGTTTCAGGAGTCAGTGTCGGCTGTTTTTGAGATGGACTTGCTGGAAAATGCACACAAATATAATATGTAATCTAAATGTGTTACAAATATGTGTGTAAATATACATTACACAAATAAATTTCTTTTAGCATTAAAAACTGTTTTCATATTTTCTTCTATTATAAGTGAACTATATAATGTATCAGGAATACCGTCAGAAATATATAAAGAGCTTCCAAAATGAATGATATGATTACTTCAAAATTCATGTATATAAGCCACTGTCTTCATAAACTTAAAGAAGTACAATGACCTTTGATTCAACTCGAATCTCAATTAGATCTAGTTATGAAAGTTCCTTCACAAAAATGGTATACTGGTGGTAATTAAGAAATAACTTTGGTGAAAACCTATGTCAATACACAATTCATACAAAAGTAGTATTAAAACAAGACTTTCAAGATCCGATGAAACCCCATGTCTGTAAGACCATCCATTCCGAAAAGTTAAGATTTTTGGAATGGCCATCTGGGCATCAGTTTTGGGGTTAGATTAGCAACAGTTTTATTTGGGGCTATCATGAAAGTCTCTAGGTGAAACACCCAAGGTGAAACAGAAATTGCATGATTGACATACTGCATGTCAAATCAGCTTCATTTTTATTTATGGTCCTATAAAATCTATAAGAAGTCTTCTCATGAAACCTATGTTGACATAACTTCAGTTTAGCAGTAGTCATTTATAATCCCATAAAATCTATAAGAAGTCTTCTCATGAAACCTATGGGGACCCTGAGTGGTCCAAAGCGCTGTCCATTGCTGATCACTGCTGTCTCACCTCTGTCTGCGTGGGTTCAAGTCTAAGATTCGGCTAATGTAGTTATGTGAGAAAGCGTGCCACTAGCTTCTTGTGGGTAGTTAGTTCTTTCCGGGAGTTTTCCCTAGTTGTTCCTCCACCAATAATACTGGCCGTCATGTATAGCCTATCGTGTGCTGAAAAATGGCGTTAAACCCTAAAAAACAAACAAACAAAACATGAAACCTATGTTGATATAACTTTCAGTTTAGCAGTAGTCATAACATTTTCGTACTAGATCTCCAATCAGCATAATTTTTATTTATGACCAAGTAAAAACTATAAAAATCTTTAGGTAAAGACCCATGTTGATATAACTTTTAGAATTAGTGATTAAAAAAAAAATTCAAACCCAATCTTTTAGAAGCTATTCCAAAATGATAAAGATGGCATTCTACACCACTTTCTTTTAGATGTTACGTGCTTAGGCTTGAATAAACATTAACATAGAAAGAGTGAAAATAACAAGCTTGTAAAAACTTAATAAACAATTTATTGAGCACAAATATTTTCCAGAAAAGAAAAATAAACTTACGGTTTTAAAGAATCAATTCCAAAATTAATCCAAAAATAATTCAAAATATAATCCACTTGAGAAACTGCAAAAGTCCTGGCAATAAAATGTCCAAATAATTCCCAGTTCGAATCTTAGTGAAGCATCCAAGATGGAAGACGATGTCACGTGATGAAGTCAGTTCTGATCTTATGAAATTCAATGAGCAATTATTTTCAGGATAAATAACAAAATAAATCCTCTTGATCCAAACGAATTCAAATAATTTCTAATACTAGTTCGCTACAAAACAATTTATATACCTGTTTTTATGTAAATAAGGGGTCACATGATCTTCTAGAATCTTTAGAACAAATTTACGTTCAAAAAATCTTGTGCACACCATATGACCCAACTAAAAATAGAAAGATGTTTATAACAAAGCTCCATAATGTCCTTGGAATCAACCAATCATTTTAAAAGCTTGTTTACAACTCTGAAGCCAGGTCAGAAATGAGGTCAACACCTGGTGTTTAATCTTAGAGTACAGATCATACCACTTTCTAAAAAAAATATCTCCCAATGAATGAATCTTAAACTTAAAATGTCAAATTGGAATCTGACAAACAAACAATTAAAATAAAAAATAAATTACTTAAATCAAATATACGTAACATAGGTCCATAAGTCTTTAAGTTATAACCCCATCTTAATATGACCATCTGTTCATAATGGGTAGGGATAACAATTTTCACAATCTTGGTTCCAACTAGCATGCTGGCAGGATCACCTTTTACATTTATATACATGATGCTGATTCACCATAAAATATCTTCACCATTATAAAAACCCTGTAAAACCTTTAAACAATTTCTTCTCAAACACTGAACAGAATCTTATTCTGGCATAAATGGCTTTCAAATATGTGCAACTCACACTGAACTACCATATATTATGACTCCCCTTACTAAAACAAGAAAAACCTTTATACAATTTTTCCAAAACAGCTTCAATGAATCTGTGTTTGACAGAAAGCATCCTGGAATAATGACTTTCAAAAGAACACTGATCAGCTATTAAATATTGCCACCATTACTAATGCTATTATTGTGTGCTTGACTTTGTGATGGGGGGGGGGGGGTGGGGGGGTAGAGTTCTGGCTTACCTGACTCTTGTCATTTTTTAAAAAAAAAGATGCTTATGTAAATCTGAGTTTGGACCTAGCCTTGATTATAACCTTAAAATGTTCTAGATGTGAACTGTTGACACTATTTGACTGAATTTTCCATGAAAATGACCCACATACTGGGCATATTTTGTGTTTTGGGTCAGGTGACACTCTCTATATAAAGGACAATGTAAACAATTATTCATTCCCATTTTAAGTTCAGTCTGTGGAATCAGTTTTAATTGTGTACAAATATAACTTGAGAGGAATCATTATAGAAATTATTCACTGGAATTATAAATTGACTTCTTGGACAAAAATACTACTTTGGGATCATTAAGGAACTGATTAAAGACATTGTATGATATCCTTGTGGTACATCAGGACTATGGGTTTTCATTCAAAATATTCCATACTTCTGAACTTGCTAAGCAATACCATTTCATTAAGGATAAAGCACACATCATAAGTTGTTTTGTGAAAACCATATTTTGATATTAGCATCCATTCAGGAGTCATAATTACAATAGTATCAAAAGAACATATGATGTCTAATATGGCCATTGTAGTGGACATATTGGACATCGGATTGGCCCAATTTTCATTTATGACCAAGCAAACACAGAAAGTCTTCTGGTAAAATCCATTGGCAATATTACTTTTCTTCCAGAGGAAGCTTTTCAACATGGACATTGTGGCAGCCATATCAAACAGCGGATCAGCACCATTTTCATTCCACCTAAACATCATAAGAAGGCTTCTGGTTAAAACCCTTATCAACTTTCAACCAGATTTTCAATATTAGGACCAACTAGACATTATAATGGGTCCAAGTCAAATCCTCATTAGGACCAACAAGACATTATAATGGGTCCAATTCAAATCCCCATTAAGACCAACTAGACATTATAATGGGTCCAAGTCAAATCCCCATTAGGACCAACAAGACATTATAATGGGTCCAATTCAAATCCCCATTAGGACCCAACTAGACATTATAATGGGTCCAATTCAAATCTACATTAGGACCAACAAGACATTATAATGGGTCCAATTCAAATCCCCATTAAGACCAACTAGACATTATAATGGGTCCAAGTCAAATCCCCATTAGGACCAACAAGACATTATAATGGGTCCAATTCAAATCCCCATTAAGACCAACAAGACATTATAATGGGTCCAATTCAAATCTACATTAGGACCAACAAGACATTATAATGGGTCCAATTCAAATCTACATTAGGACCAACAAGACATTATAATGGGTCCAAGTCAAATCCCCATTAGGACCCAACTAGACATTATAATGGGTCCAATTCAAATCCCCGTTAAGACCAACTAGACAATATAATGGGTCCAAGTCAAATCCCCATTAGTACCAACTAGACATTATAATGGGTCCAAGTCAAATCCCCAATAGGACCAACTAGACATTATAATGGGTCCAAGTCAAATCCCCATTAGGGCCCAACAAGACATTATAATAAGTCCAAGTCAAATCCCCATTAGGACCAATGAGACATAATAAATCCAGCACTATATAGCATGTATTGTGCTGATAAACTTGGAAATCTGAGATTTGCAAGCTTGTTTTGAATTAAATAGTATCGAAATCTGACTTTCATCATGCGAATTTTATGCAACTTTCACAGATGTTGCAAAATGCGTTCTCTAGGTCATGACTAGATATAATGGTATACTCTTCCCAATATTGCTCCAAATTCTTTTTTCTTTCTCAACTCACTGCCATTTTCCAATGTAATTTGAATTATATAAGGTCACATACTCATTTTACATGCAGTGTATATAGCATTGAAATTGCAATTTTATCATAAAGACGTCAACACAGAAAAATCTAAGAAAATCTCTGCACGAAAAGATTAAAACAAAACCTACTGAATCTGAATAATTGCAGTAGTAAAAGACACAACTGGACCACTTGTCTAAAATGTGTACCAATCTGGACCACTGTCTAATATGTGTTTCATGTTGTTGTTGCATGGTTTAGTGCCATTTGTCAGCACACGATAGGCTATATATGGCGACCAGTATTAATGGTGGAGGAATAACCTAGGAAAACCCTGGAAAAAACCACCGACCCACAAGAAGCTATGTTAATCTTTCTCACATACCCACACTGGCCGAATCTCAGACATGAACCCACGCTGACAGAGGTGACATGGCACAGTATGTGTACCAACCTGGAAAACTAGTCTAATATGTGTACCAGTCTGGACCACTTGTTGAATATGTGTACCAATCTGGGCCAAAATTCCAATATGTGTACCAAACTGGTACACTATTCAAAAAGGCATACCAATCTGGACTAGTCTAATAAGTGTACCAAACTGGACCAATAGTATACCGAATTTCATAGTAATATAATTTTGGGGCTTTGCGGAAGAAAGACAAGTCAGGATAATAGAATGATGGATGGACAGAAAAAAAACCCACAAAAACATTAAAAATATTTAAACTGAATAATTTCTAAGTGCAAAATTCATACCTAGACCAAATTTTAGTAAGTGTACCAAATTTCACAGCGAGATCTTGAATGGTCTTGGAGCTGGTGTGATGGACAGATGGAACCTGTTTTAATATGCTCTACTAACTTTGTTGGTGATGGATATTCAAAATTATACTCAGAATATGTACCTAAAATATTGCTTTTAAATATATCTTTTGTAAACTGTCTAAATTGATCCATATATATATATATATATATATATATATATATATATATATATATATAGTTTTTAAAGAAATAAAATCAAGGAGGCACAATTTCTGACACTTCAAAGTAAGTTCCAACAAATATAGGTCTGCCACATTGAAATTACCTGTGGATGGTAGAGGTGTTCCAAATTTCCTCGCCTTTCTTTCCAAAGCAAGCCTTTTATTTTGCTCTATTCTCTCCAACTGTTCTGGTGTTAAATGCTGCAACCAAAAGGAAAGTAAAACTTTAATATCTGAAATAATAGTGAACCAATGTCTTTTAAATAACTCTACATACAATGAATTTATTTCAGAAGAATCAATATTTATAATTTTGAAAAAGAATGGAGACATTTGTATTTATATTAAATAAGGACTGCCTAATTCCTTTGTATAAATTCCTTCATACATGAGATACAGTAAAACCTGTTATGAGAGACCGGCTCTTCTACCATCCAAAGCGGTCTTTCAATCAAGACAGGTGGTCTTTCATAAGAGGTGTGTGAAAAATTGACTGGTTTCCAATAGTTAGCATTGTTGAAGAAGAAAAAATACCCATACTCACTGTAAATGTATCATATTAAATCTTGTTAAATATTCCATGCATTCTTCACAAAATAACTATATAACAAAAGATAAACATCTATCAAACAACGTGAATCAAATTTATTTTTGAACATCACGTGAATATGTGCAAATATCAGTACATGTATATGATTTGTGAAATATACAAAGGTAATATTTACGGTAACTTCACATGGCCATACATTTTGGAGTGTTTCAAATGTAACACAAACTCAGAGTTAGCTAAGTCGTATAAATCTTATTCTATGCATTTAATCACTTTTCTTTAAGAAATCATTTATAATGGTCTCCTTGTCTTTGATAATATTCTGAAGTTGCGTTTTACCAACATTGAAGCTATCTGCTATATTGCAAGCAGTCTCCCCTTTTTCACTTACAATAATTCTTTCTTCCAGTGTTAGAATTTTTCATTTTTCATTGGAGGTTTTGCCATTGTTATTAGTGCTGATGTAATAACGATTAGATTATTTCGGATTCTATCCGGTTTTGGGGAAATAATAAAAAAATGGAATAAATATATATTATGTACCACTGAATGATAGCAAAAGACATAATTAACTCATCAAGAAACAATACATTTATTTTGATATGACGTTTAAATCACCAGTGTTATAGCTCAATAAACAAAGGTTGCAAACATTTGCATCCAGGTAAACAGACATTGGTTTGGTGAAACACTGTAACAAATTTTTAAAATTAAAAATCCCGAAATGATTTGCACCTACAAGCATGAAAGAAAAAGAGCTCATTCACCCCTCAGGCATTACAGATTAATTTGGAAATTACTAATGTTCGAAAAGAATTTCCAGAAATTCAAGATAAGACTATTTCTTCATTTTAACTGAAAGTACTGAAACTATCCCTGGTATTATTAAGCAATAAGAGTTTGAAATATGCTGTTGTACCAGCCATATTGGATTTAAGATCAGCATCATTTCTGTTAGGACAATCTAGACACCATTAGAAGATCTTCAGGGTAAACTATATGCCAATATGACTATCCAATACCAATATGACTATCCAATGCCAATATGACTATCCAATGCCAATATGACTATCCAATGCCAATATGACTATCCAATACCAATATGACTATCCAATGCCAATATAACTATCCAATACCAATATGACTATCCAATGCCAATATGACTATCCAATACCAATATGACTATCCAATACCAATATGACTATCCAATGCCAATATGACTATCCAATGCAGAGAATTAGTGACATGGCAGCCATACTTGATGCTTGAGGTCAGATCAGCATCATTTTCATATAGGACCAACCATCATAATTAGTACTTCTGGTAAAACTACTTGTTGCTCTCTATTTGGAAGGAGCAACAATAACAAGATTTTCAAGATGGCTGTCATGGTGGCCATAAAAACTATCACATCAGCACCATTTTTATTTAGTAGTAACTAGACATGATCATAAGTTCTTTTGTGAAAACGCAATGTCGATATGACTTTCCATCTAGGGGTGTGGTGATAAGAAATTAGACTGGCACAATTTTTATTTAAAATCAACTAAACACCATAAGTGAAAACCGCATGTTGATATAACCATCCATTCACATGAAGAATCAACAAAGACTTTTAAGATGGTTGATGTGGTGGCCATATAGGATGTCTGGGTGACTATTTTCATTTAGGACAAACCACACATGTCTTCCGGTGGAAACACCATGTGTACCAATATAATATGTAATAATATATTAAATATTATTTACCATGAAAACACTGATTCGTGAACATGACCTTTGATTAATAACATTTTATTTCAAAGAATCACAATTTCAAAGGTTTTGTTTTAAAAACAAACTACATGTCATGCTTAAGCATTCTATCACATGTCCAGGCAAGTTCCTGTTTTCAAAGTACCGTAACTACTCGCTTATAAGGCAAACTGCACAAAGAAAGATCCTGATCTGCCATAGCATAAAGTGCCTGTAGCTTAGGGTCAATGCAGTTGGACTCACCTTACAAGCGAATACTGACAGAATGGCCTGTTGCATTCTGGTTTTTTTCTGTCATGTATATACATGTATATGCAGCAGCTGGAACCAACATCATGAAGATCCTAGAAAGAATTTGTCAGACATATTCAACTAAGATTAATCTTATCCTATAGACAAAGGGCAATAACTATTGCCTCTTACCTTCCCTTGCCACCGACAGGTGTCGCTAGTTTTTAAGCTGAGCGATATATATTCTATACGAGGATGCTCGCATGGCGGGGTGGTTGGGAGAGTTTTTAAGTAATGTGATTGCATAAGTATTCTCGGAGAAACATAATTTACTTTAAAAATATGCTTTCTCCTTCAAATACGTTCCCCAATCACATTAACGTTAGGAGAATAGGTAATAGGAGGAGGGAATGCTGAGCATCCTACCTCTACCCCGGGTATCCTCTAGGGAATGATGGCTGGATTCCCCATTTGAACGATAACCCGTTCTCTTAATTTCATCAGCAACACAGCCCAGGGTCACGTGATATACGGTTAAGATAGTGAAATCTACAGAAAAAAAAATCTGCCGAATCCAGTGAAGCTGATAGGCTGTGCTGATTGTTTTAAATGGGTCTGGTGGGCATCTGGGCTGCCAACACAAGACCTACTAGATTCAAGGTTTGCCTCAGCGAGGTCAAGTCTTTAGATAAAACTGGAGAAGGTTGACTCTGCAACAGCTTCTATTATATCGAATAGAAACATTGCGTTCGTATGCAAAGCTTGCTGAGATTGCTCTAATCTCATGAGACTTCAGAGTACGCTGAGAGTATAACCCACTTCAGCCATGAAGCAAGGGCTCGCAAGGTGATATCCCATTTCCCAGCTGTCACCTGAAGAAAGAGGTGCTTGCATGTGACCCGACTCGTTTCTGTGTGTTTAAAATAGTGCTTGAGTGCAAGAACAGGATCTTGCATGGCTGCTGCTCTTGACTTATCTATGGAAGAAAGCGAGCCAATGTCGACTCTTTGATTGCCAATGGATGGTAACCTATTTTTGGCTACGAAGCCTGGCTGCATCAAGAGGACCACCGAACCATCTGATCTGAACCGAAGATAGTTCGGGTCACTGGAAAGGGTATGTAACTCACTCACCCTGCATGCTGAAGCTAAGGCTCGTTTTGTATGATAGTAGCTTTAACGAATTGTGGGCTAATGACGCAATACTGTCTGAATTGAGCCATGTTAAAACCCAGGACAGATTCCATTTGGAAACAGGGTGAGGGATTTTGGTCGATTGAACTCTAAATTGGCTAAAAGATCTGACAGATCTTTGTCATGCCTGATATCACATTTACCATGATGGTGGAATGTGCCTGATATCATGGAGCAGTAGCATTTGATAGTAATTGGGGCCAACTGTTTCTCCTCGAAAATCCAGAGATAAAAGTCGGCCAGTTGAGGGATTGAGACACTCAAAGGGACGATGTTATTGATATGGTTGATTGTAATCTTCCTGGGTAGATCTATCGCCAGATCGAGTAGATCGGAGACCCAGGAGTTGTTCTATCTGAGAGAGGCAATCAGAATCATCTGACAGTTATGACCCCTTAACCTCTGGATTATTTTCAGTACCAAGACCGTGGGAGGGTAGGAGAATGCTCACAACCCCTCCCAACTGACTGACAGAGTGTCCATGGCCCAAGCTTCTGGGTCTGGAACCGGAGAGATGAAGGTGGGCAACTTGCAATTCCACCTTGTTGCAAAAAGATCGCGGGCAGTGGGGAGGGTATGTCAACGTCTAGAGTTAGGAGGCTTAAAGGCGGAGAAACTTGGGTTCTTGCCACCTCTGTATGGTTGTCTCCTAGCTTGATTAGACTGTTGGCTCCCAACATTGGGTTGGGATCTACATCTGATTTTAAGGATCCTTTTATCCTTGGTCCGCCTATCATCCCTCCGCTGTGGCAGGGGATGATTGTTTCGAAACGCCGAGCTGGAGGGGCAGTTCCTGAGCTGCCTGCCTCCGAACTTCTTCAATTTTTCCCCAAAGAGTAAAGGTGACCCAAACGGAGACATCCGTAAAGCCAGAGTAGGATGGGGCTTGAGTGACATGGACCGCAGTTTTACATGCGTCACGTCGTATCAGGTCTAAGTTGGCAGAAGCAGTCAATGCTTTGGCCATGGAATGGTGAGCTGCCCTGTTAATAACTCAAGCAATCCGGGCCGTCACTTCCCAAGCGTGGTCATTGCCCGATTTTCCTGGGAGTCGGAAAAATGGCTAGTGAAGCCAAGTCTAACATTGAAGACGTAGCGACTACGTTTCGAACTAGCTTTGACGTGCCATTGGAGATCAGTACTAAAAGCGTCTGATTGAGTTTTGTACCAGCTACACTAGAACATCGCTGGTATTTGACTTTCTGAATTTTGCTGACTGGAGCAGGAAGGACATCGTATCTAGCTCCCATTCAAGATCTACAGATGCCTTAACTTTGTAGTCTTGAATGGCGGTAGGAGGTGGTGGGCATTCTGAAGTTGCCAACACCCTATAAATTTCTTCCACTGCAGCCTTGAAGCTAAACTCAGTCCGTTCCATGATTGGATCTGTGTACGGCTGATTTGCAAGAGTTTTGTCACACTCACTGTGTGCTGAGTCGTGTTCTGGTCAACATTCCCTCTAAGCCACGCGTGCAGCTGCTCAGGCATCCCCGCACAGCTGAATTGTCAAATTTTTTACTCAATCCAACGTTAAATTTTTCTCGTCTTCGTAATGTTTGCACAGTGCTGCAAGCATTGCGCGCATTTACCATTCGCTTAGAGGAAACGTTGATTCCGGTACAGCATGCATCTCTGGATAGAGCATACCAGGTGACATAGATAAGACAATTCCGTCATCCTTGACAATTTCACTAATTCTCCCTCATGGACAAGCTGCGAACATATGGACAGCCGGCTGGTTTGTGTGGCGAATGGTCAGCAAAAATATCAGCAACAGTCCGGCTATCACCAGCACCAGATGCTCCAATGGCCTGGCTGGACGGACAGATTTCTCACTAAAATCTCCATCATAGTATTGGTATGTTGCTGGCGGTACAACTTGACGGACGGATTTGTCACTAAAATCCCGGTAAATCATAGTTGGTCAGCCTGTTTTAGCAACAAGGTCCCCATACTGGGACAGCACTGCCGGCTGGTTTGTCTGGCGTGTGGTCCGCCTGAATGTCGGCGAAGGTCTGGCTATCACCGGTACCAGCCGCTCCAATGGCCTGGCTGGACGGACAGATTTCTCACTAAAACCTCCGTCATAGTATTAGAATGTTGCCGATGGTACAGCTTGACGGATGGATTTGTCACTAAAATCCTTGTAAATCATAGTTGGACAGACCGTTTTAGCAATAGGGTCCCCATTCTGGGACGGCTGGTGACGTATAATGAAATAGATCCAATGGATCCGGTAAAAACCCCATGTGTCCTGACTTACAGGCCCACTGGGCAGCCGAAAATTGTGGGAACACTCCCACAAAGAGGTAATATCTGGCCTGATGTCAATAGCTGCGTCATAGTTTCCTGGACCAAACAACGCATCTCCTTCTGGACTACATCAGCCCACATTGGCTCTGTCCACGCATTACACACTCTGCATGGTATAGATGATGTACACTTGGTACATACAATACAAGTGTCATGGTTGTCTTCTTTTGTTTGAACTTTTTGCATTTCATGCATTTGGTTGACATTTCTACTGAAACGACAAAAGAAGATAAAACAAAGCACAAATTAGAATTCAGTATGTTATTCATTCGCTAATACCACAACTGTTACTAACGGAGTAAGCAAAATTATTCAGTGCCGAGTTAACACGTAAATGACAACACGAGTACCGCATCAGTGTGTTGTAATCTGGTCGTCAATAGACGAAGTCCGTAAAAGGTGACAAAGTCACTAAAATTTTGAAAATATTGTGAAATAATGTATACAACCTGTAGAAGAATGATCGTCCAACACAATAATTCCAAATTTAACTTCGGATGGTCCGATTTTACACTAAGATGGCTTGGATTATATGGAGGTGTAATTGTACGTTGTGAAGCGTACAAGCGAAGCTTAAAAACTAGTGACACCTGGGGGGGGGGGTGGGGGTGGCAAGGGGAGGTAAGGGGCAAGAGTTATTGCCCTTTGTCTATAGGACATAGAAAAGACGAATTTTCGTCTTTTAGTAGGGCTGGATTTGAGAGGTAGCAGGCTTATATCCCTAACGTTAATGTGATTGGGGAACGTGTTTGAAGGAGAAATATAATTGGTTATGTTTGTGTAGGAAATCCTATAATCAAAGTAGAATCTCAATTTTGAACAGCAAAGGACCAATAATTTAAAACAACATAAATGGACAATTCATAATTTTATTAAGTTGAAATAAAATGAATAGGCAATACTGACATTTGAATGCACTGGCTGCTGAGCAGGTGTTCGTGGTGTTTGGTATGTAGATGATGGCTGTGTAGCTGGCTGTGACTCTCGAATTCGTTTCTCCTTTTCCTCCTTCATAATTTCTTCCCACACATTCTCTGTGTCTACATCGATTACTGGTGCCTAACATAGATAAGCAAACATCAATGTGCTCTTCAGAACAATAAAACACAAATGATTAAAGTGGATCTGCCTGTCATTCAAGTTATAAATTTATGTATTTCCTATAAAATGTTTCATTTATTCTCCAGTCACTGAAAAAAGGATTATATTTCACATGCTGTCAATATCATGTTTTATAAACTATTTCATACTGTATAACACATGCACAATGGTTTCATCAATTATTCAGCTGCAAACAGCACAGCACAGACCCATAATTGTCATCACATAACGTACCAGCAGCTTGCTAAGAGTAATCAGTAGAACAAACAACATAGACTCTAATCTGTTGTTACAATATGTGATGGCATATCAGGTTCTATTCTGCTTGCAGATGGACTCAGCTTATATGTTAGTATATATGGTAATTTCAAGTAGTTAAATGATGACAAAATCCTAAACTTGCTTACTAAGGCTTTCAAACATATAAATATTTATCTTTTCAAATTTTGAATTGAATAAGCATACGTGTCAATCCTCAGTAAATATTGACTGCATAACTGTTTAAAAACTGACCAATCAACTATGTTGTACCTTCTCATTAGCATAGAAACTAATTTTAAAAACCTTCATTGATACTTGATCACTGCAAAGTCATACTGAAAATATATTTAAACTGGGCAACAATCAAATAAGGCTCCTTTATCACCTACGGCAACAGAGCTGCTTACCTTCCCAACTCGCAACTAGAGAAAAGAGGGAAAAAACTTGTAAATTTAGAACACAAACAGTGCAAAGTTAAAGAATGAAACTAGCTCAATCCATTTTTAGAGTCAGTACTAAGAAAATCAGAAAATAAAACTAAAACATTATTTACATTGATTAAATTTACTGATATACACAAACTTCATGCTACTTATGATATGATACTGTGGCAGACTTGAACTTCCTCAATTAAACTATGGTAAATTTGTTTTCAAAACAGTTCAGTTTCTTGCCTGGTGGTTGATCTATGATCACTGACCAGTGTCTTGACCAGCACTTAATATTTTTTTTATTCCTGATTTAAGCCAATTGAGAATTTGGGAAATCATGATTTTGTTTAAATACAGCATGACTCCAAGAATAGCTATGGAGTCATGAAATTCATGCCAAAATCATGAGGGTTGACAAGGACTTGGAAGCTATTTTACCCATGTAATGTATGTTACCCATCCCTATGTAAGCTATGTTACCCATGTAATATATGTTACCCATCCCTATGTAAGCTATGTTACCCATCCCTATGTAAGCTATGTTACCCATGTAATATGTTTAAAACTGTCTTGCGACTGTGACCCTTAATACCATTGGATAAACGCAGCCAATCAATGTTTTCTTTTAAGCAGACATTTATAAATTTATAAAACAGGTACTTTCACTGAAAAATTGAAGATTACATGTGCTACACTGTGTTGTTCATGATGTATTCTTGTTTATGTGTACTTATAAAAAATGAGGTAATCTGCACACAGGCCACAATGGGTGAACAAGTGAGTGAAGTGGATTTGTTGCCCATGACTTGTGGTGATCAAATCAAAATGTTGTAATAAGATGACTGTATACATGCTAAATATGCAAAAGCATCAGATTTTAGTCCTGCTGTAGAATTAGCTTTGTGTTTGTGTTTTGTTCCCAACACATGCGCTCCACAAAAAATTATTTGCTAACAATATTGCTTATGACATCAACAATACACAGCATCTAATTAAGACCATTAATTAGCTCTTCTTATTAGTTGAATCTGATAGTGAAGTTTTATCTTACAATTTAGGATGATAATAAATCTTGCTTTCATCTTTATTTTTAATTACAGAGTGTGTAATTTATGTTGTTGTGAAGTTGTATGTGCTGACAGATGCTGCATAATGGTGAAAATTTATGATATGAAGGCTGATATACTGGTAACATTCTTTTCTCACAGCCCGAGTGAATAAATTAACTGTACAACTTTTATTAACTATTTTATAGTTTGAGACATGCTTTAATACCCACCCCTTGTATAGTTTGTGGCTACAAAGTGTTTAAACTTTAAAACATAATGACCGTAATTGAATGGGTCAATTAAGAGAGTCATTTAAGGTCAATTTCCAGATATATTCCTGTAAAAACAATTTGGAAACTCTAAATAAAGGTATATAAAAATAATCCGGCAATCTCAAGTAGTGATAAAGTTTTTCTTCACCATAATGGTGAGTTTAAAAGACATATGAAATAGTCATGCTGTTCGTAGCTTGATCTGAATACTGACACTGGTAATATCAACTAAACACAGTGAGGCCACACACAAATAAAAGTATTCCTATTGCACTGGTTTTAAAATTAGGGTAGGTAGGTAATTTTATTTTTAATGTTATATATTTTACAACAATTAGTAAATAATTAGTACAATAATTAGTACAATAATTAGTACAATGATTAGTACAATGATTAGTACAATGATTAGTACAATAATTAGTACAATGATTAGTACAATAATTAGTACAATGATTAGTACAATGATTAGTACAATAATTAGTACAATAATTAGTATATATAATGCACTTTGTGCTTAAAGTACTGGGCAAAGCTGGTTCATTTAGATATACAAATAAATTGCTAGCATTTTTTTAAAACCCTGAGAGAAAACGTGCTAGGGTGACCCCAAAAAAATGGATAGTCAGCTGACCAAAAAGATTAATAGTTTTCTCGGCCCTGAAGATGCCATCCACAGACACTGATGCAGCTTTATAGATTTCACAAAGGACACAAACAAAAATTCATAAACATTTCTATTGCTATGGCATAAACTTGCTTGATACTAATGGGGTGACTTTAAATGTTAAACTTTAGATTGCTAAATCAACGATAGGGAAATCTGAATATTATCTGTACAATTATCTCCCTTTGACAGTTTTCTTTGGATCTCGCAGCACATTTCTTGATCACTGCTATAGAATCGCAGAATAGAGCGAGCGAAAAAAATCTTTCTAATATAGAGCATGGTGAAGCATGATTAAGAATGTAACAAAATGTATAATTTAGTAACAGACATTTTAGCAAAAGAATATTTTGATAAATTAGAAGTTCTCATCTTCTGATATACTGCTTTCTAAAGCTATTGCATATCTTGGAGAAATACATACTGGTGCTTCCCCTTTGTTTCCTCTCTTGACATTATCTTCCTCATCTTCATCTTTTAAAAAGTCAACATTCAAAACTGGCATGTCCATTCTAATCTTCTTAATACAAGTCTGTAGGAGAGAGAAAAGTGCATTACAATGCCTTGTTCACCACATTTAGACTTAGAAAGTCTTGCAAAATCTTAAAGTAGGTCAGTAAGATCTTCCAATGTAAGGTAGATTGGAAAGAAGATGCATTTTTTAACATGATTACAAAGATTGTGTCCAGACTTGCGTTGTTATGCCATTTCAATCTTTGGTGACAAAACCACTATTTTCTGACTTAAAACTATTATTTATTCATTAGCTCATTTGGCACCATGTAGCCAGTATTGTACTGACATGCATTTAAACCTCAAACATGTTGTTCATTAGCTATGCCTGCTATCAGTGGGTGTCAGATAAAATGGCATCCAGTCAGGAGTATAAAATAAAGTGCTATACTGGTTACACAGATCCGCTGCCGTAGAGACATAATATTAATGGAATATGGACCATACTTATCATAATATTAATGGAATATGGACCATACTTATCATAATAATAATGGAATATGGGCCATACTTATAATATTAATGGAATATGGGTCATACTTATCATAATATTAATGGAATATGGGCCATACTTATCATAATATTAATGGAATATGGGCCATACTTATCATAATATTAATGGAATATGGGCCATACTTATCATAATATTAATGGAATAAGGGCCATACTTATCATAATATTAATGGAATATGGGCCAAACTTATCATAATATTAATGGAATATGGGCCAAACTTATCATAATATTAATGGAATATGGGCCATACTTATCATCCTAAGATTTAAATCTCAAACACATGACCCATGGGCTGCAAGCAGCATGCCAAGCCATATCCTGTGACCTGCAAAATGATTGGTGTCACAAGGTGTCATGAGAGATAACAAAGGTGGTGCAGCCTTTGGGCCATCAAACACGCACTCATTCAGCCTTTGGGGTGGTTTAGTTGAAGACCTCTGATTTACAAAGACAGTACATTACATGCCACATCTACATATAATAGGGATTTTGCCTACCACATAACATCCACTTATGTATCTGGAATGCAGAGCTATGCTGGTTCAAACATCTTTTTTGAAGATACAAAGTTTAGCAGTAAAGGGCCATAAAAAAAATGGAGCTGACAAGAGATAACTCATAAAAGGCTTATCTTAGCCTATCAAGCCATGTACACACCAGACTATCAAAATAATGTTACAACTCTTTGGTCTTAAATAATGACATGAATTCTATAATCCTTTACATTTTATGAATTCCAGTATTTTTTAGTAATCTCATTAAGCTCCAAAAGCATCCCAAATGATGTCAATACTATACTGATGAGTAAACAGTACAGAAAAAAAACTAGTTATAATTAAAAATTGTCTTTAAATGAATTCACTTTAATTCCACAAAGCTATTAATCCAAATGTTCTTTAAATGTTAGAGCACCATAATTCTAACAAAAATTATATTAAATTTAATACTGTAGTATCATCAATATTCGTGGGGGATCAATTTTCGTGGTTTTTGTGGTTGCCCCAAACCACGAATTTAAATCCCCAACGAAAAATGAGCCAGATAGGTAGATGTTCCCCCTCCCCAATTCCCGACCCTTTTTTTTTTACAGTGTTTCATTTAAGTAAGGATAGAGAGAAAATATAGAAAAAGCATAACATATTCAAACAATAATAATACTAAACAGAAAGAAAGAAAGAAAAAATACTAATAATACAAAATAACTGCATATGAAAATTAGATCTAATACTTATTCAAGTCGATCCTTCGATGTAGTGCAGCTGTTGTTTAAACATTCAAATCCTTCTGAAAGCACATTTCATTTCATCCATGCATTTTAAATCCAATAGAACAACAATCCTGTAAAAAAATATATTTCTTGAAACACTAAAGCAGATTATTAACGCTCACACTGCACAGATTGTTGGACAAAGCCACTGTTTCAACATCGTGTCAATCAAGTCTCATGGTACTTATAAATGTTTCTCGGGTAAATAATCCGCAAATTAAACAAGTCCAGCTTTCTCGAAACCATTCATAATTAGGTCCGATCGCTTACTCAGTGTCGCGTGAGTTGCAATTATCCATTTAGCGTGAATTGGTTTTATTAACGAGGTTGCAAGGTTAACTACTACTCTGCACTGATCGTCACCTTCTTTTTCCGTAATTATGTCCGTGACCTGTTTAGCATACCACTCGTGGAAGTGTAACTTTAGTTCTTCTTTGTATTCTTTATTTACGGTCAGGTCTAGTGGTTGAAGCTGGTCTGTACAATAGGCAGGCACAAATAAAGGAGTGATTCCACTTTCTTTCAATTTAGTTAGCATTTGCGTACTTTGGTGGGCTCTAAACACATCAAATATTGCCACTGCTTGCTTGTTGCATTGCGCAAGGGGCAGCCGGTCTCGTGTTTTGTTCACGTATGGAATGATGACATTATCCATATAACGCAGCATTGATTCTTCGTTACTCCAGTGTGATTCTGTTTGAGTCACATCCCTGTGGTCAGGGAAAACTACACCATTAGGCAGGCATCTTTCAGTCTTCCCTGCGTAAATAATTTGTGGGGGCAGGTAATCTGCCTCTTGTCATCAAGTACGGAATCTGACACTTGCTTTAATCCACGGGCTTCCATCGTCCAGTCGCCACCTGGAACCAGTTGACACCCGGTCTGATCCCAGTTTATTATAAGACAGTCTGGAATATTGTGCTGTTTCACTACATTGTAAACTTTTTTCAAGAACGTTTTCTTAATGTCTTCAAAATCACTGGGTAGCTGTTTAATGCTTTTTGTTCCTTTCCGCTTTACAAATCCCATACGGCGAAGTAGCGACCTCGCCCAATGCTTGGTGATGCTGATGTGCCCACCGTAACGTGCCAGCTGGCTGCGAGCATGCTTGGTAATCACAGCCTCTGCCCCAGCCATTGCAATCCTAATATTTATAACTCCTCCATTAATTCTAACTTTCTTGATCCAGTCCTGTATCTCTAAATCAAGCATGCTTCCTAGCATCAAAGGATTGCCCCGGGGTGAGTTTGGTAAATTTAAACGTTCTTGCCCATCTTGCTTTCTTAACTTTATGTATTGGTCCCGCATACTCCATACAGTGGTCTCACTGATAGTACAACTCAGATCGCTACTGAATTTGCGGGCTGCCTTGGCAACACCATTATTGATGGAATATCTGGCTATCTTTGCCCGTAATTCCTCGCTATAACAGTTATACTCTCCTCGCTTTCTTTTCCGGGACACAGATTGAAGCAGTGGTTCTACTGCGTCATTACTGCCTGGTAAGCGAGAGCCTGCGCTGGGTTCTCAGCTTCTGATGGGTTAGGAAGTCCAGGAAACGAGGGTGATCTAAGTTGAATTTTACCACTCTTAAGCCACTGTGTTAACGCCATAATAGTCATAAAGTACTGATATTGCAACTTTATGGACAGTGGTTTAAGTAAGAGATCATTCAAATGTACTTTAATAACTGATTGGTCTGGTTTTGTTGGCGGCCTCGGCTTCCTTTGATCTTGAACACTCAAACGAAAACATGGCGAAACTGATTAATCCGGACGGGTGTTTGATATGTGCTCACATAGGTGGAAGTATTGTTTTAGTGTTGTTGGCTGAGTCTGCTTTGACAGATGTTAATCTCTTGGTCAAAAACACGTTGTAAGTATTGAACTTGCCGGGTCTTAGATATGTACTCATACAGGTGGTAGTATTGTTTTAAACATTAATGTGACCGCCGTTTGCGTCGGCATGGTTTTTTTATTTTGTATTATGTTTTGGGGGGTACTTGTAGAGGTTAAACCATGAAATTAACTACCTTATTATATGCAAAATTTGACATGCAAAACCACGAATTTACGTCCCCACGAAAATGCCTTTTTCTACAAAACCACGAAAATTGAGCCCAACGAAAATAAATGATATTACAGTAAATGAATCAATCCTTTTAATGTATTTTTTCCAAGCCCAATAGTACTATCAAGAATGAAATAATTCCAGGTAATAATTTGCTTATATAGAAAGATAACACACAGTAGCAATACAAAATGTAATATTTAAAATGAATCATTCTTGCTATTTTGAAATAATATCAAAGTAAACAAATCGGCTGATTTATGCTGGCTAACCAGGAAATAGGCCAGGAGTCTTTTTTCTTCAGAATACCCACAACTTCCATTCATATGTATTTGGTAATTCACTTATCAAGTGGCATCTGATGATGTATGTGAATTGCAGAGCTATGCTAGGTTACAACAGAATGGACAGAACAGATGGAAAAGAATAATCACAGCGTCCTAAAAAAACACAAAGCAAAAATTTAATTTAAATATATATTATTATTTTCATCAGGAACTCAACAACATTCATGACTATATTACTCTATTTTCTCTTTCATCCTTCCTCTTTAATAAGACTTTCAAGAAATCTGGCACTTGCTTGTAACACAAATGGGATATAAAATGCGTTTAGAAACATCACAGTATATCAAAGAAAGGGATAGAAAAATATGAAGGGGTTTTGAAGTAATTTACCGGTACATAAAACTTAGGGATGGCTGGGTGACCAGGATTTATTTTCTCTTTTCTCTCACAGAATGCACAAGTACAGTTATAACTCTTGCAAACATTCTTGCATGAAAAATGTCTAATGATCTCATCACTTATTATTAAAATTTACTTATGAGACAATGTCCAGCAGAATATAAGTATTGAAAATTAATGGACATGTCAATATTAAATGTCCAAGTCTGAAATCAACATATATGGTACAAAGGGAAGGCAACTGAAAAATATATCTGCTAGATTACTCTTCTAGCTTGGAGTTCAAATAAGGACTGCTTTATTTAAACATATATCCACTGTACCCTGGAAATGTACTTAAAAAATATATATGCCTGGGCTCTCAAACATTTATAAAAAATGATTATATTCTAAACTGCATCAATAGGTGACTACACCATAATGAAAGTGCCTTAACTAGGTTCAAAGTATATTTTACTGGAACAGCCCTGAAACTCGTACAAAATTCTAAAGTTCATTTTGTTTTCTAAATTTGAGTGTGTCTTCTTGTTTCAAAGAAAATGCCAAAAAATCTGTTATAATTTTTAGGGCTATTCCATTTAAACATACATGGTAGCCAGGGAAGGCATTGTTATTTTAAAAAATATATGCTAAGGAAATCATATTAGCTATAAACAATGCTAAAAATCAAACCTGGACTTCTTTCTTTGAGCCCAGTCTTTCAATTCTCTGCAGCACTTCATCAAAAGGCATCTTGGGAAAGAGACGATGACCCCAGTGCTCCAAGTGGTGCATAATGACACCTAGATCTTCTGCCTGGGGAACATATACATAAGATCAACATGTGTAACAAAACTGATTAGGTTAATTTCAGAAGCTGAAGTTAACAAATAGAATAATCAGACAGCAGAAGCTCAGAATATGTCACAACCTGCCTTATCAGACACTTCCATATATTCAACACCTGTTTATAACAGCCACTTTTAAGATATGCAATAAAACTCCTTTTATAAATGTCCTTTATATAACAGACACCTGTTTAATGCAAACATTATGTTGGTCTAAAACGTTGGATATAAAAGAAATTGATCGATCACATGTGCCCTGTTTCCCTTCCTTGCAGCTCACTCGTTGGATATAAAAGAAATTGATCGATCACATGTGCCCTGTTTCCCTTCCTTGCAGCTCACTATAATCCCAAGCAGATATACACAAATCAATTCCTGCTTGTTTTGACAGACAACTATACACAGATCAGTCTATTCCTGCTTGTTTTGACCAACAACTGCACACAGGTCAGTCAATTCATGATAGTTTTGACCGACAGGCTACACAGTGGCCATTTTCCACTAGGTCTTATTATAAGTTTCTTTAAAGATCCTGCTTCAGTGTGAAGTGGTAAGGAGAAAAATATTACATTTGTAAATAATACGACGTATTGGAAAAGGGCTCGACAACGTTATAAATTCTGAACACATCATAGTTTTTTTTTTTAAATTAATAATTTTATTAATCTTGTAAATTACACGGTGCACGAGTGAGGCCAGGTGACTAGATTTGGCTCAAATTTGTTATAATGTTCACACATAAAATCCCGATCACCCTGACAGACCTGCCAACCCTGACTAGTCTGTTTCAGTAAGGCAGTTAATTTCTTTCCATAAGAGTGACCAGTTTTCAGTAAGGTGTATCAAAATATCAATAACAGCTATTGTAAAGCTGGAAAACATAATTAAAAGTTTGACACATAGACAACAAGAATTATGCTCAATTGAAATGTTTGTAAAGTACGCATAGACTTTATTTACCACTAGTACAGTTGTACAACTCTAGTTCCAAATCTTATGCAGCTCAATGGATTGTTCCTATCTCTCAACTTGACATAATTCTTGAAGACATACTTAAATTGGCATCCAATTAACGTATTTGTGTCCTTTCCAGCTTTATTTACAAGAATCTGAACACTCCTTTTTATTTTTCTGTGTTTATTAAAACTTTTCTAGAGGCTTATTTCCCTTTCATCTTAAACAGGCATCATTTTCTGAGTGCCTATTAAAATGTTTTCTATAATCAACATTTTGACCATGCAGACGCATCACATGAACAAATAGGTGCAGTTTAAAGCATATGGAGTGCTGATGTAAAATTAGTCTGGTTCCCTGACTAATTTCACTAATTCTAAGATGAAAACCGGATCCAAATAAAACATGGATGAACCAATTATCCAGATTTTTCCCATGACCTCTCACATCTGAGGCAGACACTCTAACCACTATGCCACCAGACCCCACAGATGAGGTCAGATGTTTCAGCAGAGGGTAATTTAAAGCAATGACCAAACATAGCCTTAAACACACTTGAATTTCCAATGATGTCCAGTTGTGTGATAGGCACATGGAAAAGATTGCTAGATACAAAATACAAGCCGGTTATCAATATTAAAGAAGACAACTTCACAAATCAAAATATGGCCAAGCTTAATTTTGATTTAGATTTTAATCACACATTTAAAATTGTTTGCAGGTTTCAGGTTTCATTGTGTAAGTTCTTGTACAGTTAATTTCAAACTGCACAAGAGATGGTAAAGTTTGTGTAATTATAGCATTCAGCCTAGCAGCATCACAGCAACACAGTGCCTGAAACCCGGCCTCAGTGAAAAGATAACTAGAAGGTCAGGTAAGGGTTATACACTAATCCCTCCATAACAGTCATGCTGGGGAAGATGAAAAAGGTATAAAAAAAAAATATAAAAAAAAAAGAGAATGTGTATACCTCATGTCCTTTACCCTTGAACTTGACCTTCTCAAAAACTTTGGGAAGAATGGCAATGCCTCTTTCACCTGTCAACCTGAATGGTGAAATACAAAGTGTTAGCAGGAGTTCAGTATATATGTCATTTTTCTGGCACAAGAATTTAAGAAAAGTTCTCCAGAAAGAATATACAAATCACAATGACTGGAAGAAAAAAACCAGAAACATGCTTATTGAACAAGAATGCCACATGTGACCACTTATGACTTACTTTTGGTGAGATGCTATTGTTCTCATGAAGATGCATCCACACATTATGTTGAAGGACTCTGCAGCTGACAAAGTCCATGATACGAATATAAATTCTACACCTACGTCAATGAGGTTTAATATTTAAATCACATCTTTAGGATTTTGTTTGAAATAGTTTCGGTTTGCTTGAAATAGTTTCGGTCTGTCCACCCTCTTTGCTGCTACACTGAATCCTGGTGAAAAATAAATTTATCTTTTTATTTTGTTTTTCTCGCTGATATGGTCTTAGACACTCTTGTCAGGGTTCATTGTAGAAAGCAGCAAAGGCAAAATCGTTTATTTCAATCTGCCTAAACATGACCAAATGCCCTAAAAATAAAGTCCACTATGCCTTGCATAAATTTTACAGCATTCACCCCTTCCCCTTTTGCTTCAATAGATGCATGATTAATCAAAGGAAACAGCAATTTTTTAAAATCAATTTTCCCTCTTTGAAAAATGGTGTAAAGTTAGAAAAAGAAGTTGTAAACTCCGTAAATTTGTTGTTTTAACTTTAGGATCATCGATGTCAGAAATTATATTGTTATCTACAACAAAACTTTTCTCATTCAAAAAAATTGAAATTCTTTTTTAACTAATAAATGAAGACTTACACTATCAAAACTGTTGCCAATTTTAAGATGTCACCTACTTTTGATTTTGTTACTAAACACTTGTCTATATTTTTTTGAATGCTTATTTTGACAAACTACTGAAGGCGCCCTTTAAAAAAATAATACTTTTCAAAGAATATTAACCCAATTACATTAGCATTAGGATAATATGTTTGCTACCTCCTGATTCTAGATCTCCCAAAATGATGACAATCACCTTCTCTATTTCTACCTGAGACAAAAGGCAGTAACTCTTGTCCATTACCTCCCCTTACTACCATTACATGTTGCTAGTTAAAAGCAGAGCAAGATAACAATGAGGATGCTTACATGACAGTGAGAGTCAAAGGGTTTAAAACTATTGTGTGAGTATTCCAGAAGAAACACAATTTACTAAAACATTTGCATTCTGCCTGAAATATGTTCTTCGATCACATTAACATTAGATCTGGTGGGAATCCTGAGTATCTATCCTATACCATATATATCTTTCAAGACAAAAGGAAAGGACTGGATTCCAGATATGAAAGATAACTCAATTCTTCTAACATTAAAGCAATGCAGCTGACAATCAAGTTATCTAAGGCAACTTTGTGCAATTATGAAGAACTCTTCTTACAAAGGACAAACTTTTTACGGCTGAATCCATCAAAGTGCAAAACTATTACCATGAGGAGGCTGTGCTGATATTAGCTGCATCAGGTAGTCACCTGGATAGCATTCACTGGACACACCAGATTTAAATATTAAATTTGCAAAGCCAGACTTTTTTTTTTAATAAAAGCTTTATAAGGTTGACTGAATTCCAGCTAACAGCTTCTATTATGCCACAAATCAAAACATTACTTTTGAAATTGAGGCTCTTAGAGAACACTCAAATTTCATGAAGCAAATCTTAATTTTTTAGGCATAAGATAATGCCAAGATAATGCCAAGTGCATTGCCCACTTCAGCCATAATGACAGGGCTTAAGGTTGATATCTAATTTTAAGAAATTCAATAAGTTATTTTCTTGTTCCATTACTTTTCTGTGCACTTCAGATAATGGGCACAGACATGGTTTCGCTCATCTTAAGTTAAGCAAGATATGAACAAGGGTTCTCGCATGCCAAGGAGGTTCAAAGTGTTTTAAAGTAATGCATTATGGGTGAAACCTAATTTACTAAAAGCTCTGCATTCTCCCTCACTTCTCTTGACATATCATTCGAATATCTATCAAATAGTACTAGTGAGAATATGATGACTTATTGCCCACTGCAGTCTACCCATCGTTACAAAGTCTGGTTAAAACATTAGGATCATGGAACCATCCATTCTGAACTGGATATATATCACATAAATGCCATCAACCCCCCAAGAGGCTTAATTGTAATTATTGCTATAATAAGTGGCATAAAGATGCATTGTTACAACTAACCTGTTTCTGCAGCTGATCAAATTTCTTGTCACAAAGGGCAAAATAGATGTGGATTAAAACCAGAATAAAAAACACAAAATATCCTGAAAACTATTCAGCACTCACTTCATGTGTAGCGTTTGATAATAATCAGTCATATCGCTATGTAATAGCAAGGTGATCCGAGTGACGTAATACATTATACTCATATTCTTCTTTTCAAGTTAGTAAAACGGTGTTGATTTGTCCTTTTTTTTTACGATCTGACTTGTCTTGAAGATCCATCTGCTCTAACACTTTCCATCATAAAACAACTCTTACCATAAAGCATTTTACTTAACATCTGGTGCCATTTTCTATCAACATATAGACTGGTTCACTAACGTATCAATAAAATAATTTGTGAGGCAAATTTCACAAAGACACCCGTCTGGTTTCTTTGAAATGGGTCATGTAGAGTTTGTATAAATGGGTTGTTGTGACATAAGCAAATACCCACAATGCAATGTGCAAGCATCTTGCACCCACATTTCGAGTCCATAACAACTTCTGTCAACATTAGTCATCATGTATATTCAAGATAAAAGTCTGATTTAATTGTCGGTAGGGATATTAACTTTAAAGTTGAGTTCCCCTATGTCATGAAATTAAAAATAATGCCCCCTGGTTTATACTGAAAGACAGAATAGTGAAGTTGACTCATAACCAAGCCTACTGCCATCAAACAGAAATGTACTTATTTTTAAGAAACATATAATATTTATATTTTTTTAAAAGTATCTTTTATGAAGTCCCTAAGATTGTCATTTTGAATGAATATTTCCAGATAATGATCTTTGGTTTACAATATCAGATATGGAATTCAAATTTCATAGCATGTGTATATGCCCAAAGGTTTATGTACAAATACTTTTGCGAAAGCATGTACTTGCGGCAAAGACAGCACGTAAACCAATTTGAATTAGTACAGTCAAATACTGTATTTGTGGTAGAGATGATGGATGTAGAATGGATGTAGAATGATAGCAAGAACCATTCAAAGAAGTTCCATCTTTAGTGTATTAAAATGAAACATTCCTAATGGAACATGACTTTGTGCTGAATTTCAAAATGGAATTTTCATTAGATGCTTTTGGATATAAGAAATTATATACTAATGATTGGCATTTTAATTTAAATGATAACCAAATGATTGTTTTCAGCCTATGAAAATTGAGCATCATTACAAGTTTGCTCTTGTTTGTGTATCCATTTGTTCATGCATATTTGATGGATCTATTTGTTAATGAAAGAATAATAAAGATGGTTGAAATTAAAATAGTTTTACTTAAAGATAAAATGTGGAAAAGTCCTGTATTTGGTCTTGACATGCACAACAGAATGAGAATATCCTTTATGCACAAAATGAGATGTTCCTTCATAATTTTATGTTTGTTTGTTTGTTTGTTTGTTTGTTTGATTAGGATTTTTAACGTAGCTTTAACAATTTTTCAGTCATATCGCTACGATGTCTGCAGTGAGGCAGTTTATAGTGATGTCTAGCACTGAGACATCATGCCGCAGACATGTAGCATGATGTCTCACCCAGTCACATTATCCTGACACCAGGCCGACCAGTCCTAACACTAACCTCTTTATGCTGAGCGTCAAGCGAGGCAGCTGTTAGTACCATTTTTGTAAGTCTTTGGTATGACTCGGCCGGGGATCGAACCGACGACCTCCCGCTTCCGGGGCGGACGCTCTAACCACTAGGCCACTGGAGCGGTTATAATTTTATGTTGAAAGAACAATGTTGTTACATGCTCATTTGCGTGACTAGGGAATCAAAATGGTAGATATGAAAGTACACACGTTTTTTTTATGTCATGTGAAAACAGCGAAAAGCAAATAAGATTATGATTTTTTTTAAAACACAAAAATCACCTTCTTATGAATATTTTCAAATTTATATCAGTGGAATTAAAGAGATGATAATAAAAATGAAAAAAAGTTTTATTGCTATATTTTTTATTATATTTTTTTTATTGTACAAAAAAAGGAATCCATTTAGTCTATGAAATACTTGTCGATAAAATATATGCATCATAATTCTCGATGAAGCATGTATGAATAATGTATCCATCATACTTGTCAGTGAAGCATGTATGAATGATGTATCCATCATACTTGTCAGTGAAGCATGTATGAATAATGTATCCATCATACTTGTCAGTGAAGCATGTATGAATGATGTATCCATCATACTTGTCAGTGAAGCATGTATGAATAATGTATCCATCATACTTGTCAGTGAAGTATGTATGAATAATGTATCCATCATACTTGTGGAAGAAGCATGTATGAATAATGTATCCAGCATACTTGTCGATGAACCATGTATAAATAATGTATCCATCATACTTGTCGATGAACCATGTATGAATAATGTATCCATCATACTTATCGATGAAGCATGTATGAATGATATCATATTAGGAGTTCCCTATGCTGATCACATCCATTCATATACAGACTAATTTGTGTTTGTTGGAATTCCATGAATATATGATTTTCTTGTATACATTTTTGGAATTTATGCATATCAGAAAAGAAGACAGATTTATTCATATTCACTATAAATAAACATCTCATAGCACTCCCACCCAGCTTCAATCCAGTTACAGTAATTAACAAAATAATGAAGTACTTGCTATAAAATAAAGCTATTTTTATCCCCAAAACAACAGCATCTACAACCACAGTTGTTTAAGAAGGAAACTTCTCTACAAAACAAGAACTAATTTTACTATTCTGTAATCTACTATAAAAGGCTATCTGAAAATAAATTGCAACAAAAATTACAGTGATGAGAGATAGATGGTTAGAAACTATAAAACTATGTGTTAAAAAATGTCACAAATACTAAGAAAGATTCACATAATACCCATTTCATAAAAACAATTTCTAGGGATGGAGTAATTGATTTATCCTTGCTGGAATCATTCCTGAACTATTTAGCATGGTCTGTAAGAAATATTCACCAAAGTCATGCTGGGGGAAATGAAAGTTACCGCTGTTGCTACTACATGATTTTCCTCATGAGAAGTACCAAGTATATGTAATACACAAAGATTTATTACAAAACATTTTTGTTAACATTACATATAAAAAGAGGAAATGGGGAAGAAATGCTTTAATATTTGTCTTATGCTATGCTCACACATTGCAGCCATATTGACAAACTGATGGTAGACTGGTCTTTGTAACTTAGAAATACCCTTCCCCCCCCCCAAGATATCAATATCAAAATAATGTGGACTAAGAGCCAGCAACTCTACTTGACCAATCCAAACTCCTGAGCATTTGGATGGACTATGCAAATGTGTTTTGTCCAAGCACCCAAATGATACATACAACAATCATATCTCAACTGACAGAAGGGATCTGCAATCTCCATAACATCAAGTAATTATGACTTATAAATTATAATTGTTATCTCTTAATCTTTTCTGATATGACTCAATATTAAAATGTTTTACAATCATGTGGCATCTGAAAACTTCTGGTTTCATCCCAACTTTGATCAAAATTTGAAAAAGTGAAGGGCGTATCCTAGCTGGAAACAAACATGTTCTTTGTCCTGACCCTCCCCCCCCCCACATTTCCTTGTATCGTTGGAACCCTGGTGGGTTATCTTGGTCCAACTCTACTTCCATGTCTATGTAAAACATGCCCAGCTGCAAGAAGAGGTGTTTCTATCTAGCCTGTATATGTCACAGTATCACATAAATGGCTACACTGTTAACGTTGCCGGATGCATTTGTCATACTGGTGAGGACGACTGTGATGCTGTGATAAAGGTATTTACAGGTGTTGACCATGCAGACAGTGGTACCAGCTGTGCTTTTGGAATGGTGGAACAGACACATTTGTTTGTAAGATTCGTAAGATTCATGCACATGTCCAAATTCAAGGGTTGGTAATGGGCAAGAGTTAATGCTCTTTGTCTATAATGATATACAGACAAACTGGTCAACCGAGTTCAGTGATCACCTGGACATAAGTCATTCTAATCCTCCAAATTTCAGATATATCCAGTAATCAGTGTCCTATGCAGTCAGTAGCCATATCGCTAACCAGAAATGTTTTAACTCTGTTGTCCATGGTTGACAGCTATTTTCTTCTTAACCAAACAATGGTTACATCTTGTATCACTGGAAGTTATCAAAAGTGATCACTCCAAGTGAGCAAATTAAACTTCTTTTGTTTCATAAACAAGGCATAGTATATATAAAGGTATAATACTTGAATTGCTATCTACATGAAGCTTCAATTCATTCCCCCATTAACAAAGGTCCCTCATAAAAGCCAAATGTCTTTTAAAACTTAATGAGACTAAGCAACTAGATTAATTGATTAAATGTCTGAAGTGTGGACACTTGTTATTATGCCTAATTACACCAAACAAAGATCATGTGCTTCCCAATCATAGGTAAAGTTTTGGATTTGAAATAGAGGAATTGCAAAAAAATTATTGAACCTTTGATATGTGAGACAATGGAGGCAGAATCAATGATGATTTATTGTACATGCAGGATTACAGTAAGGATACATTAATAAATCATGTGCAGAATGTTATACTTTATTATATTTTTATTTTAGTTTTTGCTAACAGCTACACTAAAGATGTAACTTAATAGTATGCATACAACTATTGCTAATAAGTATACCTCCTCTTACTACTATTGCAAATAATAAGTATTCCTCCTCTTACTACTATTGCTAATAAGTATTCCTCCTCTTACTACTATTGCTAATAAGTATTCCTCCTCTTACTACTATGGCTAATAATAAGTATTCCTCCTCTTACGACTATTACTAATAATAAATATTCCTCCTCTTACTACTATTGCTAATAAGTATTCCTTCTCTTACTACTATTGCTAATAAGTATTCCTCCTCTTACGACTATTACTAATAATAAGTATTCCTCCTCTTACTACTATTGCTAATAATAAGTATTCCTCCTCTTACGACTATTACTAATAATAAGTATTCCTCCTCTTACGACTATTACTAATAATAAATATTCCTCCTCTTACTACTATTGCTAATAAGTATTCCTTCTCTTACTACTATTGCTAATAAGTATTCCTCCTCTTACGACTATTACTAATAATAAGTATTCCTCCTCTTACTACTATTGCTAATAATAAGTATTCCTCCTCTTACTACTATTGCTAATAATAAGTATTCCTCCACTTACGACTATTACTAATAATAAGTATTCCTCCTCTTACAACTATTACTAATAATAAATATTCCTCCTCTTACTACTATTGCTAATAAGTATTCCTCCTCTTACTACTATCGTTAATAATAAGTATTCCTCCTCTTACTACTATTGCTAATAATAAGTATTCCTCCTCTTATGACTATTACTAATAATAAGAATTCCTCCTCTTACTACTATTGCTAATAAGTATTCCTCCTCTTACTATTATTGCTAATAATAAATATTCCTCCTCTTACAACTATTGCTAATAATAAGTATTCCTCCTCTTATGACTATTACTAATAATAAGTATTCCTCCTCTTACTACTATTGCTAATAAGTATTCCTCCTCTTACTACTATTGCTAATAATAAATATTCCTCCTCTTACTACTATTGCTAATAATAAGTATTCCTCCTCTTACTACTATTGCTAATAATAAGTATTCCTCCTCTTACGACTATTACTAATAATAAGTATTCCTCTTCTTACAACTATTACTAATAATAAATATTCCTCCTCTTACTACTATTGCTAATAATAAGTATTCCTCCTCTTACTACTATTGCTAATAATAAGTATTCCTCCTCTTACGACTATTACTAATAATAAGTATTCCTCTTCTTACAACTATTACTAATAATAAGTATTCCTTCTCTTATTACTATTCCTAATAATAAGTATTCCTCCTCTTACTATTATTGCTAATAAGTATTCCTCCTCTTACTACTATTGCTAATAAGTATTCCTCCTCTTACTACTATTGCTAATAAGTATTCCTCCTCTTACTACTATTGCTAATAATAAGTATTCCTCCTCTTACGACTATTACTAATAATAAATATTCCTCCTCTTACTACTATTGCTAATAATAAGTATTCCTCCTCTTACTACTATTGCTAATAAGTATTCCTCCTCTTACTACTATTGCTAATAAGTATTCCTCCTCTTACTACTATTGCTAATAAGTATTCCTCCTCTTATGACTATTAATAATAATAATAAGTATTCCTCCTCTTACTACTATTGCTAATAAGTATTCCTCCTCTTACTACTATTGCTAATAATAAATATTCCTCCTCTTACTACTATTGCTAATAAGTATTCCTCCTCTGACTACTATTGCTAATAAGTATTCTTCCTCTTACTACTATTGCTAATAATAAGTATTCCTCCTCTTATGACTATTACTAATAATAAGTATTCCTCCTCTTACTACTATTGCTAATAAGTATTCCTCCTCTTATGACTATTACTAATAATAAGTATTCCTCCTCTTACTACTATTGCTAATAAGTATTCCTTCTCTTACTACTATTGCTAATAATAAGTATTCCTCCTCTTACTACTACTGCTAATAATAAGTATTCCTCCTCTTACGACTATTACTAATAATAAGTATTCCTCTTCTTACAACTATTACTAATAATAAATATTCCTCCTCTTACTACTATTGCTAATAATAAGTATTCCTCCTCTTACGACTATTACTAATAATAAATATTCCTCCTCTTACTACTATTGCTAATAATAAGTATTCCTCCTCTTATGACTATTACTAATAATAAGTATTCCTCCTCTTACTATTATTGCTAATAATAAGTATTCCTCCTCTTACTACTATTGCTAATAATAAGTATTCCTCCTCTTACTACTATTACTTCTTCTTCTCCGCCATATCTCTGCACAATTTCTATTGCACATCATCGACGTGGGCTCTTGCATGTGTTGACAACAAACGCCATTCTTCTCTCTCCGGTGCAGTCCTTATTATAACTTGCTTCTCCACGTCGTATGTAGCCAGTGCTGATTTCATCCATGTCGTTCTCGGATGCCCTACTTTCGCCTTTCCTTCTTCTCTACCATGCAGTACAATATTCGCTATTCTGTTCTTATCCATCCTTATCACGTGTCCTAGCCATTGGTGTTGTCTCTCGTGCACTTTTTGCACGATTGTCTCTGTCTGATTTAGAGCCTTTCTGATATCTTCATATCTCATCCTGTCCATAATGTGAACTCCTAGAATCTTTCTAAGCGCCACCATCTCGAAAACGAGTAGTTTCCTCTCCTCAGCGCTTCTAAGTGTCCAAGCTTCGCACCCGTACAGGGCAATTGGGACTATAAGAGCTCGGTATAGCCTCATTTTCGTCTCCCCCTTGACATACTTGTTTTTCCAGATGTTGTCCAACTTGCTCATCACTTTCAAGGCTGTGGCTGTACGTATTTCGATGTCCTTCGCATTTCTGCAATCTTCAGTCAAGGTAGTCCCAAGGTATTTAAAACTGTCCACATGCTGTAGTTTCTTTCCTCTATGCAAAAGTCCATTCTCAATTCTTATTTTTACTATTCCCGCGTCTTTGGTACTCACTAGCATCCATTCTGTCTTGGTCTCACTAATTTCTTGTCCATACCTTGCGCTGATCTCATTGACTTTGTCCAGAAGGAGTTGAGCTTGTCCGAGCAGTTCAGCCAATATACTATTATTGCTAATAATAAGTATTATTCCTCTTACTACTATTACTAATAATAAGTATTCCTCCTCTTACTACTATTGCTAATAATAAGTATTCCTTCTCTTACTACTATTGCTATTAATAAGTATTCCTCCTCTTCCTACTATCGCTAATAATAAGTATTCCTCCTCTTACTACTATTGCTAATAATAAGTATTCCTTCTCTTATTACTATTCCTAATAATAAGTATTCCTCCTCTTACTACTATTGCTAATAAGTATTCCTCCTCTTACTACTATTGCTAATAATAAGTATTCCTCCTCTTAAGACTATTACTAATAATAAATATTCCTCCTCTTACTACTATTGCTAATAAGTATTCCTCCTCTTACTACTATTGCTAATAAGTATTCCTCCTCTTACTACTATTGCTAATAAGTATTCCTCCTCTTACTACTTATTGCTAATAATAAGTATTCCTCCTCTTACGACTATTACTAATAATAAATATTCCTCCTCTTACTACTATTGCTAATAAGTATTCCTCCTCTTACTACTATTGCTAATAAGTATTCCTCCACTTACGACTATTACTAATAATAAGTATTCCTCCTCTTACTACTATTGCTAATAATAAGTATTCCTCCTCTTACTACTATTGCTAATAATAAGTATTCCTCCTCTTACTACTATTGGTAATAATAAGTATTCCTCCTCTTACTACTATTGCTAATAAGTATTCCTCCTCTTACTACTATTGCTAATAATAAGTATTCCTCCTCTTATGACTATTACTAATAATAAGTATTCCACCTCTTACTACTATTGCTAATAAGTATTCCTCCTCTTACTACTATTGCTAATAATAAATATTCCTCCTCTTACTCCTATTGCTAATAATAAATATTCCTCCTCTTACTACTATTGCTAATAATAAGTATTCCTCCTCTTACTACTATTGCTAATAATAAATATTCCTCCTCTTACTACTATTGCTAATAATAAGCAATCCTCCTCTTACTACTATTGCTAATAATAAGTATTCCTCCTCTTACGACTATTACTAATAATAAGTATTCCTCCTCTTACAACTATTACTAGTAATAAATATTCCTCCTCTTACTACTATTGCTAATAAGTATTCCTCCTCTTACTACTATCGTTAATAATAAGTATTCCTCCTCTTACTACTATTGCTAAAAATAAGTATTCCTCCTCTTATGACTATTACTAATAATAAGTATTCCTCCTCTTACTACTATTGCTAATAAGTATTCCTCCTCTTACTACTATTGCTAATAATAAATATTCCTCCTCTTACTACTATTGCTAATAAGTATTCCTCCTCTTACTACTATTGCTAATAATAAGTATTCCTCCTCTTACTACTATTGCTAATAAGTATTCCTCCTCTTACTACTATTGTTAATAAGTATTCCTCCTCTTACTACTATTGCTAATAATAAGTATTCCTCCTCTTATGACTATTACTAATAATAAGTATTCCTCCTCTTACTACTATTGCTAATAAGTATACCTCCTCTTACTACTATTGCTAATAATAAATATTCCTCCTCTTACTACTATTGCTAATAATAAGTATTCCTCCTCTTACTACTATTGCTAATAATAAGTATTCCTCCTCTTACGACTATTACTAATAATAAGTATTCCTCTTCTTACAACTATTACTAATAATAAATATTCCTCCTCTTACTACTATTGCTAATAAGTATTCCTCCTCTTACTACTATCATTAATAATAAGTATTCCTCCTCTTACTACTATTGCTAATAATAAGTATTCCTCCTCTTACGACTATTACTAATAATAAATATTCCTCCTCTTACTACTATTGCTAATAATAAGTATTCCTCCTCTTATGACTATTGCTAATAATAAGTATTCCTCCTCTTACTATTATTGCTAATAATAAGTATTCCTCCTCTTACTACTATTGCTAATAATAAGTATTCCTCCTCTTACTACTATTACTTCTTCTTCTCCGCCATATCTCTGCACAATTTCTATTGCACATCATCGACGTGGGCTCTTGCATGTGTTGACAACAAACGCCATTCTTCTCTCTCCGGTGCAGTCCTTATTATAACTTGCTTCTCCACGTCGTATGTAGCCAGTGCTGATTTCATCGATGTCGTTCTCGGATGCCCTACTTTTGCCTTTCCTTCTTCTCTACCATGCAGTACAATATTCGCTATCCTGTTCTTATCCATCCTTATCACGTGTCCTAGCCATTGGTGTTGTCTCTCGTGCACTTTTTGCACGATTGTCTCTGTCTGATTTAGAGCCTTTCTGATATCTTCATATCTCATCCTGTCCATAATGTGAACTCCTAGAATCTTTCTAAGCGCCACCATCTCGAAAACGAGTAGTTTCCTCTCCTCAGCGCTTCTAAGTGTCCAAGCTTCGCACCCGTACAGGGCAATTGGGACTATAAGAGCTCGGTATAGCCTCATTTTCGTCTCCCCCTTGACATACTTGTTTTTCCAGATGTTGTCCAACTTGCTCATCACTTTCAAGGCTGTGGCTGTACGTATTTTGATGTCCTTCGCATTTCTGCAATCTTCAGTCAAGGTAGTCCCAAGGTATTTAAAACTGTCCACATGCTGTAGTTTCTTTCCTCTATGCAAAAGTCCATTCTCAATTCTTATTTTTACTATTCCCGCGTCTTTGGTACTCACTAGCATCCATTCTGTCTTGGTCTCACTAATTTCTTGTCCATACCTTGCGCTGATCTCATTGACTTTGTCCAGAAGGAGTTGAGCTTGTCCGAGCAGTTCAGCCAGTATACTATTATTGCTAATAATAAGTATTATTCCTCTTACTACTATTACTAATAATAAGTATTCCTCCTCTTACTACTATTGCTAATAATAAGTATTCCTTCTCTTACTACTATTGCTAATAATAAGTATTCCTCCTCTTACTACTATCGCTAATAATAAGTATTCCTCCTCTTACTACTATTGCTAATAATAAGTATTCCTTCTCTTATTACAATTCCTAATAATAAGCATTCCTCCTCTTACTACTATTGCTAATAAGTATTCCTCCTCTTACTACTATTGCTAATAAGTATTCCTCCTCTTACTACTATTGCTAATAAGTATTCCTCCTCTTACTACTATTGCTAATAATAAGTATTCCTCCTCTTACGACTATTACTAATAATAAATATTCCACCTCTTACTACTATTGCTAATAAGTATTCCTCCTCTTACTACTATTGCTAATAAGTATTCCTCCTCTTACTACTATTGCTAATAAGTATTCCTCCTCTTACTACTATTGCTAATAATAAGTATTCCTCCTCTTACGACTATTACTAATAATAAATATTCCTCCTCTTACTACTATTGCTAATAAGTATTCCTCCTCTTACTACTATTGCTAATAAGTATTCCTCCTCTTACTACTATTGCTAATAAGTATTCCTCCTCTTACGACTATTACTAATAATAAGTATTCCTCCTCTTACTACTATTGCTAATAATAAGTATTCCTCCTCTTACTACTATTGCTAATAATAAGTATTCCTCCTCTTACTACTATTGCTAATAAGTATTCCACCTCTTACTACTATTGCTAATAATAAGTATTCCTCCTCTTATGACTATTACTAATAAGTATTCCTCCTCTTACTACTATTGCTAATAAGTATTCCTCCTCTTACTACTATTGCTAATAATAAATATTCCTCCTCTTACTACTATTGCTAATAATAAGTATTCCTCCTCTTACTACTATTGCTAATAATAAGTATTCCTCCTCTTACTAATATTGCTAATAATAAATATTCCTCCTCTTACTACTATTGCTAATAATAAGTATTCCTCCTCTTACTACTATTGCTAATAATAAGTATTCCTCCTCTTACGACTATTACTAATAATAAGTATTCCTCCTCTTACAACTATTACTAACAATAAATATTCCTCCTCTTACTACTATTGCTAATAAGTTTTCCTCCTCTTACTACTATCGTTAATAATAAGTATTCCTCCTCTTACTACTATTGCTAATAATAAGTATTCCTCCTCTTATGACTATTACTAATAATAAGTATTCCTCCTCTTACTACTATTGCTAATAAGTATTCCTCCTCTTACTAATATTGCTAATAAGTAATCCTCCTCTTACTACTATTGCTAATAAGTATTCCTCCTCTTACGACTATTACTAATAATAAGTATTCCTCCTCTTACTACTATTGCTAATAATAAGTATTCCTCCTCTTACTACTATTGCTAATAATAAGTATTCCTCCTCTTACTACTATTGCTAATAAGTATTCCTCCTCTTACTACTATTGCTAATAATAAGTATTCCTCCTCTTATGAATATTACTAATAAGTATTCCTCCTCTTACTACTATTGCTAATAAGTATTCCTCCTCTTACTACTATTGCTAATAATAAATATTCCTCCTCTTACTACTATTGCTAATAATAAGTATTCCTCCTCTTACTACTATTGCTAATAATAAGTATTCCTCCTCTTACTAATATTGCTAATAATAAATATTCCTCCTCTTACTACTATTGCTAATAATAAGTATTCCTCCTCTTACTACTATTGCTAATAATAAGTATTCCTCCTCTTACGACTATTGCTAATAATAAGTATTCCTCCTCTTACAACTATTACTAACAATAAATATTCCTCCTCTTACTACTATTGCTAATAAGTTTTCTTCCTCTTACTACTATCGTTAATAATAAGTATTCCTCCTCTTACTACTATTGCTAATAATAAGTATTCCTCCTCTTATGACTATTACTAATAATAAGTATTCCTCCTCTTACTACTATTGCTAATAAGTATTCCTCCTCTTACTACTATTGCTAATAATAAATATTCCTCCTCTTACTACTATTGCTAATAATAAGTATTCCTCCACTTATGACTATTACTAATAATAAGTATTCCTCCTCTTACTACTATTGCTAATAAGTATTCCTCCTCTTACTACTATTGCTAATAATAAGTATTCCTCCTCTTACTACTATTGCTAATAAAAAATATTCCTGCTCTTACTACTATTGCTAATAATAAGTATTCCTCCTCTTACTACTATTGCTAATAATAAGTATTCCTCCTCTTACGAATATTACTAATAATAAGTATTCCTCCTCTTACAACTATTACTAATAATAAATATTCCTCCTCTTACTACTATTGCTAATAAGTATTCCTCCTCTTACTACTATCGTTAATAATAAGTATTCCTCCTCTTACTACTATTGCTAATAATAAGTATTCCTCCACTTATGACTATTACTAATAATAAGTATTCCTCCTCTTACTACTATTGCTAATAAGTATTCCTCCTCTTACTACTATTGCTAATAATAAGTATTCCTCCTCTTACTACTATTGGTAATAATAAGTATTCCTCCTCTTACTACTATTGCTAATAAGTATTCCTCCTCTTACTACTATTGCTAATAATAAGTATTCCTCCTCTTATGACTATTACTAATAATAAGTATTCCTCCTCTTACTACTATTGCTAATAAGTATTCCTCCTCTTACTACTATTGCTAATAATAAATATTCCTCCTCTTACTCCTATTGCTAATAATAAATATTCCTCTTCTTACAACTATTGCTAATAATAAATATTCCTCCTCTTACTACTATTGCTAATAAGTATTCCTCCTCTTACTACTATCATTAATAATAAGTATTCCTCCTCTTACTACTATTGCTAATAATAAGTATTCCTCCTCTTACGACTATTACTAATAATAAATATTCCTCCTCTTACTACTATTGCTAATAATAAGTATTCCTCCTCTTATGACTATTACTAATAATAAGTATTCCTCCTCTTACTATTATTGCTAATAATAAGTATTCCTCCTCTTACTACTATTGCTAATAATAAGTATTCCTCCTCTTACAACTATTGCTTCTTCTTCTCCGCCATATCTCTGCACAATTTCTATTGCACATCATCGACGTGGGCTCTTGCATGTGTTGACAACAAACGCCATTCTTCTCTCTCCGGTGCAGTCCTTATTATAACTCGCTTCTCCACGTCGTATGTAGCCAGTGCTGATTTCATCCATGACGTTCTCGGATGCCCTACTTTTGCCTTTCCTTCTTCTCTACCATGCAGTACAATATTCGCTATCCTGTTCTTATCCATCCTTATCACGTGTCCTAGCCATTGGTGTTGTCTCTCGTGCACTTTTTGCACGATTGTCTCTGTCTGATTTAGAGCCTTTCTGATATCTTCATATCTCATCCTGTCCATAATGTGAACTCCTAGAATCTTTCTAAGCGCCACCATCTCGAACACAAGTAGTTTCCTCTCCTCAGCGCTTCTAAGTGTCCAAGCTTCGCACCCGTACAGGGCAATTGGGACTATAAGAGCTCGGTATAGCCTCATTTTCGTCTCCCCCTTGACATACTTGTTTTTCCAGATGTTGTCCAACTTGCTCATCACTTTCAAGGCTGTGGCTGTACGTATTTTGATGTCCTTCGCATTTCTGCAATCTTCAGTCAAGGTAGTCCCAAGGTATTTAAAACTGTCCACATGCTGTAGTTTCTTTCCTCTATGCAAAAGTCCATTCTCAATTCTTATTTTTACTATTCCCGCGTCTTTGGTACTCACTAGCATCCATTCTGTCTTGGTCTCACTAATTTCTTGTCCATACCTTGCGCTGATCTCATTGACTTTGTCCAGAAGGAGTTGAGCTTGTCCGAGCAGTTCAGCCAGTATACTATTATTGCTAATAATAAGTATTATTCCTCTTACTACTATTACTAATAATAAGTATTCCTCCTCTTACTACTATTGCTAATAATAAGTATTCCTTCTCTTACTACTATTGCTAATAATAAGTATTCCTCCTCTTACTACTATCGCTAATAATAAGTATTCCTCCTCTTACTACTATTGCTAATTATAAGTATTCCTTCTCTTATTACTATTCCTAATAATAAGTATTCCTCCTCTTACTACTATTGCTAATAAGTATTCCTCCTCTTACTACTATTGCTAATAAGTATTCCTCCTCTTACTACTATTGCTAATAAGTATTCCTCCTCTTCCTACTATTGCTAATAATAAGTATTCCTCCTCTTACGACTATTACTAATAATAAATATTCCTCCTTTTACTACTATTGCTAATAAGTATTCCTCCTCTTACTACTATTGCTAATAAGTATTCCTCCTCTTACTACTATTGCTAATAAGTATTCCTCCTCTTACTACTATTGCTAATAATAAGTATTCCTCCTCTTACGACTATTACTAATAATAAATATTCCTCCTCTTACTACTATTGCTAATAAGTATTCCTCCTGTTACTACTATTGCTAATAAGTATTCCTCCTCTTACTACTATTGCTAATAAGTATTCCTCCTCTTACGACTATTACTAATAATAAGTATTCCTCCTCTTACTACTATTGCTAATAATAAGTATTTCTCCTCTTACTACTATTGTTAATAATAAGTATTCCTCCTCTTACTACTATTGCTAATAAGTATTCCTCCTCTTACTACTATTGCTAATAATAAGTATTCCTCCTCTTATGACTATTACTAATAAGTATTCCTCCTCTTACTACTATTGCTAATAAGTATTCCTCCTCTTACTACTATTGCTAATAATAAATATTCCTCCTCTTACTACTATTGCTAATAATAAGTATTCCTCCTCTTACTACTATTGCTAATAATAAGTATTCCTCCTCTTACTAATATTGCTAATAATAAATATTCCTCCTCTTACTACTATTGCTAATAATAAGTATTCCTCCTCTTACTACTATTGCTAATAATAAGTATTCCTCCTCTTACGACTATTACTAATAATAAGTATTCCTCCTCTTACAACTATTACTAATAATAAATATTCCTCCTCTTACTACTATTGCTAATAAGTATTCCTCCTCTTACTACTATCGTTAATAATAAGTATTCCTTCTCTTACTACTATTGCTAATAATAAGTATTCCTCCTCTTATGATTATTACTAATAATAAGTATTCCTCCTCTTACTACTATTGCTAATAAGTATTCCTCCTCTTACTACTATTGCTAATAATAAATATTCCTCCTCTTACTACTATTGCTAATAATAAGTATTCCTCCTCTTATGACTATTACTAATAATAAGTATTCCTCCTCTTACTACTATTGCTAATAAGTATTCCTCTTACTACTATTGCTAATAATAAATATTCCTCCTCTTACTACTATTGCTAATAATAAGTATTCCTCCTCTTACTACTATTGCTAATAATAAGTATTCCTCCTCTTACGACTATTACTAATAATAAGTATTCCTCTTCTTACAACTATTACTAATAATAAATATTCCTCCTCTTACTACTATTGCTAATAAGTATTCCTCCTCTTACTACTATCATTAATAATAAGTATTCCTCCTCTTACTACTATTGCTAATAATAAGTATTCCTCCTCTTACGACTATTACTAATAATAAATATTCCTCCTCTTACTACTATTGCTAATAATAAGTTCCTCCTCTTACTACTATTGCTAATAATAAGTATTCCTCCTCTTACGACTATTACTAATAATAAGTATTCCTCTTCTTACAACTATTACTAATAATAAATATTCCTCCTCTTACTACTATTGCTAATAATAAGTATTCCTCCTCTTACGACTATTACTAATAATAAATATTCCTCCTCTTACTACTATTGCTAAGAATAAGTATTCCTCCTCTTATGACTATTACTAATAATAAGTATTCCTCCTCTTACTATTATTGCTAATAATAAGTATTCCTCCTCTTACTACTATTGCTAATAATAAGTATTCCTCCTCTTACTACTATTACTTCTTCTTCTCTGCCATATCTCTGCACAATTTCTATTGCACATCATCGACGTGGGCTCTTGCATGTGTTGACAACAAACGCCATTCTTCTCTCTCCGGTGCAGTCCTTATTATAACTTGCTTCTCCACGTCGTATGTAGCCAGTGCTGATTTCATCCATGTCGTTCTCGGATGCCCTACTTTTGCCTTTCCTTCTTCTCTACCATGCAGTACAATATTCGCTATCCTGTTCTTATCCATCCTTATCACGTGTCCTAGCCATTGGTGTTGTCTCTCGTGCACTTTTTGCACGATTGTCTCTGTCTGATTTAGAGCCTTTCTGATATCTTCATATCTCATCCTGTCCATAATGTGAACTCCTAGAATCTTTCTAAGCGCCACCATCTCGAACACAAGTAGTTTCCTCTCCTCATCGCTTCTAAGTGTCCAAGCTTCGCACCCGTACAGGGCAATTGGGACTATAAGAGCTCGGTATAGCCTCATTTTCGTCTCCCCCTTGACATACTTGTTTTTCCAGATGTTGTCCAACTCGCTCATCACTTTCAAGGCTGTGGCTGTACGTATTTCGATGTCCTTCGCATTTCTGCAATCTTCAGTCAAGGTAGTCCCAAGGTATTTAAAACTGTCCACATGCTGTAGTTTCTTTCCTCTATGCAAAAGTCCATTCTCAATTCTTATTTTTACTATTCCCGCGTCTTTGGTACTCACTAGCATCCATTCTGTCTTGGTCTCACTAATTTCTTGTCCATACCTTGCGCTGATCTCATTGACTTTGTCCAGAAGGAGTTGAGCTTGTCCGAGCAGTTCAGCCAGTATACTATTATTGCTAATAATAAGTATTATTCCTCTTACTACTATTACTAATAATAAGTATTCCTCCTCTTACTACTATTGCTAATAATAAGTATTCCTTCTCTTACTACTATTGCTAATAATAAGTATTCCTCCTCTTACTACTATCGCTAATAATAAGTATTCCTCCTCTTACTACTATTGCTAATTATAAGTATTCCTTCTCTTATTACTATTCCTAATAATAAGTATTCCTCCTCTTACTACTATTGCTAATAAGTATTCCTCCTCTTACTACTATTGCTAATAAGTATTCCTCCTCTTACTACTATTGCTAATAAGTATTCCTCCTCTTCCTACTATTGCTAATAATAAGTATTCCTCCTCTTACGACTATTACTAATAATAAATATTCCTCCTTTTACTACTATTGCTAATAAGTATTCCTCCTCTTACTACTATTGCTAATAAGTATTCCTCCTCTTACTACTATTGCTAATAAGTATTCCTCCTCTTACTACTATTGCTAATAATAAGTATTCCTCCTCTTACGACTATTACTAATAATAAATATTCCTCCTCTTACTACTATTGCTAATAAGTATTCCTCCTGTTACTACTATTGCTAATAAGTATTCCTCCTCTTACTACTATTGCTAATAAGTATTCCTCCTCTTACGACTATTACTAATAATAAGTATTCCTCCTCTTACTACTATTGCTAATAATAAGTATTTCTCCTCTTACTACTATTGTTAATAATAAGTATTCCTCCTCTTACTACTATTGCTAATAAGTATTCCTCCTCTTACTACTATTGCTAATAATAAGTATTCCTCCTCTTATGACTATTACTAATAAGTATTCCTCCTCTTACTACTATTGCTAATAAGTATTCCTCCTCTTACTACTATTGCTAATAATAAATATTCCTCCTCTTACTACTATTGCTAATAATAAGTATTCCTCCTCTTACTACTATTGCTAATAATAAGTATTCCTCCTCTTACTAATATTGCTAATAATAAATATTCCTCCTCTTACTACTATTGCTAATAATAAGTATTCCTCCTCTTACTACTATTGCTAATAATAAGTATTCCTCCTCTTACGACTATTACTAATAATAAGTATTCCTCCTCTTACAACTATTACTAATAATAAATATTCCTCCTCTTACTACTATTGCTAATAAGTATTCCTCCTCTTACTACTATCGTTAATAATAAGTATTCCTTCTCTTACTACTATTGCTAATAATAAGTATTCCTCCTCTTATGATTATTACTAATAATAAGTATTCCTCCTCTTACTACTATTGCTAATAAGTATTCCTCCTCTTACTACTATTGCTAATAATAAATATTCCTCCTCTTACTACTATTGCTAATAATAAGTATTCCTCCTCTTATGACTATTACTAATAATAAGTATTCCTCCTCTTACTACTATTGCTAATAAGTATTCCTCTTACTACTATTGCTAATAATAAATATTCCTCCTCTTACTACTATTGCTAATAATAAGTATTCCTCCTCTTACTACTATTGCTAATAATAAGTATTCCTCCTCTTACGACTATTACTAATAATAAGTATTCCTCTTCTTACAACTATTACTAATAATAAATATTCCTCCTCTTACTACTATTGCTAATAAGTATTCCTCCTCTTACTACTATCATTAATAATAAGTATTCCTCCTCTTACTACTATTGCTAATAATAAGTATTCCTCCTCTTACGACTATTACTAATAATAAATATTCCTCCTCTTACTACTATTGCTAATAATAAGTTCCTCCTCTTACTACTATTGCTAATAATAAGTATTCCTCCTCTTACGACTATTACTAATAATAAGTATTCCTCTTCTTACAACTATTACTAATAATAAATATTCCTCCTCTTACTACTATTGCTAATAATAAGTATTCCTCCTCTTACGACTATTACTAATAATAAATATTCCTCCTCTTACTACTATTGCTAAGAATAAGTATTCCTCCTCTTATGACTATTACTAATAATAAGTATTCCTCCTCTTACTATTATTGCTAATAATAAGTATTCCTCCTCTTACTACTATTGCTAATAATAAGTATTCCTCCTCTTACTACTATTACTTCTTCTTCTCTGCCATATCTCTGCACAATTTCTATTGCACATCATCGACGTGGGCTCTTGCATGTGTTGACAACAAACGCCATTCTTCTCTCTCCGGTGCAGTCCTTATTATAACTTGCTTCTCCACGTCGTATGTAGCCAGTGCTGATTTCATCCATGTCGTTCTCGGATGCCCTACTTTTGCCTTTCCTTCTTCTCTACCATGCAGTACAATATTCGCTATCCTGTTCTTATCCATCCTTATCACGTGTCCTAGCTATTGGTGTTGTCTCTCGTGCACTTTTTGCACGATTGTCTCTGTCTGATTTAGAGCCTTTCTGATATCTTCATATCTCATCCTGTCCATAATGTGAACTCCTAGAATCTTTCTAAGCGCCACCATCTCGAACACAAGTAGTTTCCTCTCCTCATCGCTTCTAAGTGTCCAAGCTTCGCACCCGTACAGGGCAATTGGGACTATAAGAGCTCGGTATAGCCTCATTTTCGTCTCCCCCTTGACATACTTGTTTTTCCAGATGTTGTCCAACTCGCTCATCACTTTCAAGGCTGTGGCTGTACGTATTTCGATGTCCTTCGCATTTCTGCAATCTTCAGTCAAGGTAGTCCCAAGGTATTTAAAACTGTCCACATGCTGTAGTTTCTTTCCTCTATGCAAAAGTCCATTCTCAATTCTTATTTTTACTATTCCCGCGTCTTTGGTACTCACTAGCATCCATTCTGTCTTGGTCTCACTAATTTCTTGTCCATACCTTGCGCTGATCTCATTGACTTTGTCCAGAAGGAGTTGAGCTTGTCCGAGCAGTTCAGCCAGTATACTATTATTGCTAATAATAAGTATTATTCCTCTTACTACTATTGCTAATAATAAGTATTCCTCCTCTTACTACTATTGCTAATAATAAGTATTCCTTCTCTTACTACTATTGCTAATAATAAGTATTCCTCCTCTTACTACTATTGCTAATAAGTATTCCTCCTCTTACTACTATCGTTAATAATAAGTATTCCTCCTCTTACTACTATTGCTAATAATAAGTATTCCTCCTCTTATGACTATTACTAATAATAAGTATTCCTCCTCTTACTACTATTGCTAATAAGTATTCCTCCTCTTACTACTATTGCTAATAATAAATATTCCTCCTCTTACTACTATTGCTAATAATAAGTATTCCTCCTCTTATGACTATTACTAATAATAAGTATTCCACCTCTTACTACTATTGCTAATAAGTATTCCTCCTCTTACTACTATTGCTAATAATAAATATTCCTCCTCTTACTACTATTGCTAATAATAAGTATTCCTCCTCTTACTACTATTGCTAATAATAAGTATTCCTCCTCTTACGACTATTACTAATAATAAGTATTCCTCTTCTTACAACTATTACTAATAATAAATATTCCTCCTCTTACTACTATTGCTAATAAGTATTCCTCCTCTTACTACTATCATTAATAATAAGTATTCCTCCTCTTACTACTATTGCTAATAATAAGTATTCCTCCTCTTACGACTATTACTAATAATAAATATTCCTCCTCTTACTACTATTGCTAATAATAAGTTCCTCCTCTTACTACTATTGCTAATAATAAGTATTCCTCCTCTTACGACTATTACTAATAATAAGTATTCCTCTTCTTACAACTATTACTAATAATAAATATTCCTCCTCTTACTACTATTGCTAATAATAAGTATTCCTCCTCTTACGACTATTACTAATAATAAATATTCCTCCTCTTACTACTATTGCTAAGAATAAGTATTCCTCCTCTTATGACTATTACTAATAATAAGTATTCCTCCTCTTACTATTATTGCTAATAATAAGTATTCCTCCTCTTACTACTATTGCTAATAATAAGTATTCCTCCTCTTACTACTATTACTTCTTCTTCTCTGCCATATCTCTGCACAATTTCTATTGCACATCATCGACGTGGGCTCTTGCATGTGTTGACAACAAACGCCATTCTTCTCTCTCCGGTGCAGTCCTTATTATAACTTGCTTCTCCACGTCGTATGTAGCCAGTGCTGATTTCATCCATGTCGTTCTCGGATGCCCTACTTTTGCCTTTCCTTCTTCTCTACCATGCAGTACAATATTCGCTATCCTGTTCTTATCCATCCTTATCACGTGTCCTAGCCATTGGTGTTGTCTCTCGTGCACTTTTTGCACGATTGTCTCTGTCTGATTTAGAGCCTTTCTGATATCTTCATATCTCATCCTGTCCATAATGTGAACTCCTAGAATCTTTCTAAGCGCCACCATCTCGAACACAAGTAGTTTCCTCTCCTCATCGCTTCTAAGTGTCCAAGCTTCGCACCCGTACAGGGCAATTGGGACTATAAGAGCTCGGCATAGCCTCATTTTCGTCTCCCCCTTGACATACTTGTTTTTCCAGATGTTGTCCAACTCGCTCATCACTTTCAAGGCTGTGGCTGTACGTATTTCGATGTCCTTCGCATTTCTGCAATCTTCAGTCAAGGTAGTCCCAAGGTATTTAAAACTGTCCACATGCTGTAGTTTCTTTCCTCTATGCAAAAGTCCATTCTCAATTCTTATTTTTACTATTCCCGCGTCTTTGGTACTCACTAGCATCCATTCTGTCTTGGTCTGATTAATTTCTTGTCCATACCTTGCGCTGATCTCATTGACTTTGTCCAGAAGGAGTTGAGCTTGTCCGAGCAGTTCAGCCAGTATACTATTATTGCTAATAATAAGTATTATTCCTCTTACTACTATTGCTAATAATAAGTATTCCTCCTCTTACTACTATTGCTAATAATAAGTATTCCTTCTCTTACTACTATTGCTAATAATAAGTATTCCTCCTCTTACTACTATTGCTAATAAGTATTCCTCCTCTTACTACTATCGTTAATAATAAGTATTCCTCCTATTACTACTATTGCTAATAATAAGTATTCCTCCTCTTATGACTATTACTAATAATAAGTATTCCTCCTCTTACTACTATTGCTAATAAGTATTCCTCCTCTTACTACTATTGCTAATAATAAATATTCCTCCTCTTACTACTATTGCTAATAATAAGTATTCCTCCTCTTATGACTATTACTAATAATAAGTATTCCTCCTCTTACTACTATTGCTAATAAGTATTCCTCCTCTTACTACTATTGCTAATAATAAATATTCCTCCTCTTACTACTATTGCTAATAATAAGTATTCCTCCTCTTACTACTATTGCTAATAATAAGTATTCCTCCTCTTACGACTATTACTAATAATAAGTATTCCTCTTCTTACAACTATTACTAATAATAAATATTCCTCCTCTTACTACTATTGCTAATAAGTATTCCTCCTCTTACTACTATCATTAATAATAAGTATTCCTCCTCTTACTACTATTGCTAATAATAAGTATTCCTCCTCTTACGACTATTACTAATAATAAATATTCCTCCTCTTACTACTATTGCTAATAATAAGTTCCTCCTCTTACTACTATTGCTAATAATAAGTATTCCTCCTCTTACGACTATTACTAATAATAAGTATTCCTCTTCTTACAACTATTACTAATAATAAATATTCCTCCTCTTACTACTATTGCTAATAATAAGTATTCCTCCTCTTACGACTATTACTAATAATAAATATTCCTCCTCTTACTACTATTGCTAAGAATAAGTATTCCTCCTCTTATGACTATTACTAATAATAAGTATTCCTCCTCTTACTATTATTGCTAATAATAAGTATTCCTCCTCTTACTACTATTGCTAATAATAAGTATTCCTCCTCTTACTACTATTACTTCTTCTTCTCTGCCATATCTCTGCACAATTTCTATTGCACATCATCGACGTGGGCTCTTGCATGTGTTGACAACAAACGCCATTCTTCTCTCTCCGGTGCAGTCCTTATTATAACTTGCTTCTCCACGTCGTATGTAGCCAGTGCTGATTTCATCCATGTCGTTCTCGGATGCCCTACTTTTGCCTTTCCTTCTTCTCTACCATGCAGTACAATATTCGCTATCCTGTTCTTATTCATCCTTATCACGTGTCCTAGCCATTGGTGTTGTCTCTCGTGCACTTTTTGCACGATTGTCTCTGTCTGATTTAGAGCCTTTCTGATATCTTCATATCTCATCCTGTCCATAATGTGAACTCCTAGAATCTTTCTAAGCGCCACCATCTCGAACACAAGTAGTTTCCTCTCCTCATCGCTTCTAAGTGTCCAAGCTTCGCACCCGTACAGGGCAATTGGGACTATAAGAGCTCGGTATAGCCTCATTTTCGTCTCCCCCTTGACATACTTGTTTTTCCAGATGTTGTCCAACTCGCTCATCACTTTCAAGGCTGTGGCTGTACGTATTTCGATGTCCTTCGCATTTCTGCAATCTTCAGTCAAGGTAGTCCCAAGGTATTTAAAACTGTCCACATGCTGTAGTTTCTTTCCTCTATGCAAAAGTCCATTCTCAATTCTTATTTTTACTATTCCCGCGTCTTTGGTACTCACTAGCATCCATTCTGTCTTGGTCTCACTAATTTCTTGTCCATACCTTGCGCTGATCTCATTGACTTTGTCCAGAAGGAGTTGAGCTTGTCCGAGCAGTTCAGCCAGTATAATATTATTGCTAATAATAAATATTATTCCTCTTACTACTATTGCTAATAATAAGTATTCCTCCTCTTACTACTATTGCTAATAATAAGTATTCCTTCTCTTACTACTATTGCTAATAATAAGTATTCCTCCTCTTACTACTATCGCTAATAATAAGTATTCCTCCTCTTACTACTATTGCTAATAATAAGTATTCCTTCTCTTATTACTATTCCTAATAATAAGTATTCCTCCTCTTACTACTATTGCTAATAAGTATTCCTCCTCTTACTACTATTGCTAATAAGTATTCCTCCTCTTACTACTATTGCTAATAAGTATTCCTCCTCTTACTACTATTGGTAATAATAAGTATTCCTCCTCTTACGACTATTACTAATAATAAATATTCCTCCTCTTACCACTATTGCTAATAAGTATTCCTCCTCTTACTACTATTGCTAATAAGTATTCCTCCTCTTACTACTATTGCTAATAAGTATTCCTCCTCTTACGACTATTACTTATAATAAGTATTCCTCCTCTTATGACTATTACAAATAATAAATATTCCTCCTCTTACTACTATTGCTAATAAGTATTCCTCCTCTTACTACTATTGCTAATAATAAGTATTCCTCCTCTTACTACTATTGCTAATAAGTATTCCTCCTCTTACTACTATTGCTAATAAGAATTCCTCCTCTTACTACTATTGCTAATAAGTATTCCTCCTCTTACTACTATTGCTAATAACAAGTATTCCTCCTCTTACTACTATTGCTAATAAGTATTCCTCCTCTTACTACTATTGCTAATAATAAATATTCCTCCTCTTACTACTATTGCTAATAATAAGTATTCCTCCTCTTACTACTATTGCTAATAATAAGTATTCCTCCTCTTACTACTATTGCTAATAATAAATATTCCTCCTCTTACTACTATTGGTAATAATAAGTATTCCTCCTCTTACTACTATTGCTAATAATAAGTATTCCTCCTCTTACGACTATTACTAATAATAAGTATTCCTCCTCTTACAACTATTACTAATAATAAATATTCCTCCTCTTACTACTATTGCTAATAAGTATTCCTCCTCTTACAACTATCGTTATTAATAAGTATTCCTCCTCTTACTACTATTGCTAATAATAAGTATTCCTCCTCTTACTACTATTGCTAATAATAAGTATTCCTCCTCTTATGACTATTACTAATAATAAGTATTCCTCCTCTTACTACTATTGCTAATAAGTATTCCTCCTCTTACTACTATCGTTAATAATAAGTATTCCTCCTCTTACTACTATTGCTAATAATAAGTATTCCTCCTCTTACTACTATTGCTAATAATAAGTATTGCTCATCTTACTACTATTGCTAATAAGTATTCCTCCTCTGACTACTATTGCTAATAAGTATTCCTCCTCTTACTACTATTGCTAATAAGTATTCCTCCTCTTACTACTATCGCTAATAATAAGTATTCCTCCTCTTACGACTATTACTAATAATAAGTATTCCTCCTCTTACGACTATTGCTAATAAGTATTCCTCCTCTTACTACTATTGCTAATAAGTATTCCTCCTCTTACGACTATTACTAATAATAAGTATTCCACCTCTTACTACTATCTATAATAATAAGTATTCCTCCTCTTACTACTATTGCTAATAATAAGTATTCCTCCTCTTATGACTATTACTAATAATAAGTATTCCTCCTCTTACTACTATTGCTAATAAGTATTCCTCCTCTTACTACTATTGCTAATAATAAGTATTCCTCCTCTTACTACTATTGCTAATAAGTATTCCTCCTCTTACTACTATTGCTAATAATAAATATTCCTCCTCTTACTACTATTGCTAATAATAAGTATTCCTCCTCTTACTACTATTGCTAATAATAAGTATTCCTCCTCTTACTACTATTGCTAATAATAAATATTCCTCCTCTTACTACTATTGCTAATAATAAGTATTCCTCCTCTTACTACTATTGCTAATAATAAGTATTCCTCCTCTTACGACTATTACTAATAATAAGTATTCCTCCTCTTACAACTATTACTAATAATAAATTTTCCTCCTCTTACTACTATTGCTAATAAGTATTCCTCCTCTTACTACTATCGTTAATAATAAGTATTCCTCCTCTTACTACTATTGCTAATAATAAGTATTCCTCCTCTTATGACTATTACTAATAATAAGTATTCCTCCTCTTACTACTATTGCTAATAAGTATTCCTGCTCTTACTACTATTGCTAATAATAAATATTCCTCCTCTTACTACTATTGCTAATAAGTATTCCTCCTCTTACTACTATTGCTAATAATAAGTATTCCTCCTCTTACTACTATTGCTAATAAGTATTCCTCCTCTTACTACTATTGCTAATAAGTATTCCTCCTCTTACTACTATTGCTAATAATAAGTATTCCTCCTCTTATGACTATTACTAATAATAAGTATTCCTCCTCTTACTACTATTGCTAATAAGTATTCCTCCTCTTACTACTATTGCTAATAATAAATATTCCTCCTCTTACTACTATTGCTACTAATAAGTATTCCTCCTCTTACTACTATTGCTAATAATAAGTATTCCTCCTCTTACGACTATTACTAATAATAAGTATTCCTCTTCTTACAACTATTACTAATAATAAATATTCCTCCTCTTACTACTATTGCTAATAAGTATTCCTCCTCTTACTACTATCATTAATAATAAGTATTCCTCCTCTTACTACTATTGCTAATAATAAGTATTCCTCCTCTTACGACTATTACTAATAATAAATATTCCTCCTCTTACTACTATTGCTAATAATAAGTATTCCTCCTCTTATGACTATTACTAATAATAAGTATTCCTCCTCTTACTATTATTGCTAATAATAAGTATTCCTCCTCTTACTACTATTGCTAATAATAAGTATTCCTCCTCTTACTACTATTACTTCTTCTTCTCCGCCATATCTCTGCACAATTTCTATTGCACATCATCGACGTGGGCTCTTGCATGTGTTGACAACAAACGCCATTCTTCTCTCTCCGGTGCAGTCCTTATTATAACTTGCTTCTCCACGTCGTATGTAGCCAGTGCTGATTTCATCGATGTCGTTCTCGGATGCCCTACTTTTGCCTTTCCTTCTTCTCTAACATGCAGTACAATATTCGCTATCCTGTTCTTATCCATCCTTATCACGTGTCCTAGCCATTGGTGTTGTCTCTCGTGCACTTTTTGCACGATTGTCTCTGTCTGATTTAGAGCCTTTCTGATATCTTCATATCTCATCCTGTCCATAATGTGAACTCCTAGAATCTTTCTAAGCGCCACCATCTCGAACACAAGTAGTTTCCTCTCCTCAGCGCTTCTAAGTGTCCAAGCTTCGCACCCGTACAGGGCAATTGGGACTATAAGAGCTCGGTATAGCCTCATTTTCGTCTCCCCCTTGACATACTTGTTTTTCCAGATGTTGTCCAACTCGCTCATCACTTTCAAGGCTGTGGCTGTACGTATTTTGATGTCCTTCGCATTTCTGCAATCTTCAGTCAAGGTAGTCCCAAGGTATTTAAAACTGTCCACATGCTGTAGTTTCTTTCCTCTATGCAAAAGTCCATTCTCAATTCTTATTTTTACTATTCCCGCGTCTTTGGTACTCACTAGCATCCATTCTGTCTTGGTCTCACTAATTTCTTGTCCATACCTTGCGCTGATCTCATTGACTTTGTCCAGAAGGAGTTGAGCTTGTCCGAGCAGTTCAGCCAGTATACTATTATTGCTAATAATAAGTATTATTCCTCTTACTACTATTACTAATAATAAGTATTCCTCCTCTTACTACTATTGCTAATAATAAGTATTCCTTCTCTTACTACTATTGCTAATAATAACTATTCCTCCTCTTACTACTATCGCTAATAATAAGTATTCCTCCTCTTACTACTATTGCTAATAATAAGTATTCCTTCTCTTATTACTATTCCTAATAATAAGTATTCCTCCTCTTACTACTATTGCTAATAAGTATTCCTCCTCTTACTACAATTGCTAATAAGTATTCCTCCTCTTACTACTATTGCTAATAAGTATTCCTCCTCTTACTACTATTGCTAATAATAAGTATTCCTCCTCTTACGACTATTACTAATAATAAATATTCCTCCTCTTACTACTATTGCTAATAAGTATTCCTCCTCTTACTACTACTGCTAATAAGTATTCCTCCTCTTACGACTATTGCTAATAATAAGTATTCCTCCTCTTACGACTATTACTAATAATAAATATTCCTCCTCTTACTACTATTGCTAATAAGTATTCCTCCTCTTACTACTATTGCTAATAAGTATTCCTCCTCTTACTACTATTGCTAATAAGTATTCCTCCTCTTACTACTATTGCTAATAAGTATTCCTCCTCTTACTACCATTGCTAATAAGTATTCCTCCTCTTACTACTATTGCTAATAATAAGTATTCCTCCTCTTATGACTATTACAAATAATAAATATTCCTCCTCTTACTACTATTGCTAATAAGTATTCCTCCTCTTACTACTATTGCTAATAAGTATTCCTCCTCTTACTACTATTGCTAATAATAAGTATTCCTCCTCTTACTACTATTGCTAATAAGTATTCCTCCTCTTACTACTATTGCTAATAAGTATTCCTCCTCTTACTACTATTGCTAATAAGAATTCCTCCTCTTACTACTATTGCTAATAATAAGTTTTCCTCCTCTTATGACTTTTACTAATAATAAGTATTCCTCCTCTTACTACTATTGCTAATAAGTATTCCTCCTCTTACTACTATTGCTAATAATAAATATTCCTCCTCTTACTACTATTGCTAATAAGTATTCCTCCTCTTACTACTATCGTTAATAATAAGTATTCCTCCTCTTACTACTATTGCTAATAATAAGTATTCCTCCTCTTATGACTATTACTAATAATAAGTATTCGTCCTCTTACTACTATTGCTAATAATAAATATTCCTCCTCTTACTACTATTGCTAATAATAAGTATTCCTCCTCTTACTACTATTGCTAATAATAAGTATTCCTCCTCTTATGACTATTACTAATAATAAGTATTCCTCCTCTTACTACTATTGCTAATAAGTATCCTCCTCTTACTACTATTGCTAATAATAAGTATTCCTCCTCTTACTACTATTGCTAATAATAAGTATTCCTCCTCTTACTACTATTGCTAATAATAAGTATTCCTCCTCTTACTACTATTGCTAATAATAAGTATTCCTCCTCTTACGACTATTACTAATAATAAGTATTCCTCCTCTTACAACTATTACTAATAATAAATATTCCTCCTCTTACTACTATTGCTAATAAGTATTCCTCCTCTTACTACTATCATTAATAATAAGTATTCCTCCTCTTACTACTATTGCTAATAATAAGTATTCCTCCTCTTATGACTATTACTAATAATAAGTATTCGTCCTCTTACTACTATTGCTAATAAGTATTCCTCCTCTTACTACTATTGCTAATAATAAATATTCCTCCTCTTACTACTATTGCTAATAATAAGTATTCCTCCTTTTACTACTATTGCTAATAATAAGTATTCCTCCTCTTATGACTATTACTAATAATAAGTATTCCTCCTCTTACTACTATTGCTAATAAGTATTCCTCCTCTTACTACTATTGCTAATAATAAGTATTCCTCCTCTTACTACTATTGCTAATAATAAGTATTCCTCCTCTTACTACTATTGCTAATAATAAGTATTCCTCCTCTTACTACTATTGCTAATAATAAGTATTCCTCCTCTTACGACTATTACTAATAATAAATATTCCTCCTCTTACTACTATTGCTAATAATAAGTATTCCTCCTCTTATGACTATTACTAATAATAAGTATTCCTCCTCTTACTATTATTGCTAATAATAAGTATTCCTCCTCTTACTACTATTGCTAATAATAAGTATTCCTCCTCTTACTACTATTACTTCTTCTTCTCCGCCATATCTCTGCACAATTTCTATTGCACATCATCGACGTGGGCTCTTGCATGTGTTGACAACAAACGCCATTCTTCTCTCTCCGGTGCAGTCCTTATTATAACTTGCTTCTCCACGTCATATGTAGCCAGTGCTGATTTCATCCATGTCGTTCTCGGATGCCCTACTTTCGCCTTTCCTTCTTCTCTACCATGCAGTACAATATTCGCTGTCCTGTTCTTATCCATCCTTATCACGTGTCCTAGCCATTGGTGTTGTCTCTCGTGCACTTTTTGCACGATTGTCTCTGTCTGATTTAGAGCCTTTCTGATATCTTCATATCTCATCCTGTCCATAATGTGAACTCCTAGAATCTTTCTAAGTGCCACCATCTCGAACACAAGTAGTTTCCTCTCCTCAGCGCTTCTAAGTGTCCAAGCTTCGCCCCCGTACAGGGCAATTGGGACTATAAGAGCTCGGTATAGCCTCATTTTCGTCTCCCTCTTGACATACTTGTTTTTCCAGATGTTGTCCAACTCGCTCATCACTTTCAAGGCTGTGGCTGTACGTATTTCGATGTCCTTCGCATTTCTGCAATCTTCAGTCAAGGTAGTCCCAAGGTAATTAAAACTGTCCACATGCTGTAGTTTCTTTCCCCTATGCAAAAGTCCATTCTCAATTCTTTTTTTTACTATTCCCGCGTCTTTGGTACTCACTAGCATCCATTCTGTCTTGGTCTCACTAATTTCTTGTCCATACCTTGCGCTGATCTCATTGACTTTGTCCAGAAGGAGTTGAGCTTGTCCGAGTAGTTCAGCCAGTATACTATTATTGCTAATAATAAGTATTCCTCCTCTTATGACTATTACTAATAATAAGTATTCCTCCTCTTACTACTATTGCTAATAATAAGTATTCCTTCTCTTACTACTATTGCTAATAATAAGTATTCCTCCTCTTACTACTATCGTTAATAATAAGTATTCCTCCTCTTACTACTATCGCTAATAATAAGTATTCCTTCTCTTACTACTATTGCTAATAATAAGTATTCCTCCTCTTACTACTATCGTTAATAATAAGCATTCCTCCTCTTACTACTATTGCTAATAAGTATTCCTCCTCTTACTACTATTGCTAATAATAAGTATTCCTCCTCTTACTACTATTGCTAATAATAAGTATTCCTCCTCTTACTACTATCGTTAATAATAAGTATTCCTCCTCTTACTACTATTGCTAATAATAAGTATTCCTCCTCTTACTACTATTGCTAATAATAAGTATTCCTCCTCTTACGACTATTACTAATAATAAGTATTCCTCCTCTTACGACTATTGCTAATAATAAGTATACCTCCTCTTGACCCCCCCAAACGAGCAGCCACCTGCTTCTTATGGCCAGAATCCCTTGCCACCAATGAGTTTGTATTCAAAAGTACCCCTCAAGAATGGCCACCCCTCTAAATTTCTAGTGTGACCAGTGGCCAGCACATAAGTACAAAATTGTAAAATGTTCCCTCACAAGAGGCCACATTTTTCCAAATTAATCCATAACAAATAATTGATGTTGACACGTAAGGTAAATAATTAGATTATCTCTAAAATCTATCATTGATACATGTCTCCCAATGTCAGGTTTCTGTTACTGAAAGGTGTATTGACTAATCCACATGTAACACTAAGATTAATATTATATCATTATCTATAAAAGCTGATGTTTACAGGAAATGGGCTCAACAATGTTATAATAGAGTTTTGGGCTTCACACATCTATCGCATTCTTCTCTTTGATGATTATAACCAGACATAATTGTCATGATCATAACAGGGTCAGCATAGGCTAAAAATAGATTTTGTGCATTTACACACAAAGAGAACCTTGAACAAAAAAAAACTGGGTGCCAAAAATGAAAAAATCATGTGACCACATATTTATCACATCCTTTACGAAAAAGAAATTTCGTCCACTTGACAAATTTCATCTGCAAAATTAAACTTCATACAGTTAGCAACAACAGAATATATCATTATCAAACATTAACATGACTCATCACGTAAATGAAGACGTATTATTTTAGAAGATAGTCGGTTATTCTACTTGACATCAAGTGAGGTGTGTGTGTGTGTGTGTGTGTGTGTGTGTGTGTGAAGGTTATTTAGAAGCACTGGAAAAATGGAGCAAATGGAAAAAGAATTATGTACCAAGATTTATAGTTTTTTGAATGGTTTTGCCATGTGCATGACAACAATACCCACTTGCATATCACGTTTACGCCAAGAATAAGAGCTATTAACATATATTCACTTTAAATAAATCTATTATTATAACAAGGAGAACCTTTCTAATAATTAATGTTACTTTTAAACGATGATATTAAATGCGTTTAAGTATGTAGATTTCTTACTATATACCTTACTTATAATTCTCACAAACAATTTAGTCACCCTCTGGAAAGGCCACCATCTTATAAGGCCACTTCCCCGGTGCAGATGCGATGGCCGTATAAGAGGTGAAACCCTGACTATGTACATGAAAAATAATAATAATGATACTAATACTAAATTACTAATGTGCAGAGAAGATGCATTTGTCATGAACCAAATCTGAGAGCTGACCAGGCCTTCAGAGGTCACCAGCCTAGAAAGCCACTTTGATAATTTCCCATGGGTGACCATTGTAAATAAATTTGACTAGACTTAAAACACAATTTTCATCTTTTTGAGAGGGCTGGTTCAGAGAGTTGCATGCTTATTTTCCTATCATTAATGTGACTAAACATTTTAAGGATAAATTACTTCTCAAAATGTTTTCTTTTTCATTTTATTTCACAGTCGACCAAAGGTCTCAGAATGAAATAATGATAACATAGCGGAAAAGACACTAAGTAGACAAATGTAAAGGAATAACATAGTTATATAATGTTACCCCAATGAAATACACAAGAAACAAGAATAACGTAGTTATATAATGTTACCCCAATGAAATACACAAGAAACAGGAATAACGTAGTTATATAATGTTACCCCAATGAAATACACAAGAAAGGAATAATGTAGTTATATAATGTTACCCCAATGAAATAAACAAGGAATAACGTAGTTATATAATGTTACCCCAATGAAATACACAAGAAACAAGAATAACGTAGTTATATAATGTTACCCCAATGAAATACACAAGAAACAGGAATAACGTAGTTATATAATGTTACCCCAATGAAATACACAACAGGAATAACGTAGTTATATAATGTTACCCCAATGAAATACACAAGAAACAGACCTTTCAGGGTCTAATTTTGGTTGAGGTCTTTTCACCACTCTCTTTGACGCTCCTTTTGAAAGGTCCTTGAGGCGATTTAGTACTTCCATATTTTCTGTCACAAGAAAGAAAAAAAATCTGCATTTACTCTAAAAAGAAACATCATAGTTACACATATGTCTTTGGGTCCTTGTATATATAATGTGACAAGTTTTTTCATCCATGTCTACATCTACATTCAACATAAATACCTTGATGTAAACTTAAAACATATGCACTTCATCTCACTGAATTTCACCGGTCAAACTTCGCATCATCTGATTGAATTTCACTAGTCAACTCTCACATCATCTCATTGTATTTCACTGGTCAACTCTTGCATCATCTCATTGTATTTCACTGGTCAACTCTCACATCATCTCATTGAATTTCACTGGTCAACTCTCACATCATCTCATTGTATTTCACTGGTCAACTCTCACATCATCTCATTGTATTTCACTGGTCAACTCTCACATCATCTCATTGTATTTCACTGGTCAACTCTCACATCATCTCATTGTATTTCACTGGTCAACTCTCGCATTATCTCATTGTATTTCACTGGTCAACTCTCACATCATCTCATTGTATTTCACTGGTCAACTCTCACATCAATGGTAGAACAGTAAAGTCATCTAACTTTTTAAAAACTTTAAATAATATATATGTGAAAGTGCGCAGAGACATATACTCATCCTATACATCAAGTATGTTTTGCTCTCAGTAATAATATCTGTAATAAAACTTAAATTCACGCAAGTACAGTATACAGATTATTAAACTGTGCACATTTAGTCAAATCAGACAACAGCAGCCATCTACAAGAAAAGACAAAGATGTCCATTGTGCACAGGTGACATCTGTACACAGATTCACTTTTTGAAAAGAATATCTGGAGAAGCCAGTTGCTCAACTTGCCACCGTTTTGGTGGCCTAGTGGTTAGAGTGCCTGCCTCAGAAGCAGGAGGTAGTGGGTTCGAACCCTGACTGAGTCATACCAAAGACTTACAAATATGGTACTAACAGCTGCCTCGCTTGGCGCTCAGCATTAAGAGGTTAGTGTTAGGACTGGTTGGCCTGGTGTAAGGATAATGTGACTGGGTGGGACATCATGTTACATATCTGCGGCATGATGCCCCAGTGCTAGACATCACTATAAACTGCTATTGTAGACATCATAGCGATATGACTGATAAATTGTTAAAGCTACTTTAAAAATCCTAATCACACAAACATACACTGCTCAACTTGCCAAAATCAAAAGACACATTGTACATTATGCCTCTTAAAGTAATGTTTTTCATGTTCTTTCAAAGATTTGTTATCTTGCCAAAAACGGTAATTTATACCAAAAATGCAAAAAATTTATGTAGAAAAAAAAACTTTTTTGGGGGACAATTATTCTGAAGATGAATAACAAATATTCAGCCATTAAATAGCACAGCATGGTCTTTTGATGTTGAGCTGATGTCAGCCCCTTCTTCATTGTACAGAGGTCTCTTTGTAACTCACATCCTCGCTTTTAGTGTGGTCTGTTTTGGGACCCATTGGTACACTAGTGAAAGGTGTACAGAAAGTCATCAAGCAGTGGCACCCTGTTTTATTTTGCTGACCTGCATTATGTTGCTAATGGATTGTGTCACTGAAAGTTTATATTAAAGTTACATTTGTAACTACAGGTAATAAAAGGAACTACAACATGGATGTGCTTTCAATTATAATAAAACAAGTATGGACTGTTTATTCAGCTGTGTCAATTGATAACAGAATATAGCAGTGATTTGTTCAGAAGTAAAATCAAAAGCATGTAAGCATCGGTAATGCAATTTCACGATTGCTGGTAATATGGAATATCAAACAACGATACCATTACTAGTGTAAAATATGAAGCCAAGATATTGACCTGGCCTCATCTTATACTCCAAATCGACTTGTATATGGATGAAGGATGGAAAATAAGTCGAATTGATGAATTCGACTTATACTCCGCATCGACTTATAGGCCAGAATATATGGTAGTAATGATAAGAGTTTAACCTTAAATTTATCTGTGTGAATAAAACCCCAAACAAGATTTTTCAAACAACTTAATCTTTTTACGATGATCTGGTTAAAAATCCACCATTTAAAAAACATTTTCAAAAGGGTTGATTTAAGTTTTGACTGCTGAATTTTCTGTAAAATCAACATGTTGTCTTGTAATTTGTTAAAGCAGTCCCCAAACATGCATAGAAACAAGGGTTAGTATCGTCTTTAATATATAAGGGACGACAATTTCTTATTTCAGCTCCAAGATTCAACAATTTGGACTAAAATAAATAGTAGTCCATCTTCTAATCCTACTTTCCTCAGAGTATTCCCACTCCACATTTGGACATTTAGGTTGGGGGGTGGGGTCATGCATATAAAAAAATTTGATTTTGCCGCCACTGTGCAGTAGCGACATATGATAGTCACTTAACAGGGGCCTCGAAAATTTAAACATATATTGACTTATACCTGCAATCGATAGGAAAATGATTCTTCTCAGAAATGGCAAGCATTATAATTGTTATGTCTTTAATCTGCTGACACACTAGACGAAACTATGGCATAGATGAAACCTGACCCAGGACTCGCTATTTGTTATTACTAGTCACATGACTTCAAAATCTCAAACAACGACATTGGATGCAAATTAGTCACATAATATCAACAACAAACTTCTTTTATTGTTGTTGTACAGAAATTCAATTAAATTAAATGAAAGTCAGATACTTTTGGTAAAAACAAGCAATCTGGCCAGTCTGATTTATCAAGCTGAGAGCACATGTCAACATGGTAGTCATGTGATACAACAAATAAGTTGTTCTCAGAATATCTAAATATGGAAAATAGTTTTATTTCGTTTTTGTAATTTTATTACAACCAGTATACAGTAAAACCTGTTATGAGAGACCGCCCCTTCTGCCGACCAAAAGCAGTCTCTCAAGACAGGTGGTCTCTCATAAGAGGTGTGTGAAAATGGACTGGTTTTTAGGGTCAATAGTTAGCATTGTTGAAAAATAACACTGTACATGTATCATATCCTTTATTCATAAATCTTGTTAAATATTGCATGCATTCCTCTTAAAATATCTTTATATAATAAAGATATACATCTACAGGGTTCATATTGAACTATGAATGATAAATTCAAAGACTTTTCCCAAACTTTCAAAGACCACAAACAGAGATTTCCAAGACCTATTTTTGCTAATATTGTGTATGCAGGTTATATGAGAAAACAATGAATGCCAAATACTACAATACTGATTACTGATTATAGTCAAACTATAATTAATTTCCCAAAATTGCATTATAATTAGGGCATAACCGACTTTTGAACCGGAAATCGGATTCCACCGGATAGTATGAACTTCCGATTAATCGGAGTCGGACAAGGCAGGAACGACCGATTCGGATAATAAAAATAATAAAGTTGAATTTCTATAGCACCGTGTCTAACACTGCGTGTCATTCGATAGTGCGTTAATAAAGTTAAATAAGAAGTCAGAAAAGTCCAATATGGTCAACACAACCACGCTGCGAGACAATCTTTTTGAACTGACGGGTAAAAAACGGAAATTAAGCCGGATATGGTAAAGTACTAAGTAACATTCTAGACACGGCAAAACCAGATACCAGAAACCCGGAAACGGAAGATGAAATTTTGTTATAAAAAAATACATATTTAGCATTTCCGATTAATTGAATCGCATCCGGAATCGGAAAAATTTCATGCCCGAAATCCGGAATAGGAAATCGGTAGAAAAATGATAATCGGTTATGCCCTAATTATAATGATCTGGAAGATAGGTTAACATTCGTTGTTTTTTTTCAGAAATATGTAACATACGTGTCAGATTCAATACAAAATAAATTGTTCTCTTAACAGACATCAGCACTGCTTTAAATGCATTATTATATTTGCTTTTTTTCCTCTTCAATCATTTTGGAAAGAGATGCCAACACTGTCATCTTTTCCTCTGCTTTTCTCCTAAGAGCATTTGACTCTGTGACAAGCACAATGAGTCATTTTAACTCTGCCTCTTCTGCTTTCTGTACAGAGGAAGCATGTAGACTGGCAATGTTAGCTTCAAGAGGCAGCTTTTTTGGCTTTAAGTTCTTCCACTTCATCCAAGGCTAACTCATGTTTCTTTCCATTTTGGTATTTCTCTCATCCTTGTTTGCTTTTTTCTTATCCAGATATGCATGGTACTTATGTCTTGCAGAGGAGCCATATGTCATCATTTCATTGCTAACGATGATTTCCAAAGGTCCACCTGCTTTTCTCATTGTGTCAATGATTAGCCTTTGAGCTCTGAGGTTTTCTCTGCTGAGGTTCTCAACAGATACCTGTTTGTTGACGGAAAATCCCCTCTCCACTGTTGAATGCCAGTGTGACAACAACATTTTCTGGAGAACATTCCAAAGTTCAACATATTCCTTTCTTTTGGAAAGGACAGAATAAAACACTTCATAAAGGTTAGGCATTTTTTTCTCTCCATTTTTTAATAAACATTATCTATAAATCTAGTTATATTTCAAGCACTTCAAAGTAATGGACAAAACGGGCTCAATTATAGTCTGACTATATCAACCCCTTTGTTTCTTTGGAAAGTCTGTTAATCATGAAATGTGCAGGGGATGTCAGTTGACTTAGTTCTGTGCACTTTTTATCATTTAATTATTGTCGTTATTGAAATCGATAGGGGTACAAAAAAATGGGGATGTATAGTCAGACTGTAGATACACAAATCAATTTTGGCAATGTGATTTAATGAAATTTTTTTTAATACCATTGGGGAAAAAATTGAGAGTCGGCAATGAGAAACGGGGACATTCCGCCAACTGGAAATATGTTTTTTTTAATTCTTTTTTTTTATTTGCCTAATCAAATGACTTGACTTCTTACAGTTAAAGCTTCACAGTAAACGTTTTTTTTTTATACTCCCAATTCAAGAACAACAACTCCTGCTTAAGTCTACTATAGTGTACACATGCGCACTTTGAAACTGTTTATTCGTGAATTGAATTTATTACAATGGATGTTTTAATATTAAACCAAGGAACATTATTATGTAGAACAAAATTTTCGAAAATGATTTTTGTCCCTCAAACGTGTTAAATAAACCAACAATATAAGTAAATTTAAATGTGCCCTCTTTTGCCATATCTCCCAAATCATCAAACTAAACAATATCTTATTTTATACCCTAAGTGTAATGAGTTAACATTATTTTGCCCAAAATTACCAATAGCTTATACTTCTGCATCTTTGTTCCACTAAATGAACAGTATGTAGTTACTTATTTGCAAGGGCTCCTTCTCCCATTGAAGCCAAGTTGCTCGTCTTTTTACACAATGTACAAAATGTCTTTCGTTTACATAATTTATCCTTTTGCAGCCATTCCTTGTAATTCTCTTGTTCAAGCCAAATATCATTGAAAGAGCAAAGACCTATCATTTTTAAACACTGAAGATGTAAATCAACTGAACAAATTTTGAATGCTTGAGCGCGTTACTTTTGCGCACTTTCTACGTAGAATGAATTAGTGTAAAGAATATTTTGATTGGCCAAAGATGGACTCGTCCAATCAAATTGAACGATTCATCAAAAGAAGGAAGCCAGGAAAACCATCTATATCTGAAGCTAATGACCTTAGGCAATTTTATTTGTGACTTCCTTTGATGAAGTGTGTAGCTGTCTTGCTTTGATGAAGAGTGTATGTGTTATTGAAGTCGCCACCGAGGCCAACTTTGGATGGACAAACAAAGCCTCTTTTGTTGTTGCGGCGGCAATGAAACTGAACGGGTCATCAAAAGAAAGAAACCAGGATAACTAGATTACATCTGAAACTAACAACCTCAGATAATTTTATTTGTGATTCTGGAAAGAAATTAAATTTTTGGGGTTTATTTCAGTTTTCAAAGACTTTTAAAGACCTCAGAGTAATATGCTCGATTTTCCCAAACTTTCAAGGCCTTGAAAATGCTACCTTATTTTTCCCAAACTCTCAAAGACCGTACAAACCCTGATCTATCAAACAACAAGAATAAAATGTATATTTCAACATCACATTAATATAAACAAAAAAATGAACAGTTAGATATGATGTATACATCTTATTCTATACACTTATTCATGTTTTTTTAAGAAATCCATTATACTTCTTTGTTGACATGTTTTACTCAGCTGTTTGGTCTGAACATGTATCTCCATTTTTGAGCAAAGAAGCAAAATTTTGTCTTTGATTACATTTTGAACTTGCTTAAGCTGACTGCTATTTTGCGATGTGGTCTCCCCATTTTTTATTTCTTTCAATAACATTAATCCTTTCTTCCAGTGTTAAAATTTGTCCTTTTTTTCAGCGGAGGTTCTGCCATTGTTATTAGTGTTGACGTAATAAAGACTATCGGTTTTGATCAGGTTTTCAGGAAATGTGGAATAAATATATATTATTTACCAATGAACGAAACCAAAAGACGTAAACAATACATTTATTCTGAGACGAAGTTTAAATCAACAGCATTATAGCTTGATAAACAAAGGTTGTGACCATCTGCATCCAGGTAAACAGATGGTGGCTTGGTGAAACACTAACAAAAGAAATTTAAAATAATCCAGAAATGATTATCACTTACTACTTATTAAAGACAATGAGCTCGGTCACCTTCCAGGCATTATGGATTAACTGGAAAGACAAACAATGTACTCAAACCTACACTGAAGCCCTTTCAAACGATTTCTCACTGGGACATAGTGACTACCGATGGTTTTTGAGTTTTCATAAAGATAAAGAAAAAATACAAACCTCTAAATTGACTGCATAAATCACTTTGATGTTACTCTTACTGGCTATTCACATGGCTTCTGCACTACCATGGCGGTTAGTGACATGTACTTTAGTCTGGTTTACTGCAGTTTACAAATGACATTGTACGCTGAAGTTGTAAATTTCACAAAACTGGTCGCAAGACAAATTCTTTTTAAATACTTTTTAGAGCAATCTTTACTATTTATGCAGTCTTTGTCACAAAGGATTAAATGATGGTTAGAGGCATTTATCTCGATATATGGTTGTTCAACAAGTGTTATTTAATGTGCACTTTGTTTGCATACTACATTTATCCCGTGCTCTAGTGTTTACAAAGGATTAGGTTACGGTCAGTGGTGTCAATCTGTTGTTCTTTTTGGCGATGTAGTCGTTCATATCAGTGTCAAAATGCATATTTTGCCAAGAAATCGCGGTCGCTGGTCGCGTTCAGTAGGTGGTCGTTCATAACAGAGCGTTTATATAGTAAAATTGATCCGTGCATTACGATTGTGGTCGGAAACATCAGGTGGTTGCTCATAGCAGAGGTCGCTCAAGATAGGTTTTACTGTATGACTTTCATATAATATTTTTAAAATTTGTTTCTCTACATCATTAAAAAGTATGGGTTGTTAGATTTGTGTACTCATGCAAATGGCAATGCAAATCGCAAGTACCAGGTCACATTGCAAAAATGCTGTAGTTTTACCTTGTCCTTAAGCAGATTAAAGACAATTATAAGTCACAATTTCTGAGAAAATACGTAATTTTCATTTGATTTCATGCATGAATAAATCAATCTAACAACGCTTAAGGGTTTTCTAAGCCTTCTGGTAAGCGCATACGCTTTGCCACCACCATGATGGCCTCCTGTGATGCTAGATTGGTTTTCGTACCTTCCATGTAAGGAAAGATACGGATATTGAACTAACTTTGAAAAAAATAGTCTACTAGACGAATCTAATCCACTGAGTGTTTGGATTTACTCAGTATCAATGTTTATTGAATGCACCCAAATGATCCATACTGCACACTCCGAATATTCTGGTTAGAACTTGATAACTTTAACTCACGATCAGTTGCATTACAACTCAATTACGAGACTGTGCAGGAAGAGAATTCATGGGTTTTCCTGACATTCATGGACATTTAACTGTCAGGAAAAAAGTATCATTTCTCCCAACTTGTTCCCATGGGAGCCCTGGTTTCGGACCATTGTGTGAGATTTACTCAAGTTTCACTTACACAAAAACTTTGCAAACACTGGACACATTTCACTTAAACAAAATACTACGTATATCCTAAGCTAAAAAGAAAACATGAAATTGTTTGCATAATTGTTATAATTCAACTAGATGCAAGAGCATTAGTCATCTTCAACATTTTTGGGGAGATACAAATGCTGACTTAATGATTATTAGAGTATGCTTACACACAGTAGCACAATGTTTGAATATGTACTTTAAAAAAAGTGTACAATAAAGCGTACTTTATATACAGTGACCAAAAGTGTCAATAACTGTTTCCTTTTTTAAAAATAAATCAAATTTTCTTTTTCACATGAATGAAACATAAGCAAGGAAAATCTGCACTTAGAGATTGTGATCTAACCTGCCTCCTCTGCATTCTGATCCCCCTCTCCATTTGCAGCATCTTCTGGGAGATCTGGAAGTGGTGCAAGAGACTGAAACTCGGTATCATCTTCCTCTTCTCCATCCATCTCAAAAATGTCCTCCATCTGAAGGTCTACAGACTCCATGCTGTAAAACTGGAATTGCACAACCCCTTTTTTATGAATAGCACCTGACAGGTAAAATCTCATTTGCCATGCTTCAATCAATATTATAATGTGATTACCTGTAATGTGAGACTACATGTTTTGAGAGGTCAATTTATTGGCTGTAAGGGTGGTTTCTCAAACAGATTTCACTGATGCGTTTTATTTACATTTGTGGTTGCAGACTGATTCTGCCTTCCAATCATGCATTAGAAAACTAAAAAAGAGTAAACGGCAGGTGTTATAGTCTGATAACAAGCCAGGATTAGTTCAGAAAATGTGGGAGTTTTAAAAAATTCAATTTAGAGTGGAAAGAAGGGTATTTTACTTACCTTCCACATACAAATGTCAGTCTATGTTAATCAATGAAAATCTGACAAAAGATAGACGATGATATCTGCAATCAGAAATGTCACCAAAAAAGCAGATACATGTATCTCATAACATACAGTACTCATGCTCGATTTCAACATAAGCAGAATAACAATGCACTATTTAGATGGTTTCTCAATTTGAACAAAGAAATTGTTTATGAAAAAATAGATACAATTCAGTGCATTTTATATAGTTTTTTCATGGGGCATCTGAATTTATCCACTCCAAACCAATGGTTGTATATACAAGATTAAACAGCCAACAATGTCGGCAATAAAAAAAAAATGACCTGATGGTATATTTTGTTGCCAATAAGGAAAATAAAACTGCAGTTTGCGAAGCCCTACGTAATTCAAGAATAATTTTTTTTCTTCATGTATGAGAAAAATACATAAAATTTCTTGCATTATTCATATGCAATCTCTTCCCCAAAATGATAATAGACTTTTTACGTTTCTTTGGTACATTTAAGAAAGAATGTTTTTCGTGTACAAGAAAATATATAACATTTCAGAACACACAACGACTGTTATATCCAAAATTTGTCATATAAAAGAGCGTGCTGTAATGAGGTCAAACTGTACCTTTAATTTCCGTCATTTTTCAATTCTGTTCAGTATTAGTATCATTAATGTCATTATTAATAAAATAGGATAATCTATGGCTACATCCCTTTATATTAACAGATGGCACATCCTCTCCTTTTGAAGGTAAAAAACATCTGGATTTCCATTTTATCAACAGATTTCATATAGACTGCTCTAATGACCTATTTGATTAGAGCATCCACCTCAGATGTGGGAAGTTCAAACCATGACCAAGTCATACCAAAGAAAAAAAATGGTACTAGTAGCTGCCTCACTTGGCATTAAGAGTTTAGTGTTAGTAATGGTTGGCCTGGAGTCAGGATGATGTGACTGAGTGGGACATAATGCTACATGTTTGCGGCATGATACCCCAGTGCTAGACATCACTATAAAATGTCACAGTGCAGACATCAGTGATAATACTCAATTTATTAAAGCTACATTAAAAATCCATTATCACACACACAAAATTAATAAACCAATAAGATGTTTGTATGTTTTGTAAATATGCCTTAGACAAAGACTCAGTGAGAGTAATGCAAAGAATAGTTAAGAACTAGTTTTACATTGTAAGTTTTGTTCATCAATCTCAATCAATCCCCGACACACATGATCCCTTTATTCGAATGAACTTTAAAGGACTGTTATTCACCATATAATCTATTTTCTTTATATACACATAATCTGAAATACTTAAATTTTATATGGAAACTCAACCATTTTACAGCATATTCTGTAATAACTTGACAAATGCTTTGAACATGTTGAAGAGAAGGAAAATAAAATGTACATGATGCTATGATATGTAAATTATATCGACAGATTTTATAAGTAAACAAAATTTCCTAACCTTTCAGATATGTAGATAATAGATATACATGAATATGTATGGCTTGACATTAATGTAGTAAACATTTGGAATTGTACGATTTTACCTTTTTACTAAGAAACGGTCATTTGTTTCAGCCTTATTTCGATGTATGATATAGGGCCTGAGAGAAAATTATCTACATAGAAAATGCCAACTTGCCCTATCCTTCTACTTCTAGGCATGCAAATCAATGTATTGTTTATTTACCCACCTCAAAACTTCGTCAGAAGACTGTTACCGATTTGGTTACTGAAAAGAGACTTAAAGTTGTAAGCATAAAATCAGCTTAAGAACTGTAGAATAAAATGTTGCTGCTCACAAATAAATACAAGTAGACTTTGAAATTTTATATTATACGATTTTGTTTCCATAACTTAATTTTCGCGGGAAATGGCGTACGGACTATAAATTGTAAAGAAGGTAATATCTAAATATCGACGCGGAACTTTCAGTGTCTTTAGACATTTTTTGGGATCAGGCTATCAGTACTGAATTAAAATACTCATAAATTTATATTTTTAAAATTTAAAACAGTGAACTTGACTCTGTTTCAGTTATAAATTTTTAAATTACAACTTTTCTTTTGAACTCCATTTACGCCTGACGTCTTCTAGATTTATTTTAAAATATGGCAAGAACATAGAAAATAAGGAAAATATGGAAATAAGTCCAAATTACATTCCTGATGAAACAAGAAAATTCATTCATTTGCTCCCAAACATTGAAAGTAACAACAATTTTGATTGTCATTTAGTTTCTCAGTCAGCTGTTTAAACAAATTCAAAGATAAAATTAAAGCAGAGAAAAAAAAAACTGTGGATATTTTTTTCTGCTTTTGTTTCATGATTTATGTTTAATGTCTCAACTCTGGGGTTCAATAACTAGGTATTATTAGGGAAAGGTGATGTGGACAGTTTGATGTGCAGATATTAGCATGATACATATAAGGAAAAATATATCCTAAATCTTATTCATTTATTCAGTCTATATTACATACCATGGTATATGCTGGAAAGCTGACCAGTCCCACAGGGGCTCATATTGTTGCATACAATTGACTGGTCCTACATGTAGTTATTATATAGTATATGTAGGACCGGTCGATTGTAAGCAACAATACGAGCCCCTGTGACCAGTCCCAACACATTGTACCATCAAACAGGTAAGCAATAATTTTTAAATACTTATCTAGAGCAGTTCAAGTGGTTGAGCAAATTAAATAATAGCAGTGAGTAATGAATCTATCCCAGAGACTAAATAACCTTGAAAAAGTGCCACCATATATTTAACCTAAGCCTAAGTAACCTTTAAAAAAGTGTCAATTTTCTGTTATTTGAAACTGATTATTTTTTCTTACATAAAATTACAAATAAGATAGATTTCTTGATATTTTATTTGCCACATTCAAATTTGTATAACATAATCATCACATTTTCTATTTATTGTAAACAAATTATTTACGTTTGAGAATTTTGGCTAACCTGGACCACTTCAATAATTCTTATTTGCCTTTAAATGTAATTTGGTTTATTTCTCTTTTGTTTGTTTGACAAATTATTTACTAGTTTACAAATTTAGTCTTCATTGCTTTTAAATTTTACATTGTTTGTAACTAAAGTTATAAAATAAAATATAAAACTTTCATGGTAAATTATACTAAAATCTTAACAAAAGCTCATACTGTCCAGGCGTATTATTCCGTATCCAAATCTTCAACTGCTCCATTTCGATGGCTATTCTATTTGGTAAAGTAGTGAGCGGCCAAATCAGAGACCACTTGCAGCAAAGGTAAAAAGTAATTACAAAAAAAAAATTGACTGTTATTACTTCCTAAGTATTTGAAAATTAGATTGTTTTTAAGCACAAAAAATGACTCTATCAAAGTTATAATATATCTTTTAACAAAAGTAGTTATGAAACGTATGTAACCAATTGTTTTTCATGCAATACCCAATCTTCGATGTACTGTTATATAATTTCGATACTAATCTTTTGGTTTGCAAAGTATGATCATTCTCATTTAAACCAGTGGTGGAAGAACAAATATTTGATTGCAGACGAAATATGTGCATTGTTTTTATAACTCAGTTCTAAGCGGATCAAAATGTTATTTAGTTAAGTGCTGCGTAAGGTATGTTGGGCAGGCCGATACATCCTACTTCAGCGGTAATACTACGAAAACATATCTCAAACATTTCTCCTGTTTACTTTTTCAATTTTATCATATTGCATCTTTAATTAGCGTGGTCGGTGAAGGATTTGAATTTCCGACGGATGGGACCGCCAAATTGCCAAATTGCTGGTTATTCCGAGATGACCTTTAACGAGGGCACTCATAAGGGAACGTAATATTACAAAGACAGTTGAAAAAAACAGTGGCCGTTGGTGGTGCATTTAATCAAGATTTATATTAAATTACAGAGTGTAGTAAATCCATTAAACGATTGGGACTTGAGATACATTTATGTTAAATTATTTTTTTAGTTTACCCCAACCTCAGTAAACTTCAATGGTCTGTGTCTAGAAAATATTTATGAATTTGAAGGGATTACAGGGTTCATTAACTTGCCTTTATGCTAGTGAACTAAAATCACACACAAGTTAGATAGCAGTTTGATCGAAGAGTATAAGACATGTCACCAAATATGCACATATTATTATAATTACAATATTGAAGTAGATGATTATTAGACTTTGTGCTTGTTACGATTTTTTGTGGGATCCCAAGTGGTCTAAAGCGCTCTCCGATACGGATCACTGCCATCTCACCTATGTCTGTATGGGTTCAAGTCTCATATTCGGCCAATGTGGATATGTGAGAAAGTTTGCCAGTAGCTTCTTGTGAGTCGGTGGTACTTTCCGGAGTTTTATCCAGGTCTTCCTTCACCATTAATACTGGCTGCCATGTATAGTCTCTTTTGTGCTGAAAAATGGCACTAAACCCTAAACAACAATAACAACAATGATTTTTTGTTTGAAATATCCACAAAATAGATTGTAACTGGATATGATATAACTGGAATTTTATCCCTTAATTAAATTTGTATGATTTTGTTTATCCTGAATAGAGTAAATCTTCATTTCTTTATATTCACAGACTTCCTGACATTATCTTTACATACATGTTATTCAGATGTTACAGTTCAATCAACTGAAGACAAATAATACTTTGATAATAGGACATGCCACTGTACATCCTATTACTGCATTACTACTTAGAAAATGTATTCCCAAAAGTTTCATTATACTTATATTTTAATTGTTATCCAACTTCATTAGTAATCATTGTGTGAGACATTTGTCATAGTGAATGATGTTCATTTCTGATCATCTGCCAAATCACTGAAAATTCTGCAGTTGCTGTAGACAGAAGACGCTCTAAAGAGAACATCCGTTCTTGGAAATACTAAAATGATGCATTTCCTTATTTCATGTATTTTTTTTATCCTTTAATTTTTTGTACACAATCCAGTTTTCTAACTAATAACTATTTAAATGTTTCATATTTGTTTGTACATATCACTTTGTATTCTTTAAAATATCCTTTAAGTTATCAGAGATACATTTCTACTAAGAAGATTTACAACTGCAAAAAAGATCAAAGACACCGTATAGCCATTTTGTATTTAGAAAATTTAGTAATGAATTGTTGCTGAGAAAACACAATGATTAATGCATATGCTCTCATATTGTCATTACAGTATCTACCGGTGTTATGAACAATTGGACAAAGGCTGTCACAGAATGTAATCCTTAATTATAGTTAATTAGTTCTCCTTATTAAGTCTGTGATCGTAACAAATTACCACATGTGTTTTAAAATGAGTTCAGAAGCAAGATAATGTTTTCAACAAAAATTATACATGCTAAAATGAGGACCACAGACCAATGATGAACTTGTCTTATTATTTCATTTTAGTCATACAAAATGAAATACTAAAACTTTGTAATTTTCTATTGTCAATTTGAAAGTCACGGATTCAATTAAATTGGTTGGTACATATACAGTCTTTTAAGGGCTTCTACTGTTTTGACTTTGATATAATAATTAACATTTTGTTATGAATATATTCTATGATATACTCCACTATCTTTATTGTAGAGTTTGAATAACAAGTAATGTGTATTATTGCTGGTCATTAAAACATCTGCTATATTGACAATGGCCTCAATAGCACATTGACGGGTTTCATTTCCTCAAAGAGAGCCTCATTTTCTCTTATCTATGGGGGCACCAAACAGATGCACCCCCCCCCCCCCAATAAAAAAAAAAGTAAAAAAGATTTTATGTGTCTGTGTACTTCCCATGATATGTAGTTATGTGGTTCTTTTTAATATCTTTTAGTTCCCTTTAATTTGGTTATCTACCCTCCTTCGGGTCCACTTTCTTAATTATTCTTGGTTTGACCATGGCTAGTGTTCTCCTATATCCTGTGTTTGCTATTTGTGTTGGTGCTATTTGTCTGTGTGCTATATATGTATATATATACATTTTTTTCTTGATAGGATAGCCTTTTCGTTTGAATTTGACCAGTTGTCCTGTTTCGTGACTTCTACCTCTAAATGGGTCATCACATTTTTCATTTTAAAGTAGTACATATTTTTATTTTATTAATTTTTAATTTGGGTAAAGTGAGGTGTTTTATTTAGATTTATTTATTTGTCTCACATTACTTTCTATACAGTTAGTCATATTTAGTCCGCCTATGCTGAGTCGGGGTCTGTACATTTTGTATTTTTGGTTGTACTTCTCCAGACTTAAGTTGGGTCATCTCAAATTATTTATTTATTTGTTAAGAAATTTCCAAAAGAGCCTCATTTTCCTTCTGACAGCCTCACTAATTTGCCCTATCTCTGGTTTAAACTGGAATAACCAAAGCTCTAAGCATATTTAATTCATGTCTAAATAAATACTGCATAGCCATGTGGTTATTGTAACAATGGATATCATAATTAAAACAAGAATTAATTGTTCATTTAAATTTATTGAAAATGGAATGTAGTTGTATCATTATCACAATTGTCAGGTAACTGGAAATAATCTTTTCTATCTTTGCAAAAGCTACAATTAAAACCTGCCCTGAATAAATATGGTTTTGTAAACTAATTATTTTTTTTCATCTCGCTTTCTTATTTTGTGTGTTTGTACCGTTAGGTTTTTTGAGTGGATCTTGTTCGGATATGTCTAGATCCCTTTATGCTACTATTAAGGATTTATTTTTTATACACTGAAATCAATAATTGTTTTTTTTGTGTTCAAAAAATTACATGAAATAATGTATTAGGAATGATGCAGTAATGAACATCAATGCATATGATGAGATCTGCAAAACTGTGAAATATGTGGTTTTTCACATCTGTACTGGATGGACTGTTTACTGCAATGTCAATCATAAATCTATTATTGGAACAAGAATGCAAAATAACATGTAACATAAATATCTTGTATACAGGAATGAACACATTCTTCATCTGTTCAGTATAGGTATGGTATGTTAATTTCTATTTTTGCCTTTGAAACTTGGTTAGTACAATTTATATTAGACAGCTTTCTGTGATTTTATTATTATTATTATTTAGTCTGCATGTTTTGACTTTTGTTTTCTTTTCAGAATTTTAGTAACCTTTGAAAAACTTGCAGTTATGTTGCGGTCCCTGGCACTATCCTACCGGTCAGCCTATACTTGTCTATTTATACCAGCAGCACAAGGTAAGAACTAAGCACTCATAGTTAACTGCTCTTTCTGTCATTTTTTAGATTTAGGGTTTATATTATGTTTATATTACTGAATCTTGGTTAACTGAAGTAACCTGCACAAATACCTTTTGGATAACCGAGTGTGATACCTGTGAAAGTGCAGACTATTACAGCTAAATGCTGCACCAATAATTTACTGCACCATGACACTATTTAGTGGTGCTATGACACTCTTTTCAATCTTCCTGACCCTTTCATTAAACAAAATATTCATTTCCAGATTTTATTTGTAGGATGTCATATTCCTGTTCCAAATCATGTTATGGTCTTCCTAATTGTATCATACAAGAGTTGTTTTTCTCTTGCACTGTATGAGGCAGAAAACCAGTCTTGCATATTGATAATCAGATGTCATTATGTCACCAGTCCAGCTGATGTTACTTTAATACAGTTTATTAGTAAACAAACCTGTTATAACAAAACTGGGATAATTTTCCTTGTGATTATAGATAAACTTCAAATCAGTGAGGTCTAAAAATCTGTAAGTACAGTCCTACCTGTTTATCGCAATATCCTCGGGCCCGAGGAAATATTGTCGACATAGGCGGATGTCGAGATAAGTGATGGGGGGGGGGGGCTGAAAAAAGACAAAATTTAAAATTCGTCAGCAAAGGGTGATCCGTCGTCAGTGAATAGCATTTACACTTTGAGAAAAAAAAAATGGAAATTTTGAGTACATGAAGACAGAATCAGTGTGAAATACACTTGCATATTGACAAATTACATTTTGGTTACCTTTATGTAATAAAATCCAAATCAAAATATTGCATTGATCACATCCTGATACGAACATTACAATATTCAACATCGGTATGGTTGAGAAGTTGTCAGTTACATGCTTCATGTACATGTACTTAAATTGGCCTCGATTTTGGGCAGTCTGTTCGCATATTATTGAGGCTACCAAGGGGATTTGGCTATTCACATGGAAATGAAAAACTGTCAACAGTACATGTATTCTCCACAAATACTTTTGTATCTGATGTTTTGACGAACATTAAAGTGACTGCACCAACCACTTGTTGCAGTGAAGTTCTCTACAATAAGTTTTTTCGATCATGCTTCATTGGGCCATTTTGATGCTTCCTCCAAGTCTTCAATTGTAGCAGTCTTGCTTCTTCCTTTGGAGAGCGCAGTTACCTTCAACTTAGTCTTTCTTTATAGACTCAGCAGCTATCATGCTTCCTGGACGTGTTATTTTAAAATGAAAAAATTTCACAGACTTCTTTGCGAGATGTTCATCCCTTAACTTCCTTAACAGCCAGATATTTAATTTCCAAAGACTGTAAATTTAATTTGCATTTTACCCTGCTGTCGGTAGCCATCGTAAATGTAAATAAAGTTAAAAATGAAACTTCACAGTGAAAATCACCGATCACTTTCAGATGTCTTGGAAACATGTAATCTGTATTTTCACGCAATTTTTATATATGGGATTCAGAAAGTCCTCTGTATGCATCAGTTTCCTGGACGGCAAATTTAAGGGCTTGCTAGTCCTGCTTCGACCACCTGTTGATTGGGAAATTGTGTTCATCAATTGATCCTTTTCGCTGTGCTGATATTTACAATCAGAAAATTCAGTGGCTGAAAGACCCACAGATGTACATGCTGTCATTGTAAGAGTACATTTGAAGAACATGACCGACAAGCTAGGCGGCAAGATCAAAAACTTAACTAGCTGCAGAGTGGTGAGAAAATGTGCTGCTATGGTTTGTTTTTATCCGACCGCGACATTAAAGCCTGGCGGCAAGATCAACTAATTGTTGAACAAAGTATTGGTCTTAATTGGCAGCTTGTCGACATAAACATTTTGAAAACAAAGGATTTGTTCAAGCTAGGACCAAGGGCTTCTGTCGACATATAACGTTTTTCTTTTATCTTGACTTCGACATAGGCATGACAATTTGATAGTAATAGTAGACCATGGGACCGGGACTTTGCTTTTTTGTCGACATAGGCGGGTTGTCGAGATAAGCGATGTCGATATAATCGGGTAGGACTGTATTACCTTGTTCTTGATTTTTCTTTGCATACTTTGAGATTTAAAAAATAGGAAAATTAGAATTGTTCATATGTCCAGTCCAAAGTTGATCACCACTTTATCCCATGCCACCAAATTTGAAATATATTCAGTTAACATATATTTTAGGATTAAAAAAACTGTGCTGGTTTACAAGCCTTTTTAAGAAATGGATCTGTTAGCCTTAAAGAATAGACAGATCTATTTTCAGTTTATCATACTTGGAACATAAAAAGCATGGGAGGGGAGAGAATACATTTGACCTTGGACGAATTATACTTTATTAAAACATGATTTTTTTAAAAAAAACAATTAAACAAATATATTGAGTTCATGTGTATGTGATTTTTAAAGTTGATTGCTGATGTACAGTTTCAATTGCTGAATATGTGGTTCTTTTACCTTCATAGACAGTTTCACGTTTTTAGTGCCTCCCCTTCCCATTAAAATTTAAATGCTAACATGCAGGGCAGGTCAGATCATATAGCCCAGCATCCCAGACTGTGTAGAACAAGTAAAAAATTTCCAACATATAAGTCAGGAGAAGTGCCTTTTTCCCCCTCTTTTAAAGCAAGTCGGTCAAGTGCAAATTTTATTACTTAAATCACTTTATCTACATTTTGCCATTCCTGCCCACAGAGCATACTGAATACTTGAATATGCTTCCATTTATTCCATTTGTATCCTGTGATACTATCATAAGTGATTATTGATATCTGTTGCATGAATTCTTTTACTGCTTTAATGCATATGTCTTAGCTACTAAATTATCAGCAAATCATAACACTTAATCAAACAAAATAACCCCCCCCCATTTCCAGTATAATTAAATGGCAGTGTTTTTCAATGATCTTGTATTTATGTGTTTATTCTACCCAGATACAAACAAGCTGAACACCTTGGAGTTTTCAATCCATTAAGTCTACACAATGAACTCATGGAATGGCACTTTACCATCATTAGTATTCCTTTCATCTCCTGATTAAATGTCAATAATGAGTCCTTTTTTTGTATTGGTGTTACAGAGGAATCAATTTAAATACATGATAATGTATTTGAAGTGAAACAGTTATACCAAAAACCAAAGGAATGGTCTGTTTGCTTTTGTACACTAAGCTTGCTTTAATATGCCTAGTTGTCATGGTCTGTTCTATTTGGATAGAATGAGTCTACTAAATTACGACAGTAGGGGGATAAAATATATAGTTGTCACTGAGTCTGAGGTAAATAATGCTCCTTAGATACATACACCAGATTCTGTATCAGCAAAAATTGTCAAATATGACACAATTCTTAATTTTCAGCCACATTGGGTTCATAATTATGCAAGGCATGAGGCCATTTCACTACTAATTGAGAATGTTATTTAAAATAAATAATGTGAGAGCCATCTTAAATACAGCCAACACCTTAGCTATATTTAAAAAATCATTTTCTAATATGGAATTGTGCTCCAGGAGAATGCTGTCAAGCTAATTTAGAAGAAAAGACTTAGAAGAAAACTTTGTCCTGTCAATAATCTATTCTAATGAGAAGTTAGGAATAGTCAGAATTCCATTGTAAAACAAAGTTTCAGTCATTAAACAGCCCAGTCCCCTAACTCCTGCCCCTCCTCCCCTTGCGGTTTTCTCGATGTTGAAGCAGATGAATTTTCAATTTTTGGAGGTCCCTCTGTAACTCGTGCCTTCGCCTATAGTGTGGTCAATGTTTCATTTTGTGTTTGACAAGTTATTGAGGGAGAGGGATTACTTTTTAAAGCATGAATTTCATTAAATCTAAGCAAGAGATTTACATTTTTGGAGAAGTGAAAATGTAAGGCAAGTGAATTTTCTGAAACCACGACTATACAGCTACTATTCCCACTGTCCAGCTAACAAATTGCTTTGACCCTCTTTCTCTAATGAAGAAAATCGCTTCACTTTCAAATTTGAGAAATTTACACTTTTGAATTATATTGACAGTGTTACTAGAGTGCAGCGAGAACATGATAGGAAATGTTTTCACATTGATTAATATGCTATTCATTTATCTATATACAGTGACTTCCTTATCAAACATAATTTGGAACAGTCTTTGCCATTGGTTCATTCCCATGATTGCTTAAAGCAGTGAGAAACCATTATTTGGTTAGGAACCAACTGACTGCTGTCTGCAGGAAACATTTGACCATTATATATGTGACCTTTATATAGGAAATTTGTTGGGAGATAATTAGAATAGACACTGTGACCGGGTATTTGCCATAAAAAGTTGACTATTGGGACAGGTTTGATTGTATAATGGCTGTGTTTTGCCTTAAATATTGACTTCTGTGAATACAAAATTTGAACTGGACACCATTTTGGTCACCTTGAGACTAAAACAAATGACCTTGACACATACTTTTTACAAGAATCTATCTATTTTGCATTAGAAGCAGTTAGCATAATTAATTAACAACATAATCCCTTTTTATAAATTGAGAAACTGCCTGTTAAATGGCATTTTGTAAACTGAGAAGTCTGGTTTACAACCTATAGAAACAGTACCTGTTACTTTTCATGTAAGTTAGATCTGTGACCAATCTAATACATTACTTGTGAAATTAATAGTAGAAGAGATCAAGAAAAATGTGTTGACATTAAAAGAAATATAAATAAATTACAGTTGGCTTTTAAATAGTTGTCTGTCAAACTACATAAAATGACATTTTGCGATGAGTTCCCTGCTCTATGGATGTCTATTCTAACTTTCTCCAGTGTTCTGTTTATTAAAGCAAGGTGACCTTAAATTTAAAATGTATATTAACATTGCTATCATGGGGAATTAACCAGAGAAAATATATTGATGGGTTTGGTTTATGAATGTTGCTGACCATGAATAATTCTGTTCTGACCTTTAAACAGAAAGTCCTACTTGACTGATTTACAGAAAGTTTGAGTACTACAAATCAACTTAATTTTTACTAAAAGTCTTTTATCATTTTTTTACCTTTAACTAAATTCTTCACATTTATTACCCTTAAATAGGAACATACATTGGGTGGATATTTGTGTAGGACAGTTGAGATTGTAATACTCATTTACCGACCTAAATTTGATTGCACCCAACCTCTTTTCCCCAATAGGTAACCAGATGTCGATTTTCCCTCACTATCTGATACTCTTGCCCTTGCTGCAGCTGATATGTTCACATTTTTGCTTATAAATGTTTAAATTAGAGGTTTACTTGGAAAATGGCATGCAGTTTTCCTTATCTTTTGGTGGGATACCCTTATAGTGTGGCTAGTATAGTTGTAACGTATGGTGGGATACCCTTACAGTGTGGCTAGCATAGTGTTACGTATATTTGATTTAAATAATTTAATTTTGTTTGTCAGGTTCAAATTTGACATTTTGGGTTTAAAATTCGTTAGTTGGGAGAGATTTTCTAGAAACGGATGACCTATATATTTTACAAGTAAACACCAGATGTTAACCTCATTTTCTGACCTTGAGTGTAAACAAGCTTCTAAAATGATTGGTTGATTCCGAGGACATTAGAGCTTTATTTTAAAAATGATTGGTTGATTCCAAGGACATCTTTCTAGCTCATACGGTATACATGACTTTGCGAGCATGGGTTCATTCTATGACCTTCTAGAAAAGCACGTGACCCCTTTATGTTTACGAGAGAATCAGTATATAGTTGTGTTTTGGAAGCAAACAGTTCAGTAGTTAGTCTGGGCTTTGGAATACAAAGATATTTGTGTTATTGTTTGAGTGTAAATTATTTCAAATTTGTTTTGGATCAAGAGGAATTTATTGTGTTATTTATCTAGAAATTACTTGTGCTCATTTGGATTATTATAAAACTAAAACTGACTTCATCATGTGACATCGTCATCCATATTGGATTACATTGTAAAGATTCAAATCGGGAACTATTAGGACATTTTATTATCAGGACTCTAGCAATTCCACTAGTGGATTATATTGCGAATTCTTTTTGGATTAATTTTTGGACTTGATTCTTTAAAACCGTAAGTTTAAATATTTTCTTTTACAAGCTTGTTATTTTCACTTCTTTCTATGTTGCTGCTTATTTGAGCCTAAGCATGTAACAATAGTTGTAGCGTATGGAGACTTGTGGATTATACCAAGCACGGTAGAAGATCTAATTGTTGAATGACTTGTCAGTGTGTTGAAAATTTGTCAACAATTTTTACAAGCAATAATATTGATAGTCAGTAATTAATTCATTTGTTTGTACATTTCAACCAAAATGAAAATAGAAATTAACAAGTTAGACTGTTTTACTTGCATCATTTTATTTATAAAGCCCACTTTGACAGAATATCATTGTATAAGTAAAGATATTGAAATAGAACTTAAAAAAAATTAGACTGGTATACTTACATCATTTTATTTATAAAGCCCACATTGACAGAAAATCATTGAATAAGATATTGAATCAGCCTGGTTATTAGATATGATTAAAAGATTTTTTACTGCAAACAGTGGAGACCAGTTTTGATAATATCACATGAAATACAAAATATTCTTAGCTATAAGTTGAATCCAACTGCACACAATATAGATCCTGATCTGCCAGTGCATAATGTGCAGATCAGGGTGTGTTTGGTTTGTTCTAAGAAATGGCACAGACTCAGATCTGCCAAAGCATGATTTGCCTGCAGATCAGGGTCTATGTTATTTGTTCTAAGAAACTGCACAGACCCACATCTGCCATAGCATAATGTGCCTGCAGATCAGGTTTGTTCTAAGAAACTGCATAGATCCACATCTGCCATAGCATAATGTGCCTGCAGATAATGTGCCTGCAGATCAGGTTTGTTCTAAGAAACTGCATAGATCCAGATCTGCTGGCACATTATGCAACCAAAGATCTGGGTCTGTGTAGTTTGCAGTTGAGCTCATCTTATAAGCATGTATATTTGGTAGAAATCAATTTATTAATCAGATGCAGACCAGATCAGCTAATCAGCTCACAGCCAAACTAATATTGTATTTGATTTGCAGCTGATGTGTCGAGATGTGCAATGGTAGGAGCTTGTAGGTTATTTCATGGGTCTGAGATAAGTTTGGGCAAGGATCGTGCTTCTGAAGTGAAACAGGAAATGAAGAAGACAAATCGTTATACCAGTACTGAGCAAAAAATCTCAGAAATGATTCCGGTTGATCTGTCAGCAACAAGGTAATTATTTTTTTTACTCACTAGGCTATAATGCAAAGTGAGCCAGCCTGGTGGTAAGGTCCTGTATCTAGTATGTATCGTGTTCCATGCTAAGGCCCTTTATCTAGTGTGTATCATGTGACATGCTAATTCCCTTTATCTAGTATTTATCATGTGCCATGCTAATTCCCTTTATCTATTGTGTATTATGTGCCATGCTAATTCCCTTTATCTAGTGTGTATCATGTGCAATGCTAATTCCTTTTATCTAGTGTGTATCATGCCATGCTAATGCCCTTTATCTAGTGTTCATCATGTGCCATACTAAGGCCCTTTATCTAGTGTTTATTATGTGCCATGCTAGGCCCCTTAGTGTTTATAATGTGCCATGATAAGGCTCTTTATCTAGTGTTTATCATGTGCCATGATAAGGCCCTTTATCTAGTGTTTATCATGTGCCTTGCTAAGACCCATTATCTAGTGTTTATCATGTGCCCTGCATCACATGCTATTAGGCTATCATCTGAAGTACATTATGTGCTTTCTGGACATCATCTTATGTGCATCGTGTGCCATCTGTCTCATCAGGCATGCATTGTGTGCCATCTGTCTCATCAGGCATGCATTATGTGCTGTCTGTCTCATCAGGCATGCATTATGTACTATCTGTCTCATCAGGCATGCATTGTGTGCTGTCTGTCTCATCAGGCATGCAGTGTGTGCTGTCTGTCTCATCAGGCATGCAGTGTGTGCTGTCTGTCTCATCAGTCATGCATTGTGTGCTATCTGTCTCATTAGGCATGCATTATGTGCTGTCTGTCTCATCAGACATGCATTGTGTGCCATCTGTCTCATTAGGCATGCAATGTTTGCTATCTTTCTCTTCAGGATTGTGTGCCATCTGTCTCATTAGGAATGCATTATGTGCTGTCTGTCTCATTAGGCATGCATTGTGTGCTATCTGTCTCATCAGGCATGCATTGTGTGCTGTCTGTCTCATCAGGCATGCATTATGTGCTGTCTGTCTCATCAGGCATGCATTGTGTGCCATCTGTCTCATCAGACATGCATTGAGTGCCATCTGTCTCATCAGGCATGCATTGAGTTCTATCTGTCTCAGCAGTCATGCATTGTGTGCTATCTGTCTGTTAAATGAAGTGCATAATTAAAATAATAATAACAAAAATAATAATGAGGACTTTGTAACACCTAATCTTTAGAAGCTCTGAGCGCTTCAAAATATATATAATGATTTGATTATAAAAACATAAAACAAAACAAACACCATGAAATTAGAAAACATTTTTAAAAAAATGCTGAAAATATTTAAGGTAGGAAACATTATTAAGTCTTTAAGCTTGTTCTTGCAGTCATAAAAGTGAGTTTTAAGAGCACTCTTGAAAAGGATCACTGTGTCTTTGTGTATAATTTCAATGGCCAATTCGTTCCACGTTACTGTGCCCTGGTATGCAAAAGAATGTTTACCATGAGACTTCATTTTCAAAGTGGGAATAATGAGTATATGACTGTCAGAAGAGGAGCATAAGTATCTTGCTGATGTATACACATTTGGGAGGCCAGATAGGTGTGTTGGACTGGAGTCCATCAGTAAAACAGCACAGAGAACAAATTTTGTGTTTGATTCTGGATCAAATGGATAGCCAGTGTAGGGTACAGTGTAGCTGGGAAGTGTGCTCAGATCATGATACTCTAAGGAGGATCCAAGCAGCTATGTTTTGAACTTTTTGAAGTTTCTGGAATAGATATTGAGATGAACCAGACAGAATTGAGTTAGAATAGTCCAGTCTTAAAAGTACTAATGAACATACAAGCAATTTAGTGGCATTAACTGAATTATATTTGCGAATGGAGCTGATGCGTCTCAGTTCAAGATATGCAGCCTTGCATATGTTCATGACATGCTGGTGCAATGTGAGAGTACTGTACAGAGTAACAACTAGGTTTCGTACTGACTGAATTTAATGTTGGTGTTGCTGATATTTATTGTTTGAGGTAAAGGATGTGAATGAGAAAGTCTTTGTGTTGTGATCAGAATGGCCTAAGTTTTATCATCATTCATCTGAAGCTTGTTACATGTCATCCATGATTTCACATCAGAAATGCACCTCTCTACTCCTCTGATGGTAGCATCAATTTCAGTTGGGTGGCTAGATTTGTATATTTGGATGTCATCAGCGTACAATTGGTGAGACACCAGATAATGATCTATGACACTGAGCGGCTGAGTTTATAGAATGAAGTGAACATGTCCAAGAACAGACCCATGTGAAACATCACAATATGAATCAACTGGGTTTGAGTGTATTCCATTTGCAATTACAATTTATGTCCGGTTGACAAAGTAGGACTTGAACCACAGTAAGGGTGTATTGTAAATGCCAAATACATGCTGGAGACTGTGAAGTAATATATCATGGTCTATTGTGTCAAATGCTGCAGACAAATCAAGGAGAGTGAGGACTGTAATCTTTCTGCTTAAGCTTTCCAGAGCAGAGAGAATGTCATTAACTACTTTCAGAGGAGTAGTTTCAGTACTGTGGCAAAGGCAATATGCAGATTGTACATTGCTAAAAAGACCATTTGAATTCAGATGAGATACAATTTGGGTTAGAACAACTTTTTCTAAGATTTTTTATATGAATGGGAGATTAGAAACTGGGCAGTAGTTCTTTAAATCATTATGGTTGAGTATTGGTTTCTTCAGCAGCTGCTTTACAATGGCAGTTTTGAAAAACGATGGGAATTCCCTGGATGAGAGAGAGGTATTAATAATAGAATGTGCCTTCTGACCAGCTAGTGTGAATCATGTGCCTTTGGTCTTATTAGGCATGCATTGTGTGCCATCTCTGTTAAATGAAGTGCATTTGGTGTGATCTGGCTATTATGTTCATTCTGTCCATCATCATAGTGCATCATGGGTCATGATTGTGCATTATGTACTGGCTGCCCTTTGTGTAAAGTGCATCAAGTGCATTCTTTCATTTTGTATGTAACATGTGCCATCGGTCAGTCATTTGCCATGCACCATGTGCATTCTGACAGTCATCCAAAGTGCATCATGCACCATCTTTGTATCATCTGACTGAAGTGCATCCTGTGTTGTGTGTATTTACTGAAGTGTGTCTGTCAACACTTACTTTTCAAGTTTTTTTCTCAATAACTGCTTTCTCATTTTCAACCAATTTTTGTGGAGGAGTAACGTCATGTTCTGTACAAATGGCACCAGATGACCATCATTAAAATAAAAATAGAAAAACCATGTTATGAACCACTCAACAGAATGTATGAACATGATGACTCTATGTTATGAACCCCATAACAGAATGTATGAACATTATCACTCCATGGTATGAACCCCATAACAGAATGTATGAACATGATGACATCCATGGTATAAACCCCATAACAGAATGTATGAACATTATGACTCCATGGTATGAACCCCATAACAGAATGTATGAACATTATGACTCCATGGTATGAACCCCATAACAGAAAGTATGAACATGATGACTCCATGGTATAAACCCCTCAACAAAATGTATGAACATGATGACTCCATGTTATAAACCCCATAACAGAATGTATGAACATTATGACTCCATGTTATGAACCCCTCAACAAAATGTATGAACATGATGACTCCATGTTATAAACCCCTCAACAAAATGTATGAACATTATGACTCCATGTTATGAACCCCATAACAGAATGTATGAACATGATGACTCCATGTTATGAACCACTCAATAGAATGTATGAACATGATGACTCCATGGTATAAACCCCTCAACAAAATGTATGAACATGATGACTCCATGTTATAAACCCCTCAACAGAATGTATGAACATGTTGACTCCATGTTATGAAACTATTCTGATCACAACACAAAGACTTTCTCATTCACATCCTTTACCTCAGACAATAAAAATCAGCAACACCAACATTAAATTCTCAGTCAGTACGAATCCTAGGTGTTATTCTAGACAGTACTCTCACATTGCACCAGCATGTCATATCTTGAACTGAGACGCATCAGTTCCATTCGTAAATATCTTTCAGTTGATGTCACTAAAACACTTGTGTGTTCATTAGTATTTTCAAGACTGGACTATTGTAACTCAGTTCTGTCTGGTTCGTCACAATGTTTACTCCAGAAACTTCAAGGGACACTTTTTCTCCAAAACAGTTGCATTCATCTGGTATCTTCCTGTTAATCCAGAAGACTCTACAAAATCAGATTATTACATTAAATCCCATAGTGATACAATCCCATAGTGATACAATCCCAAAGTGGTACAATCAAGATCTCATTGAAATCAATCGAAAATATAATTGTTTATTTTATACATTTAATCCCAAAGTGATACAATCAAAATCTCATTGAAATCAGTAGAGAATATAATTGATTATTTTATACATTATTCTCCCTACAGTGAAGAAAAAAAATCCCACCCATATGTCTGTACTATGAGAAAGAAGTGTGGTGAAGAATTTGAAAAATATAGTGCAGAGACTTTTTGGTTTCCTACATATGCTAAATGTGGCTGCCATTGTCAAAAGTTGATAATAAAAAAACAACTTTAAATGACATATTTTCCACAACAACTTTGTAGAATTTTACTAAAGTTAATCAAGATCATTTTGGCATCAATATATTTTGGTTTTATACAAATTTTGTTGATTGCCATCAACAAAAGCTGAAAGTAAAGGATTTCTTCTCAAAAAGCATTTTAAAGAATTGAACCAAATCTGAAGATATATGCTGGCACTAAGACCTTGAAAAGTCACTGATTTGCTATCAAATATGACCCCTTTTACAGAAATTCGTAAAGTTTTTTTTTTAGCAACCTATGAATAACACAACTTGTGAATATTTATTGAGGTTTTTATGGCTTCTGTATATTGCTGGGTTGGGGACCCGAGTGGTTGAGTGGTCTAAAGCGCTCTCCATTATGGATCACTGCCATCTCACTTCTGTCTGCATGGGTTCCAGTCTCAGATTCGGATAATGTGGGTATGTGAGAAAGCTTGCCAGTAGCTTCTCGTGGGTCATTGTTCTTTCCATGGGTTTTCATGGGTTCTTCCTCCACCAATAATACTTGCCGCTATGTATGGCGTTGAACCCTACAACAACAACATATTGCTGGGTTCTGAAATTCCTCACCTGCAACTGAAAGCATCAATCATCTTCCATTAAACATGGCTGTTATTACAGAAAAATTAAAACCAATGAAAAAAATTTCTTTTCTTCATAAAAGTCACTTCAAATAATTTTAGCAAATTTGCCAAAAAGTATCTTCTAATCAACATTTACATGGCTGATTTTTGTCAAGTCAGCAGTTTTATTTCAGGTTGGACCGCTTGTTAATACACAGCTCTGTTTGTAGATTCCACATACATACTTGGTTATATGTCAAATCCATATGCAGACAATGTAGACCTTGATCTGCCATCACATATTGTGCTAGTAGATTTGGGTCTATGCCATTTGTTCTACTGATTACTCCTTACAAATTGCACAGGCACAGATCTGCTTGCACTTTATGCCATATGGATGTGTGCAGTTTGCCTTTGGACTCGTCTTATAAACTACTATATTAGTATGCTTTGACTACGTAAGGAATACATTTAAAATAAACGCCTTATTAAAATAATTGACAGGATGAACTAATATATTAGTAAAATGTAATTTAAAAATCTGTACTTTCAATATTTATTTGGAATAAACTTTTGCCAAAATGTATATGAAAAATTTAATGTGTGACTGTTTTTTCCCTTGACTTTACAGAGGGTCCCAGGGATCTGCATAAGATTCTGGTATTTTAGTACAGCTATTGTCACAAAAACTGTACTATTTAAACCAGTTTTGTACAGAATTGCTCTCTTCGAAGAAGCTGAAACTGTACCAGTCTTGTAGAAAATTTTAATTGATATGCATATATTTTTGGTTGGTAATACATGATTATGGAAGAAATGGTTTGACTCAATAGCATGTAGTGAAAATAGATAAAGATCTGTTATTTTGGTTAAGATTGAAATGTTTCCCATTTATCTATCTCATTGTAGGGTCTAAACTTTCTGTAACACTGTAATCCCATCGCTGTCAGTTTTGTTAACTTATTCTTAGGAATAGATGATGAACACACAACGTCTAACTTACGTTTACAATAACGTTGCACTGTTGACAGTAGGGCATAACCGATTAGCATTTTTCTAATGATTTCCGATTCCGGATTTTGGGCATGAAATTTTTTCGATTCCGGATATGATTCAATTAATCGGAAATGCTAAATCCGTATTTTTTTCTCTAAAAAATTTCATCTTCCATTTCCGTGTTTCTGGTATCTGGTTTTGCAGTGTCTAGCATGTTACTTAGTACTTTACCATATCCGGCTTCATTTCCGGTTTTCACCCGCCAGTTCAAATAGATTGTCTCACAGCGTGGTTGTGTTGACCATATTTTGGACTTTTCTGACTTCTTATTTAACTTTATTAACGCACTATTGAATGACACGCAGTGTTAGACACGGTGCTATAGAAATTAACTTTATTATTTTTATTATCCGAATCGGTCGTTCCTGCCTTGTCCGACTCTGATTAATCGGAAGTTCATACTATCCGGTGGAATCTGATTTCCGGATCAAAAGTCTGTTATGGCCTAGTTGACAGTATACAAATCTGATTGAGATTTTTTCCATTTGCTTTGTATTTATACACAGCAATTGGTACCTCAAAGGTAATCAGTTTTCTTTTAAGTTTCAGAAAAGCTATTTTTTGGTAAATTAAAAAACAACAAGCAACAGAAGGATTAGCTGCCATTCAGTTAAATGTAGCTGTTTCTGTTCGCATCTCTTAGGTCAGTCGATTGTAGGTATACTCCAGTAGCATTACTGAGTGTATCACAGCATACAGTACTCGGGCAGATAATTAAACAGCCAAAATGGTTCTAACTCAAAAACAAAAATCACAATTTGCGACATTGACGAAGCCCAGAGCAATCCCTGTCTATAATACACTTATATGCCTTTTAGCCTACTCAGAAGGCCTTTTCATGACCAGTGTGTGTATGTTTGTGTGTCTGTGTTTTAACAAAGTTGACAAATTTATGTCAATAGAAAATACTATTAATTTTTTTATTTGTGTCTCGCGTTCTTTAGCAGATAGTAAGACATACCATATATACTTGCTTCTAAGATGAGTCAAACTGCACAGACCCAGGTCTGATGTCGAATAATGCACTTTTTAGGAGTTTTTAGTAGAACAAACAAGATAGACCCTGACCTGCAGCTGCAATATAATACAGAAGATGAGGAGCTGTGCTGTTTGCAATGGTATTTGACTTATAAGCAGTACATATGGTAGGTATTAGTGCTGTTTGCAATGGTATTTGACTTTTAAGCAGGTACATATGGTAGGTATTAGTGCTGTTTGCAATGGTATTTGACTTATAAGCAGTACATATGGTAGGTATTAGTGCTGTTTGCAATGGTATTTGACTTATAAGCAGGTACATATGGTAGGTATTAGTGCTGTTTGCAATGGTATTTGACTTTTAAGCAGGTACATATGGTAGGTATTTTTTTAAAGCTCTTCTGGCTTTTGATATGGCCTCATGTCTGCCTATTCTTTATTTGTCAGCATTTGCCATTTCAACTTTTCATCAACTAGTCCAAGAAATATCACTAAATTTGTTAGAAAGCTTTCTGGCGTTTTAAGGTCTGTCAAATCTATACAAATGCCACTGATTACTCATCAAGTATGACTGCCATTATTACTACAAAAATGTTTAAGAGACTTAATTTTTGAAACATTCACAGAAAATTGTATAAACCCTTTAAAGTTTGTGCAGATGATGTTAATATGAAATCAAATATGTCTGCCATTACTAAATCCATTAAAAGATTTCTGCTCAACAGAATTTGGCTGAATTGAGGATGCACCATTCTGGCATAAAGGCTGTGCAATTAAATAATGCCAGTCCATTTTCAGAAAGGAATCTCAATACTGAAATAAAAAACATTTTGGAATAAAAAACATGAAATATAATTTGACCAACTTTGACTGAAAGCATCCTGACTGCAAGGTCTTTAAGTTTATTCATTGAAGCTATTCTGCTTTTCACTATGGCTGTGGTTTCTAAATTTAGAAATCATTTAAATGGGTTCTTCTATGATAGTAAATGTATTCAATGGAATTAGACAGAGGGTATCCTTCTATTCTATAATTCTTGCCTAACTGTTTTTTGCATAAGGTTAACAGATTAATAACGGCTAGACAAGCAGTCATATTACCACTCGATCCTCTGGATCTAGTGTGTCATCAGTGTGAATTATTGGCAGGATTTCGGGGCAGTTATATAAAGAGAACGTGTCATATTTCCTTTAGCAGACGAAACAGAACTATGCTCCCTCTGTATCAAGATGTTTATGGTAGCCATAAAAGTATTTTAAATCAGGGATGTTCCAACAAGACTGTCTCTAGATAATGCTTTAGAACACCAAAAGGCAGTATTCAGTCATGTGAAATCAAATTACAGTTGGTTTTCATCAGACATGAACTAAAGTCAGTTAAATGAATGATGTTGCATCTTAAAGCAATTTTTGAACAATATAATTTAGATTTGTTGACTATAAAATGTGGAATTATCTATTAATGGGCTCTATGATCATACCCACATTATAAAATGGGCATCAGTAGAATGAGGGGCTTTCTTGTGAGGGAACAATTTAATGGAAACTATGACCATGCTGGCTTTATATAAGGGGCTATGTTATATTGTGTGGCTTTATTATAAGGAACCAGTCTAATTAGATTCATACTAGTAACATCATCATTTGTAGTAAAAAAACCATTGTATTTGAAGATTAATTGTCCTGCAAACCTGTTTATCTTGATCATTTTTTCCATCTAATTTTCAGTGCTATTGCCAGTTTTTTTCCCACTGCAGAGACCCATTCCACGATGATTGATGGGATACAATTTGACCAAATACCTACCATACTTGTTCATTGCTCCAAAAACAATACTAAAATGACCCTAATAAATGGTTAGTATTTTTATGCATGAAATTTGTAGTGTTACCATTGTCTCACAGTCTGTATAGGTATTCCTCAATCTGTCCATCTTTGTTAAGGCTTGTTTTTTGTTTTGTTTTTTATGGTTTAATGCTATTTTTCAGCACAATATAGGCTATACATGGTGGCCAGTATTAATGTTGGAGGAAGAAACCAGACAAAGCATGGAAAGAACCACCGACCCACGAGAAGCTACTGGCAAGCTTTCTCACATAACTACATTTGCCGAATCTTAGACTCAAACACACTCAGTCAGAGGTGAGATGGCAGTGATCTGTAACGGACAGCACTTTAGACCACTCGGCCACTCGGGGCTCCTTGTTAAGGCTTGTGTTTAGGATGTTATATATGTTTAATTTGAATTGTTTGTTAGATTTTTTTTCAATTATTATATGTTACTTACATCTGGAGTATGTACTTGACCTTTGTCCAAAATCTGGTTCATGTTGTAGCTGACTGGTGACATTTATTTTGTAAACAACAAGATACATAGCTAACATTTATTTATGATCAAAATTTTTCATTCTTGCCTTAGCATCCAAAGAAAAATCAGTCTTAATGTTGTGTTAAATTTTTTAAATCGGTTAGATATATTTATTTTAATTATTAATCACTGGAATTACAAAGTGCTCACTAATGTTCTTTGACTAACCAAAATTAATTTGGTATTATAGTGAGTCCAGACAATTGCATTTTTGAATTATTGATAACATTGGCACATTTCAGGACAATGGCATATTACCACATTCAAGACTACAGTCACATTAATAATTCAATTTTGGAATTTATTTGGAACACCACTGGAATCTAGTTGGAACTTAATGAATTTTAACTTCTGATAAAACGTTTAGGACTATTTGGGATTTTATTGACAGTACAGTAATTTGTTTATAAAATTTTCGCTGTTTTATTCTAGAGATATAATGTATTTGCTGAATTTTATAAACCTTTTGCATTTTGCTCTTTTCTGTTCATTATTTTAAGATGATTGAGCCATAATAAGATGCAGTGGTATATAATTATATTGTTGTTATTGTTGTTGTTATAGGGTTTAACGCCATTTTTCAGCACACGATAGGCTATACATGGCGGCTAGTATTATTGGTGGAGGAAGAATTCGGAAAAAAGAACCCGGAAAGAACCACCGACCCACGAGAAGCTACTGGCAAGCTTTCTCGCATAATTACATTAGTCGAATCTTAGACTCGAACCCACACAGAGGTGAGATGGCGGTGATCCGTAATGGAGAGCGCTTTAGACCACTCAGCCACTCGGGGCCCCTATAATTATATTGACTATAACAATTGTATATTTATTGGAAGAAACTTTTTACAGACATATAATTACCTCCCCTGTCACAGATTCAAGGTTATGTTGATACTGAATACTCATGAGTATACGTATTTCATTTCCACTATGGCCTCCATGGTGACCATCTTCCAAAGTCTTTTTATTGCTAGACCTGAATCATCCATTCTTGACATAAAGACTTCTTATGACATCTGGTTGATTCTAAATGGTAATGGTGCAACTTAGACATCAAATATTGCTGCCATGGTAATCATCTTGAAAATTTTGTTATACCACTAATTCAATAGCTTGCACTTGGATAATTTGCTAAATCCACTTATTATGCAGGGTCAGGATGGATCCCATATTTTTGTTTAACCAGAAAATATAATAAAAATTGGATCTTATATGTGTCATGAAGAAGCTTATTTTCAAAAACTGGTAAATGAAACCTTTAAATATCGCTTGTTTTATCATCAATACTGGTAAATAAAACCTTTAAATATCATTTGTTTTATCATCAATACTGGTAAATAAAACCTTTAAATATCGCTTGTTTTATCATCAATACTGGTAAATGAAACCTTTAAATATCGCTTGTTTTATCATCAATACTGGTAAATAAAACCTTTAAATATCGCTTGTTTTATCATCAATACTGGTAAATAAAACCTTTAAATATCATTTGTTTTATCATCAATACTGGTAAATAAAACCTTTAAATATCATTTGTTTTATCATCAATACTGGTAAATAAAACCTTTATATATCATTTGTTTTATCATCAATACTGGTAAATGAAACCTTTAAATATCGCTTGTTTTATCATCAAAACTGGTGGTTATTGCACAGAAATTTGAATTAGCGTCATGAAATTCTAAACTTTTAATAAATCCTGTGTTTATGTTAACTTTTCTTTCAAAACAACACTCTCATTACCGTTTAAATGACATTAATCTAAAAATTTCTATCAATGAAAATGATACTAATACCAACTCGTGGCAATTCTTTGATAAACAAATCCTGAGTAAACGAGTGTTGTAAAGTCAAATTTAAATTTACTTCTATCTTGTAATTCAGTTTCAGTGTAATCATTAAAAATAAAAGATACCTTTTGTAGTTAGACATAACAAATGCCCTCAGTTTTAGCATTGTCCATGTCTTTTTGGACCCTGCTGTATACAGGTTTTCAAAGGAAATTAAGTGTATCACCATTACTAAGCGAATGATAATGGTGTTTGCACAGGAAGGTTTTAAATATTGGACAGTATTGGCACTCCTTCTTATTATGTGGTCCTCACTGAAATACTTCTTATGATGTATGATTGGTCCTAAATGAAAATGGTGCTCTGAATATTGGTCGTCTTGAAAATGTTATGTTCAATGCTCTTGATCAGTTTGGGGTTTTTAATAAAACACTTCTCACTTTATGTAGTTAATGTGACCTTCCAGTTCAAAAGTCATTCCTCTGATGAAGACATTGTGAAATGGTTGAAACCCCAGGAGTCAGAAACTTATTTTGCTACAGAAAGGCATTTACCAGTATGTTTAGTCTCAGAAAGTTATAATGAAATGGCATTTTCACCAAAATAATATCTTGTTGATCCTAAAATAAAATTGGTGCTGATCTTAAATAGAAACCATTATGAATAATCTTGATATTACTCAAGAATATCAGGAATGGCTTCAACACTCCACAGTTAACAAGCAGTAACGTACTTATTGTGGATTCCTTGAATAAATTTTTTGGGACAGTAAAGTGTCAGTTCCTTCAAACTGTTGAATATACATATGTATCTACTATGACAACACATGGGGAAATAAGATATATATATATATATATATATATATATATATATATATATATATATATATATATATATGACATAATGATGAACTTTTTGTGGAATTCAATAGTGTACTGAAATTTAAATTCTTTTCCTTCAGATAAAACTTATTTTTATTAAGAATCAAAATAGAAGCTCAGTATCATCAGGGCTGAATATGGTCAAATGTTGGGTGTTGTTGTTGATTTTTTTGGTTCACCGGAAGTAGATTTAACAAAGAAAGATAACTCGTGCAAGGGAGGTAACAACCCTTATTGAACAGGCTTATACTGACAAATTTGGACACTAAATTTGATTTGGATGATGTAGGTCATATATTGATGAATTTGGACACTATAAATTTGATTTGGATGATGTAGGCCCTATACTGACATATTTGGACACTATAAATTTGATTTGGATGATGTAGGCCCTATACTGACATATTTGGACATTATAAATTTCATTTGGATGAATTAGGCCCTATACTGACATATTTGGACACTATAAATTTGATTTGGATGAATTAGGCCTTATACTGACATATTTGGACACTATAAATTTGATTTGGATGATGCTGGCCACAGTTAATGAATGAAAAATAAATACAGCTTTATTCAGCATAATAGTGCATTCAGAATTTTCCACTATATTATTAATCTCTTGATTTTTTTTTTGGCACACATATGCTTATTTGCCGTCACACAAAACATGAGTGCAACTTTGAAAAGTTTAAATGATATGTGTTCAAAGTTTTTGTTTAGGACTTTAGTGCTTTTACCTTTTTCGAGGTTGTGGACATGATAATATGTTAGACTGAGATTGGGTGTGTCTTTCAAGTGAAACTGAGTATTTGAGTGATGTTTGTGTTAATAAATTTTCACTGTATAAAGCAGGCCATGCATATGAAGTCTACCAACACAATTCACTGACCCAAAATATCGCTTAATGTAAAGTTTTTAAATCTATTGCTAAGACTTAATTATTATTTTCTTTCATTTCAGATGGCAAAGCGGTGGCATATGAGTCAGCGGTAAATATAGCAAAACATTTGATCATAAATTTCTATACAAGTTCCAAGAAAGTAATAGATGCATTTATAAAGAGACAAATCAGTACAGCAACCACCTGCATATCAAGACCACCTAAATATCAAGACCCAAGACCACCTGATTATGTCTATATACAGAATAACTCAAATTCAAGAACATAATGATACCACAACAATTACCTGCATAATTATCAAGGCCACATGTCTGTAATTTTAATTATATCCATGAACTATCAAACTATGTTACAGAACTAGCTGCATATCAAGGCCACATATCTGTAATTTTAATTATATCCATGTACTATCAAACTATGTTACAGAACCAGCTGCATATCAAGGCCACATATCTGTAATTTTAATTATATCCATGTACTATCAAACTATGTTACAGAACCAGCTGCATATCAAGGCCACATGCTTGTAATTTTAATTATATCCATGTACTATCAAACTATGTTACAGAACCAGCTGCATATCAAGGCCACATGTCTGTAATTTTAATTATATCCCTGTACTATCAAACTATATTACAGAACTAGCTGCATATCAAGGTCACATGCTTGTAATTTTAATTATATCCATGTACTATCAAACTATGTTACAGAACCAGCTGCATATCAAGGCCACATGTCTGTAATTTTAATTATATCCATGTAATATCAAGCTATGTTACAGAACCAGCTGCATATCAAGGCCACATCTCTGTAATTTTAATTATATCCATGTACTATCAAACTATGTTACAGAACCAGCTGCATATCAAGGCCACATGTCTGTAATTTTAATTATATCCATGTACTATCAAACTATGTTACAGAACCAGCTGCATATCAATGCCACATGTCTGTAATTTTAATTATATCCATGTACTATCAACCTATGTTACAGAACCAGCTGCATATCCAGGCCACATGTCTGTAATTTTAATTATATCCATGTACTATCAAACTATGTTACAGAACCAGCTGCATATCAAGGCCACATATCTTTAATTTTAATTATACCCATGTACTATCAAACTATGTTACAGAACCAGCTGCATATCAAGGCCACATGTCTGTAATTTTAATTATATCCATGTACTATCAAACTTTGTTACAGAACAAGCTGCATATCAAGGCCACATGTCTGTAATTTTAATTATATCCATGTACTATCAAACTATGTTACAGAACCAGCTGCATATCAAGGCCACATGTCTGTAATTTTAATTATATCCATGTACTATCAAGCTATGTTACAGAACCAGCTGCATTTCAAGGCCACATTTCTGTAATCTTTAATTAGATCAATATCTAGTCAAACCCAGCAATAGTGATTACCTGCATATCAAGGCCACATGTCTTTTACTTTTGCTTAAATCTCAATACAGTAAAATCTTACTGCAGAAACCACCATATAAAGTCAGACTCAAGTTCAAGAACACGATGATACCACAGCAACTACCTACATACTTATCAAGACCACCTGACTATAACTTTTTATTATATCCATGTACTATCAAACTCTACTAAAGCACCAGCTTCATATCAAGGCCACATGTCTGTAATTTTAATTATATCCATGTACTATCAAGCTATGTTACGGAATCAGCTGCATATCAAGGCCACATTTCTGTAATCTTTAATTAGATCAATATCTAGTCAAACCCTGCAATAGTAATTACCTGCATATCGAGACCACCTGTCTGTAATGGTCAGGTATAGTAGGTTCTATTTGTATATAAATAAAAGAAACAGACTTGTATGTGTGTTGCTCGTTAGTCGATTTGACGAAGACCTTTCTAGTCATCTGAAGGTTGGAGGGCTAGTTCTGTTCTGTGCGTGCCCAGGTGGCTGAGGCCAACCCTTGCACAGAATATTTGTTTGCATAAGGGACGGGTAGAGTGGGACATAACCATAAGGGTTGATAGTACAAACTTTTCTGGCTTGCCACTTTAGCTCTGCAGCTGCTCTCCTGCTAGATTTGCACAACTTGGAGCCTTTATGCACAGAGGAACACCAAGCGACTCATTAGCTTGCTATTTGCTCCCAGGAATCAGGGATTATGTTAAACGATTTCAATGCAGCTTTCAGATTATCTTTGAAGCGTTTCTTTCTATCTCCATGGGATCATTGTCTTGATGGAGGTCACCATAGAAGAGTCTCTTAGGCAGATGGTGGTCTGGCATGTGTACAACATGTCCTACACAGTAGCTGGCACTTCATCAGGATGGTGTGGATGCTGGGGAGACCTGCTTGGGCAAGTACCTTAGTGGCTGGAACCTTGTCCTGCCACTTGATGTTGAGGTATTTTCTGAGACTTGTGGTGTGAAAGTGGTTCAGCTTCCTGGCATGGCGTTGGTACACTGTAGTGTGGGAAGCATAACTGCCCTCTAGACCTTTAGTTTGGTCTGGACGCTGATGCCTATTCTATTCCAGACATTGGCAAACAATCTGCTGAAAGTTGCACAGGCTCTGGCAATTGTGAAGGTTCACCTAGTCATCAGTAGTGATGCTCTGTGACAGTGTGCTGCCAAGGTAGGTGAAGCGGTTTACTGTGTTGAGTCTTTGACCATTGACGGTGATGATGGGCTCAACATTGGGCTTTCCAGGTGCCGGCTGATGCAGGACTTAAGTCTTCTTGGTATTCGTTTTTAGACCAAAGCTTCTGCAACAGCTGGAGAACTTGTCATCGCTGCATTGCAGATCAGATTCTGAGCCTGCATGCCATCATGGAAATGCAGTACCATGGATATAAATTTTCTTGGGTATCCATACTTGGCCTTTGTCAAGTCGTTGTAGATGGAGAAAAAGTCGGTGTTTTGCTCTTGACATTTCTCTTGTAGCTGCCTCGCAGCAAATACCATGTTGATTGTCCCACGTTCTTTTCGGAATTCACACTGGCTTTCTTGCAATAGTTCTTGGTCAAGGTGCATAGTGAGGCCCAGTTCAATAGGATTCCGGTAAGTATCTTTCCTGCAATTGAGAGTAAGGATATACCTGAGACAAGAGGGAGAGTTTCATGGTCAGAGTTGAGTGCAGTGGATGACCAGTTTGTCCATTGTCTTGTCGTGCTCTTAGCGCTCCTCTGTGCTTTGCTGGGAATCTCCTTTCTGCCTGTTGACCAGCTGGTGGTTCCTCCACGCAGGCTGCCGAATCCAGTCTTCACATGTTAGAGCCTAACTCACTGAACATTTAAGATCCGTCGACTACCCTCATCCTGGTTTAGCTGGTCAGTTAAGGCCATTTTCCGGGATGTGGCCGCTGCGCATACCACAGCTTCTTGGAGCCACAGGTGAGAGCTGAGTGCCAAGCGAGGACCAAAGGTGGCCAAGATCCAGCCAAAGGAGTTACCCCCTCCCAGGACACCCCATGCACCCCATATTTGTATATAAAGATTGTCTTTCAGAACAACAGCTGTAGTCAGCAATAGCATGTCATTTGAGTGGTCATTTTGCATATATTTAACTTGAGTTAATTCACTGAAGCTGCCAGTGAAAAAAAACTTGTTTTCTACCAGACATACTTTTTGTGGATGTTTTGCGAAGCTAAGCCCTAAGGACCCAGAATGGTAATTCAAGGAAGAGTGAGATATTCTTTATAATCACTTGTAGTAACAAGAAATAAAAAATAATGTTCTGATTCTGTTCTGATGAATGTCATGCCTACTCATTTCCATAACATTTTGGATAATTTTATTAAATAGTATAACAATATTAAACACAGCATTATGGTTGATAATGAGACTTTAAAATCAAATTTGACAAAAGTTATAATGAAATTGTAACAGTTCCAGTTTTATATTTCTTAAAGTTACAATGGTGTTTAACTATGTATTCAAGTAGTTCAAAATTTATATATGATATCTGATTATTTAATGAGTGACAGATATTGTTCCAAGAAAAATTAATTGGCTCTCCTGTCAGAGATGTAAAGTGACTGACTGGCTGTTGATGGCAAATATGTGGAGACTTATGATTTTTATCTGTTCACTTTAGATGACCAGGGGCTTAAATGTCACAAAATGAAACAGAAAGATTACAAATGGCATTTCTCTCAAATTAGTAAATTAACTTTTGTATAAATTTATTAGGGTTTCACAGTCCTTTAATCTGATGCTGTAAGGTAGAAATATACCCATCATTAGATGATTCAACAGCCCTTTAAATTTCCAGCTAACCTGGATGAGAGGTGAAGGAGACTTATGTTAATGGCCTGCATCCTTGATAAAACTTTGAGTATATGCTTATTTCATCAAGAGCTTGTATGTATAAGTGTGAGAATGAGTGACATGAATACATATTGATGAGATGATCTTATGTCTGATTGGCTGAGAATGAGTGACATGAACACATATTGATGAGATGATCTTATGTCTAATTGGCTGAGAATGAGTGACATGAATACATATTGATGAGATGATCTTATATCTGATTGGCTGAGAATGAGTGACATGAACACATATTGATGAGATGATCTTATGTCTGATTGGCTGAGAATGAGTGACACATATTGATGAGATGATCTTATGTCTAATTGGCTGAGAATGAGTGACATGAATACATATTGATGAGATGATCTTATGTCTGATTGGCTGAGAATGAGTGACATGAATACATATTGATGAGATGATCTTATGTCTGATTGGCTGAGAATGAGTGACACATATTGATGAGATGATCTTATGTCTAATTGGCTGAGAATGAGTGACATGAATACATATTGATGAGATGATCTTATATCTGATTGGCTGAGAATGAGTGACATGAATACATATTGATGAGATGATCTTATGTCTGATTGGCTGAGAATGAGTGACACATATTGATGAGATGATCTTATGTCTGATTGGCTGAGAATGAGTGACATGAACACATATTGATGAGATGATCTTATGTCTGATTGGCTGAGAATGAGTGACATGAACACATATTGATGAGATGATCTTATGTCTGATTGGCTGAGAATGAGTGACACATATTGATGAGATGATCTTATGTCTAATTGGCTGAGAATGAGTGACACATATTGATGAGATGATCTTATGTCTGATTGGCTGAGCATGTTACCGTGCTGAAAGCCATATTTCTTATCAAATTTTGATAATAAAAATATTACCTCTATGTTAATATATCTGATATAAAACATATTTTATTGTTTGTTTTGTCAGTTTTAAATTCTTTTTCAGTTTTCATTACATGCTATTGTAATGTAAATTTATTCACTTGAGTTTATGTTTTTTCAGAAAATCAGTTGGTTTAAATTATTCTTTGGTAAACAAGTAATGTTGACCTTGATTCTTGGTTAGTAGCAACAACATAAACATGTTTTATTTTTGTTTTAAAATGATTGGTTCTTGTCAAGGTCAAGACAGCACTAGTGAATAAAGAAGTAACAACTTTTTATTCTTAAAATAAAAACGATTGGTTCTTGTCAAGGTCAAGACAGCACTAGTGAATAAAGAAGTAACAACTTTTTATTCTTAAAATAAAAATGATTGGTTCTTGTCAAGGTCAAGACAGCACTAGTGAATAAAGAAGTAACAACTTTTTATTCTTAAAATAAAAATGATTGGTTCTTGTCAAGGTCAAGACAGCACTAGTGAATAAAGAAGTAACAACTTTTTATTCTTAAAATAAAAATGACTGGTTCTTGTCAGGGTCATTTTTAGAGTACATGATATAAATGATCACGTGACCCCCCCCCCCTTCGTTATTATGCAAATTGGTGATTTGATCAAAACTGCATATTAGAATAAGATAAAATCTTTGTTTTAGTGAAATAATGCTAGTTTTTTGCTTTTACATCTGACGTTAAGTCATTTTTTTTTCTTGTAGCCAGTTTTTGAATTCATGTTAACTTTTCTTCAGTTCATTTGGATTTTAAAAAATTAATTCGTTTTTCTGGAAATATTGAATGTGAATTCTTGAACAAAGTTTATCAAAATCTTTTTCGAAGTTCCAACACCAGAGTGTTAAATCTTGTGATTCTACAAGGAACTATAGATAAACACAAAACAGACTTTAGCTAACAATGTCTTCCATCTTGGATTTTCCAGTAGGGTTCGAATGTGAATCTATTAAAACATTTCATTACAAGGAGTTTAAATCGTGGATTATTTTTTGATTCAATTCTTAAAATTCTAAGTTCTTTTTCCATTGTTACAATCTTTTCCCAGGAAAATAAATTATTTGTTAAATTTTTACAAAGCTTGTTGTTTTTCACCTTTTTGTGTTACTGTTTAATAGAACCTAAACACGTAACAATTGGTTGACCCTGTTATGATTTTGAAAGCCATTTTTGTGACCTGATTTTGATCAAACTCGGAATACAAGTTTCTATCATCATGATCTAGGATTGATTCAGTTAGGAGAAATATTGAATGGACTGACCTTGTATCTGACTCACTCTTGAAGCCATATTTTATATTGACATTGTTAATTATTATGAAGATCTTGGATAATTTTCATTATGAAGCAAGACTGTGCATACTAATTATGTCTTAATCTTTAGAACAAATTTATTTTTATCATGACATAGTGAAATAGATAAAATCAACATGATATAAAGGTTTGGAGCTAGTTTACATATATTGTTTTAGTAACCACTAAATAATTAATGAAAGCCATGTAAATGATGTTTGGTCAATTGGGCATCTTGTTTTATGATGTCTGGTCAATTTGGGCATCTTGTTTTATGATGTCTGGTCAATTTGGGCATCTTGTTTTATGATGTGTGGTCAATTTGGGCATCTTGTTTTATTTTTTCAGGGAAAGGTTGGATTGAGAAATGCAAAGAAGGGAACTAATATAGGTGGTCAAGCAGTTGCAGCAACAATTGCAGAGGTAAATATTATGAATATCAAATAATATTTTTGTCTATTCCATTAGAATCTTTTACAATCACTAGACAGTAGCTCATATTTGCTCAGAATATCTGTGCAGTTTGCCTGTCTAAAGCACATTTTGTCTCACCTGCATCGACAATGCCAGTCTATAACTATATACTCATAGCTGCCAACTGCCCCGTTTTTCCGTATTTGTCCCGTATTTTGGACCTGAATACGGGTGTACGTTTTTTGGGCAAAAAATACGTTTTCTAATTTAAAAAAATAATAATAAAATTTCTTTGGAATTGTCAGTTTAGAACGGGCATTTGGTTCTATTTTGATATAATATATCACTTGTGTATACGAATAAAGTTCTACAATACGATTGGTTCATTCGAAATCGAGGCTACCATGCCTGTCGTTATCCGCCATATTGGATTTCGCAATAGTTACCGCTGTTGCTGTATCTCGTTTTCGTAATATTCAGCTTCTAACCATGTTAAATAGGAAAGCGGAATATTCAGAATTTTCTCCAGGAAAAATAGAAGGAAACAACTGGAAAGACATTTGTGCTGTCTTTTAGATTTGTGAAAACATAACAGAAAAGGAGAAAACTTGACGTTTTGCAAAGTGTGTAACGTGATTTCGCTATTGGGCACGCCCATGAAATGTAAGAGCACGATAAAGCTAATAAACATCTGCTTCCTGTTTCATCACACACAGCTCAGCCTGAACTTACAACGTAGATAAATGCCAGAGAACCTTAATGTACATTGATCGAAATTTGATTTATTAAATTTCTTTTAGAAATAAACCTTCCTTTTTCAGTTACTATTGTTACTGGCGATTTATTTTTCAAACGTTTTCCAGACATTAAAATCGCAAGGATCACTCTTATGCTTGAACGAAAACAGATCAATAGATAAATCTCAGAATTGAGGTAATCAATGAAAGTTGGTACATTGGAATCAATGATTGAAAAAGAAACAAGGCGTGGAAAGGGCTCCTATAAACAGTTTGTATTTGAGTGTGTTACACTCTTGCACCTTCTGAATGTTCACCCGAATAGAACATGGTGCAACTCTAAATCGTACAAGTGTGCAACACGTGCATCTTTGACATTAAATAATTATGTAAGGCACAGTTACTGATGGTTGTATATGTAAAATTACATATGCATTAAAATTTTAAAAAATCAGTATTTCTTCCTGAAAATCAGTATTTTTGTCACAAGTAATCAGTATTTTTGTGCTCGGGGGTTGGCAGCTATGTATACCATGCCAGGATATACCGATTGAGGATACTGGTATATACCCATTGACAATACCAGAGTATACCCATAGAAAATATTAGTCTATATCCATAGAAATACCAGTCTATACCCATGGACAATACCAATATATAGTCATAGACAAAATCAGTATGTACCCATTGACAATACCAGTCTATACCCATAGACAATACCAGTATGTGCCCATAGACAATACCAGTCTATACCCATAGACAATACCAGTCTATGCCCATAGACACCACCAGTCTATACCCACAGACAATAACAGGATAAAACCCACAGACAATACCAATCTGTACCCATATACAATACCATATGTACCCATAGACAATTCCTGTCTATACCATAGACAATACCAGTCTTTACCCATAGACAATACGTCTATGCCCATAGACATTAATAGTCAATACCCATTGTCAACATGCATGTATACCCATAGACAATACCAGTCTATACCCATAAAAAATACCAATCTGTACCCATTGACCATACAAGTATATACCCATAGACAATACCAGTATATACCCATAAACAATAAAGGTCTGTACCAATAGACAATACAGGTCTATATCCATGTCAACAGAAGCCCATGGTCCCAGCATGAACAAATCCTTTGTTTTCTCATCATTTATGTTGACAAGCTGCCATTTAAGTTGATCTTGCTGCCAGACAATAATGAAAGCTAAAGTTGTTCCTTTGATGTACTTAGGCATTGTAAAAATCAGCACAATTTCTCACCCCTCTGCAGCTAATGAAGTTGTTGAACTTACCACCAAGCTTGTGGATCATGTTCTTCAGAAGTACTTACAATGACAACATGTACATCTGGGGGTCTTTCAGCTACTGAATTTTCTGATTGTAAATATCAGCACAGCTAAAATGATCAATTGATCAACACATTTTCCTACTCAACAGGTGGTTGAAGCAGGACTAGCAAGCCTTTAAATTTTCCGTCCAGCAAATTGGTGTGTATGGAGGACTCCATTATAAGTGATTTTCTTTCTTCCAGATAAAAAAATTGCATCCAAATACATGCGATTACGCGTTTACGAGACCTTTGAAAGTGATCTGTGAATAAAACAAGTTTATTGTGCTTTGAAAGTTTTATTTTTAACTTTATGTTTATGATGGCTACCAACAGCAGTGTAAAGCGCAGATTAAATTTACAGTCTCTGGAAACTAAATATCTGGCTGTTAAGGAAGAACATCTTGCAAAGCTGTCTGTAACAGATTTTTTTTGCTTAAAAATAACACCCTGTCAGGATGGATGAAAGCTGCTGTGTCTATAAAGAAAGATCATGTGAAAGGTAACTGTGCTCCCCAAAGGAAGAAGTAGAAGACGTGCAGGAAGCCACAGGAAAATGGTTCAATGAAACCCACATTGCACATTCTACCTTATCCATAAATAGTGATATGATCATAAAAAAGCAAAAGAATTTGCAAAAATACTTAGTGTGGAGAACTTCGCTGCAACAAGTGGTTGGCTCAGTCGCTTTAAAGTTCTTCATAACATCGGACATCAAAGGATTTGTAAAAAATACATGTACTGTTTAAACCAACTTGTTGACAGGTTTTCATTTCCCTGTGAATAGCCCCATCTCCTTGGTAGCCTCAATAAGATGGGAACAGACTAACTAAAATTTAGGTCAATTTAACTACATATACCATATATACTTACGTATAAGCCCGTTTGCTTATAAGCCACCCCCACCCCAACTGAATCGGTAAAACTGTTATAAACTGCATGACCCATGTATAAGCCGACCCATAATTTCTAGACTACCGGTACATCACAAGATGCACAAAGTGAGTTCTGAATACATTTATTTAGGCAAATCACATTATTAAATAAAATGAAAGTAAGAAAGCTAATTTATATGTTGAAATAAAAACAATTCTAAAGTGTTATGTATTAATGGAAATTTAATTAATCCTCATTCTAAAATCATGAATTATAAAAATTCAATAACTTTTAGAATTCAGACTTGCCAAACAGTTCACAAAACTCGGCTTCTTTTACAGGCGTGCTTTCATCATATACATCATCATTGTCATCAGGGTCATCGGATAGTCCGGTTCATAAAATGAGAGCACCAGCCGGCTGCTGCAACAAATTTTGAAACTGCAAACTTATATTTATAATTTTTTGCCATCTGCATACCACATAGACAAATTGCCGCCATCCCATACTTGCTTCTCGTTCACAAAATATTTGCGTGCTGCAGCACAGTTATTTGCTTTTGCGTATTCAATAACGTTAAGTTTGAATGATTCATCATAAGCAGAACACTTTCATTTACTGCCTATACTATTCATTTTATCTGATTGAATTGAATATAAACTTCTAGAGATATTAAACTAAAATAATTTCTTATAGTGGTAGTGTACTATTTATATACCTTATCCTGTAATTATTTCTATGTGTGGTTGGTTATCAATTTGTATTTGATAATTATTTATCATTGTTGTTTATTTGTGTGTGTTTTTAAACTACCGGTAGTGTGATTCAATTGATCAAAATATGATTGGTTCAGCGTGGACTTTATTCAGGTAATTTGACAGTTTATAAGTTTGAGCAGAAACCATGTCCACTACCATATCTCAGTAAACGATACATCTGAGATTCGGCATGTTTTAGTAAAGTCATGTGCATTGTGCAACAAATCAAACCTATTATCCCCGAGGCATTTACCACAGATTAAGCATATGGTAGCTATTGTACAACACTCTACCGTTGAGAAACCACTTTGCTTTACAAACAACTAATCAACAGTGGTATATAAACTGTGTCTGCCTATTACATCTAAAACACTTATCAAAGAAATCCAACAAATTATATTGTTTTACAATTATTCACGCTGACTCATATATTGCAATGTTATTTACCCTTCCTAAGCGTGCATGCAACAAACCCCTATGGGGCCTCTCGCTATTGTTCCTTTAAGACTATCGTACATGTATTTCTACTCTCTATCAAAATGTTTGTTGTATATACCTTCAGTATCGTAATTCTTTTATTTTTTTTAACATAGATTCTTTTCATATTTACACTGAAATAAACTAGCGTGCATTTCTATGAAACCATCAAGTTTAATGATTACTAATTAGCTGAGGGTTAAATATTTGACTAGAGATTACTAATATGGCGGTTCTTTTGGAAAATACACATATTTTCGTGGTTCAAATAACACGTATGGCTGTATACCTTCTGTATCGTAATTCTGTTATTTTTTTTACGTAGATTCTTTTCATATTTACACTAAAAAAAGCTAGCAAGCATTTCTTAGGGATTAATGATTACTGATTAGCTGAGGGTTAAATACTTAACTAGAGATTACTAATATGGTGGTTCTTTTGGAAAATACACGTATTTCCAAGGTTCAAATAACATGTATGGATGTATTTTCTGGTGGATGGACATCTGTCAAATAGATGTCAAGTACGTTAAAACATGTTTTTCATTCATTATCCTACCACTTAAGTCAGAAAAAAAAATATTTGTTTTACTTCATGACAGGACAGATCTTATCAGCAATGTGGCATCATTAGGCATGTGAACACATTTTCGGCGATCGACGGAAACAATACTGGGAATCGAGGGAAAAAAGCATTATAAATTTCAGACTTGGACCTTGACCCGCAGATGAGCTGACCCCCCTTCTTCCATGCTTTATTTTTTTCCTAAATTTCTTGGCTTATTCGCGAGTATATATGGTACTTGAAGCATGTAAATAACAACTATGTGCTAATGCTGACATTGACTATCCTAATATTTTATATCAGGATGTGACTGATGCGGTAGTGTATTGTGGATTTTATTACACAAAGGGAACCAAAATGTAATTTGTCAATATACATAGGTATTTCACACTGGTTTTGTCTTCATGTACTGAAAATTTCCATGGTTTTCTCAAAGTGTAAATGCTACTCACTGACAATATTCCACCCCTTATCTTTTTTCAGACCATCCCCCCCCCAAAAAAAACCACTTATCTCGATATCCGCCTATGTCGACAATATTTCCTCTGGCCAGAGGATGTTGACATAAATGGGTAGGACTGTACATAGCCAAGAAGACGATTCATTTCATCATTTCACGAGATTTAGGAGTTAGCTTAAGTTAATTTCTGTTGTTAATGCAGTCATATAAGTATTTTGGAGAAACATAATTTATGAAGAAAATTCCTTTTTATGGGTAATTTGTTAGAACTGTGTGGAAGGGTTTATATTCTGTTTTGATGCATGCATTATGTATTGCTACTCGATTTATCACATTTTAGCAGAGGAAATGAAATGTTCAAGGTCAAAGTGATAGATTGTTCAGCCATGTGTTATTTGAGATAGTAACATTGTTATAGACAAAATGATGCATTTTAAGGGTTATATTTATTGAATAACTTATTACTTGAAAACTCTTTGCAACTTTTAAACTTAGATTAGATGCCGCTCATCCAAAATACTTTGCACGTTGTTTACTTTGTCAAACACATTCTTGACTTCATTTTTTTTAAATAAGACTCAGACACAACACACTTTGTAGATTTCTAGTTTTTTATGAGACACAGGCACAACACACTTTGTAGATTTCTAGTTTTTTTTTATGAGACACAGGCACAACACACTTTCTAGATTTTTAGTATTATTATGAGACACGGGCACAACACACTTTCTAGATTTCTAGTTTTTTATAAGACACAGGCACAACACCCTTTCTATATTTCCAGGTTGTTTTTTTTGGTCTAAAACAGGCATACCTCACATTTTAGACTTTTAGTTTTTTTTTAAAGACATAGGCAAACCTCACATTCTAGACTTCTAGTCTTTTGTTGATAAAACACTAGTGCACTGCTCATTTTTTACTAATTTTTCTATATATTTTTTTATAAGACATTTTTGACTAATTTTTCTATTATTTTTTATAAGACATTTTTGACTAATTTTTCTATTATTTTTTTATTAGACATTTTTGACTAATTTTTCAATATTTTTTAAATAAGACAAATGCACACCTTGCATTCTAGACTCCTAGTATTTTTGTTGTCAGTACATGATTCTCACAAACATGATATTTGTATTCCTTTTTTAGAAAGCATTGCAAGAAGGTATTAAAACTGTTAGGGTGGCTCTTGAAGGCATCGGACCTGGAAGACTGGTATGTATATATACATAGCATTTGGCAGTCTTCTCATTAAGATATGCCAGCCAGTAAATTGTTTGCCTGTAAATTTCTGCCAGCATTGATTAAAAATTTCTTAGTTTGTTGTCAGACTTATTTTATAGTGCCTATTGCAAACATGTTCTGAATGAAAACACTGTTTTATCGTTCTACATAGATTTTCGGGCTTAAGATACAACAGGTCTGTTCTGTTTTATTTGATTCAGGAGAATTAAATTGTTCGTTTTTCTACCCCATACTTGATGAAGTGGTTCTGTCTTTGCTGCATGCAAAGTTTATGAGACCCTATTTTAAGAATCTGGAGTGAATTTAGTGAAAATGCATAATGTCAGTTTACAATAATAGAACTAAAGCCCCATATGAAGCTTGCATAACTGTACATACTTACTTATAAGTTGAGTCAAACTGCAAACAACAAAGAACCTGATTATCAGAGCATAATGCACAATCATGCAGATCAGGGTCTAGGTTGTTTGTTCTACTGAATACTCAAAACAAACTGCACAGATCCAAATGTTCAGGTGAATTATGCAATGGCAGATCTGGGTCTATGCAGTTTGCAAGTGGACTTGCCTTATGAGTGAGTATATCAGTACCACTTACCAATTTGAAACAAACATTTATGTTTTGTGCATCGGCGTCATTAACATACAGCTGTATTTGCTTATTAAAAATTGATTTTTGACATTTAATATCAAAGTATTTTCTAAAGTCACAACCACTTTCCATTTTGTTTGGCAAAGATTTTATCATCTACTACAATATGTTTAATGCATGCATGCATTATTTTTTTGCAATCTAAAATATTTGCATTCACTCTTGATGGCCCAAAAATTGGTTTCATTTCACCAGTTACAGCGGTATTGATTGCTTTGTAACAGGTTCCATTTGGTAACTGGTGGCAAGTGACTTAGTATTTAATTGTTTCACAGTCTCTACATGGTATGTGACCTTGAAATGTATTTACTTTTTTTTTTTTAAATTATCTCTCTCCTTCTCTCTTTCTTTCTCCTTCTCTCTCTCTCTCTCTCTCTCTCTCTCTCTCTCTCTCTCTCTCTCTCTCTCTCTCTTTTTTTAGGTCTCTAATCTTGAAATTTTTTCATCTTACAGGCAAGTGTTAAGGGTCTAGCATTGTCTGGGCTGAATGTGGTAGCAATTTGCGACAGGACTCAAACATGGACAGGAAAGCGACCTAGAAAACAGAGAAGGCTATAATGTATAGTAGTTTATTTATTCAGACAGAGAGAAAGATGTTCAAATAGAGAGGGTATGACAGGGTTTAATGTATAGTCTGTTGACCTGTGTATTGCATGCAAAGTTTTAGATCTGCCATCATAGAATATGCTGGTAAATTAGGTCTTAAACATTTATTTAAATATGATTAGAACTTCAGGATTATTTCTTGTGAAATGATGTTTTTATAAATTGAAATTTTGACATAGGTGTGTTTCCAATTAATCCAAAAAAAGAAATTGATTTATTGGTTGATGTACATTTCTTACAAAACTTTTAGTTCAATATCTGTCTGTAGGTAAGGGCCATTCTATAAGTAAGGGTCATTATGTCAGTACGGGTCATTCTGTAGTTAAGGGTCATTCGGTAGGTATGGGTCATTCACTAGGTAAGGGTTTTAGTAAGTGTCATTCTACAGGTAAGTGTCATTCTGTAAGTGAGTGTCATTCTATAGATAAGGGTCATTCTATATAGGCATGGATCATTTCATTGAAAAATATGGGATAAGTATATTATCCAAAATTATCTATAATTAATAGCTAAAAGAGTTCTTAAAAATTCAGCACATTTACAGAGACAGATTTAAGAACATATCAGATTTCCCAGAGTTTATAATGGTACATCTTGCTAAAAATTGATGTCATATTGATGAGAAAATGTAATGATGACATCATTTTGAATTAAGCAATAATGTTACATCAGCATGCTACAGATGGGGGTCTTTGCTCTTTGCTTATTGAGTGTTCGTTTCATTCATACACTAAACTAAATAGGTTTTTCATCCCCAAGCAGCGGAAAGTGTGTGTTTGAAACAGCATAGGATGTGACATTCATATGCTACAATTTAGTGAGTTCTTTCCCCTGAGTCATTATAGTGTGAATAAAATTGAAATAGAATTGGGATTTATGAAAGTTTCCTTTTCATGCATTTAAAAGATATTTACATGTGGACCTCATTGATATACCTAGTTATTTTCAATCTGATTCAGCAGCTATTTTAAATGGTAGATCAACTTTGATTAATTGGTATGTAATAAAAAATATAAATACAGTACAGATCATATTGTATGCAAAATTTCATGCAATACCCTATTTTCATAATAGAAGTTAGTGGTGCGGGAATAGGGAGCAGTGAGTTAGAGGTCAATTTTTTTTAAAGCAAAATAAGTTTATTTGTTACTTTTGTTCTACTGGCTCTGTAAGTTAATTAGCATTGAAATACATCAACCATTATGAAAGTATTAGAAATTTACTTCTTGAATCTGCAAAACTGCAGAATAACTTTGCAAATAATATTGGATGGTTATCAGAAAAATAATAAAGTTTATCACATTTGCTAACTAATATTCATCAATGGTAAATCATTTCATACATCTCAATTTTTGGCCAAATATTGGATTTTTATTTCATCATAGTCTTTGTTCTTGAAACTTCTAACAATAAAGTGTAGTATATTTGGGTTTGGGTTTGAACAAGTTTGGCATGATTAGAATCATTAGAATCTACTAAAGTAATGTAACAGTTAACTTTAAGGATCTTTCTACTGTGTTATACTTATAAAAGTAGTTACTTTACACAAAACAATGCAAGATTCACTGTTTTGTGCACAATAAAATGGTTTACCTTTTTTGGAAAAGGGAAGGGCAAGCCTGAAATTAAATGGGATGGGTGTTAAAGTGAAAAAAATTGGGTGGGACAAGGTAAAGCAGGGCCCACATTTCACTCAATAAAAGGGATGTTGTTTGTTTTGTATTCTAAACTACAGACATGCCAACCATTCCAGATTTTGTTTTCCAACTATTCAGTGAAAATTCTTTACTTTGAATTGATGACATTAGGAATATCATAACCTTTCAGATATAAAATATCACCAGTAGTATTAACTGACACACAAAGTAATGTTTCTCAGTGTGAAAAACAAAATACAGATTACAAAAAACCAGTTGGCTATACTGTAAATAGATGAAAAGTGGTTGCAGAGATTGAAGAGAAATTATTTTTAATGTTAATTCTTGAGGAAATATGTTTTGTCATTGTTCTGGCCAAAAATGTTCAAGATCTGGAATTGGAAAAATGGATACACTATTTATTGTCAAGCCAACGTTTGTGTGAAGTGATTGACATCATTCACTTTTCTGATGGCATCAGTTATGTCAATGTCAACAATTTAATAAAGTGTCAATTACAGATTTTTCATTTGCATAAACCTCTTAATAGGGAGCACCATCGTACCTGGCAGTAATCTTTATGAAACTACGACATTTCATTCAACAACATGCTTTCTGACCCCTATGGTCTTGAGGTCAAGGGCAGTCAGAGAGAGCTAAGACATTTCATTCTACAACATGCTTTATCACCCCATGGTCTTGAGGTCAAGGGCACAGTCATGTTAATTTTGGATTAAGATTTAGATGAATGTTTTTCAATCATTGCTAACACCTTTGATGGATTTTCTTCCTCCATGGGATGAATTGATAGGAAGCTAAGACACATTATTAGAAGACATGCACTCGTACCCCTTTGATCTTCTTGTCAAGATAACAAACAGTCGTAGGAAATATAACTAAAGCTTGTGATCAAAAGTTTGAATTAAGGTTTTATTTATTATAATAAATTGGCAGCAAAACATAATTTACATTACTCTATTCTGTCCCTTGTACCAGATGATGATTAAAATGAGACACCACTAAATTGCTGATCGTTTGACGTTTCATTTTATGGATTAATACACTTTTGTAATTAAGCTGCATAACAGCTAAAATATGTTTATCTCCACAGAAAAAGATATGTGAAAGTGAAAAAAGTGAAATACAGTTTGGAGTAAACCAAAAATTGGCCTTGTATTCAGCCATCAAACATCGATGAACATTATGCTTTTCGTACAGTAGTAAGACGTGGATTTTATAATTGAGAATATCATAAAGGCTCATATTGTTGTTTACAGTTTACCTGTCATACATGTTACCTGTCATACATGTTACCTGTCATACATAATATTATTTTATAATACATGTATGACACATAAATTGTAAGCATCAATAGGAGTCCCTGTGGGCATGCGGCAGAACTATGTGAAAAAGCACAGAGCTTGTTGTTGTTGTTGTTATAGGGTTTAATGCCATTTTTCAGCACACTATAGGCTATTCACAGCAGCCAGTATTATTGGTGGAGGAAGAACCCAGGAATGCTTTGGAATGAACCACTGACCCACGAGAAGCTATTGGCAAGCTTTCTCACATAACTACATTAGCTGAATCTTAGACTCGAAACCCACACAGAGAGAAGTGAGATGGCAGGGATCCGTAATGGAGAGCGCTTTAGACCACTCAGCCACTTGGGGCCCCCACACAGCTTGCAAAATGTTGTTGTAGGGTTAATGCCATTTTTCAGCACACAATAGGCTATGCATGGTGGCCAGTATTATTGGTGGTGGAAGAACCCGGGAAAACCTCCGGAAAGAACCATCGACCCATGAGAAGCTACTGGCAAGCTATCTCACATAACTACATGCTTGCAAAATGTACATAGATATTGACAAAATGAAAAGCACCTTGCAGATTTTAGCTCTGAAGTACTTTTATGCCAACTCAAATTCTGTAAGCTACCAGTGCTGAAGCATTTTTGTGAATTTTCTTGTTGAGCATATTAACTTGTCTTTCTCAGCTGAAGATCAGTAACAGTAAGGAAAACTAAGACAAACTTTAGTGCCTCCTTAGGTGCTGTAAATTTGCAACAATTTTAGTCGCCAAGATTAAACAGAAGGAAAAAGCCAGAACTGTTATAGAACAAATTTACCAATGCCCAGTTGAGGAAGTTCAAGTCTGCCACAGCATCATATCATGACAAATAGCATGCAGTTTCTGTATATCTGTAAATTTGGCTGCAAATAAATTTTTCTTGTAATCAGTGTAAATAATGCTTTAGTTTGATTTCAGGATTTTCATAAAATGCACTACAGACCATCATTATTGTGTTAAAAATTCACTAATTTGTATCCCTCTTTTCACTAATTGCAAGTCTGGAAGGTTGGCAGCTCAAGTTGTGGGTGGTAATGGGTTCGAACCCTGGCCGAGTCATACCAATTACTTACAAAAATGTACTAACAGCTGCTTTGTTTGGTGCTCAGCATTAAGAGGTTAGTGTTAGAACTTGTTGGCCAGGTGTCCGGATAATGTGGTTAGGTGGGATGTGAGAGTTTCAGTGTCAAGTCTATGTAAGGTCTGCATTTCGAAAATTGTATTAGTCTTGTGCATAATGAAGTCACCTTATTAATAATTCTAGACTTCTTTAACAAAAAGCTTCACATTAATTATATCCAATTACTATGCCATAATATTGTCAATCAGTTTTTTTATTCTGGTAATTTTTCAGAATTAATTCTTATGTGTTTAAGAATATAATAATTTAATCTTTCCATGGAAAGACATGTTTTATGGGTAATGGTGAATCTATATGTTCCATTGCACTGTTTTGTCTCGTACTCAAAGGAGTATATCCAAGTTTCATTGCATGTAATGATCTTATTTTAAAAACTTTGGTCTTTTGCCTTTTACCTGTAATATAAATCCTACAGATTTTTATCCATAAATCTAATTGTTCTGTATCAAGTAATATGGACACCCAGGCAGCCACAAACCCTGTGCATTCCAAATTTCTTGATCAGAAGTTCCTCAGCAGTAATATATGAAGTGTCAAAATTGTTTCGGTTACCTCTCAGGCAATAAAATCTTCCTTCAAAAAAGCCTCAGACTATGGAATCAACTATTTCTTTGGAAAGATATATCCATGACCTACCTTTTCTTCCATCATCTTTAACAATCTCCCAGCCGTCACTTTGTTTCATCCTTCTACTGGTTCCAGATTTAGCAAACACTCTAGGTCGATAAACAAATCTGCTTTTGTCTCGATTTTTTAATAAAATTGTATAATCACTCAATGTTCAAAAATGTATTCATTGGCCATTTTTCCACCATGATGAAATATATAATGTAAAAACGATGTCATGAAGCAGTGACATCATCAACTTAAATATGAAATTGTATCATAGATTGGGACATGCTCAGTTATACCCAATTGCATTGTATGAAACTGGATTGCTTTGTTTAGAAGATGATGCACATGCATGCAGAACACATCAAAGACGTTTCAGGGTAGCTTGCATTCATATATTATCAGACAGATCATAGAGCCTCAATTAGAAGACATAATAAATTATTTTAAGTTAAATATTTCCATACTAAATAATGATAAATGTCTATTTATTTCTTTTCAGTTTGAAATGATGACCTGATTCAGCAGTCCAAATATTTCCTAATAAAGAAGCCGTGCATACAAGTTTTTAAGACTCACCTTTCTTGTTTTAATACTACTGTAAATGACAATTATTTTATCACTGATAAATAAATAGACATGCTGGATTTCAATGGTATTAAATATTTTTGTTTTTCTTTTATGTGATTCACTGTTTTGTGGGTTAAGCACAGTTTTTCAACACATGATAGGCTATACAAGTTGACCATATTTTACAGCCTATAAGTCGATAATTTTTTACTTGAATGTCAGGTCTTCGTCTTATACTCCGAATCGACTTATATATGGATTGTGTCATTGAAATTGCATCGACTTAGTTTTTATAAGTTACATTCGTAACTATAGGTGGTAAAATGAACTACAACATGGATGTGCTTTCAATTATAATAAAACAAGCATTGACTATTTATTCAGCTGTGTCATTTGATAACAGAATATAGCAGTGATTTGTTCAGAAGTAAAATCACAAGCATGTTAGCATCGGTAATGCAATTTCATGATTGCCAGTAATATGGAATATCATACAGCGATACCATTACTAGTGTAAAATACGAAGCCATGATATTGACCTGGCTCATCTTATACTCCTAATCGGCTTGTATTTAGACGAAGGCTGGAAAATTTACAAAATTGGTCAGCTTATACTCTGAATCGACTTATAGGCTGGAAAATACAGTGTACAAGTCCTTGTCTAGAGTTTAAATAGTAGCTGTATGGGGCCAACTACAGTAAATGTAAAATGTAAAATATATAAAAATGAAAATATACACAAAAACTCGCGATAAACCTTTAAAAATAAATGAAAGCATTTGATACAATAAGAGGGAGTATAAAGGATAAATATGTTAAATGTGTAAAGTATATTAACAGGAACACAAGTAATATCCTCACAACATAAATCATAAAGGCTTGATTATTTTATTTCTTTTCAAACAATTAGTAATGTTTAACCAAGTGGAGAAATGTTGATAATTCAATTTAACTTTAAATTTAAATTTGGCTAAAGTAGACAGCCATAATAAGAAATATCATCCGCCAATGTATCAGTTGCTGTAATTGGAAACATGTCAACCTGTCGAACAAAAAATCCAGAATTGAATCTCACTAGGCTCTTTTATTCTTTTTTTTTTTTTTTTTACCCTGGACATTTTATTGGAATGGTAAATTGTTCTGCATATTCTGTATATATGTTAAAAGATTTCGACATCCAACACACGAGATGACCAGAGTTGTAATAAATGGACCTTTAGACCTTCACCAGATTTTGACCTGACTGGATTCGCTTGTATCGAGTCATTTAAGTTTGCCGAAGGTCTTCATCCAATGTGTTATGTCTGGTTTGGCAAACATTTTTCAGAAAAAGTTGGGAACCAGTAGTATTATTGCAATATGTGCATGATATAAAAAAATATTAATATCTTAATTGTAAATGAAGCAATTATATCATATCATATGCAGAAACAAGTTTAAAAGACATTGTACAAGATTAATTATAGATGATGCTGAACTCGATTTTATAATTACTGGTACAATGAAGAGAAACACATTTATAAGTCAAAGTAATGTTAACTTATTGTACAAAAACTAAAATAGGTACAATTGTGAGTTACACTGATGGTGAATCACTGCAGTTTACTCATTTAAGATGTGCAATGATTGTGTACGTTTCAATAAATCTAATATCAAGGATGAACAGATGTCCTGATGCTGCTGTTAGAATTGCCACATATTATTTTCATATCAAAAAAAATAAATACATGATTGCTAGAACAACTACATATCAGCACTGATGCATCATGGGGCGAATGGACCGATGTTGAAAACTAAGATATTTATTACAAAAATATTCAAATATCAGAATTGTCATCAGCACAATCAATATAAGATCATGTGACCAGACATAAACGATATCTCAATTGATGGGAAGGTTCAGGAGAAACAGCAATTGAATTATTCCTGAACAGTTGTTCAGAAATGGTTGTTTAAATCCCTACTCATAGACTTGCCAGCGATATGAATGAGCAAGGAGTTAAATCAGGTACTTTTCATGGCTTCCTCCGATGCAAGGGAGATATATGGACTCCTAAAAGAATGGGCGAGAAATTTATTCCAAAGAATATTATCTGGGATGAAATATGTACCATGTTGCTAGAGACATTAAAAATAGTTCTTGATTGGTTGTTGACATAAAGTACTGCTGTGATAATGTGTGGCAATCATGGTCAACTGCCACTTTTTGTTGGATTGTCTCTGCATGAATGGCTGAAAATGTGTGTGGATTATTATGAGGAGATAACTGATGGTCATAGAGAGATTGATCCAGAATTAAGAGAGCTTAAGAAGTTAATCAGACTACAACCAAATAACATTCAGTGTAAAATAATGCATGAGGTAATTCCAGAAACTTATATGAACAAGTTTTGTAATTTAAGGAGACCAGAATATTTGATAGTTGCCAGTAAAAAGATAGTTCATGATACACTTTGACAACAATCATTTATGTTAACATAATGAAAAAAATTTCAGATCTACCCATACCATTGTGTTATATAACCCAGTTGATACTCTACAGCAAATTACCAACGTTAAAATTCCAGGTTGTGAAATTAAACAAAACTTGTACTTAATTATATTGTTTTAATTCCTGTCAGTGTTGAGAGCATGTTAACTATGGATGAATCTCCATGAACGCTAGGATATGCTATAATGATTCATTCTTCTAGGATATGCTATAACGATTCATTCTTCTAGGATATGCTATAATGATTCATTCTTCTAGGATATGCTATAACGATTCATTCTTTTAGGATATGCTATAACGATTCATTCTTCTAGGATATGCTATAACGATTCATTCTTCTAGGATATGCTATAATGATTCATTCTTCTAGGATATGCTATAACAATTCATTCTTCTAGGATATGCTATAACAATTCATTCTTCTCAAGGATCAGCTATTTCTGATACAGTTGTTTGGAATGTTGATGATCGTATTGTGTGATCAAAATTTAGTTTATCTCACAGTACCTTGTCATAAGAATACCTCAGCAGCGGAGGCTTATCGTAGACTTTACAGGAAATAATAATCAAAACACAGGCTTATTGTAGACTTTACAGGAAATAATAATAAAAACACAGGCTTATTGTAGACTCTACAGGAAATAATATCCAAAACACAGGCGAAGTTGGTGTAACCAGGAATTATCGACATAAACAGATTAGAACTGCTGGTTATCTCAAATGTACTATTAGGGGAAGAAATATTATTACTCATAAATTTGTCTATGAATGTTGTCACTGACTAATTTAAAAAGGTTTTGTGATCAATCAGTTTGATTCCAATCCGAAAAATAATTATTTGTGTAGTTTACGAGTTGTTGCACAAAGTCAAAATTGTGCATTTGATGATCCTGGTATGCACAAGAAAATAGCAAAGAGAGCTTTTAAACCTGTAAACGTTAAGACTGGTGAAGAAATAATATTTGAATCAATGAATGCAGCCGGCCATTTTGCACTCTCCCTGGGCGGTTATATGGGGGGGGGGTATAGGGGTATACATGAAATTAAAGACCTAAACAACCATCTGAACCTAAAATTATCGTTTTGTTTAAGGATTCGCTGAGGTGCGTGCGTGTGTCTTGTGGAGTCTCCAAAATTAAACACTAACGCGATGTGAAATCTCAATTTCACTGAAGGGTAACACACACAAACACACACACAGAGACAGGAACTTTGAGACAGAATATAGTCAGAGAGAAAAGCCTCATGAACATTGCCCCATACAACATTAAAATGTCGGCCTCGAACAAGGGGTTCCATGGAACGACAAAAAACTGGCATATGATAACTGCTCATCATGCTCCTATTTATGTTTTGTCAACAATACATTTAAATATAATATTTAAATATATAATTATTTTATAATTAATTTAAAAAATAGTAATACTGTTTTTTTCTGCAATTAAAAAATAAATGACGGTATAACAAAATTTTTTTATCCTAAAATATTATTTGCATCATTACAACAATGAAAATTTGAAGATTGATATGCATTACTAGCAAAATATGGATTCATAAAGCTGATTTAACAATCTATGTTACAGTTCTTGGATATGGTCAAAGCTATACAAGTTGAACAGTTCATTTCAGTTTCACACATGATTTAAAAAAATGTATAGAATTATCTCACTAATAGAAACAGAAAAGATTGTGAACACGTGTAAGACAATTGAGAAAGATTGTCAGATTTTGAAAACGAGAACTGTGATAGTGATCGTGAAAATGACTGCTGTCACAAGTGAATGTGAAAGAGAATAATACGTGTAATATTTATTCTGATTTTAGTCAGATTTATTTTTATTGAGATAATAATTTTTATTCTGATTAAGATTTATTTTTATTGAGATCATAATTTTTATTCTGATTCAGATTTATTCTTGTTTTATTCTACCTTGACCTGTCAAGGATTTTTACTATTGTGTAATTTTCTGTTTTCAGTAGGATTTTCACAGTTTTAAGTACCATTGACCTGATGATCAGTTAAAAGAAATGAACTGTGTTATATCATATTTTATTTGTGACATTATTATTATTATGATTGTTATTATTATTATTATTATTATTATGATTATTATATTATTATTATTATTATTATGTAATGTTTTTATCTTTTCTGCTTTCTGTGAGTTTTTTACAATTTTGAGTTCCATTTAACAGAAATCTGACTAATTATCAGTGTATAAAAAAATACATATTCTTTTATAACATATTTCTTATTTGTGAAATTATTATTATGTACTTTTCTGTTATCAGAAGGAATTTTTCAATTTTGAGTATCATTTATCAAATTATAAAATCTGACTAATTTTCTAAATTTTGAGTACCAATTACCCCATCAAAGTTGATGACCCATGAAGAATAAGACTTTTATCCTGATACTATTTTTTTAATTCTTATCATAATATCAGATAATTATTTTATGCTGATCAAATTTAATGCAAGAATGTGCCCAATTCAGAGTCTGATCTCTATTACACACACACACACACACACACACACACACACAAATGCAGTTGGAATGTTGACGCTGAACTCGGTATTCCTTCGTTAAGGCTTTATTATATTAACCGAAGATTATTTGGAGCATGTTAGCATCGGTGTATGCAACTTTATTTTGTGCTCATGGAAGGTCTCATTTGTGAATGTGATTATTTTTGGCGCTGATATATGAATACCGGTACTTGTTGTTGCAGCTGAAACGCAAATATTTACAACTGCTGATGATGTTATTGGTAGTGTTGATAGCAATACGCCGGTTTCATCGATAACAGCGGACACCCAATACAGAATAATGTCAACGAAAATTACACGTCTGCGATATATTTAAAAAAATACTTTTACTGTATACTTGATAACAATATTTATCAGTTTGGTTTGCCACTCAAATACTTTATTTTTTCTGTAACTTTGAGTTCATTAAATTTTAAGTAGGTGGTAGTTTAGCGCCTAATTCAAGACACCAATAGTAAATTAAGCCGAGTTTCTTCTTCTTCTTCGGGTTCCACTACAAATATTTACTCGTCGTTTTGCTCCAATATCACTAACATAAATCCAGATGGAGTCAGGAGTGTATAATGTGTGGTACTGTGGTTGATATTGTAAATGTTGTAACGCAGAGTACCGGGAACTTGTATACACCGGTAACCTCAGCGCGATTTTTAATGGATTTATATTAGTGATGACCATAATATTTGTCCAGATGCTACCGTGTATACAACATTTTCGGTAAAAATTTTATTGCCAAAGCGCTTAATGTCAACGACTGGTTGACTTCCCAAAATTTCATTAATAGCTCTATTTATGTTTCTGCGAAAATTCAGAAATGTTTGGACATTGTTCAAGTATTCAAATCTAAATGTGATCATTCCATCATTACTTGCAGTTAATGAGGTCCTCATTCTATCATATACATATTTCTTCGTCGTAGTTTTATTCAGGTTCTCCAAGACCAGCAATTTTATTATTATTCATGTTAATGATGTTTTCGGTTACTGCATTAATTTTAAAAGTAATATATTGCAAATCTTCTTTGCTTATCTTAAAATACAACCACTTCGATTGGATCTTCATTTGTAAGATTTAACAATATCGGAGAAAGATATAGTTTAACACCTTTTTTTAATTATAAAGCCTTATTAAAATGTTTAATTAAGTTGAGTTAATGATATGTTTTGGACCACCACTAGGACGTTGATCTCGTTTTAACGTTATGTGTTCCGCATTACTTGCAAGTTTTGATTGTAATTTTTTTTTTACCTGATTAGGAGTCAAGGTGATCTTAACGTGACTATATTACAATCTTCAAATATCATTGCTTTGTCGCTGAATATAACAGCGATTACTCTATAATTATGAATAAGTCCAAAACCTCTATTCACGTGAGCTCGAAAATGTATATCAACGACAGTTCGTCTTGTTAAATCTAAATGTTCCAGGGAAAAGTATGGAATCGGAAACAGATTTATAAAATCTAACTGTGATATTTGCAAACCAATATTTATATTTTGATCACGTCCCATAAATGTCATTAACCGATGATATGCACATGCTACGTGATTTTGATGAAAAGTAATTAAAATATCTTAAGCTGGTTCTTGATGTCCGTTTATTCTTGAAGAAATGTCGATAGCTTCAAGTTTCTCAAATATCATTATACTTTCTTCCTAATTATTTACTCATGCAGCATCTTGTAAAGTAATAAATATATGTCGTGGTGCAGAAACACCTGACTGATGCAGTATGCCATGTATTACACTCTGAACCCTATCTGTAGTTACTGCTAACCTTGATAATGCTGATTTACCGCCTTGATCCATAAAAGTTAGTATTTTTGTTCTTCAGCAATTGTTGGAGTCATTACTGACATCCATAATGAAAATTTTGATAATATTACTTTACCAGCAGCAAGCCAGGCAGGTAGCCATATTGCATAATTAGCATCACCTTTACGTACGAGTTCAGCTGTATGTTTGGGTCTGAAAATAACATTTCTGCAAAATCCAAAAATGTGAGAGAGTGGAATTGCACATGAAAATCTATTATCATCATTTAACATTAATCGGCTCGTTGAAAATCCTAAATTGTAATTTATGTTTACTGATGCAACATCAGTTCCAGCTGCATTCATTAATGAGTATATATCATCGGGGAAGTCAGTAATATCTGTGGAAACATCATTGTCAGGCCGGCTGATCTTGTATAATCATCTGAATATCTTGCTAAACCTATTATTGTTGTGGCAACGTCAGCAATATCCTGAATTGTTTCAATCTCTTTTTCATCAGTCATATAGTCAGCACTGCTAAATAAGGCCTCTATGCCATTATTAACAAAACCAACTCTGATATCAACCCATACGGGGTATTAGCGGAGACGTCTCTTTCAAGTTCACCTTCTACTTCAATAAACTCTTTAGCAGGTAAGATATAGTTACTTGTATCCTGAACTTGTAGTTCAATTCTTCCACGTTGATTTGGTTGTCGTGCGTCATAAGAATAAAATTGATAGTCATGTGTCGATTCATCTTTGTTTCATGCGCTTTATTTGTGTTGCCTCAGTTGCTATAACAATTTTCTTTGTTGGTTCGACAATTGGATTAAATAATTGTTCTGTACCCTCTGCAAACTCAATCCAAGACTCCTGAAAAGCTTGTAATTTTTGTGTGACAGAATCACGGACAGGGAGATATTTCTTAATTGCCTCTGTCAGATTCCATTTTTGATATAATAATCATGTAATTACTCACACATTACAGCAGCAGAGAGGGCGCGACCAACAGTGAGTGTCCGAAAGGTAAACGGACGCGTATACAAAATTTGAAAAACACGAACGACAAAGATAAGTAACAAAATAAGCTAATCCAATTAGAGAAATTCTTGGTTGGAGGCTTCGGTTTGAATTTTCATATGAAGCTTTATTTTTCTGTAAATGGACATTCCAGCATGTTGTCGGTTCCACAGGTGCTCGACGCGACCTTGATGTGAAGAAGTAGAAGCAGAAAAAATAACGTAAAGGAAAAAAGTCATACAGAGTGACAAAAATACCATGGATTACCACCATGACCCATTTTGACATATGACCGTCTCTATCATGCTATATAAAAAGAGTAATTTAATGTAGTTTTGTTTACTCTGTATGATTTTGTTCCTTTAGATTATTGTGTTTTGTTTCTAAACATCAAGCTCGCATCGAGCACCTGTGATGTAACGTGGTTTACATTTAATTTAAATTAGGCTTGAAATAGATTGGCTTGTTGGTGACTGCCTATCACAGTTAGACTAGCATTGGATATCAAGTGGGGCTGCAAATGAGCAGCCGACTTGGCTAACATATTTACGTCTACTACAGAGGTAAATATCTAAAAATTCAGATATTCAAAATAGCTCTTTCATGTCAAAAATGAATGTAAAAGAGATGGGTTGGTGGTAGTGTTGGTTCAGTATAAAAGCCACCAGTTGCATACGGAATTGACCTTAACACCTCAGTCAGATTCTTACAAGCATCCTTTCAACAAAAATCGATAGTTTTTATTTGTATCGATAATGTAATAGTATTATCATTTTTCTGGAATAGGTCATCGTAGGATGAAAATATGCCCCCCAAAAACTGTCCAGTGAGACCTTAAACTGAACCAACATTGCCACCAACCTCTCATTTTTACATTCATTTTTGACAGCCAAGCACTATTTTGAATATTGTCACGAGACAAGCAGCAATACAAAAAAAAAAAATCAGTATGTGCCTTATGCATGAATAAAGTTCACTAGTACTATAGCAAATTTGCATACTTGTTTTCATCACCCCTCAACCATCTCCATTTTAATTTTTTTTTTACCTCTGTAGCTGTCTGGTGAGGATTTGTTTGTTTGTTTGATTAGGATTTTTAACGTAGCTTTAACAATTTTTCAGTCATATCGCTACGATGTCTGCAGTGAGACAGTTTATAGTGATGTCTAGCACTGAGACATCATGCCTCAGACATGTAGCATGATGTCTCACTCAGTCACATTATCCTGACACCAGGCCGACCAGTCATAACACTAACCTCTTAATACTGAGCGTCAAGCGAGGCAGCTGTTAGTACCATTTTTGTAAGTCTTTGGTATGACTCGGCCGGGGATCGAACTGACGACCTCCCACATTTCCGGGGCGGACGCTCTAACCACTAGGCCACCGGAGCGGTTGTCTGGTGAGGACTTTCACAATTTGGAATGCCTTTTTGCTGTTATTCTTTATCAGACTGCTCTCTATTTCTGGGCACGTTTGTCCAATCCAATCTTCTTTTGCTTTCTTCAAGTTTTTTTCTGGTAGTCTTGTTTATTTCTCGGTACTCCATTGCCCCTGTTGTGTGTCTGGTGTATTTGAGGTATCTTCGGGCATCACACAGATTCAGAATCTCGTCTGTAATCTAGGTTTTTTTCTGTCATCACTTTAACATCAACATCCAGGGGCCCCGAGTGACCGAGTGGCCTAAAGCGCTTTCCGTTACGGATCACTGCCATCTCACCTATGTCTGCTTAGGTTCGAGTCTAAGATTCAGCAAATGTAGTTATGTGAGAAAGCTTGACAGTAGCTTCTCGTGGGTCGGTGGTTCTTTCCGAGGGTTTCACGGGTCCTTTCTCCACCAATAATACTATACGCCATGTATAGTCTATCGTGTGCTGAAAAATGGCGTTAAATCCAACAACAACAACAACCTCAACGTCCATCACAAGGAGTGTATCAGATTTTCCTCCAATTGTGGCTGGAATGACTTGCAGATGTTAGGGTCCTTCAGTTGTTTTTTGGCTTTTTAATTTTCTTCAGCCTCATTCGGAAGTTTATAATCACTAGGTCGTGTTCACTCCCAACATCAGCACCTGGGAGCGTTCTTGTACTTGCTCTATTAATGCCAGATCGGTAACGGTTTTGAACCAGTAAGCAGTCGATCTGGTTATGATGGGTTCCGCTTGGTGCGTGCCATGTCCATGATCGTGAAGCTTTATGTTGGCCCAGGGTGTTGGCTAGTATCAAGTTTTTGTAGCTGTTGTACCAAGTTGTTTTAGCAGCAAAAAGGCATTCCAAATTGTGCAAGACCACGCCAGACGGAAGCAACCAAGAGTCAGTACCATTCAAGACGAAAATGGATAATGCCTTACAGAAGCAAGTGACATTGCAGACAGATGGGCTGAGTATTGTAAAGAACTCCACAACCATCCGTCCACAGGAAACCCAGAGGTGCTTGAAGTTCCAAACTCCACAAATGATTATGATTTCCCCATTCTCAAAGAAGAGGTGGACTCAGCAATAAGAGCAATGAAGAATGGGAAAGACATGGAGTAGACAACATCCTAAGAATATAACACTCCCCCAAAAAGGCAATCTCCAGCTGTGCCAAAATTACGGAACTATCAGTTTGATCAGTCATGCTAGTGAGGTGGTGCTGAAGATCATCTTGAACAGACAGAAACCACAAGCAGAAGAAATAATCGCTGAAGAAAAGGCAGGGTTCCAGTATGGAAAAAGCACAAGAAAACAAATATTAAATCTCAGGGTTCTGTGTGAAAAGTACTCGCAACATCAACAAGACATCTATCTTGTGTTTATAGATTTCAAAAAGGATCTTGATTGAGTGTGGCACGAGGTGACCAGTACCATCAAGCAGCTGTACGCCAAGGCTACCAGTGCAGTATTTTCTCAAAATTCTGTTGGGGACTGGCTCAAGACAACAATTGGAATACGTCAATGCTGTCTCCTGTCACCCACGCTTTTCAACATCTACTTAGAGTGCATCATGAGAGAAGCTCTGGAAAACCACTGTGGGACAGTCAGCATTGGAGGGCGTAACATCACCAAACTCATCTTTGCAGACGACATTGATGTGCTGGCAGGAAGTGAAGATGAGCTTGCCACCTTAGTTAAAAACCTAAATGAAACATCTTACAGATTTGATATGGAGATAAGCGCCGAGAAGACAAAGCTGATGATAAATAGTGGCAAACAAATCTCCACCAAGATTAAAGTCAGAGAACAGGAACTGCAAACAGTTGGCCAGTTCAATATCTTGGTTCCATAATCACTGAAGAGGGATCAAGAGCAGAACTTTTGTCACTCGAGCAGCATAAACAACGGCAGATATGTCAAAGCTAAGACCCATCTGGAGAGACAAGAATATCTGTCTGAAAACTAAAATCAGATTATTGAGAGCACTAGTAATCTCAATATTTTTTTATTCATGTGAGACCTGGACCCTGACAGCAGAATTACAAAGAAGAATCCAGGCACTTGAAATGAGATGCTACTGAACCATCCTTGGCATCTCTTACATGGACCACATCATAAATGAAGAAATGCGTAACACCATTAGGCACAAAGTGAAGACCTACCTCCTCACCATTGTCTAAAAGAGAAAGCTGAAATGGAATGGCCATGTCACTAGAGCCAACAGTCTATCCACAACAGTACTGCAGGTCAGCGTCCGGGTAGACCAGCTAACTTGGTCTCTAAGCCTTTTTTATATTTTGAATTGACAGCCATCAATTTCAGAATATAAAAAAAGGCTTAGAGACCAAGTTAGCTGGTCTACGTCCAGGGTAGCAGAAGGAGAGGTAGACTGAGAAGGAAAAAAAAGTGGACTGACAACATCACAGAATGGAGTAGGAAAAGTTTTGCAGAGACAAGGTGATATAGACAAGTGGAGAGAACTGGCCAGATGTTCAGCAGCATAGTGCCTCAACGACCACACTAGGTCAAGAGACTGATGATGAAGATGATGACATCTGTAGCCGACTATATGGAATCACACCACAATTAATACTTCCAGTTCAGTACCCACGAATGTAGTTTCAGTCTATTTTTAGAACATTTTTTCCTCTCTCCTTTTGGTGGTGATAGAAGAGTTATATTGATGCATATTTGGTAGGGATTTAAAGGTAATTGTTCATTCTTGAGAATATGAGCAGAGAGAGTGGTTGTCAGTGTGTAATTTGGCGACAGTGCACATGGAGTAATAAGGCCTTGGTGATGATCCGGAAGTGAAATATGTGGTCTGTGTACATGCTGTTCTGTTTACAGTGCAGCAGCTCAAAAAAATGCCGATCAACCCTTGACAAGAATTTCACCTTGTAGTCATCTTTGGAGGTATTTTAGATTAACATATGATTTGTATTGATTGTCACACTGTGGAAAGGTCAGTACTGAGAAATATATGTAGAGAACATATAGTAAAATTAATTGTGGTCTATGTCCATATGTAAATGTGTGCCAAGTTGGCAGTTCATTTGCAGCCTGAGTTACGCATTTGATCTCCAGTACTAATGGCAAGCAGTCAAAACAAGTCAACCAATTTTAATGCGTAACTGAAAACTAAATTTAAACCACTATTTAGATTTAGCTTCAGTGTAAATTTGTAATGCTAGGCTTATAATAATTAGGTTAATGCCTTCTACCTTACAAATTAGGAGTCAAAATACGAAACTATACAGCGCGACCTTAGCGCCTCACTGTGGCACATAGTGAGGCAATAGATGTACGATACAATATGGAGGCCCCCGCACGATTTCCACGCAGTGGCAATCAAAACACACAACATTTCAATATAAATTCGAGCCAGCGGACAACATACACAGACTTTAATGCACCTAGTCATATCGTACAATCACAAATACCACACGGAAATTTGAAGAATCATAGTTTCACATCAAATTGCGACGTAAAATTTATAAAGGACCCTAATTTGGTAAAAAGGCACGATGAACATTTGTCAACAGAATCCAACGTGATTGCGAAATATCAAGGTCCCCAGCAGTTAATTACAGGTACTCCACTTTCACAAGTAAAGCAAAACATGCAGGATGGCAATTTAGGCATGCAAGTTGATGTAGGTCACAATTTTCATAATCCAAACCAGTATCACCATATACCCAGGCCTAACGTAGCCGTTCCATGGAGTAATAATACAAATGCTCATCACTTCGACAAGCATAATTTAACAGGCCAAAAACATACTGAAATGTTTCATTCTCAAGTACATAACTCGGTAGACCCACGGTCACAACTCTTTACTCAACCACATCTTCCAAACTCGGCAGGCATGGTAGGGAGTAATCCTAATAGACCAGATCAAAAAGGGGTACATATGAAGCAAAATAGTACAGTTGGAAATCAGTCAGTTCCTACAGGGCCATCAAATTTTCCGTCTTGGCCAAATGCACCACACCCACGGCTAGGATTACCACCAAGTAATGCTATACAGCAGTTTCCAGAATTTAATACACCACCGGTACCACCAATTGGATCCCACGCCTGCAGTGCAGGGCCGGCTTTATATTCTGTTCCTCCACCCACATCATACAGTTTGGGTGCAGAAAATAACACCACGAATAATCCCAATTTAAACCAAAGTAATTACCCCAGACAAGAAATGTGTCGAGGCATGTCCGGCAATGAAAATAAAATGGATAGCTGTGATACCCTGGGAACAAAAGACAAAGAATGGATAAAGCATTGGTTGGGAAATAAAGGCCTTCAAACAAAAAGACTTCAAAGAGAAAACCATCTAAAGGTTTGTATACAATTTAGAAGTCTTTCCAGTATATTGATGATTATTGCTTGGCATAAATCTTTCTTTTCTAAATTTCTTTCTCTGTAATTTATAGGAATAACTTCTGAATTTTCACTGTTCAGCACCAATATATTTAAAGGATCATAAACGGATGTTTGATTGAACCACTTTTCTTTCATGCACAACAGTGGACACTTTCTTGCCGTGGAGGCAGGAGGTCATTGGTTCGACCCCCTGGCAGAGTCTTACCAAAGACTTACAAAAATGGTACTAACAGCTGCCTTGCTTGGCTCTCAGCATTAAGAGGTTGATGTTAGGACTAGTCAGCCTGGTGTCAGGATAATGTCACTATAAACTGACTCACTGCAGACATCGTAGCAATATAACTGATTTTTTTTTTACAGCTACATTAAAATTCCTAATCAAACAAACAAACAATTTTGTCCTGTATCTTGATTTCTGCCTTTGTAGATGAAAGATTTTTTTAAAATGTGTATTTCATAACAAAATTTATTGTTCATGTACCACCAGAGATAATTTTGAACTTTTTGAAGAATGCTGATTATATAATAGTTTTTGACCATCTGGTTTTATGATTTTACCTTTTTGCTGTTTATTTAATATATTTTTTATTTCTTTTTTTTTTTACAAATTTTTAACATCACTGGGATTTTAACTTTTCATTTCTACATCTTGTTTGCCTTTATTTGGATGGTTTTACCATCATTGAGTTATATTTATATGTTTAGAACCTGGCTTTAATTGGCACCATATAGCCAGTGATGTGCTGAGATGTCATGATAAGATCCTGTTACTTCTTCCATTACTTTTCTTTTCTTCATAAAAAAGAAGATAAAATGGAGTAAATGGAAGTGTTTTAAAACAGTTTGAGAGAAGTTGGTAAACATTCAAAGTAGGTGGCTGCTTGTTTTAGCTTTGGTCCACACAAGACTCCTTGGCCAAAAGTGGGCAATTCACTGAACTTTATAGACCTGTTTCAGGTCTGAAATTGGCTTTACTCCCAGTGCCAAAAGCTTTTAAATTTTTAAAAGATTCCCAATCAGAATTCATAAATAATATAAATAATAATAACAATTGATTTTTACTATACTGACTTTTGAGAGAGATGACTCTCATTGTTCAAAGGAACATTTGACTTGATTGATTTAATTTCCCTTCCTTCCAGAAATAGCAGGCATAAGGAGAAGTGAGTTTAAAAAGTTAAAAAGGATTGTTTTGTTATGTATATTTAATTTGCATTGGTTTTTTTTTTTATTTTTTATTTTTTTTTATATTTTATTTCATTATCAGCTATGGATAATGTAAAATTGTATCTATTAGCTGACCTTCTCGAGAATAAGTGACAGTTTGAACTTTTGTAAACAGTATTGGTATAGTGCAACAAATGAAGATAGGCACAGAGAACATTTTAGCTCTTACAGAGCTTGCATATTCATGTTGGCATCCATGGCTATGTTTTGTGCCAAGTTGTTTGTTTGTTTGTACATTGTCTTCATTTATGATTCAGGGTGAGTGAGTTTGGGTAGGAATTTTTTCCAATTATCAAGTATGTAAGTGTTGTACCTAAGAAAATATCACATTTTGTCTCCAGGTGGGCAAATTTCTACAACCTTGTTTATCTTTTTTTCTGATTGAAGGATAAATATTAAGAATATTATTTTAAGCTGAGTAAAGGACATTATTTTTATTCACAAGTTAAACTTGGTCTACATAATGACTGTGACGTGCATTGTTGTGGTTTTGGTAAACCTTCTAATTATAACTAAGATTGTCGTAAAAATGAATTTTTGGTCCTCATCCAGGTTATTCTTTTGCATCTTAGCTTTTTATATAATCTTTTTTGCTGGAAAAATTAGTTTATTCCTGTAATAACATTTGGCAGACATCATTGATATTGTTGTATTCAGATTTTTGATGTGGGTGAAATTATTTATAATTCTCTGGAGATGCAAAGTTTTCTATACTATTGATGAAAAGAGATATAACTAGGAATTCAGACGAAGAAACCATGGATTATATTACTGTGATCCAACAGAAGACTGATGGCACATCATCACAATGCAGGCTATTTTGTACATTATTGACTACTGGACATTACCATTCAAATCAACACCTTCAGCATTGAAAATTACTTCAAAATACATATACCACTAAATTGGCCCCAAGTGGTCTAAAGCGCTTTCCGTTATGAATAACTGCCATCTCACCTCTGTCTGTGTGGGCTCGAGTCTAATATTCGGCTAATGTAGTTATGTGAGAATGCTTGCCAGTAGCTTCTTGTGGGTCGGTTCTTCTTTCTGGGGGTTTTCCCAGGTTCTTTCTCTACCAATAATACTGGCCGCCATGTATAGCCTATCATGTCCTGAAAAATGGCGTTAAACCCTACAACAACATATACCACTAAACTTTCTTATGATTTGGGTTAATAATTATAGGATTTAGTTCACAATACTCTAAGTTCTTTTTACATTTTTGGGAATTAAATTTTTTTTTAAAATTGACAAATTATGTTGCTTTTTACTCTATTCTATTCTTTATTTTAAAACCATAGAATCATAATAGTTTAAAAAAATGTCTTTGTATAATGTGCAACCTTATTTTTAACCCTGAATAAGATTTTTAAAAAAAAACTTGGTTCTGTCATATAATATGTATCTTGATAAGTTATTTTCAAAATTTGACTGTACCATAGTCAGTTATTTTCAAAATTTGACAATAGTCAGTTATAGTCAGTTATTTTAAAACTTTGACAATAGTCATTTTTTTCAGTTCACTGGGAATCATTTGTCAATTGAATTTGTTTACAATAAGGCAGTGCTTGCTGTTTTTCTGGCTTTATCTGTCATGACCAGTATTTTTATTTTAAGAGAAAGAACAAACATAAATGGTAATATTTAAAGTATTTATTTCTAAATTATATGCTTGCCCCTTAAAATAACTATTATACGGTTTACATCTATAGTTCAGTCTCTAATTTTCGATCCTTCAAATTGTTCTTTTTTATCTTTACTCGCACAAGTCACTGTATGACCTCATTTGTCATTCTTACCCACTACCTACAAGAAGGCTCTTGCATTGAACTCCTTCCTAGTAGTTCCATTATCGTGTGCTTCTATGTAGACAATGATGGTTAGCTTGTTTTTCTGCGGTCTACAAGTTTCTTGCATAGCCCATGTTGATTTAATTGCTCAATTTTCTCCTTACATCTTCAAGAATCTGTTATGACTATAATATACCCTATATGACATACCTTAATATTCAATATAATATTTCTCAATGACCAATCCATCCAATGGGAAATAACTTATTTCTTCTTAGACCCACCTGACCTCACTAGCCAATGAGAAATTACTCGACGCTTGTCAAGGAGTAAGTTTAATACCGAATATATAAGTTGAATTTAGCTGTTAAACACCTTATTTATAGCTCAGTATCTTTAAAATAGATTCTATACCCATGCTCAAGAAATTAGCTATGTTATGTTTTGTTCATAGATGAAAACTACAATTTTTAGTCATGAACAAAAATTACAATATAGATACAGTCATGTACCAAAGATTACACAAATCATATATATATATATATATATATATATATATATATATATATATATATATATATATATATGTATAAAGTTATAACGAAACAAATACAGTAATTTAAGATGAGAAAAAATGTATTTTAGAACAAAGTTAATTTTCCCAGAAAATAAAATGTTTCTCGATCTCATACGTTTTTTTTATATGTGTGTCAGTGTTACTGTAAGAGTTACACCAACTTATGAAAAAGATGTCCAGTAGCATACCTCTGCTGAGAATGCGAACAATACTTGAATTCTGAATATTACAGTTGAACCATGATATAAGAAATTATTAAATGAAGAAAAATTGTTTTATATCCATATCTATTGGATATTGTACAATTACAGGTACAGTAAATTTGCCACTGCTTTAATGTAAGCATGATGAAGAAGAACAAGAAGTTAACAGTTTTATGTCTTTGTTCTTGCAGTTGAATCAAAGAATAAAAAGATACAGTGATGTGAAATTTTAAAATAATCCGACCCTTGTTTCATCTAGTTGCCTGAAAAATGAAAAAATATTAAAGCCATTGAGAATATTGTAGTTATGCGATCACTGTCCACCCTTAGATTTTTTATTCTTTTATAACATTACTAAATATTTCACAGTAATTAAGCATTAGCAGTCTGGTGACATTGATATTGGGGGTACAACTAATAACATGTTATGTTTTAAATTATCACAAGAGAAAGAAAATATCTCTTATTTTTTTGGTCTGGGCCGTAGTTTTTATCTTTTCTTTCAAGACTGAAGTCTTAAACTTTAAAAAATATATGGAGAACCTGTTTATATATTCTATTTCTGTGTCTTATTGCAGATATATGAAGCCCAGGATAAGATGAAACAATTGTTTGTCCTGATGGCCAGACTTCAGAAGGGGATGCAGACTCTGGAATCAATGAAGAATGCAGAAATGAAAGTGTGGGACAATAAATTCCAGGAAATTGAACAAGTTAAGGTACACAGATAACAAGATATATTCTCAAAATATTTATAAAAATGACTACCTGAATAATTCTGGAAACATGGTACTGTAGTCAAAATTGTTAGAAAGCATGTGACTTGTGTAGGATTTTGGAATGGAGTGATTTAGATTTTTCGGCCTTTATTATGTGTGTGAAGTCAGGGTTGTTTTGTACCAGGAAAGTGGCCTTATATGACAGGTGGCCTTTCCAGAGGAGGACTAAATCTTTTGTGAGAAGTATATGTAATGTATGTGGTAAGAAAGCTATATACTTCAAAGCATTTAAAAGTAACATTAGTCATTTAAAAGTTCTTCTTGTTATAATAAGAGACTTATTTCAACTGAATATACATTAATAGTTCTTATTCTTGGCATAAGCGTGATGTGCAATCAGGTATTGTTGTCATGCACATTAAAAAGTCATTCAGAAATGTCATTTAAGTCTTGGTACATACTTAATTATCGTTATGTTTGTTCCATTTTTGCACTGCAGCTGCAGAATAACCTGGTTGTCAGGTCATCAGTGGTGCCCCAACGGTCGGCAAGACTAAGGGATAGATAGAGATAGATAGGTAGATAGGTAGGTAGGTAGATAGATAGATAGATAGATAGATAGATCGATCGATCGATTGATAGAAAGAAAGAAAGAATAACCTCCTTATCAGTTATGAGATTGTATATTCGTCTGCATACAATTGTCGGCATTTCCACCGATATTGTTGAGTAGAATAAACAACTTTCTTCTAAAATAATATGTCTCTGTTAACGTGATGACATGTTACAGTTTGGTAATGATTTATTTGGTTATTGCCAACTGTATGCGATTTAATTATACAGACAAAACTTATGTTGAGTGGATAAAATGCAGTCTTCATAAATGAAGTGATTAATATGTTGTCATTTTATTTTTCGGTCTTTGTTTAGTACCTTGTTTTGTTCAAGGTTCTTTGTGTGTGTTAATGCACAAAATCTATTTTTAGCCTATGCTGATCCTGTTGTGATCTTGACAGTTACGTCTGGTTATAATCATCAAAGAGAAGAACTTGACAGATATGTGAAGAAAAAAAAATCTATTATGACATTGTTGAGCCCATTTCCTGTAAATGTCTGCTTTTATAGACCATTAATATAATATTAATCTTTTATCAACACTTCTAACGTAAACTTTTTAATTGATGCATCAAAGAAAGCATTTTTTACACACACTGCAAACACCATACCAGAATTACTCATTCTCGAATGTATGATGTCGGTTGACATAGCAACTCCATTAGCAATATTTGACACTTGCTATCAGTAATCCACATGCAGAAAGATTATTTTATAGTCGGCGAAAAATTCAAGATGTTTGCGGATGCCTGAACAAGAGCACCATAATGTTGTAAATGAGTGCAAAGATGAACACATTCGAAACGTGCATTACATTCAATCCCCCAATCCTCCACTCGATCAAAAGCAGCAAAGACAGCAAGTAATTTCAGTTATTAAACATCAAGTGACAGGCAGGTATTTAATATATCATTCAATATTGATGATTACGCTTGTGATTCTGCTGATAGTCATGGATTCCATACTGTATTGAGAGAGATTTGTCTCTATCCTTGGACTCCTAGCTGCCAGACATGTAGCATACAGATGAAAACAGGTAAGCATTCATATTCACATGTATGCTTCACTTAGCAGTCCATTGGTATTCCTATTCTGTACCATTTGATTGACAGCTGCTGGAATAGTCCGCAGTCCATTGGTATTCCTATTCTGTACCATTTGATTGATAGCTGCTGGAATAGTCAGCAGTCCATTGGTATTCCTGTTCTGTACGATTTGATTGACAGCTGCTGGAATAGTCAACAGTCCATTGGTATTCCTGTTCTGTACCATTTGATTGACAGCTGCTGGAATAGTCAACAGTCCATTGGTATTCCTATTCTGTACCATTTGATTGACAGCTGCTGGAATAGTCAACAGTCCATTGGTATTCCTGTTCTGTAACATTTGATTGACAGCTGCTGGAATAGTCAGCAGTCCATTGGCATTCCTGTTCTGTACCATTTGATTAACAGCTGCTGGAATAGTCAACAGTCCATTGGCATTCCTATTCTGTACCATTTGATTGACAGCTGCTGGAGTAGTCAGCAGTCCATTGGCATTCCTGTTCTGTACCATTTGATTGACAGCTGCTGGAATAGTCAACAGTCCATTGGCATTCCTATTCTGTACCATTTGATTGACAGCTGCTGGAGTAGTCAGCAGTCCATTGGCATTCCTGTTCTGTACCATTTGATTGACAGCTGCTGGAATAGTCAACAGTCCATTGGCATTCCTATTCTGTACCATTTGATTGACAGCTGCTGGAGTAGTCAGCAGTCCATTGGCATTCCTGTTCTGTACCATTTGATTGACAGTTGCTGGAATAGTCAGCAGTCCATTGGCATTCCTGTTCTGTACGATTTGATTGACAGCTGCTGGAATAGTCAACAGTCCATTGGCATTCCTATTTTGTACCATTTGATTGACAGCTGCTGTAATAGTCAACAGTCCATTGGCATTCCTATTCTGTACCATTTGATTGACAGCTGCTGTAATAGTCAACAGTCCATTGACATTCCTGTTCTGTACCATTTGATTGACAGCTGCTGGAATAGTCAACAGTCCATTGGTATTCCTGTTCTGTACCATTTGATTGACAGCTGCTGGAATAGTCAACAGTCCATTGAAATTCCTGTTCTGTACCATTTGATTGACAGCTGCTGGAATAGTCAACAGTCCATTGGCATTCCTATTCTGTACCATTTGATTGACAGCTGCTGGAATAGTCAGCAGTCCATTGGTATTCCTGTTCTGTACCATTTGATTGACAGCTGCTGTAATAGTCAACAGTCCATTGGTATTCCTGTTCTGTACCATTTGATTGACAGCTGCTGGAATAGTCAGCAGTCCATTGGTATTCCTGTTCTGTACCATTTGATTGACAGCTGCTGGAATAGTCAGCAGTCCATTGGTATTCCTGTTCTGTACCATTTGATTGACAGCTGCTGGAATAGTCAGCAGTCCATTGGTATTCCTATTCTGTACCATTTGATTGACAGCTGCTGGAATAGTCAGCAGTCCATTGGTATTCCTATTCTGTACCATTTGATTGACAGCTGCTGGAATAGTCAATAGTCCATTGGTATTCCTATTCTGTACCATTTGATTGACAGCTGCTGGAATAGTCAATAGTCCATTGGTATTACTATTCTGTACCATTTGATTGACAGCTGCTGGAATAGTTAGCAGTCCATTGGTATTCCTGTTCTGTACCATTTGATTGACATCTGCTGGAATAGTCAGCAGTCCATTGGTATTCCTGTTCTGTACCATTTGATTGACAGCTGCTGGAATAGTCAGCAGTCCATTGGCATTCCTGTTCTGTACCATTTGATTGACAGCTGCTGGAATAGTCAGCAGTCCATTGGTATTCCTATTCTGTACCATTTGATTGAAAGCTGCTGGAATAGTCAACAGTCTATTGGTATTCCTGTAGTGTACCATTTGATTGACAGCTGCTGGAATAGTCAACAGTCCATTGGTATTACTATTCTGTACCATTTGATTGACAGCTGCTGGAATAGTTAGCAGTCCATTGGTATTCCTGTTCTGTACCATTTGATTGACAGCTGCTGGAATAGTCAATAGTCCATTGGTATTCCTGTTCTGTACCATTTGATTGACATCCGCTGGAATAGTCAGCAGTCCATTGGCATTCCTGTTCTGTTCCATTTGATTGACAGCTGCTGGAATAGTCAACAGTCCATTGGCATTCCTATTCTGTACCATTTGATTGACAGCTGCTGAAATAGTCAACAGTTCATTGGCATTCCTATTCTGTGCCATTTGATTGACAGCTGCTGGAATAGTCAACAGTTCATTGGTATTCCTATTCTGTACCATTTGATTGACAGCTGCTGGAATTTTGCTGTGAGGAATTTATTTTACAGCAGAATCTATAATAGGTTTGAACAACCTGGCATTATAAATAAGCAAAACATGGAGTTCTACGTACAAGTAAAAGAAGTAACATTCGGCTAGTTTTGTTTTTGTTTTTGAACAGCAATTTTGAAACAATTCATTTTGGAATCTTCTGGCTAATTCAAGATTTGTTTCTTATAGCTTTCCTATATTGTACAGCCCTACAGTTTACTTTTTCTTCTCTTTCCTTAAAAAAATTGACAATATGAAAATCTAGTGATGAAGCAAGTAGCTTTTTACCTTTGAGGCATATACTTTTCAACACAACTTGAATTCATTGCTTATTACCTTTCAGATATATATTTCTCAACACAACTAGAATTCATTGCTAATTACTATTCAGGCATTTATTTTTCAACACAACTTTATTTCATTGCTTATTACCTTTCAGGTGTATATTTTTCAATACAGCTTAAATTCATTGCTTTTTACCATACAGGCATGTGTTTTTCAACACAACTTTATTTCATTGCTTATTACCTTTCAGGTTTATATTTTTCAATACAGCTTAAATTCATTGCTTTTTACCATACAGGCATGTGTTTTTCAACACAACTTTATTTCATTGCTTATTACCTTTCAGGTTTATATTTTTCAATACAGCTTAAATTCATTGCTTTTTACCATACAGGCATATGTTTTTCAATGCTACTTAAATTCACTGTTTTAAAATTTTGACAGGTACAGATTGAGGAGCTGAAGAAAGAGTTTTCAAATGAACAAACATTGTTACAGCTAAAGCAGAAACTTTCATCTAGAAGGAAGAAAAGGGTAAGTGAGCTAGCTAGACATAATTTTTCATAATGTTAATTAATTATGGCATCAGTAAACATTTTGATTGTTTGATTTGTTTTATTCCCTAAACAGCCATATGTACAACAGTTTCAGCCAAGAAAAAAACCTACCATGATTGTAATATTAACACATTTAGGTTTTAAAGAAATTAAATAAACAGTTATAATCATTTATATAATTCAGTATTAATTTGTATGAAATTGCTTCATTGCCTCTTTGAGTATTCTATATGAATGTGATTGATTAATGCTGATAAAATGGAAGACTGTGATTCTTTCCCATTTATGGCCAAAACTCGATATAACAACATATTGTATATACCTGCTTATAAGTCCATCTGCAGACTCTACAGACCTTGATCTGCCATTACATTACGTACTAGCAAATCTGAGTCTCTGATATTTTTTAAGAAAAGTAGAACAAACCACATAGACCCTGGTCTGCCTGCACATTATGTGATTGCAGATCAGAGCCTATGCTGTTATTCACTTACAAGCAAGTATATACTGCATTGAATTTCTGCAACTTCAGGTTTGTAAATTTATTTCCTTACTTAATAAGTACTATCCAATGAATAAGTAAGTAAAATGAAGTGATGAATAAAAATCCATTCATGGTATGTTTCTTGCAGTATGGAAGAGATCATAGTTTGCATGATGGTTAGTGATGTTTTCCATTTTTTTCAAGGTTGGATGGATATGTGATTATATGGAAATCAGATGGCATTTGTCTTAAGTCAGTCAGAATTATTTATCATTAGGAACTCAGTATGATATACGAGTACTTTAGTTCATTATGTATACAAAACGTAACATGCATGTAACTAAAAAATGCATTTCTTCTAACCTTTGATTTCTTGGTTACAGTTGGTTGAGCTGTTTGGAGGAATTTTACTTGCCTTTCAGACACATGACTTTTCTGTGCACTTCATATACAGGAACGAAGGCACAATATCCTTTAAATGGTAGAACTTTCTTTCAGGAAATTTATCCTTTTTGCAATCATACAAAGTATGTCATTGATATGTGGACTAATTGAATGTACGGACTTGTTGGGTGAACATAAATAGTAGAGACCAGATTCATTGGGTGAATATCAGAACACATATTATTTTAATTAATAAATATGGTAATATTATAGTTTTGATTTAAGAAAATTATGATTAGTTAAAATAAATTTAGAACTTTATATTTTAAATCTCGGGTTTAAAAAAAATAAAATTCTTATCTGTCAATTGACCATGTATTATGCAACATATCAAGAGTTCAGAATGCAGTGGTTGTGACCTACTTTGTTACAATCACTGTAACTTTGCTGTCCATAATGTAAAATTCTTGTATCATGTGTGATAACAAATTCTTGTATCATGTGTGATAACAAATTCTTGTATCATGTGTTAAAAAAAATTCATCTGTCATATGTGATCAAAGATTATGGTATCATGTGTGCTATATGATTTCTGTATCATGTGACCACCAGTCCCTTAGTATTTTATATTGCGGCATATGAGCACAGCTTTCTTATCAGTCTTTTTTTGGAAATCGAGATCATCATGTAGACAGTGCATCATCTTGTGATAAAGCTTTGCATCTTTTTAACTTTGTAAAAATATATTTTGGTACAATTCTCTTTTGCTATGTTAAAGTTTATTTAGAGTTTCAGGTTTAATGTTAACATTATTTTTAAAAGAGTTATATTTTATTTACACATAAGTTATATTTCAGTTGGTTCAGAAAAACTATACTTTTTTGCTCTGATAAAGTTAAATTGAGCTGGGCTGAGTCAAATTGATACAAAATTAGCATCTTGAGCATAAATTTGTTTGCATTTTTGTAACCTATGTTCAGTGTCATTGTGATGTGGAGAAACTTTCCATTTCAACAAGGGATCATACATCTTCATGGATTAGATGTTTGAGAAGTTACAATGCCGTGGATGGAAACATTTTTTATGTTTATATCTGGTTAGACAGCATTACAGTAGTCATGGAAACAAGATTGTCAAGACTGCAGTGATTTTGATACACCTCACTCTTGATCGCATTTGCACACCATGAGTTCCAAACACATAGACCACACTTAGGCGAGGACATGAGTTAATGGGGGACCTATGATTAATGAAGAAAGTGGTGCCATCCCTACTAGAAATCAAGAGGATTCTGGAAGGGGGGGTATCTATGCTGTTAAATGGCCTGATATGCATTTTATAATCGTGTTGGGGGAATAAATGTCGATAAACAATATATGTTCCTAATGAAATTGTTCATTTTTCAGTATAAATAACCTATATTTTCAAGATAACAAATATCAGAAAGATCGTGACAAATAACTCCAAAAAGTTTCAACACATTACATTTATGTGTACCTACTTGTGTACTCGCAAAACATTGTTCATTACATCACATCTTTTTGCACAACAAAACAAGATTCCTTTTTGTTTAAAAGGTGGAGACACTTGTTAGGTGCCAAAGACATTGACATTCTTTTGTTTTATTAGTGATATATTTATGCCATGTATTCATTGCAAATAATGTTGAAACTTCTGATCACTCTCCGAGTACTAATTCATGAATTTTAGGTTCACTTCAAACTCAGGAATTAACTTCTTGAATAGGAACTGTATCAGTCAAACAAAGCTTTGAATTTCACTGACACTTCTTTAATTTTGTTATCTTGTTATTTTTGATAATTGAAGGGAATTTAGTTGTTACCTATACAATAATATTTATGACAGTGTTTGAGACACACAACCTTGACTGCTAGGTCTTATGGAGGGCTGGCTGATCATTTGTTTATTGGCTGGCTAAGCATCGGGTTATGGGCTGACTGATTAGGGTTATGGGCTAACTGATTACACTTATAGGCTGGCTGATTATGGGGTTATAGGCTGTCTGATTAGGGTTATGAGCTGGCTGATCATTTGTTTATTGGCTGGCTAAGCATGGTGTTATGGGCTGGCTGATCATGGGTTATGAGGTTAGGGGCTAGCTGAGCATGTGGTTATAGGCTGGCTGATCATTGGTTTATGGGGTTATGGGCTAAATGTGCATGTGGTTATGGGCTGGCTGATCATTTTTTTATGGGCTGGCTAAGCATGGGGTTATGGGCTGCCTGATTACATTTATAGGCTTGCTGATCTGGTGTAAGGGCACCCTGTCTAGGGTTATGGGCTGGCTGATCTTGGGTTTATATGCTGACTGATAATGGGTTTACAAGTTTGTTGTTTTGGGGCCAGAAGTTTGGGTTTTATCGGCTGGCTAGTTGGGTTTATGCTGGCTAATAGCGGTGAAAAATGTATCTTTAATGTATATGATTAGGTGTGTATTATATAAGAGCAAATAATGATTCTTAGTTATAAGTATAGTACACAACAGAAAGGATGATTTTATTTATTTGATAGGAGAGGCAAACAAGGAGTAGAAGGGAGCAATATGAACAGACCCAAGCATGCAGAGATGTTTTACACAGGCAGATTGATCAATGGAGGAACAACATTCTTCAGAAGGATAGTGCTCTTAAACAAGTTTGTACATATAATTTTGTACAGTAATTTCTACAGTCCTTTCAGGTCAAGTTATTACTTTTATTTCTACAGTCCTTTCAGGTCAAGTTATTACTTTTATTCTGATGTAGTTATTTATTACATGCCATTTGCATCAATTAGTTTCATAATTGCATGTCATAAATGTTACACTGTGACATAACATGTAGTGTCTAAACATTTTAGAATTATGGAGTAATGCAAACGTCGTTAGTGTGATAAATGGAATATTCAAGCAGATTCATTTGCAAGTGAATTTAATGCAACTTTGTGCCTCAATACAGTATGCAGAAATTTTGTATGCAGCTTGTGGCATATTAGATTCTTTGACACATTTCATAATTTATGGACAAGACATAGCTTGTTTAATATCCTCCTTGTAAGTACGTACTGAAGTCTCCTACTTTTTGGCAGCATGTTGAGCCAGAATTTGTAATTCCCACAGATGTAGTTGTTACTCGTATTATCCTTTATAGCTCAGTACACTGGTTTTTATATGTCAATTAAGGTATTACATTGATATTGGGAGGTGCATTCCAGGTGAGGTGCGAACTATTTTTTATCAATTTTTTTTTACCGAGCACTCCATCACCAGCATATAAATCATTGGAATTTTAATTTGTTTATCCTGAAGCGGTTGCAGAGTTAGCCAATTTTTTTGTCAAAAACTCGCCGTCTGATATGAATACATTCTCCTACAGAATGGAGAAAAGACAGAATTATCGCATATAGCCGATTATTAAAATTGCCGATACCGATTATGAGACCGATTATTTCATTATCACAGTATATACTAGCGTAGAAGCAGAATAATTTAAGGGGAAAAAAAAGCCTGGAATAAGAGGTGAGGCAGGTAGGGTCAGCTTATCCGCGGCCCAATGTCTACACTTTAACGTTTTTAGGTCTTTTTGTTGGGACATGAAACGACCATTTTTTCCGTGTCCTAAGATATAGGCATGTTAAAGAAAAGTAACTTTCGGTGACCCAAAAATTATTAAACTGTTATAAAGTACTATCATTGATTTAAAAGAGAAAAGTTAATATTTGTCGGCAAAGGGTGACCCGTCGTCAGTGAGTAGCATTTGCACTCTGAGAAAAAATGGAAATTTTGAATTTGAGTACATGAAATACACTTGTATATTGACAAATTACATTCTGGTTACCTTCGTGTAATAAAATCCACAATAAAATATTGCATCGATCACATCCTGATATGAAAAACATTACGATATTCAATGTTAGCATTAGCACATGGTTGGATAGTTGTTATTTACATGCTTCATGTACATGTACTTAAATTGGCCTTGATTTTGGTCAGTCTTTTCCCATCTTTTTGAGGCTACCAAGGGGATTGTGCTATTCACAGGGAAATGAAAAGCTGTCAACAATACATGTATTCTCCAGAAATATTTTTGTATCGGATGCTATGACGAACATTAAAGCGACTGAACCAACCACTTGTTGCAGCAAAGTTCTCTACACTTAAGTTTTTTTCACAAATGCTTCACTGAACCACTTTGTGGCTTCCTCTACATCTTCAGATGTAGCAGTCTTTTGCTTCTTCCTGTGGGGAGCACAATTACCTTCAATGTAGTCTTTCTTTATAGACTCCGCAGTTTTCATCCTTCTTGAACGGGTGTTATTTTTTAAAGTGAAAAAGTTCCACAGACCTCTTTGCGAGATGTTCAGCCCTCAACTTCCTTAAAAGCCAGATATTTAGCTTCCAGAGACTTTAAATTTAATTTGCATTTTACCCTGCTGTTGGTAGCCATCATAAATGTAAATAAAGTAAAAAACAAAATTTTCACAGCAAAATAAACTTGTTTTAATCACCGATCACTTTCTAAGGTCTCGGAAAACCGTAATCACGCGTATTTGGACTCGTTTTTTATATCTAACATTCAGACAATAATGTATACAGGAGTCCTCAGTACGTATCAATTTGCTGGACAGCAAATTTAATGGCTTGCTAGTCTGCTTCGACCACCTGTTGAGTGGGAAAATGTGTTGATCAATTGATCATTTTAGCTGTTTACAATCAGAAAATTCAGTGGCTGAAAGACCCACAGATGTACATGTTGTTATTATAAGAGTACATCTGAAAGAACATGACCCACAAGATAGGTGGCAATATCAAAGACTTGACTAGCTGCAGAGTGGTGAGAAAATGTGCTGATATTTACAATTCAGAGGTAGAATGACCCATTGATGTACTTGTGTATAAGAAGAGTACATCAAACGAAAAACTTTCACCTTCATTATTGTTTGGTACTCTTGAACTCCTAGTTTTAAATCCTAGCACTCTGTGCATTCTTTGGGAAATGCAAGAATTGATCAGATTTCACTTCTTTTAAGTTGCAGCGAGAGGCCAGCTTTATAGGCCCAAACAAAAGACTAGGGTGGTTGTTTTTTCTTATTATCCGACCACGACATTAAAGCCTGGCAACAAGATCAACTGATTGTTGAACATAGTATGGGTTGGAACTGGCAGCTTGTCGACATAAATGATTAGAAAACAAAGGATTTGTTCAAGCTGGGACCAAGGGCTTCTGTCGACATGTACATTTATCTTTTATCTCGATGTCGACATAAGCATGACAATTTGGTAGTAAGTAGACCAAGGGACTGGAACTTTGTTTTTTTGTCGACATAGGCGGCTTGTCGATATAAGTGATGTCGATATAAATGGGTTGGACTGTATTTAATTCTGATTTAAAATTCAAGCCATGTCAAGATGAATGCTATACTGATTGTTCTAATAATCGGTACAGCTTTACACCACAAACATGCACTGAAGGTAGATATTATCTCTCATCTTTTTCATGGATGCCATATTGTGTAGACATCTGCCAAAACTATTACCACAGCCGTTGTACCTGTAGCAACTTACCGCAAATAATTGGTCTTCTGCAGTTTTTAGTTAGTCTCTGTATTACTACTGTCCATTTTTTTTAGAAACTGTATCCTAGACTTTTCCCCTTAGAACTTAGTTATTTGATATGCTTCCTGGGCTACCTCATGTTCCATCCTTTAGGTACATACATAAAAAACTGGTACAGGTAAGTGTTAAGGAAAAGGCCTTGCCTAAGTAGAGGACATCATTTTCTCTCTCTTCAATTTCATACTGTATACTTTTATGTTTTCCCATGCTGCATGTTGACATTGTATGTGTATTTGAATGTTGCTTTAATAAACAAAATTCACAGGTGAATTATCTTATTTTTCAACTGGAAAAACTAAGGTAATTTTTACAAGGTCAGCTCCGTAGTCTACTTCATACATGCTGTGTTCTTATTGCATTAACAGGTGTGTATGTGCTATGACATTGCATACAGCTAATTGAGTTTTGCAGTAACATCATACAATGTTTTAAGTGCATACACAGGGGTGATTTTAGTACAACACTGCATACAGCTAGGTGAGTTTCATGGCAACAAGTGATTTCAGATGTCTTGTCATTATTTCTTATTATTGGATAATGTCAGAATGTTATAGTCTGTGGGGCAGTGTGGTCACAAAAGGATACTCCTTGGGAGACTCACACAGACTTTATAAGTGCTCAAAGTGCAAACTGAAAAATCATAGCACTTTTTAATAATTATGGTCTTTTATCAAGACCAGAGGAATAATCTTCAGAATTTTCTAGAATCTCTTTCAAGTTTCACTGGTTTGGACAAACTAAATTGGAGGCTGGTGAATCCCCTCTAGAAAAAGGATCTAGAGACTTCCTCCTATAGGGAGATCACAAACTGTTCCCACATCTCTAACTGTTACAGCATGCATGCCTCGGGTAATGGATTGGGGAGGTAGAGAACTGTGACAGCAGGCTGCTCCCTCCAATTAAAGAGGTAGAACCACCCTCCTAGGGAGGTAGAGCACCACATTAGCAGATTGCACCCTCCCTTGAAGGAGGTGGAGCACCACAACCATGTGTTGCACCCTCCCTTTAGGGAGATTGAGCACCACATCAGCAGGCTGCTTCCTTCCATCAAGGAAGTAGAGCACTGCAATACATCCCGTTGCCCTATCTGCTAGGGAGGCAAACACTATACCCATGATTCACATATTGATGACTCAGTTGAAGACAAGGTCTTCTCTGTCTTTCACTCAAGGACAATGCTTCCCCCCTGTTTCCCCACCTTCACCATCCCACCCTGTGCAGGATTTGCAATCCATATACAGGCCTAAGGCTAAGGACTGAGATCACAATGGTGTTCTCATGTTCACTGTTATATATATATATGAACCCTTATGTCATGTGTGGCCTTTCTCCTGATGGCTTTCGGTCCATCATGTAGAAGTGATGCTACAGGTTTTGTCCCACCATCACCTCCTCACCAGGTGACTTCCTGTCAGAAGGCTAAAGGTGTTACACCATCTAGGGTAGACAGACATCCTCAGTAACTTATGATGAGCTAGGGACCGAGGTGCAGGGTGTTTCTATCAAGGGACAAAGTGATGACCAAACACTATCCAACTTAACGTGTCCTTGACTAGGATGATGACAATGCACACTATCCTCCATGATTCATGGAGTTCCTACTCACTCTAGATTCTACAAGATGAAGCAAGATTCATGCCTTGTCTATTTACACTGGTCATCTCTGTTTGCAGCAGATTGCACCCTCCCATTAGGGAGGTTGTGGATGGCAACAACATATTGCATCCTTCTCTTAGCGAGGTTATGCATTGCAGCAGCAGGTTGTGCCCTCCCATTATGGTTGCTGACCACAACAGCAGATTGCTCCCTCCCATTAGGGAGGTAGAGTACTGCAATATATCTCATGATTTTGTTTCGTTATGGGCCCATTGTTATGGCTCAGAGAGACATCAACCTTTCATAGATGGACCTCTCCCTCTATTGTGAGTACTACTAATAAGCCTCCCTAACCTGACATTTTTATTTTGTTCACAAAACTGTTGATTTTAAAATTGGCTGAATTATATAAATCACATGGGAACTGGGCTGGATTGTTGCATAAGCACATTAAAAGAACTGGGCTGTGTATGAATGTTTTTTATTACTGTGTTTAGGAGAAAGAATTAAAGCAAGAAGCTGATGCCGCCCTGACTGAAGTGAGGAAGAAGATCTCAGACATAACAAAAATGATCAGTGTATTGAATGGTCTGAGAAAGCTCCGTAAACTCAGAAAAGACAGGCAAGAAAGACAGGGTAGGTTTGCAAACCTGTGGCTAATATTTTATAAAAAATTATTTGTCAATAATTTGCCAAGGCATTTGTCTTAGATTTTTAGTAGGGATTCTAGCTCAACTTATTTCCTTACCATAAAACTTACTATATGTACTTGTGTACAAGTCCAACTACAAACTAACATAGATCTGATCTGTCACTGCCTAATTCTCTTTTGATCAGGGTCTGTGTTGTTTGTTCTAAGTTGCATGGACCAAGATCTGCCAGCACATGCAGTGGCAGATCTGGACCTGTGCAGTTTGCAGTTGGACTTTACTCATACTCATAAGCAAGTATAATAATAATAATAATAATAATAATAATGATGATAATAATAATAATAATAATTAGGACTTTGTATAGCGCCTAATCTTTAGAAGCGCTAATTATTTTACAACATTAGAAAACACCTATAACATAATAAAACCTTATATTATAATATGAATACAAACAAATCCACCATGAAAGTAGATAACATAAAACGTGCTGAAAATAGTTAAGTAGGAAACATTATTAGATCTTTAAATTTGTTCTTGCAGTCAAAAAAGGTAAGTTTTAAGAGAACTCTTGAATGGGATCATTGTGTCTTAGTGTCTAAGTTCATTGGGCAATTTGTTCCATGTTGCTGGGCTTTTGTATGCAAAATAACGTTGTCCATATGACTTCGTTTTCATAGTGGGAATGCTGAGCATACAATTATCAGAAGAGGAGCGTAAGTATCTTGTTGGTGTGTAGACATGGGTGAGGCCAGATAGGTATGCTAGTATGGAGCCTGTCAGTGAAACATAGCACAGAGAACAAATTTTGTGTTTGATTCTGGATTGAATGGATAGCCAGTGTTAGGTACAGAGCAGTAGGAAGGTGTGCTCTGAGTGTGGTATTCTAAGGATGATCTGAGCAGCTATGTTTTGAACTTTTTGAAGTTTCTGTAGTAGATGTTGAGATGAACCAGACAGAACTGGGTTACAATAGTCCAGTCTTGAAAGTGCTAATGAACACAGAAGTGTATATACAAATAAACACACATTAGTCCCCCACCCATGCTACCTCTTGTGTAAAAGTCTGGCTTTGTGAAAAGGGTGGCCTGTAATGAGGGGGTAAAATAGTGAAAATATACTATAAACTTTTGGGTGTCAGGCAGGATGTTTTATTAAAGGGGTTGAACTACTGTACTCACAAATTGTCCATAAACATTATATTATTTAATCATAGATATATGCCATTCTGTTTAAATGTACGCTTAATTACATAGGAGATGTATGTTTTATACAGTTATAGGAGATGTTTGTTTTATACAATTGAGGTCTTTGTTGTTGTTATGTACAAATTATTTAAATTTTCATCTGTTTTTAACTGTCTTAATATATTTCCACTTGATGATCCAGTCTTGCATGCATCAAATTGTGAGAGAAAAAAATAGTTTTCAAAACAGTAACAAACTTAATGATGAAAGTGTCTTTGATTTGTGAACTTTATGCAAGGATAGTTGCAATGGTAAAGGCAAGCAATTGCAAAAATAATATATATCGAACACAAGAATGCGCAAATCTGAAATTACACAACTTTGTTACTTTTGTAAGTTTAAAAAAGCAATCTGCCACATGTTTATTGTCATTTTGTAGGCTTGTACACTAGTGTTAGTAGTGAGCAGACATTTGAGACGAGCATTGAGGAACTATTAGAGATAGCAACAAAGCAGCAAGATATCTATCTAGCTGAAGAAAATGCACTTAAGGTAAGGGAGATAATATTTATCATCATTAAGGTAAGGGAGATAATATTTATCATCATTTTCCTGATCAACATGTTTGGTCAAGTTATTGAAGAGGTCTCACCAAAAATCATTAAAATGTCGATGACTGACAATTAACTTGAACATACTATAAGCATTAAACTGTTGATGACTGACATTTGACTTGAATATACTATAAGCATTAAACTGTTGATGACTGACATTTGACTTGAATATACTATAAGCATTAAACTGTTGATGACTGACATTTGACTTGAATATACTATATGCATTAAACTGTTGATGACTGACATTTGACTTGAATATACTATATGCATTAAACTGTTGATGACTGACATTTGACTTGAATATACTATAAGCATTAAACTGTTGATGACTGACATTTGACTTGAATATACTATAAGCATTAAACTGTTGATGACTGACATTTGACTTGAATATACTATAAGCATTAAACTGTTGATGACTGACATTTGACTTGAATATACTATAAGCATCTTCAGTATCCTGCTCATTGCATCAATATCCAGGATCCACACTGGCCTTAAATAATTGGTTGAGGTGACCAGAATCAGGGGCAGTAATCAGAACATTGGATAAATTAGTTGAGAGCCAAAAGACAAATTTAAAATGTTTATATTTGTTCTTTCAAGCACAAGTTTTCCAAAAGCCTTACAATAAAGAATTTGAAACGAACAAGAATTTCTCATTTAATCTTTGAGAAAAAAAATTTGTATCTTGATTACATTTTACATATTTATAGCACACCTTATAACACATATATTAATAATAACCTAGATAAGACATAATCTGATACCAGCCCTGTATCCATCTATCCAAATGTTCTTTGCCATGTCTATGCTTAAAAAAACATGGCTTCCTTGAAAAATGCTTGAAGTCTGGAGATATCCTTGGTTTCGAAAGTTCTTAAATTTGATTGAAAACTTGAATTTGGCCTGAACTTCTTAGCTGTAGGGAATGCAAAAAGTTAAAACTAAATGTATAACTTTTTGAATTCAGAAGTTTTGTTTATGCATTTACCAAACATAATTAAATGGAAATGAATTTGTGATGATTGGATTGTTGTCAGTAAATAATTAATTTTACAAACCTTTGCATGGAATTAAATAGTTATACTATGAAATGGTTTAGTGTCTTGAAGAAAAATGATATTTTTAAAAAAATAATTAGTTCAAGTGGAAACCAGACAATCATGGAAGGTTAACACCATTACTAAAGGAACAGCATACATGCCAATCATTACGCTTTTTTTCTGCTTAATTACTCATTACGCATAAACATATATGAAATACACTTTTTTGTTATATCCACCTTCCCAAAAAGTCAATTATTTGTTTTCTCATTTTTATTAACATTCCATTAATCCCACAGACCCTATTTGAGAAACTACAGTATAAGAGTATGCTTGTCCGTGCACATGCACTTTTCTTATAGTATCATGTTTTGTTTATAGAAAATCTTGTTCTACTTTCAAACTTTTGACTTCAAATTCTACATTTTAGGTCAGAGAGAACTGACTGGTTTTCTGATTTTAATCTTTATGCGCAGATACTTTGTTTTAATTCATATTTACTGCAAAACCAGTTTTAAGGTATTTGGCGCTGAAAAGTATATTTTATTTAGTCGATGCATATATGAGAGCAAAAATATCACCTTTCAGAAATTTCACAGATGGATTAAAAAAAGACACAAAAAGAAGAATACTCTAAATATGAAGACACGTGCATTATCACGTGATTTCTATTTTCAGCCGTGTGGAAAGAATTGTAATATTTGGCGCTAATAGTCTTAAGATGGATTCTAGTCAATGTGTGTGTAAAGCTAAAGGTGCTACATATGAAAACTTAAAACATTAAAGAATGTTAAAAGACTAGAGGGGCAAATAAAACATGTTTTTGAAATTTTAGCATGTTATATATGGATTAAGCTTTTTTTTATCTTGATTTCGCTTTTTGACCACTTGGATTACACTTTTACCTCATCAGGGGTTGGCATGTATGCAACATCAAATCTGGAACCAAAAATAACATATACTGGCACTTTTAACTTGATTATTAAATGTATCCGAATACGTTACTTACATATTAGTTTTTTCTTTTTCGTTATAAAATATTGAGTCACTTTTCAATGGTTTTATATCAATTTTGTCACAAGGATATGGCTGCCACATTGAGTTTTTTGGAGAAACATTTTCTGGCAAGTGCTGTTTAAACTTTTTAACTGAGAAATGACTTTTTAGCTGAGAAATGTTATCTCCAAGTTCATTTACGTTTCAAAATGTTTATGTACTCATCCATGTTGATAATGAGTTTACTGTTTATATTGGGATGACTACTGTCACAACTCATATGTAATGGTAATACAAATTTTCAAAAAACAATATCCATATAAATTATTATTCATTGAACTTTAACGTGAAACATCTTGAACAATGACTCAAAAGTCACCATGGACCATATTTGATTCCTTTACTAGTTATAATACCTCAAAAGTATCTAGTATTTTGCCTAAAATCTCCAGATTGCACCATTAAGGTTTGCACCATTAAGGTAATCAGTTAACAATATATTGTGTACACGTTAGCCATATTCCTATTACTCAGCCATGCATCGTTGTATGGGTTGCAATAATTGCTATAACAGTTCTTGTACCCATTAGACTGGTTCTGGATTGTTTCTGTAATGTCGGTATAGAATGCATAAAATAATGTTTGGGGTGTTGGTTTCAAATTTTTAAAAAGAGAAATCTTGATTTTAAAATCTGGTAGGTTTCAACTATAAATTGGTAGGTGCAATAGACAGCCTTAAAAGCAGTATTTTTATGCTACCACTGGTAGAATCAGATGTATGTTAAAGTCAGGTGAGATTAATTATACGTAAACCAGGCAGTCTGTTCCCCATTCATGAATTACATGCCTTGAATTGTACACAAAATTTAAGTAAGGTAAGTAGGCAGTCTGCATAAGTGTCATACATAGTCATATATATTGATAATTTACTAGTCTTTCAACAACTTTTTTGCAAAATGATACATTTCATGAACGCAATAGAAGTTTTCTCAGGCAAGGTAGATTTTTTTCGACAACCCCAGTGAGCCCTTCAGTTAGGATACAGGAGGGGCCCTTCAGTTAGGATACAGGAGGGGCCTGATCTGAAATTAGAGGAACAACAAGCGTCAGTATGTCAGATTTTTATAAAACTGACTGCCATCATTTATCTGACTTAAAGCGCTGCAAGTGATAAAAAACATTATAATTGATATAATTTTCTTAGGTGGACAACACAACTCAAATGCAAAACTAACACAAATAAACACTTATCATTGCCTCCAAATTAGTTCTTGGATGATTTTATTAAAATTGATTATAAGTGTGGTTGGTGTAGATGTGCATTCAGATTTTACTAATTTCCTTTGGCCCATTTTGGGGGCAGTTTCTTGACAGCACTTTTAAAATGCCATTACTTTTTCTGTAGATGAATTGTATTATCACTGTACATCAACGACGAATGGGAATATTAAGATTGACCCCATAAAAAGTGCATTGCCCATCTTTTCATCTGTCTGCTCTCTCCTTCTTTGAGACAGCTAGAGGATTCTTGTGAAACTCTACGTTTTAAATAGTGCGCAGCAAAGATTTACCTTCATGCTCTGGCCTAATTTGGAATTTTCAAAATTTAGCAGATCATTTCTTCTCCCATATTGCTTTGATAATTTTTTTTTAAAAAAAAACTTTGGATGTGAGGTTAGCCCAATAGGGCAGTATAGTCTCACATTTATCCTCTGGTCATTTTTTGGGAAACATTCCAGAAAGAGCATCAAAAGAGGCAGTATTTTTGGATTTCAGGTCATTGTTGTTTCAACTTTCAAACTGCTTGAAAGATATTTTTGAAACCTTGTAGGCTAGATTTGTGTGCATTAACATCATTTTCTTCTCTGACTATTATTCAGATAACATTTTTTGAAAATTGATGAATAAGCAACCTTACATTGTCATCGCTGCTGCCAAAGCACTTCAAAGATCTTATGGAACATTTGTATGCAAGATATATAGTTGTTGCAGATGCAACATATGGTTGGATTTTTTTATACCTATCCATTGACAGATATTTTGGAAACTTCCTGATCATTCATTACTTCAAAAGTCTTTAGAGAGAATGTAGCTCATTTGCCATAAGGCAGAAACATCCATGTTTGTGACTGCATATGCTGTATTAAGTATTATGTATTAAAAATTAGTGTAAAGCATAATTATTTTTTATTTAAAATATTTTTCCTTGCAAAGGTGATGTTGGAGGAAGAACACGAAGAGAATCGTGAAAAAGAGAGGCTAAAGTCTCAACAGAAAGAGCGTGACACGGAAATATCTGAACAGAGAAAGACACAGGAGCTTTTATTTGGGCTGAATGGTAATCATAAACATTACTATGTTGCCTAAAATGTAATTGTCAATGACTTTATATTTCTTGTAGATCTAATACATCTTACTCAAAAACCAGAAAAAGAGTTTTCATTGCTCCAAAAGCTGTTATTACATTCAAATCTTTTAACAAGAGGTGAACTATTGCATTGCCCAAGCAAGGGGTATACGGGTTGTCCCTTACATAACTGTAACTTTCAAAATATGGAAATAACTGCATTTATTTCTTTCTCATTTTAAAATGTGTTCTTTTAAGTTTTGTCACAAACTTACAAACTGCAATATTATAGCAGCTGTTATTGTTTTATGAATTATTAGTTAACATGAAATAAAGGAAGTTTTAACCTTCATTGTTTCTTATATTAGTTTAATAAATAAAAAAACATTTAAATAGTATTAAATTAAAGTTAATAAGAATCTATTACATGTTCTTTATTCATTTCATGTGTAGTTCTAAAATTGTAATGAATAAATCTAGAAAATGACATGTCAGCACAATTCAACCAAACTCTTTTGGGTATTTTAATTGGAGACACAAGAATTTATCAACCAAAAAAGATCATCAATCATGTATTGTATTTTCTAGTAACCAACTATGCACAGAAGACTGTATACATTTTTGTTTGTACTTTTTCATACTCCAATTATTCATGGATCCATATAAATTATTTAGTTTTTGTACTTTGTTTTTTGGACAAGATCTTTATTCTTATTGAAATTTTGTAAATATTTTGTTTTAAATCAATTGAGAATTTTTAATAAAATATTTTGTTACCCATCATTATTCATATCTTTTGAAAACTAATTTATCAAAACTGGAAGTATAGGTAATATAATTTGCTCCATATATTTTTTTTAAATGTCTGAAACCATGAGGGTTAGGTATAGTAGGCCTGGTGCATTCCCCTGCATGTTGTAGCAGATGACTAATGGAGGAAGCCATCATAATGGTTGAATAGTTAGTGTGTTCTATGTTCAGAATATATTTCTGAATGCTATTTCCATTTCTGTCAATTTTCATCTTGATGTAGATGCTTCAGACACGAGTAGTCCACTGTTCCCATTTTACCAGTATTATGACCAAGCCAATCAGAATCTGCAGGCCTTGTTGCATATAAGGCAAGTATTTCAATGTTTATTTGGTAATCCATCTGTATTTATTTCAGGCACACAACTGTTATGACTAGATACGCTTAGTTGATATTAAACAACTTAGTTTCTTAATATTTTTCAAGAAAGGGCTGAAATTTATTTTATTTATTTAATTTATTTTATTTATTTTAACAAATCTCGTCTCATAAGTTAAACAATGGAACTCAAAACTTAAAATAACAACAGCTTAGAACCAGATCTACAATTGTATACTGTGCTGGTAGATTAGGGTCTATACCCATTCCAGCTAACAACAGCTTAGACCTTGATGTACAGTTGTATAAATGTACAGGGTGAGAGTCTACCAGGAAATCAAGAAAAAGACAGGAGGAATGATCATTTTTTCCTAATCGTGAAACATCCATGAATTTTTCAAATAGTCATGAAAGTCAAGAAAACTTAAGGAATTTTCAGCCACTACTTGACAACAGAATTACTTACCTTATTAAGTTGTAACTGAACTGGTCATGAGTTAAATTATCAAGTTTGTACCAGAATATTCCGAGAATGCAGTATGTATCTGTTGAATGCTTGCCATAAACATATTTGTCAGTCTAAACTTTCAGTAGATTAGTGTTATCTAGTAGACTGGTTATTTCACAGACTGCTTGATATTGGTCTTACTTCGTACATGGAAGGTAAAAAAACCAGTCTAGCATCATAAGAAGCCAACTTGGTGGTGTCATAGTGTAGATGCTTACCAGATGGCCTAGCAAACATAAACATTGTTTCATCTAGTCATACGTGCACGTAATTCATGAAAATAATATATTTGTATTAAAATTGTTTTGACCTTTATCTGCTGAAAGATGCGATATATTATACATGAACTCGGATTTGTTTGTGTATTGTAGATCAGGATCTCAGCTTAATTGGTATAATGAAAAAGTTGATCTGGGTCCGTGCCCAATACTAGCCTAGATTAGTTAAGACCCATATCTTCTTTTGTTTAATGTGCAAATAGATTAGGCCCTATGTCCAATCCATCCAAGAACAGATTCGACCCAGAATTATAGTTGTATAATGTACAGGTAGATCAGGGTCAATGCCCAAGGACAGCTGAGTCCCAGATCTACAGTTGTATATTATGTGCTGTCGTATCAGGATCTGTCCAGTCTAGGTTTGTCATAATTTCATTTCAAGCAAACAGAAAAGTATGATTACACTGTTAGAACAAATTATCTGTCATTTTGGCAGTTGATTCTGCTGTATGCCAGATGTCCTGCTAGCTTTATTGCTCATAAGTCCTTAAACGCAAAACTTAAAAATGTTGCATCATATACCTCGTACTTTTGCAGAACTGTGCATTTAATCATTTTAGCTGATGCAGAGTAATGTAATTTAGCCAGATAAAACTAGTCAAAATTGTTTTCACCCAGGAATATGGTGACATTTCTATAGCTTCGTCATTGAGCTAAAGTTTGACAGGTCAGACTCAAGTCAATGTAACAAAGAATGTTTCATTCGTACCACAGAAAGGCTTCCTGTGTAATTCAGAATATATTTACTATTCTGTTTAAAGAATTGTGAGCACGTTATACACAGGACTGTCTCCTGGTTATAGATCTTCAAAAAAAGAATAGATAAGGAAAAGGTGCTAGACTAATATATTGTCACCAGTCTACATCAGCATATGTTATACACTGGACTGTCTACTGGTTATAGATCTTCAAAATAAGATTAGATAAGGAAAAGGTGCTAGACTAATACATTGTCACCAGTCTACATCAACATATGTTATACACTGGACTGTCTACTGGTTATAGATCTTCAAAATAAGATTAGATAAGGAAAAGGTGCTAGACTAATACATTGTCACCAGTCTTCATCAGCATCAGATACATGTATATGTGTGAAAAGAGGTACAAAGAATCAGGTCTTATTTAATAAATCATATGTAATAAACAAAACATGATTTTTAAATTTAATAGTTTTATTGATTATATGTAACCTTTTATCACTTTTTCTTATAAATTGGCTGTGTAATAATCATTGCAATCGAAATTGAATGATCAAAATCGAACTTATGCATTTTGTATGGTTTTTGATTGCTTGGACCATGTGTAATGAACAAAAATATTTTACAGTTAAATATTCCAGTATTTCACTAGTGACCATTCTTTAAACAATAGAATGCTGTTCTGAATCAGAAGCAAATGTGAGTACCAGCTAAAATGTAATTATGCAAAACCACACAAATTAGTATCCATCAGTATCAGCCATTGTGAACAAGACTGGTCTTGACACTTTTTGTATACAAATTTAATATAAAAACAGTATAAGAAACGTATTCTGTCATGCATGTATTTAAAATTAGATATGTTCTTGACCAACATCTTGTGCACTTTAACTAACTCTTCTTTTTAAGATATGGTAAATAAATTTTCCAAATATCTTTATTCATTTAAATGTTTCTAACCATGATGTCTAAAATGATTAATGCTATGCCCACATGAAGACATGGCTATTGTTTTACTGTCAATGAAGACATGGCTGTTGCTTTACTGTCAATGAAGACATGGCTGTTGCTTTACTGTCAATGATGCTGGTGATGTCAACAGTTTTGTTGTCTCAGTAGAAAATAGGTGAGATATCAGCGTCACATTACTGACATAATTCTTGTTGTTGTTGTGTCAGCATTACATTTTTGTATTGATCTCAGTTTCTATTATACTGTTATATGTAAAGTTGTGGAACTTGATGGGTGTGTTTAGCATGGAGGTTTCTGCTTGTAATAGGTAAAAGGAGGTCACAATGTCCACTCCAGTCACTCTTCTAAGTATTTGGAATCTGTCACATTAAAGCAGGTGAGACATAGCATTTAGGGGAATTCTTATTCAGGTTTTCGTTAAAATTTCTCATTTTTGAGCATGGGGTCTTCATGCAACTGTTTTTCATAATATCTCATTTGAGTATTAGTTTACCAGCAGACATTGTCTTCATAAACAAATTACTCATCGGAGTAAGCAGACTACGTACAGACCCTGGTGTTCATAAAAATTTCACATTTGAGTATATATTCTACTTGTAGACTCAGTTTCTCATTTGGACCGCTACACAGCCTAGTGGTTAGAGCATCCCGCTCAGATGTATTAGGTTGCGGGTTCAAACCGCAGCCAAGTCATACCAGTGACTTGCTAAAGAAAATGATACTTAAAGCTGCCGTGCTAGTTGTTCATCATTAACAGGTTAGTGTTAGGACTGGTCAGTTTGGTGTCATTATCATGTGACTGGGTGGCACATGATGCTCCATTTCTGTAGCCTGATTCCCCAGTGCTAGGCATCACGATAAACTGCCACACTGCAGACATCATAGTGATATGAATGTTTTTTTTAAAGATACCTTAAAATTCCAAAACACCCTCACAGTTTCTCATCTCAGCATACTTTCTACTTGCAGACTGGTTTTCATTAACTTATTGGTTTGATTTATAAATATAGGAAAAAGATTTATTTAATGTTTTTTCTTCTTTTTTCAGACATGAGTGGGATATGTTTCTTGTACCTGCTCAGACCCCTGGAGGTTCTAGAATTCCCATGGATTGGGTGATACCCACTGAACCCACCTCAGATAGATGGGCTTCTGCTTTAAAATGTAATCAGACTTGATAAACAGGATATTGTCTACAGAGTGTTTTTTTTTATATATACACAATGCAGACATAATAAACAGGATATCTTCTAAAGAGTTTGTGGTTTTTTAATAAATAATACAGACTAAACAGGATATTGTCTAAAAAGTTTTGCTTTTTTTGATACACAGTACAGACTTTCCGGAGTTTCACACAGTAGATATACACTGACTTGTATTTTAACTTTTAAGGTTTTGTTCAGAGGATTCATTCAAATAATTTTCTCTTTTTATTAGCATCAGTCGTGTATTCGTGTGTGTGTGTGTGTGCAAAGCATGAAAGGCTATCATGGCAGCATGATTTGTACATACATGCCAACCATTACGCTTTTGGTGTAATCATTACACTTTTTTTTCACTAAATTACGCATTACGTGTAAACGTACATGGATTACGTTTTTTGGTATAGCCACCCTCCAAAAAATCAATTATTTGTTTTCTCATTTTTATTAACATTCCATTAATCCCACAGACCGTATTTTGGAAAAAAAACTGCTTTTACGTAACTACAACATAAGAGTAAGCTTGTTTGTGGACTTCCATGCACTTTTCAAACAGTATCATGGTCTATTTATAGCAAACCTTGTTCTACTTTCGACCTCAAATTCTATTTATAGCATCAGTATGGGTTAGGGAGGAGAGAACAGACTGGTTTCTAATTTTAGTCCTGATGTGCAGCATCTTTGTTCTAATACATATTTACTGCAGAACCAGTCTAAAGGTATTTGGAGCTTAAAAAAAATTATATTTTTTTTAGTCTATGCATATATGAGAGCAAAAATATCTCCTTTCAAAAATTTCACAGATGGATTAGAAAAAGGCAACAACAACAAAAAACGAAGAAAAAAACCCCAATCTTCTAAATATGAAGACACGAGTGCAACATCACAGGGCATCTATTTCAGGCCATGTGGATAGAATTATAATACTAGTATTTGGCAATAAAAGTCTTAAGATGGATTCTAGTCTATGTGTGTGTAAAGCTAAAAGTGCTACATATGAAAACTTGAAACAGTAAAGGATGTTAAAAGAGAGGATGGGCAATTAAAGCATTGTTTATTTTATTTTAGAATGTTATATGTGGATTACACTTTTTCTGCCTGGATTCGGCTTTTTGACCACTTGGATTACACTTTTTTTCCTCATCAGGGGTTGGCATGTATGTTTGTAGAACAGGTAACATTCTTTTACTGAGAATTGGTTTTAAGAGTTTCAGCTGTTCTATTGAATTGGACAAGCATCACTTTATTTATGAGTTCTTGATACTAGAATGTTCAGATTCAGTATGATTGTTACAGCATCTTTGAAAAATTTAAGTAGTTTTAAGGATTTTTCTGGTTTTAATAACTGTAGCCATATCTGATGACAGTTGAGACTCATTCAAATAGATTGTTTTTGTTTTTGTAAGGTTTAATGCCATTTTTCAGCATATGATAGGTTATACATGGTGGCCAGTATTATTGGTGGAGGAAGAACCTGGGAAAACCCCTGGAAAGAACCACTGACTCACGCGAAGCTACTGGCAAGCTTTCTCACATAACTACATCAGCCGAATCTTAGACTCGAACACACGCAGACAGAGATGAGATGGCAGTGATCTGTAACGGAGATCGCTTTAGACCACTCGGCCACTCCAGGCCCCCATATAGATTATAGAGCATAAGCCATTACATTTTGTCTAAAATTGTTGGCAGTTTCCAAGAAGCTGTAATATTGCAAATGTTGACTGTCACAACAGATTCAGGACAATAGTGTTGACTGTCACAACAGATTCAGGGCAATAGTGTTGACTGTCACAACAGATTCAGGGCATTAGTGTTGACTGTCACAACAGATTCAGGGCAATAGTGTTGACTGTCACAACAGATTCAGGGCAAAGTACTGGACCACATGTGAACTGACCAAAATGGGCTTTCTTATGTTTGGAATACATATTAATTTTTCTCAGGGTCAGGCAATTTCCTGGAAAATGGAATCAATGACCATTTTATTCTTAAAATAAATTACAGTCAGTCTATACTATGGAATATATGCCACCTGGAATCATGGCTTAGAGTCTGTGCCTATTATTATATCATGCCTACTGTTACCGCAAGTAAAAACTGTTTTGTACTTATTCCAATGCCAGCATCTTGGTTTGCTTGCCTTGGCATTTAGCCTGGTTTTTATGACACTGGTGTCTTGGGCCATGTAACTTATTTTGTGTTACACAGTTTGGACAGAAGTCACTATGATCTAATTTCATTGCATTACTGATTTTCTTTGAGTCTTGTGTTTCATTCAGTTTCTCATTATGCTGCTTCTAGAATTAAAAATACCTGATTTTTAATGGTTTCAGATGGATTACTACACTATTCATTGGCTTGAACCTCCCAGCTGGGAGGATTTGACTCCCAGGATGAGGAGTATCTTCCACCCCTCCCATCATCAATTGAAATTCAAAATTAGTTTTTTAAATTCAAGAACAGAATTTTTTAATATTTTGCTTATAGTGTAGTATATTCCTATGATCATGGGACTGTGAACTCAGTTGTGCAAGCATGACACTATAATTGCTAATTCAAAAGACCTTGAAGTAATAATTGGGTTATATTATTATGTGTGGATTTTAATAGTAATTCAGGAAAGATTAAAGACATTAATGGATTATTCTTGGATTACTAGCATGATACAACAATTAACATTGGATCCTTTCTGCAGGGTATGATGTTTTTTTTTGTTTTAGGCGTGTCAAATGGATTTACTCAGTCATTCAGAAAGGGTTTTAGTCATTACTGAATTTTAGTTGGTTTAGTCATTACTGAATTTTGGTTGGATTAGTCATTACTAAATTTTGGTTGGATTAGTCATTACTGAATTTTGGTTGGATTAGTCATTACTGAATTTTGGTTGGATTAGTCATTACTAAATTTAGGTTGGATTAGTCATTACTGAATTTTGATTGGATTAGTCATTACTGAATTTTGGTTGGATTAGTCATTACTGAATTTTGGTTGGATTAGTCATTACTAAATTTAGGTTGGATTAGTCATTACTGAATTTTGATTGGATTAGTCATTACTGAATTTTGGTTGGATTAGTCATTACTAAATTTAGGTTGGATTAGTCATTACTGAATTTTGGTTGGATTAGTCATTACTAAATTTTGGTTGGATTAGTCATTACTGAATTTTGGTTGGATTAGTCATTACTGAATTTTGGTTGGATTAGTCATTACTAAATTTAGGTTGGATTAGTCATTACTAAATTTAGGTTGGATTAGTCATTACTGAATTTTGGTTGGATTAGTCATTACTGAATTTTGGTTGGATTAGTCATTACTGAATTTTGATTGGATTAGTCATTACTGAATTTTGGTTGGATTAGTAATTACTAAATTTAGGTTGGATTAGTCATTACTGAATTTTGATTGGATTAGTCATTACTGAATTTTGGTTGGATTAGTCATTACTAAATTTCAGTTGGATTAGTCATTACTAAATTTTGGTTGGATTAGTCATTACTGAATTTTGGTTGGATTAGTCATTACTGAATTTTGGTTGGATTAGTCATTACTGAATTTTGGTTGGATTAGTCATTACTGAATTTTGGTTGGATAGTCATTACTAAATTTAGGTTGGATTAGTCATTACTGAACTTTGGTTGGATTAGTCATTACTGAATTTTGGTTGGATTAGTCATTACTAAATTTTGGTTTGATTAGTCATTACTGAATTTTGGTTGGATTAGTCATTACTGAATTTTGGTTGGATTAGTCATTACTAAAGAAATTAAACAGCATAAAACAGTGGTTTGGTTTAGTTTTTTAAAGTTTGTAGAGATATGTGTTATCTCTCAATAAAACACCAACTCTAAATAATGGAAATATCACAAAACTCATTCCATAATTGATGGAAATAGGAATTTAATTGGTTGGAAATGAGTTCCAAGGGTTACAGATTTACATTCTGCCATTCCAATAAAGTCCATTTTATGAAGAAAGGATAGCACCAATCTTGAGAAGGTCTGGCACGCATTCAGTAACCTGAATATTCCAGGTAAAATTAAAGTTCTTGGTAGACTATGTAGAATTATGGTAACATTGCCAGTGCAGACACTAAAAGGAAGTTTTTCTGATGGATATTCAGGTTGATCTAGATCCAGTAACAGTACATCCTTTCAGTGATAAGATCAACAATGACCAGGACTGTCACAAATATAATCAAGCCGATCATCTATTAAGAAAGGCTAAAAATGTTTGCTATACATGAGGACAAGTTGAAAGGAAATGGTTTACTACAAAAGGACTGCTTTGTTGAGATGATGTGCATAGAAAAGAAAATAGTGTTCAATAGTTGTCCTTTTTGACAATTTGCATGGTATGAATTAGTTAAATGAAAAACTTCCTTATTTAAAGTAAACATTTCTGACCAAATTTTCTGATCCATCGAACCTGACCTTTCTGTTCTGTCATATGTATGATTCACACAAAACTAATCCACCCATTTTCATCATAAAAAATATCTGCATTCTCAGTGTTCTTGCTGGTTTACCAGGTATTATTAAACAAGATAGTCTAATCGACCATCTTTTCACAGGAACAAATTCAAAAGTTATGCAATATGATCCATGAAATTTAATCTTTTTTTTTCTTCAAATGAACATTTTTGTTCTTTATTGGGTGTAACTTTATATTATAAATCAAATGTGAGAGCAATGACCTGCACTTCAGTAATATTTTTTATCTTGTGTGTGGAACAACAAATTGAATGTCTTTCAACTTGCTATTTCTATTGGTTATTGAGCAATTACTATATGTCCAAAAAATGATAATTTGCTCACAAGTTAGATTGGTACTTCTGCTGGCTATCATGATTCAAAGGTGCACAGTTCATTTAATTTTATTTTCATTGCTAAAAACTTTATGGAACATTGAATCTCCCAGTTTAACTTGCAACATTCCATACATCTTTATTGGAATAATATTTATTGAGTTTCTCTTATTTCCATCTATATTCTGCTGAAAACAACAGTTCATCTTCTGATCTCTACCAGCTTGCCACATATGACTTTCATTGACTTGTTCACACTTTTTCATCTCGACTAGTTTTCTTTCAGTTTTTAATTAAAGCCTTTGTTAAGGAAACACAAATCATAACTAGATTGGTCTTTGAATTAAGGAAACACAAATCATAACTAGATTGGTCTTTGAATTAAGGAAACACAAATCATAACTAGATTGGTCTTTGAATTAAGGAAACACAAATCATTAACTAGATTGGTCTTTGAATTAAGGAAACACAAATCATAACTAGATTGGTCTTGGAATCTCTGGCAAAGACCCAGATGTAAACACGTGCCATAGCCATCTTCTTCTACAGCAGCCATATAATCATTTGATGGACTGAAAATATAAAAAAAACTATATAATCATTTGATGGACTGAAAATATAAAAAAAAAACGATCAAAGAAACATAGGTAGTTGATTAGTTTTCTATTTTTAAAGCTACAATAATATGTTTGAGTCATTTTAAATTACAAGTTAACACGTTATTGCAAGAGCGTCCAAAATACAAATTCAGCAACTTGGTGATTCAGCCCTATTTCTTACATGATTTTGAATACAAGTAGTAATACGGGGGGGGGGGGGGGAAGAAGGGGGGTATACGGGGTCTAACATCATGCCATTAGGTTAATATGCAGTTTGAAGTTAAGAGGAATTCCTATGTGAAATTTGTTTTTGGGTCAAGCAGGAATGATAATGCTAAAAAAAATTTGTTATCTGCAATACAACACATAACCTATAAAACACAACATTACATTTAATATCCAAGTACCTCCCCCAACAATGCAGCAACCACTTTTGATTACTATCCAGTAATTGCATTTCCCTTCTCTAGCACACTATTCTTTCTTCTCTCCATCTTACTCTTCCTCCCATCTTTCTCCATGACTTCTCTAACATAGTCTTTAGCTAATTTTGGTGCTGTCTCCCTTTTTAGATAGTGCTTGTTGGGGTAGCACTCCATCTCCTCTCCCCTACCCAAGAGGTGTTCCACTCTCTTCTATTAAGTGTATAGCCTCTGTTTTCCTGCAGTGTTGGTTATTTATCCTTCTTGTCAGGTGAACAGTGGGTGCAGATTGAGTGTGACTATCTTTTATCAAAGTTGCATTCAACCAATTGTCCATGTGTGGCTATCTAATGTATGCACCGTGTACTTTATAGTTACAGTAATGGCGTTAGGCGCCTGCTCAGTGCTTTAATGTGTATACAACACACAGTAGATCATGTTTAGAATGTTTTGTCTTGCACAGAATTTTGAAAGAATTTTTTATGTACTTATGGCGGGTGGTTAGTAGCGTTTTTGTGTGTATTGGTTCCTACCATGGGCTGCAGTATTCGCGACTTTTCTAAATTTGCAAGCACTGCACTATGACAAAGGGATTATTTTGAATTTTTGTTTCATTCAGTCTGAGCCACCTTGTGTGACTGTGGCTTATGATCTGGTGACCAGACTCGCAAAGGTATTGGTTTATATGATAGAAGCACACACATGAAGGAAACCATCCCTCCAACATAAGAGATGTGGACATAAATGGAACATTCATAGGTGTAATGCAGAATAATGGAATGATAGCCAGACCGGCGAAGATATCACAATATATGCAAAAGCACGGAAGTGATGGAACACGTCCCTCTAATTCTGTTTGCTGATGAAAAGAAAAACACAATCAAGGTGTGTAGAGAGAAACAAGAAAAACCATGTCAATGCAATTTCGGTTTTAGTTTTTGTTTATATAAAAAAAAACAAAAAAAAACAATACAGCACATATTCTCTTTTAAAAATGAACATGTTTAATACGAAGGAGCTTCCATAATACAAAATAGGAATACAAACAAATACACAGTATTTAAACATGGACGTACTTATAACGTTGACAACATTGTGAAGTCAAACTTGACTCCCAATGATCTATGTGATTGTAACTTTGAGATCGATGAGAATCTACATTTCCGAGCTATAGACATGAAATAACCATACTGTTCGCAAAACTAACTTCTAGTTTTTCGTCCTTTCTAGAGTACTCGCGATAAAGAAAGTCACAAATATTTTAGTGAAAATCCCAGACCTGCCTTGGTGAGGAAATAACAATATTTTCCACACACCATGGAATCTAATTTTTGTAATGTCACATTATTGAATCGAGTTAACACAACATTCGTCTCATAAAATCCTTGCTGCCATCTTACAGACGACGTAATCTATAAAATCTAAATATTGCAGACTTATCGTTTGAAACGTAAAAAGCTACCCAATGTATCCCTGGTCGAAGACTTTCATCTGATGTGTTGACAAACCCAGAACACTATTTTGCGTTTAGTTCATCTTTAGCACAAACCACAGGAGTGTAAAAGGTGTGTACGATCTTTAAGGTAATGCCATTCTTATTTATTTTGTGGGTTTGTTCACAGGTAATGATAGGTCGTCAGTTCACACATTGTTTTATTGAAAAGTTATGTCAAGTAAGTCAATGAACCTCGGGGCATCCTCGATATAGTTGTCGCGGAATAGGGCAAGAAAATAATTTGGTATACCTTAAGAACAATTTGGTTTATTAACTGCATTGACGCACACAGCATTACATACGGTGGTTTATTTGTTTTTGTTTTGTATGACAGAACAATACATGCATCTCGTCGTAGGTCGCTCTCGGAATGATACTGGTATAGCACGTGTACTTCATCCTTCTTCGTGTGCATTTTTGTCCTCGTGTATTTATAAGAGGCTTATTGTTCTATGCGATACAATGATCACCTGGGTCTTGTCAGAGTGTCAACTACAGCCATAGGAGTAAGTGTTAAATTATATACAAATCCACCGATATTACGAAAAAATAGCCGATCACCTTGTAGTGTTCAGACTTCCTTTACCTATTTTTGTCTAAGATTTATTTAATATGTCGGGAAACTTTGATAATCACAATTAAGACGCAAACACAAGTCTCTACAATCACAACTCTTTCCCATGCTTCCGGTAACAGCGTTTCATATGGAATAAGGGTGTGTGAAAATGCAAAGTTATAATTTAAAACATGTGTATGCTTATATATACACCAAACAAAATATAACAATTCCAATGGGTAATTTCAGTTTAGTTAATATGGATGTGCACTTAGGTGCATGCGGTGAGATTACTGCAGTATTTAGATTGAATTGATCCATATTTGTAATTTAAATACATACTTATTGAATGTCGCCTAATTGTTTTTATAATTTCTAACATTGAATAATTGTGTCCCTGTAAAGACTGTAGTACGGTGTTTCTTAGAAATGAACCACATACCAATTACATATTACATGTATATATCAAAATTCGTTGTAAAATACATCTTTCTCGACCTTAAGTTGTTACAATAAAATTGGCCCCATTTTGATGGTAAAAATCATTAGTTTTTTCGGTTTTACAAAAGTGTGTGTGTGTGTGTGTGTGATATCAAATCTGTATATTCTATTACATTTCCTAATTGGACAAAACCGTTCAAGGACATACATGCATGCATTTTGTCCTTGTAGCGAGCGAGATAACGTAAAGTCTGCTTTGTGGCGCAGCACTTCTAGAAGTCGCAATGTGAAGTGTCCAGTGACAAAACATCAGAAAGGGAACTTGTTTATTGAAAGCTATGCTCAGCACGCACACCATTGCCCACTGGATGATGGGGTGTCTTGCGAGACTTCTTTATTCTGGTAATTTGACATAATTCCTTGATACAGTACTTTCAAAGTTTACACCCTGATCTGAAGGTAAACGCTGGGGCATGCCATAATAAACTATAAAACTATCAAGCAGATCCTCGGCTGTATTCTTGGCTGTCTGGTTTTTTGTCGGAAAGGCCTGTGCATACCTGGTAAAATGATCTATTTTGTTGTGTTTTTTGTTTTGGTTTAACGCCATTTTTCACCACAATATAGGCTATAGATGGCGGCCAGTATTATTGGTGGAGGAAGAAACTGGGAAAAATCCCGGAAAGAACCATCGACCCACGAGAAGCTACTGGCAAGCTTTCTCACATAACTACATTATCCGAATCTTTGACTCGAACCCACGCAGACAGAGGTGAGATGGCAATGATCTGTAACGGACAACGCATTAGACCAATCGACCACTCAGGGCCCTTGAAATGATCTGTTGTAACCAGTATATTTTGGTTGACTCCTATGGACATCTCCAGAGTCAGAACATCTATGCAAACTAGTTCCAATTGCTGTATGGTCAGCAGGCAGACAAAAAAGTTCAACAAATGGTTGGACACTAGCTATATTACAGAGGGCGTGTACTGTTTCTTTGGCAATAGTCTTCATGTCCGTAGTACCGCTTCTCTCCCCTGCTCTCTACACGTGGTAACAGAGATAGACCGTCCGCATCCGAATTCCTTGATCCGGCTCTGTAAAAAGATGTGAAAGTTGTACACAGCTAGAGCAGCTAAACATCGATGCCTAGTGGCATCAAGTTTGGCTGATGTAAGAATATATGTGAGTGGATTGTTGTCAGTGTACACAGTAAAGTACTGTCCGTAAAGGTAATCATTGAATTTCTCCGATATTGCCCATTTTAATGCTAAGAATTCCGGTCGATGCGCTGAATAATGTCTAGCTTTTTTTAACCCTCTGCTGGCAAAGATTATTACTCGCTTGATGCCATCTTTAATCTGATACAACACCGCACGAAGCTCTTGTTGACTGGCATCTGTGTGCAGCTCGAAAGGTTGCCCAATGTCAACGTAGCCTAGTATAGGTGGTGAAGAGAGAGCATCCTTCAGCTGTTGAAAAGCTTTCTCCGGTCCCCACTTCCATGGTATGTGTTAAAATTTCTTGTGACGTTTACCAGCTTTATTCCGAGTGCTTGGCATTAATTATATTAATGGTCTAGCTATCTTCGAGAACTTCTTCACAAACTTGCCGTAATAGCTAGCAAATCCAAGTAATTGTATCACTTCCTCAGGGCTGTGTGGAGCTGGCTAGTTTATTATTTTGTCAATCTTGGATGGATCTGCCTCAACACCTGCCTCTGCTACAACATGGCCAACATGTATGACCCTCTCCTTGAAGAATTGGCACGTTTTTGATGACTACTTCAAAGCAAATTCCTAGGTCTTGTTAGGACCTTTTTCAGATTTGTTAAAATGTTTTTCATAGGTTTTACCGAAAATGATATCTAGATGGATCAAACAGATGGTCAGATGCATATCTCCGAGGCACTCTTCCATCAATCTCTGGTATGTAGCTGGTGCATTCCAAAGCTCCATGGGTAGTCTCGCAAACTCGTAAAAACCTAGTGGACCCACTGTAAAGGCTGTCCTCTCCTTATGAGCTTCATCTACTTCAATTTGACGATACCCAGACTTCATTTCCAGCACTATAAAATATTTAGATACAGCTAAACAGTCAAATATATAAATCCTGGCAAGACATATGAATCCTTCTTTGTCATCTTATTTAACTGCAGAAGATCAAAGCACAGGCGAAGTTTTCCATCCTTTTTCACTAAAACAACATTGCTGGCCCAATGACTGTGATTTACGAATCACTCCGCTAGCAAGTAACTGGTGAAGATGTTCTTTTACCTCACTTTACATGGACGGGGTATCCGACGGTATCTTTGTTTAAATGGTGTTTCGTCTATCAGAGTAATGCGATGCCTTACAGCTGTCGTAAATCACAAATCTGTCTCACTTCTTTCACCAAAATGGGCTTTCTTATGTTTGGAATACATATTAATTTTTCTCAGGGTCGGGCAATTTCCTGGAAAATTGAATCAATGACCATTTTATTCTTAAAATAAATTACAGTCAGTCTATACTCTGGAATATTTGCCACCTGGAATCATGGCTTAGAGTCTGTGCCTATTATTATATCATGCCTACTGTAACCGCAAGTAAAAACTGTTTTGTACTTATTCCAATGTCAGCATCTTGGTTTGCTTGCCTTGGCATTTAGCCTGGTTTTTATGACACTGGTGTCTTGGGCCATGTAACTTATTGTGTGTTACACAGTTTGGACAGAAGTCACTATGATCTAATTTCATTGCATTACTGATTTTCTTTGAGTCTTGTGTTTCATTCAGTTTCTCATTATGCTGCTTCTATAATTAAAAATCCCTGATCTTTAATGGTTTCAGATGGATTACTACACTATTCATTGGCTTGAACCTCCCAGCTGGGAGGATTTTCCTCCCAAGATGAGGGATATCTTCCACCCCTCCCATCATCAATTGAAATTCAAAATTAGTTTTTTAAATTCCAGAACAGAATTTTTTAATATTTTGCTTATAGTGTAGTATATTCCTATGATCATGGGACTGTGAACTCAGTTGTTAGATATATTCCTTTTTGTAGATCATCTTTGGACAGTTGATCCCATGTGACGTCCATCTGAGTTCATCTACTCGCTCCCTTTCAACCACATCTGCTGAGATATCAGACACATATACTGGTTGCAACTCACACAAAATAGCTCTAGGTGGAATAATAGTTGTCCTGGCAGTCACGTTTGACACGTGAAGTTATATCAGACCATTCCTCATGTAATTGTAAATCATAAAATTTGGAGAAATATGTCTTTATTTGCTGTGGATCTCACTGAATTCTAAAGAAGAACACATGTTGAATGATATGGTACCTCTTTATCAACGAAAGTTCTCAAAATCACATTGCTGTTGCTTTCCACAATATCAAGCGACACTAGTAGTATATGGGGATACTCTAGCGTCAAGGGAAAATCCAGTCAAAAAGGGCTTGGGAACATCTAGCGTCAAGGGGAATTTAACATGGGGGATTATCTAGCGTCAAGGGAAATTTAACATGGGAACTATATGGGACTTTCTAGCGTCAAGGGAAATTGAACATAGTGGCCTATCTAGCGTCAAGGGGAATTGAACATAGTGGGCCTATCTAGCGTCAAGGGAAAATCCAGTCAAAAAGGGCTTGGGCAAATCTAGCGTCAAGGGGAATTTAACATGGGAAAATGTAACTAGGAGTGAATGGGGAATTGAACATAGCGACAAGGATTGGGTCACTTTAGTGTCAATGGGACCGTAACGTTAAACATGGATATATCAGAATTGGTGTCAATGGGAATTTAACATAAGAATCTCACCTGAAGTTCTAAGGGAATTGAACATTGGTGACTTCATTGTGTTTAAAGAGGGTCGAAACTATTTATAGGGTAAAATAGACTTGTAGGGAGAAAGGGCTGATAGGGACAAACATAGACATACAGAAAGAAACATGGGTTCAAAACATTTATTCAAGTATATACATAGGCTCTCTGGCCTGTGCTTTGGTCTAAGCACTATCCATTTAAAACATTCAAATCTGAACATAGAACAAATCTTTGATCTAGAAAAAATACTTTTATAATTAAATTGTATGCCTTCAAAAAGACCTCACTTTACATACAACGCATACGCATTTCATATAAGAATTTTACTTTTCATACAACAATTAATATCCATTTTTAAGAAAAAAGCTAAACCAAAACAAGTAACAAACAATCAAATAGGAGAAAGTTCATGTTGCTTTCTATATCCGTCACACACATGGTCTAAAATCTGGTCAGCTATCGCTTGTGTCCCAGCGTAGATGTTTCCCATTACGTACCCTTTTCATTCGTAAATCTGCTTGAGTCTTACGCTCGATACTTGGTGTGTGAAATGATTCATCTTTCTCGCTTGGCAGTGTTAGTCACAATGAACTATTGGTCTTGGACGATGTCCCTTTTTATATGCTGCCCAATCTCGACGTGACCGTACGGTAAAGTGAAGTGATTGGGAAGCCGCACTCTCTTCTGGTACACGATTTGATAGACTTTTTCCAAAGGTCGGCTAACAATTTGGTGTGTGGGTAAACGGACAATCTTGTGCGGTTCGTGGGTAGTCACTTGAAAAGTTTCATCCTGTCCAGACTGTAAGGCTTCTTGAAGCACGTCAAAGTTCACCACTTGACTGGTGCGATAATTGAGAGTCAATCCTTTTACTTTACATTCGGTGTGCATATCTCCTTGTAGGTCTCGGTATTCGTAGCCGTAATTTTTAGGACCACCACTTGCAAAACTTAGAATCTTGTCGTCGGGATGTTCATCGGTCCAGGCTCCTAAACGGTCTCCTTCGATGGTAGGGTTACACTGGTTCGGTCGGTGAATGTAGATGCAACTGTCTGTGTCAAAATACAGGACGCGATCTCCTAGCAGTTCTAACACTTCGTACAATTTTAAGCGAGCATGGGCTGTCACGTAAGCCGCAATGATGACATTTCCAAATTTGTCGGCTTCTACAAAGTTTAGTTCTTCTTCGTAATTGACTAAGATCAAGTCCTCACGAATGACGTCCACGTGTTTGATGACTTTGGTTTTGTCGTGAATCATCTGGAAGTAGCGAGAAGGTTCAGACAAATACTCCGTCTTGGGTAAAGACGGTCGTTGTGCCATTTTACCCCACAAACAATTGAGCATGACTTTGGCAAAAGATCGCCTTCCTTCGTTTTTCTCGACATGGTCTAAAGTGATACCTTCCTGCTCCCTATATTTTTCTTTGAATTTCTTTTGGTCTTCGGGAGTGTGACACCAGGACGGATAGCATCTAGCTTCTTGTTTTAGTTTTAAAAAAGCATTCACGTAGTCTGCAAAAATACCTTTCTGTGTCTCGTCGCCCTTGCGGTATTGTTGTGTTTTGGGAAAGTGATAAATTTCGTGCACTTCTAACAGTCGGTATCCCATGTCCAGAGCTTTATACAATTCCACGCTCACCCACGTTCCTGTCAAGGCGCGTTCTTCCAGGCTGTGTTGACAAGGTTGATCTTGGTTGCACGTTTCGGCACATGTGCGACACAAAGGAAACATCAGTTTTCCTTGGCAATGGTGAGGTAAAACGGGATGGTACAAGTCTGTGGGAGGTAAGACTTTGCACTTGATTAATCCTTCGTACTGACGAATGTGGTCCAAGTCAATGTGTTCTGTCATCAGTTCTGGATGTCCTACGGGAAAGTGACAATATTTGCAGACGTACGGATACAGCGAACACACGTCCAAGTATTTGATTTCTTCTCCCTTCTCCTCGTCCGCTTGGTACAGCAAACAAGTAGCATTCGTTCGTCCTCCGTACAAACTATTCCGAGGGTTCAATGGGTCCACCAACTTGTAACTTTCTACGATGCGTTTAAACTCGGGATCGGTTTTCAAACGCAGATCGTACTCGTGTTCCCACATTTCCACTACCTGGTATCCTTGCTGTTCTAACTTCAAACGTCGCTGACACGTGGTCTGGTACAAGTCTTCCATAGTCCGTTGTAAAAATTGATTTTTGGTGTCACGCTGAGGGTAGCACATAGGGCATCCGTGAAATAAGCATCCGTTAAACTCGTACACAATTTGAGGGTTTTTTAAGTCCAAACCATCCACCGAATACGTTCCGATGGTCTTTTCGCCTCCTCCGTTGCGAGCGTGTTGGATCCATTTGTTTTCCTTGTCACACAAGTAATGGAGCCAGCGTAGGGCTTTGACCGAGTATTGCCGTTTGACAAAGTTCGTCGTTTGAGGACTGATGACAGCTAGAGTATTTTCAGGCATGAAGCATTTTCGGTACACTAAGGAACATGCTTTGGCGATGGTACAAGCTTCTTTCAAAGGATCGATCCCTCCGTACTCCATGAACAATTCTCGAAATTTTCCACAGCAACGTCGTAAAATGTCCACGTCAGATCGACAGTACTTTAACATTTCTTCTTGAAAGTCAAAAGGGTCCGAGGCGTGAGTCTGGTACCAAGCGAAGAAAGCTTCTCGTTGTTCGGTACGCATGTTGTCAGGGTCGTAATAGTGAGCCTCCGGCAAATGGAGCAGAACGGTACGTTGATTGGCTTCGGTATTGAAAAAGTGTGGTAAATAACCTTTAGCCATTTCTGGCATACCAAACGTTTTAGGCATGCGACTCAATGGCATGGCCAAGTAACTCATCGAATCTTTAAACTGCACTTGTCCTACTTGCATGTAAATGATTTTGGCTCCGTTCAAAGTCACTTTAGGACGTTCGGTACTTTGTTCCGTATAGTATCTGAGCAGAAATTGCCCATCGTATCCCGAGAAATTGTGAGCCATGACCGTGGCATGGCGATGACAATCTCTGTAACGTTCGATGTCTTCTGGACTCCACGTCTCATCGATGGGGTTTAAGATCCATTGGGCAAAATTGACCAAGGTGTTTGACCCTCGAAATATTTTTTCACGTCCTCCAGGAATCTTGCTACAGTGAGGGCAATGACTAAAGATGGGTTCTTGGATACACTGATCGCACGCTCGATGAGCCACGCAGAAATTGGGAATGTGAATACCGGTCTCTTGCATGCATTCGAAATCAAAAAAGATAAAATTTCCTTTTTTCTGGGTATCTTCTGGTAGGGGTTGGTATTTTTGAATGAAGCATTCGTGATCCAAATCCACGATTTGGCGACAAATGTGACATAGTTTCTTACCTCGACAAACGTGAAACTTGGCACTATTGGTACGTATGCCTTGTCCACAAGTAGGGCACAATCTCAGGAGTTGACAAGCGTTTCTCTGCTGTGAACCTTGCATCTTCAAATGTTGTTGGTAACAGGTAGGACTGACAAAAGTGCGCTGACACACAGGGCAATGCACTCTTTCTTTTCCTTTGTCCAGACAAGGTTTAGAGGCCAAACATCCCTCACATTTTGATCCACAATACTTGTGTTGTTCTCGATTGTTATAACCATAGTCACATTTTTCACAGTAGTAACCGTATCCCAGGAATCCAGTGATACTGGTAATGGTATCAAAATGCTCATCGTGATGATAGACGTGAATGTATTTTCCGTCTTTGAAATCGGGGCCTCGAAACAAAAGAGGTCCACGCACTTCTTGAGGGTGTACTTTCAAGGTGTAACGTGGAGCCAAGACGTCTTGCAACTTTTGCATTTCTGGAATGCCGCTAAGGGTGTCTTTGGATATCCCCGCTTGCTGTAACAGGAGTTCTGCTTCACTTCTTTGTTTGGCTCGGTCCGATTGTTGAATAGTTTTCCAGGCTCTTTTCCATTCTACCGTGTCGTTCTTGTTGGCATACGTTCGTCCCACGACGACAGCACGGGCTAAACACATCTGGTCTTGAGGATTGTTAATTCGGACGAGGCTTAGTTTGGTGTTGCGAAGGTTGTCGATCAATAATACTTTTTTGCGTCCTGTCCCCTGGGGAAGAGACACGTGGGTCATGAACAGTGTGGCTTTTCCGTCGGCAATGTGAAACTTGTCATTGGATTGTTGCACATGTTGAATCTTGTCGATGACTTTAGAAGGTGTCAGTTCTGATGGACTGCTAAACTCGATCCAAACAGGAGACTTCAAACCGTCGTGATGAATGGAAAGTGTCAAGCGATCGTCTTCTTTGCATTGGCATCGTAGTTTCAGTGAGGTTAACAAAGAGTCCCAAAAATCGGCGATGAACCCTTCTACTTTCTCCAAAGGTACTTCCGACTTGAAATCTTTAATTTTCACCGTGTACCTGTAGGCTGTAGTTCTAAATTTTCTAGAGGAGCGTTTTTCCGTCTCTCGAATGTGGTAATACGTTTCGGGTGATACTGGTGGACTTTGGTTTGGAATATGCTCTCTCGGTCTGGCCTCAGACGTGGAAGGTATCGGTTCAGGTTCGCTCATGTCTTCGATTTGAGCAAACACTTCTTTACGTGTGTGAGGCGATACGTCACGTCGCTGCCTCTTACCTTCTTCTTCTCTCTCACTGAAATCGTGCGATCGTTTCATCCCAATTACTGATTCAGAAATGATTTAACTAAGTTCGATTTCTCTTTATATATACCCCTATGTACCTCTAGTTATGATAATGACTTGGTATATTTCACAAGGGCAAGTGAAAGTCCAACAGTTTGGAAGCCCTGGATGACTTATGCAAACGACAATAGTAAGTCTGAAACACCTCATGCATCTTGACGACCCTTCGATTCAAATCCTACCACGAAAAGAAAAAGGTTGCAAGAAAAGGATAAAAACTAGACAGTTGGTGTCATCAAGAGCTCCAGAGACTATACTGTACTGTTAAAACACGTACGTACTCCATCTAGAAAACAACGCTACTTGACTACGATGTCTCATTCTCTTTGTCACTTCTACTTTGCTGTTGACCGCGATATCTACCAACCCTGATTTAACACACGTCTTTCTTCATTTGATATTTTAAGAAAATAATAAACCCATTTTTAAAAGAACTACCCCTTTTTTTGACAACAGCGACGATGTCTCCTCCTGCTCTTACTACTGTTGCTGCACCTACAACGATGATCTTTCATAAGACCAAAGCATGAGTCAGAGTAAGTTAAGTTGTGAAGCTGAGCAGAGGTGTATAAACAACAACTGTCAAGACCCTATGTTCCAGTTCTGTTTGTGATAATAACTTGTGATACTTCACATTTTCTAAAGTGTAAATGTGTGCAAGTCGTACAAAAGTTATGTGACTATAGCATTTGACACTTGCACAGACACTTCACTTCATAAGTATCAAGAAAAAATTACTATCAGATGTTTACCATTATACAAAATACGCACACACTTGCAATGTGACATGAATCTGCACTTCCATATTTGTGGATATACCACAGATTCGTCCCAACATACAGAGTTGGCTAAGAACTGTAGGAATATCACACCATTGTTTCAGAAATAACAACAACAAAAATTATGTGTATCTTCCCCGTTCCACTCTTTATTAGTGTTTGGGTATGTTCTCTAAAAACACAAACAATATGGAACAAAATTAAATTTTGAATTAAAAATTCTCTCTTTATAATTTTTTTCTTGTGCATGTCAGATTACATTCAATGCCTTCTCCAAGTGAAAGACATTTCTACACGTCACTGCATTTGATAAATTCGGTTGTTTGTTTTTTGGGGTGTTAGTCATCGTTTATCTTCAATTCTATTCTTTTATATATTTTATCTTTTATAGAAGATGTAAGATTGTTGATTGCTGTAACGGTATATATTTTGTTTAGTCTATTGCTGCAAAAAGAAAATATATATAGCACAGGGCTTAGGTTTGTTCATATTTTTGTTATTTCAAGCTCTACATAACGTACCAAGTTTTGTTTTGCAAGAGGATTGAAACTTAAAGTTGCGCAGACGTGAAGGAAAACATGCCTTTGTTACAAAAGTTTGCACTCTGTGTTAATTCTAATCATGCTTGCCTTATATCTTTTTGTTTTAGATAACACATTTCTTCTGATGTAAATACATGCATCTCTGGACAGACAGTTTGGGTTATCATCCTTCATGTTCACTGTACTTTAGTTTATTTACTTTATACAAACCCCAAATTCACTAGTTTAACAAAATTTACCACTTAGTACTATATTATTTCTCTCTACCTAGGCGAATGCGTTTATGTCAAAGTGTCAAAGTGAGAAAGTATTTTCTTGGTCAGTTTTAAAACTCGAACAATAATTGCACAGTTAAGTAGTTGATGTGTCATGAAGAAATGGTACAATGCGCAACAAAGGGATTGTAAGTTCACACTCCAGTCTGTCTGCGCTGCAAATGAATCAATGCATGAGCCTAGGCAAAACAATGCGACAGTAGTTAGAAGCAATTGATTGGCTACACTTTTTTCTACCCCCTTAGCTTCGAAATGCCCTTACTCGTTCTTAGTACAGTGACAAGATAAGACGTGTTTTTTCTGCGCCTGATCACTACACTATCTACCTTGAATTTCGAACCCAACAATGTGTCACACATTGTAAGTGATTTCATTGGCAAACCGATATTTTCCACAGCCATCGCTTCAAATCGGCTTCAGTTGTTATTCTCACAGTGAGAAGATAAGGCGTGTATTTCTGTACCTGTTCACTAGTCACTTTCCAAACAATAAAACTTATGCACAAATAATCGCACCATCGTTGAAATGTCAGTCTTATTGCGAAATACACCAAAACATGTTTGGATGTACTATTCTGTGAGAACTTCACAAAACGTTTTTGACATAATGATTTTAGTAGGCTATGTCTGTAATTCATTCTTGTGATATTTTACAATAGTGGTTTATTTCCTAAAGGAATAAGTATGTCAGTGAGATGTGTGTGAAATTTCGTAAGGAAAATATACCATACAAAACGTAAAAGAGTGGTGATATTTTTAAAAGTAAGAATAACACACACACACTCTCTCTCTCTCTCTCTCTCTCTCTCTCTCTCTCTCTCCTAGCAATTTTTATTGAAATCTAATGGCATCTGTTCCTGTTTTGAAGATACCTCTCCAAAATTGTGAGCTGTAGTCACCATAATTACGTAAACTGTTCCGTCTGTCATGTAAATTTGTTTACAAAGCTTACACCCTAAAATTATAGAACGAATTTTTCTTCTATCAGTAAATCATTGTATGAAACAAAATCTTGAGTTGACTTCAGCTTGTACAATTCTGGTATCTTAGCTTTATCCTATTTTTGCAAACTGCAATGTGTCATGAAAACAATCCTAATTTTTTATTCTTCTTCCAAAAGCCAGCAAACACAGGGCTTTTTCAAGAATGACGCGAGTGACATTGCACTGTATAACCCTGCCTATGGTTAACTCTAAATTCTGAAAGCGAAACATGCGTTCAGAACAATTGTAGCAATGTTCGACCTATTTCTCTCAGTTTAGACTGTCGATAGAACAAGGCACATTTTGATACTGCATCTTTTCCATATCCTTAGATTTGTGAAAACTTTGTAACATTGTTGGTAGCGTGTGCTGCGAAACACAGGACACCTCGTTCATTTTCGATCCACTGCAAAATGTTAAGTAGGCAATTGACAATACATGTACGTACCGCACTATCTTCTGTAGAAAATTGATGAATGAATGAATGAATGAAAACAATGACCATTTCTCATATGTAATGTGCGTTGGTCTTTATTAACGTTGTCCTTATCATACCGCAAAAAATAACAGACTCCAAAATGGTGTCCTACGTTTTGTATTTATTTACCAGTAATGTTAGCTATGTCTACCCATCTCTCAAACACTTCAGGCTAAAATATTGCCCAATCTACTGTTACCCATTTCAGTACAATTTGTGTGCGTGCTGTTGCTTTAGAAAAAAAATATGTGTTTGACTTATTGTAATGGTTATAAAAAAAACAGACCCCAAATTGGTGTTTAACGTTTTTTTAACCATTTGTTTATTCTTTCTTTCTTTCTAAAACTTACACCTGTCCACTAGTCACTTTCCAAACAATAAAACTTATACACAAATAATCGCACCATCGTTGAAATGTCAGTCTTATTGCGAAATACACCAAAACATGTTTGGATGTACTATTCTGTGAGAACTTCACAAAACGTTTTTGACATAATGATTTTAGTAGGCTATGTCTGTAATTCATTCTTGTGATATTTTACAATAGTGGTTTATTTCCTAAAGGAATAAGTATGTCAGTGAGATGAGTATGAAATTTTGTAAGGAAAATATGCTATACAAAACGTAAAAGAGTAGTGATATTTTTAAAAGTAGGAATAACATTCTCTCTCTCTCTCTCTCTCTCTCTCTCTCTCTCTCTCTCTCTCTCTCTCCTAGCAATTTTTATTGAAATCTAATGGTATCTGTTCCTGTTTTGAAGATACCTCTCCAAAATTGTGAGCTGTAGTCACCATAATTACGTAAACTGTTCCTTCTGTCATGTAAATTTGTTTACGAAACTTACATCCTAAAATTATAGAACGATTTTTTTCTATCAGTAAATCATTGTATGAAACAAAATCTTGAGTTGACTTCAGCTTGTACAATTCAGGTATCTTAGTATCCTATTTTTGCAAACTGCAATGTGTCAAGAAAACAATTCTAACATTAGATCTACCGTTTTTTCTTCTTCTTCCAAAAGGCAACAAACACAGGTTTATTTTCAAGAATGGCGCGAGTGACATTGCACTGTATAACCCTGCCTATGGTTAACTCTAAATTCTGAAAGCAAAACACGCGTTCAGAACAATTGTAGTAATGTTTGACCTATTTCACTGTTTAGACTGTCGATATAACAAGGCAAGTTTTTTTTATACTGCTTCTTTTCCATACCCTTAGATTTGTGATAACTGTGCAACATTGTTGGTAGCGTGTGCTGCGAAACACAGGTCACCTCGTACATTTTCGATCCACTGCAAAATGTTAAGTAGGCAATTGACAATACGTATCGCACTATCTTCTTTATAAAATTGATGAATGAATGAATGAATGAAAACAATGACCATTTCTCATATGTAATGTGTGTTGGTCTTTATTAACGTTGTCATTATCATACCGCAAAAAATAGCAGACCCCAAAATGGTGTCCTACGTTTTGTATTTATTTACCAGTAATGTTAGCTATGTCTGCTCATCTCTCAAAGACTCCAGGCTAAAGTATCGACTAATTTACTGTTACCCATTTCAGTACAATTTATTTGGGTGACAGTAGATTAAATAAATGTGTGTAAGAGTTTACAATAACACTTGTGTGCGTGCTTTTGCTTGAGAAAAAAAAATATGTGTAAGACCTATTGTAATAATTATAAAAAAAACTACGTTAAACGCCATTTTAGGGTCTGTTTTTAATATAATAATTTAATATAAAAACAGACCCCAAAATGGCGTTTAACGTAGTTTTTTTTATAATTATTACAATAGGTCTTACACATATTTTTTTTTCTCAAGCAAAAGCACGCACACAAGTGTTATTGTAAACTCTTACACACATTTATTTAATCTACTGTCACCCAAATAAATTGTACTGAAATGGGTAACAGTAAATTAGTCGATACTTTAGCCTGGAGTCTTTGAGAGATGAGCAGACATAGCTAACATTACTGGTAAATAAATACAAAACGTAGGACACCATTTTGGGGTCTGCTATTTTTTGCGGTATGATAATGACAACGTTAATAAAGACCAACACACATTACATATGAGAAATGGTCATTGTTTTCATTCATTCATTCATTCATCAATTTTATAAAGAAGATAGTGCGATACGTATTGTCAATTGCCTACTTAACATTTTGCAGTGGATCGAAAATGTACGAGGTGACCTGTGTTTCGCAGCACACGCTACCAACAATGTTGCACAGTTATCACAAATCTAAGGGTATGGAAAAGAAGCAGTATAAAAAAAACTTGCCTTGTTATATCGACAGTCTAAACAGTGAAATAGGTCAAACATTACTACAATTGTTCTGAACGCGTGTTTTGCTTTCAGAATTTAGAGTTAACCATAGGCAGGGTTATACAGTGCAATGTCACTCGCGCCATTCTTGAAAATAAACCTGTGTTTGTTGCCTTTTGGAAGAAGAAGAAAAAACGGTAGATCTAATGTTAGAATTGTTTTCTTGACACATTGCAGTTTGCAAAAATAGGATGCTAAGATACCTGAATTGTACAAGCTGAAGTCAACTCAAGATTTTGTTTCATACAATGATTTACTGATAGAAAAAAATCGTTCTATAATTTTAGGATGTAAGTTTCGTAAACAAATTTACATGACAGAAGGAACAGTTTACGTAATTATGGTGACTACAGCTCACAATTTTGGAGAGGTATCTTCAAAACAGGAACAGATACCATTAGATTTCAATAAAAATTGCTAGGAGAGAGAGAGAGGGAGAGAGAGAGAGAGAATGTTATTCCTACTTTTAAAAATATCACTACTCTTTTACGTTTTGTATAGCATATTTTCCTTACAAAATTTCATACTCATCTCACTGACATACTTATTCCTTTAGGAAATAAACCACTATTGTAAAATATCACAAGAATGAATTACAGACATAGCCTACTAAAATCATTATGTCAAAAACGTTTTGTGAAGTTCTCACAGAATAGTACATCCAAACATGTTTTGGTGTATTTCGCAATAAGACTGACATTTCAACGATGGTGCGATTATTTGTGTATAAGTTTTATTGTTTGGAAAGTGACTAGTGGACAGGTGTAAGTTTTAGAAAGAAAGAAAGAATAAACAAATGGTTAAAAAAACGTTAAACACCAATTTGGGGTCTGTTTTTTTTATAACCATTACAATAAGTCAAACACATATTTTTTTTCTAAAGCAACAGCACGCACACAAATTGTACTGAAATGGGTAACAGTAGATTGGGCAATATTTTAGCCTGAAGTGTTTGAGAGATGGGTAGACATAGCTAACATTACTGGTAAATAAATACAAAACGTAGGACACCATTTTGGAGTCTGTTATTTTTTGCGGTATGATAAGGACAACGTTAATAAAGACCAACGCACATTACATATGAGAAATGGTCATTGTTTTCATTCATTCATTCATTCATCAATTTTCTACAGAAGATAGTGCGGTACGTACATGTATTGTCAATTGCCTACTTAACATTTTGCAGTGGATCGAAAATGAACGAGGTGTCCTGTGTTTCGCAGCACACGCTACCAACAATGTTACAAAGTTTTCACAAATCTAAGGATATGGAAAAGATGCAGTATCAAAATGTGCCTTGTTCTATCGACAGTCTAAACTGAGAGAAATAGGTCGAACATTGCTACAATTGTTCTGAACGCATGTTTCGCTTTCAGAATTTAGAGTTAACCATAGGCAGGGTTATACAGTGCAATGTCACTCGCGTCATTCTTGAAAAAGCCCTGTGTTTGCTGGCTTTTGGAAGAAGAATAAAAAATTAGGATTGTTTTCATGACACATTGCAGTTTGCAAAAATAGGATAAAGCTAAGATACCAGAATTGTACAAGCTGAAGTCAACTCAAGATTTTGTTTCATACAATGATTTACTGATAGAAGAAAAATTCGTTCTATAATTTTAGGGTGTAAGCTTTGTAAACAAATTTACATGACAGACGGAACAGTTTACGTAATTATGGTGACTACAGCTCACAATTTTGGAGAGGTATCTTCAAAACAGGAACAGATGCCATTAGATTTCAATAAAAATTGCTAGGAGAGAGAGAGAGAGAGAGAGAGAGAGAGAGAGAGAGAGAGAGTGTGTGTGTGTTATTCTTACTTTTAAAAATATCACCACTCTTTTACGTTTTGTATGGTATATTTTCCTTACGAAATTTCACACACATCTCACTGACATACTTATTCCTTTAGGAAATAAACCACTATTGTAAAATATCACAAGAATGAATTACAGACATAGCCTACTAAAATCATTATGTCAAAAACGTTTTGTGAAGTTCTCACAGAATAGTACATCCAAACATGTTTTGGTGTATTTCGCAATAAGACTGACATTTCAACGATGGTGCGATTATTTGTGCATAAGTTTTATTGTTTGGAAAGTGACTAGTGAACAGGTACAGAAATACACGCCTTATCTTCTCACTGTGAGAATAACAACTGAAGCCGATTTGAAGCGATGGCTGTGGAAAATATCGGTTTGCCAATGAAATCACTTACAATGTGTGACACATTGTTGGGTTCGAAATTCAAGGTAGATAGTGTAGTGATCAGGCGCAGAAAAAACACGTCTTATCTTGTCACTGTACTAAGAACGAGTAAGGGCATTTCGAAGCTAAGGGGGTAGAAAAAAGTGTAGCCAATCAATTGCTTCTAACTACTGTCGCATTGTTTTGCCTAGGCTCATGCATTGATTCATTTGCAGCGCAGACAGACTGGAGTGTGAACTTACAATCCCTTTGTTGCGCATTGTACCATTTCTTCATGACACATCAACTACTTAACTGTGCAATTATTGTTCGAGTTTTAAAACTGACCAAGAAAATACTTTCTCACTTTGACACTTTGACATAAACGCATTCGCCTAGGTAGAGAGAAATAATATAGTACTAAGTGGTAAATTTTGTTAAACTAGTGAATTTGGGGTTTGTATAAAGTAAATAAACTAAAGTACAGTGAACATGAAGGATGATAACCCAAACTGTCTGTCCAGAGATGCATGTATTTACATCAGAAGAAATGTGTTATCTAAAACAAAAAGATATAAGGCAAGCATGATTAGAATTAACACAGAGTGCAAACTTTTGTAACAAAGGCATGTTTTCCTTCACGTCTGCGCAACTTTAAGTTTCAATCCTCTTGCAAAACAAAACTTGGTACGTTATGTAGAGCTTGAAATAACAAAAATATGAACAAACCTAAGCCCTGTGCTATATATATTTTCTTTTTGCAGCAATAGACTAAACAAAATATATACCGTTACAGCAATCAACAATCTTACATCTTCTATAAAAGATAAAATATATAAAAGAATAGAATTGAAGATAAACGATGACTAACACCCCAAAAAACAAACAACCGAATTTATCAAATGCAGTGACGTGTAGAAATGTCTTTCACTTGGAGAAGGCATTGAATGTAATCTGACATGCACAAGAAAAAAATTATAAAGAGAGAATTTTTAATTCAAAATTTAATTTTGTTCCATATTGTTTGTGTTTTTAGAGAACATACCCAAACACTAATAAAGAGTGGAACGGGGAAGATACACATAATTTTTGTTGTTGTTATTTCTGAAACAATGGTGTGATATTCCTACAGTTCTTAGCCAACTCTGTATGTTGGGACGAATCTGTGGTATATCCACAAATATGGAAGTGCAGATTCATGTCACATTGCAAGTGTGTGCGTATTTTGTATAATGGTAAACATCTGATAGTAATTTTTTCTTGATACTTATGAAGTGAAGTGTCTGTGCAAGTGTCAAATGCTATAGTCACATAACTTTTGTACGACTTGCACACATTTACACTTTAGAAAATGTGAAGTATCACAAGTTATTATCACAAACAGAACTGGAACATAGGGTCTTGACAGTTGTTGTTTATACACCTCTGCTCAGCTTCACAACTTAACTTACTCTGACTCATGCTTTGGTCTTATGAAAGATCATCGTTGTAGGTGCAGCAACAGTAGTAAGAGCAGGAGGAGACATCGTCGCTGTTGTCAAAAAAAGGGGTAGTTCTTTTAAAAATGGGTTTATTATTTTCTTAAAATATCAAATGAAGAAAGACGTGTGTTAAATCAGGGTTGGTAGATATCGCGGTCAACAGCAAAGTAGAAGTGACAAAGAGAATGAGACATCGTAGTCAAGTAGCGTTGTTTTCTAGATGGAGTACGTACGTGTTTTAACAGTACAGTATAGTCTCTGGAGCTCTTGATGACACCAACTGTCTAGTTTTTATCCTTTTCTTGCAACCTTTTTCTTTTCGTGGTAGGATTTGAATCGAAGGGTCGTCAAGATGCATGAGGTGTTTCAGACTTACTATTGTCGTTTGCATAAGTCATCCAGGGCTTCCAAACTGTTGGACTTTCACTTGCCCTTGTGAAATATACCAAGTCATTATCATAACTAGAGGTACATAGGGGTATATATAAAGAGAAATCGAACTTAGTTAAATCATTTCTGAATCAGTAATTGGGATGAAACGATCGCACGATTTCAGTGAGAGAGAAGAAGAAGGTAAGAGGCAGCGACGTGACGTATCGCCTCACACACGTAAAGAAGTGTTTGCTCAAATCGAAGACATGAGCGAACCTGAACCGATACCTTCCACGTCTGAGGCCAGACCGAGAGAGCATATTCCAAACCAAAGTCCACCAGTATCACCCGAAACGTATTACCACATTCGAGAGACGGAAAAACGCTCCTCTAGAAAATTTAGAACTACAGCCTACAGGTACACGGTGAAAATTAAAGATTTCAAGTCGGAAGTACCTTTGGAGAAAGTAGAAGGGTTCATCGCCGATTTTTGGGACTCTTTGTTAACCTCACTGAAACTACGATGCCAATGCAAAGAAGACGATCGCTTGACACTTTCCATTCATCACGACGGTTTGAAGTCTCCTGTTTGGATCGAGTTTAGCAGTCCATCAGAACTGACACCTTCTAAAGTCATCGACAAGATTCAACATGTGCAACAATCCAATGACAAGTTTCACATTGCCGACGGAAAAGCCACACTGTTCATGACCCACGTGTCTCTTCCCCAGGGGACAGGACGCAAAAAAGTATTATTGATCGACAACCTTCGCAACACCAAACTAAGCCTCGTCCGAATTAACAATCCTCAAGACCAGATGTGTTTAGCCCGTGCTGTCGTCGTGGGACGAACGTATGCCAACAAGAACGACACGGTAGAATGGAAAAGAGCCTGGAAAACTATTCAACAATCGGACCGAGCCAAACAAAGAAGTGAAGCAGAACTCCTGTTACAGCAAGCGGGGATATCCAAAGACACCCTTAGCGGCATTCCAGAAATGCAAAAGTTGCAAGACGTCTTGGCTCCACGTTACACCTTGAAAGTACACCCTCAAGAAGTGCGTGGACCTCTTTTGTTTCGAGGCCCCGATTTCAAAGACGGAAAATACATTCACGTCTATCATCACGATGAGCATTTTGATACCATTACCAGTATCACTGGATTCCTGGGATACGGTTACTACTGTGAAAAATGTGACTATGGTTATAACAATCGAGAACAACACAAGTATTGTGGATCAAAATGTGAGGGATGTTTGGCCTCTAAACCTTGTCTGGACAAAGGAAAAGAAAGAGTGCATTGCCCTGTGTGTCAGCGCACTTTTGTCAGTCCTACCTGTTACCAACAACATTTGAAGATGCAAGGTTCACAGCAGAGAAACGCTTGTCAACTCCTGAGATTGTGCCCTACTTGTGGACAAGGCATACGTACCAATAGTGCCAAGTTTCACGTTTGTCGAGGTAAGAAACTATGTCACATTTGTCGCCAAATCGTGGATTTGGATCACGAATGCTTCATTCAAAAATACCAACCCCTACCAGAAGATACCCAGAAAAAAGGAAATTTTATCTTTTTTGATTTCGAATGCATGCAAGAGACCGGTATTCACATTCCCAATTTCTGCGTGGCTCATCGAGCGTGCGATCAGTGTATCCAAGAACCCATCTTTAGTCATTGCCCTCACTGTAGCAAGATTCCTGGAGGACGTGAAAAAATATTTCGAGGGTCAAACACCTTGGTCAATTTTGCCCAATGGATCTTAAACCCCATCGATGAGACGTGGAGTCCAGAAGACATCGAACGTTACAGAGATTGTCATCGCCATGCCACGGTCATGGCTCACAATTTCTCGGGATACGATGGGCAATTTCTGCTCAGATACTATACGGAACAAAGTACCGAACGTCCTAAAGTGACTTTGAACGGAGCCAAAATCATTTACATGCAAGTAGGACAAGTGCAGTTTAAAGATTCGATGAGTTACTTGGCCATGCCATTGAGTCGCATGCCTAAAACGTTTGGTATGCCAGAAATGGCTAAAGGTTATTTTCCACACTTTTTCAATACCGAAGCCAATCAACGTACCGTTCTGCTCCATTTGCCGGAGGCTCACTATTACGACCCTGACAACATGCGTACCGAACAACGAGAAGCTTTCTTCGCTTGGTACCAGACTCACGCCTCGGACCCTTTTGACTTTCAAGAAGAAATGTTAAAGTACTGTCGATCTGACGTGGACATTTTACGACGTTGCTGTGGAAAATTTCGAGAATTGTTCATGGAGTACGGAGGGATCGATCCTTTGAAAGAAGCTTGTACCATCGCCAAAGCATGTTCCTTAGTGTACCGAAAATGCTTCATGCCTGAAAATACTCTAGCTGTCATCAGTCCTCAAACGACGAACTTTGTCAAACGGCAATACTCGGTCAAAGCCCTACGCTGGCTCCATTACTTGTGTGACAAGGAAAACAAATGGATCCAACACGCTCGCAACGGAGGAGGCGAAAAGACCATCGGAACGTATTCGGTGGATGGTTTGGACTTAAAAAACCCTCAAATTGTGTACGAGTTTAACGGATGCTTATTTCACGGATGCCCTATGTGCTACCCTCAGCGTGACACCAAAAATCAATTTTTACAACGGACTATGGAAGACTTGTACCAGACCACGTGTCAGCGACGTTTGAAGTTAGAACAGCAAGGATACCAGGTAGTGGAAATGTGGGAACACGAGTACGATCTGCGTTTGAAAACCGATCCCGAGTTTAAACGCATCGTAGAAAGTTACAAGTTGGTGGACCCATTGAACCCTCGGAATAGTTTGTACGGAGGACGAACGAATGCTACTTGTTTGCTGTACCAAGCGGACGAGGAGAAGGGAGAAGAAATCAAATACTTGGACGTGTGTTCGCTGTATCCGTACGTCTGCAAATATTGTCACTTTCCCGTAGGACATCCAGAACTGATGACAGAACACATTGACTTGGACCACATTCGTCAGTACGAAGGATTAATCAAGTGCAAAGTCTTACCTCCCACAGACTTGTACCATCCCGTTTTACCTCACCATTGCCAAGGAAAACTGATGTTTCCTTTGTGTCGCACATGTGCCGAAACGTGCAACCAAGATCAACCTTGTCAACACAGCCTGGAAGAACGCGCCTTGACAGGAACGTGGGTGAGCGTGGAATTGTATAAAGCTCTGGACATGGGATACCGACTGTTAGAAGTGCACGAAATTTATCACTTTCCCAAAACACAACAATACCGCAAGGGCGACGAGACACAGAAAGGTATTTTTGCAGACTACGTGAATGCTTTTTTAAAACTAAAACAAGAAGCTAGATGCTATCCGTCCTGGTGTCACACTCCCGAAGACCAAAAGAAATTCAAAGAAAAATATAGGGAGCAGGAAGGTATCACTTTAGACCATGTCGAGAAAAACGAAGGAAGGCGATCTTTTGCCAAAGTCATGCTCAATTGTTTGTGGGGTAAAATGGCACAACGACCGTCTTTACCCAAGACGGAGTATTTGTCTGAACCTTCTCGCTACTTCCAGATGATTCACGACAAAACCAAAGTCATCAAACACGTGGACGTCATTCGTGAGGACTTGATCTTAGTCAATTACGAAGAAGAACTAAACTTTGTAGAAGCCGACAAATTTGGAAATGTCATCATTGCGGCTTACGTGACAGCCCATGCTCGCTTAAAATTGTACGAAGTGTTAGAACTGCTAGGAGATCGCGTCCTGTATTTTGACACAGACAGTTGCATCTACATTCACCGACCGAACCAGTGTAACCCTACCATCGAAGGAGACCGTTTAGGAGCCTGGACCGATGAACATCCCGACGACAAGATTCTAAGTTTTGCAAGTGGTGGTCCTAAAAATTACGGCTACGAATACCGAGACCTACAAGGAGATATGCACACCGAATGTAAAGTAAAAGGATTGACTCTCAATTATCGCACCAGTCAAGTGGTGAACTTTGACGTGCTTCAAGAAGCCTTACAGTCTGGACAGGATGAAACTTTTCAAGTGACTACCCACGAACCGCACAAGATTGTCCGTTTACCCACACACCAAATTGTTAGCCGACCTTTGGAAAAAGTCTATCAAATCGTGTACCAGAAGAGAGTGCGGCTTCCCAATCACTTCACTTTACCGTACGGTCACGTCGAGATTGGGCAGCATATAAAAAGGGACATCGTCCAAGACCAATAGTTCATTGTGACTAACACTGCCAAGCGAGAAAGATGAATCATTTCACACACCAAGTATCGAGCGTAAGACTCAAGCAGATTTACGAATGAAAAGGGTACGTAATGGGAAACATCTACGCTGGGACACAAGCGATAGCTGACCAGATTTTAGACCATGTGTGTGACGGATATAGAAAGCAACATGAACTTTCTCCTATTTGATTGTTTGTTACTTGTTTTGGTTTAGCTTTTTTCTTAAAAATGGATATTAATTGTTGTATGAAAAGTAAAATTCTTATATGAAATGCGTATGCGTTGTATGTAAAGTGAGGTCTTTTTGAAGGCATACAATTTAATTATAAAAGTATTTTTTCTAGATCAAAGATTTGTTCTATGTTCAGATTTGAATGTTTTAAATGGATAGTGCTTAGACCAAAGCACAGGCCAGAGAGCCTATGTATATACTTGAATAAATGTTTTGAACCCATGTTTCTTTCTGTATGTCTATGTTTGTCCCTATCAGCCCTTTCTCCCTACAAGTCTATTTTACCCTATAAATAGTTTCGACCCTCTTTAAACACAATGAAGTCACCAATGTTCAATTCCCTTAGAACTTCAGGTGAGATTCTTATGTTAAATTCCCATTGACACCAATTCTGATATATCCATGTTTAACGTTACGGTCCCATTGACACTAAAGTGACCCAATCCTTGTCGCTATGTTCAATTCCCCATTCACTCCTAGTTACATTTTCCCATGTTAAATTCCCCTTGACGCTAGATTTGCCCAAGCCCTTTTTGACTGGATTTTCCCTTGACGCTAGATAGGCCCACTATGTTCAATTCCCCTTGACGCTAGATAGGCCACTATGTTCAATTTCCCTTGACGCTAGAAAGTCCCATATAGTTCCCATGTTAAATTTCCCTTGACGCTAGATAATCCCCCATGTTAAATTCCCCTTGACGCTAGATGTTCCCAAGCCCTTTTTGACTGGATTTTCCCTTGACGCTAGAGTATCCCCATATACTACTGACACTGCGCTCTTAAAAAACACCTAGACAAAAGTTTCTCTTTGTTAACTCCTTTTCTCGTAAAGTCAAACATCTGAATGTCAAATACCACGGAGTTGGCAAATCGAGCAGTATGTAGAAATCTTGATCCTGGCTCACTTTTGCCTTCTAAAGCATGCATTAGGTAGTATGTCCATAGCAACACAGGAACGCGACTTAGCTTTGCTGGTTGATGGATACGTGGGATACTAAATGCTCCGTAAGCAACGTTACCTTTAATGTGACAGCTGCTGGGCGAGATCCCTTAATTCACTAAGCTCATTGCTTGTGATGTGGTTTAAGTTGATGCCATATTAAGATGGGTAGTTTTCTTGGTGCGTTTTACTTCATCTTCCCGTTGTCTGTATTCAGATTCAATAAGATGAAGAGCTACTCTCAATTCGTCAAATATATAATATGCACACACGTACAGTGGGCGCCAGATGTGAGATCTGTTTCATTTAGGGTTGAAATGAAAACACTCGCTTGTCGATTGTGGGATTTATTATGAGATGAAATGGTACGAAATGTAAAAAATCCACACTCGAAGGTATAATTTTTTTCCTCCAAATTATATTCATTCCCTTGCGTGAAAGCCAAGTGCTCTTCACGACTCGTACTGCTTGAGGTCTTGTCTGTCTCGAGAACTATAGTAGGAATGCCAGAAGCTTTTTTTGCTAGTTATACGCAGGATTGATTTTAATACCCGTGAAGCACGGGAATCATGCACATCGATCGATCGCCAACTCCCCCCATGACAAACACGTACATTGGTCCAAGACGCGAGTCCTGGGTCACACACACACACACACACACACACACACACACACACATATATATATATATATATATATATATATATATATATATATATATATATATATATATATATATATATATATATATATATATGAATGTTTGTTTGTTTGTGTCGTATGGATTCCTATACCGTTCATCCGATTGCGATAAAACTTTGGTGAGTTGTTCTGCGCACGCCCGCGAAGGTTTCTGAATTAGTACAACCATTTAAATTGCACAACTAACAAATGTGTGTATTTCATATACTTTTGCGACATTTACCGTGTGTTCGCTGTGAACTGTAGGCACCTTAGATACGTCACGTGATCGAACACGGTCTGTAGCGATGCCTAATTTCGCGTGTCTTTGGTGTGACCTGTAGGCGCCTTAGATACGTCATGTTTACTTAGTTACGTTGGTTCGCGCCTTGGTTACGTCAAACAATCGCTGTGTGAATTTGTAATAGTCGTTACAAAGCATTACTTTCGCTGTCAAATCAATATTGCTACCTAAACGAAAAGCTATTGGTCGATCTACACCTCAAGCACGAAAGATGTAAGATGTCTTCACTCATGTAGTCTTTGTATTTTTCCCAAAGATCGTTTGGATTGGATGGGAAGCATGTTGTCAATATGATTGCAAATAACGTGCGTATTTGCTGTGGTTGAGCAGTATTCGATGCATCAGCGAGTGAAGTGTCCCAATGTGCATCGTTTTCCAAAAAGATTTAATTCTTGGCAAGCTTCACGATAAGTGGCACATACTTGACCGTTTACTGTTCTCAGTTCTTGGAAGGATGTCGGTCCACGTACGTTAATTAACAGTAATCGCAAGTAAAAACGTTCTGCATTGTTTGGCTGAACTGTGTATAGACGGCATAATGTGTCGGTCGAATATAAATTTGGATCTCCTTCAACTGCTTGACCTTGTTTTCGACGTTGAAACTTTTTTCACTGATCCATTCCATGTGTAGTATGTTGGCACTTCAGAGTAAAGTAGCGTCTTTGCAAACATATAATTCCCGCACAATGAGAAAAATTCAGTTAACGTTGTTGGCGGTGGTGATAATGCTCTTGCATGTGCATTTTCTATTGTGAAGTACACACGCTGTCCATTTTCAAGGTGCACTGCCAAATGAACAACTGTTGGATGTCGTTCATGGATTAGAAATGAGAAAATGCGCCATACTGCTTCATTGCTACTAACGTAGCGTCCCATTTGATATTGGTAGATTTCATCGATGAATGCATTTGCATTTCCCACTCCAAAAACTGCCATATCGCTTCCTTTGTTAACATATTTGCAAATGTACTTGATCGATTTCACCGAATTGCAATACTCAACATTGATGTGTGCTTTGTACGTTTTCAAAAGTAACGGTGAATACGGCACAACCCAATGATTATCGACTTCAACATCATTGTTTCGTACTTTTAAAGTTATGGATTTGCCACCATCTTCAGTTGATCGCCGACGATAGAGTGGCTATCCGTCATTACCAGTGATAGTCTCGGCAGGTAAGTGTCTTGGGTATCGTTTCGTGCATTTCCCATCAGACATGCATGGTGAATTGTTATTGAGTAAGCCACATGGACCATGAATCATGTTTTTGGTGACGACTTAAAATAAGTCTTTATCAATATCGACATCTGGTATTTCTGCTGCGATGACTTGATCAATTTGATCTGGTATGACTTTTTGGATGAACCATGTCAAAATGTGTGCATGTGGCAAACCTCTTTCTTGCCATTCAATGGAATACATCCAACAGCGTGTCTGTCCAAAAAACATGATGCTTGACAATAGATTCTATTAAAGATTTCAATTTTTGTTTGAACACACGCGCGGAAATACCATGACGATCCGATGATAATTGTCCAGGTAACAAAAGTTCTTGTATTTCATCCCACGTAGGATTGCATGTGAAGGTAATAAAAAAAATCTGGGCGGCCATATGCGCGAACATATGTCATTGCATCTTGTGCGTATTCAGGCATGTGCCGTGGACTCCCTGTAAATGTAGCCGGTAGTATGACCATTTTTCCGAATTCATTGAGATTCACATTGCCATCATTAACAACTGCATCAAGTAAATGAATGTACTCTTCGGAACGCAACTTGGTTTGATTTAATCGAATGTAGAGGAGTCGTTCGGTTTCGATTTTCGCATACATATTGACAATGTATTGATGGAACAATTGTCGACATTTCAAGATATGATTTTCAGCGTTTTCATGAATCATCAATCGATATGAATAGTATTTCATGGCACTGACTTTCTTATTTGTTTCCTCATTTGTTTGTGGATTTCTTATTAAGATGTTGAAATGATATCCATCTTCTTGCCAAAATAAAATCGGATATTGCAATCCGTCGTATGAGCGATGAGTTGCTGAGACTCGCTGAACATCACCATTTATGCGATGAAGAATTATATCGCACGAGTTAAATTCTTCGCCAACTATAACGATCGCCACTTCATCAATTGTTGGTGCATGAATTATACTTCCGTATGTTTGCCAAGAAATGTTTCGATTGGCTTGTGTCACCTGATACCAACGTTGATAATGGTTCGGGTGGTGAATGTAATTCTGGCAATTTCCCTTTTCCACCCGCGTAGCACATTCCTGGTGTTTCGTTCTTAAATTTGAGGGCATTGCAATACACGCATAATTTATCCATTTTTCCAATAAACACACTTGGATGAAGACTGTAATCATAATTAGCATTGTAATGGAATGCACTAAGATTTAAATCAGCGTGCATTGTTCGTCTGGATTGAGCAGTGCGAACTCGAACGGTTTGCAATCTTGCTTCCCGTTGCTTGTCTGTTTCAGATGATCGGGTTTGAGCAGTGCGAACTCGAACGGTTTCCAATCTTGCTTTCCGTTGCTCGTCTGTTTCAGATGATCGGGTTTGAGCAGTGCGAACTCGAACGGTTTCTAATCTTGTTTTCCTTTGCTCGTCTGTTTCAGATGATCGGGTTTGATCAGTGCGAACTCGAACGGTTTCCAATCTTGCTTTCCGTTGCTCGTCTGTTTCTGAAGCTCGTGATGCCTTTATCTTTCGTACTTGAGGTGTAGATCGACCATTTTCGTTTAGGTGGCATAATTGATTAGACAGCGAAAGTAATGCTTTGTAACGACTATTACAAATTAACACCGCGATTGTTTGACGTAACCAAGGCGCGAACCAAACGTAACTAAGTAAACATGACGTACACCGATTATGAATTTCACACAGCTGTTGATTTACGTCATCATAGTTTCAGCCAATCCAGACCGTGTTCGATCACGTGACGTATTTAAGGCGCCTACTGTTCGATCACGTGACGTAAAAATTCACACCACGATTGTTTGACGTAACCAAGGCGCGAACCAAACGTAACTAAGTAAACATGACGTATCTAAGGCGCCTACAGTTCACACCGAAGACACGCGAAATTAGGTATCACTACAGACCGTGTTCGATCACGTGACGTATTTAAGGCGCCTACTGTTCGATCACGTGACGTTCTAAAGGCGTCTACAGTTCACAGCGAACACACGGTAAATGTCGCAAAACACATTTGTTAATTGTTACAATTTTAATGGTTGTATTAATTCAGAAACCTTCGCGGGCGTGCGAAGAACAACATACCAAAGTTTAATCGCAATCGGATGAACGGTATAGGAAAGCATACGACACAAACAAACAAATATTCATTTTTATATATATAGATAGATAATCAAACATCTTCGTGTGATACATGTGGTATTTATTTCTTCATGATCGTAGTTTCAAACTTTGATGTTTTTAGAGAGCCTTGAAAGAGAAACTTTTTTAGATTTAGAAAATGCATGCTTTGTAATCTAAAAATATGTCAACGTTGAAAAAGTGAGTTCATCCTGGAAAAACCCATGGAAATTACATAAATATATCTTTAGAAATGTTTAATAACCGTGAACAACATTACTATATCCCTCTGTTATCACAGGATTGTATCCTATGTCGTAATAAAATACTAACCTCGGCAGCCACAGTTGTACAATTTTGTTAAGTTATTTGGTTGAAAAGTGAGTATCTATGTATGCATATTTTTATAGTTTGATGAATGTTAGTGGCTGATTGTAGAATTGTTGAATATATTTTACTGTTATATTAATTTGCCAGACATTATTAGCAATATTGTTATAATATTTGATATTAGATTTTAATATTCATATGCATGTATTAGCAATAATGATTGTTCTTATTAACATTTATAAATCTGAAATGGCATAAGCGTTTCTTTCTTTTGTATATACTAATTATACATATCTTTTCTTCTTTTTATAAGCCATCAAACAAATTTATGTTAATTTTTTAAATTAAAAAAAACCTATTTAGTTTTTTCCAATTTTGACTTGACTTACACTGCAACCAAAACGCAGAATATAACAAATATCTAATGAAAATATACATAATAATCAACACAAATAAAATACGCATACACATGTATTAATTATACTGAATATAGGCGAAACAGGAAGAGTCAATAGACGTCAAAATGAAAACATTAATCCTTCATAAATGAAATCGTCATTACTTGAGGCATTACCATGACAAAGTCGGCATGTGAACCTACACGTGGGCGACACGAACTCTTATTCAGTCTTGATGTATTTTAACAAAGATATAATTGATTTGCTTTACATACCATGTTTTATAACACAAATATTATTTGCCTTTTTTCATTTTACATAAAACATGTAGTAGCGTGTCACAATTATTTTCATGATCCCTTAACGGACGATTGTGACATGCTGCATACCGATTCTCTACTGCACATTATTTATAGACATTCACCAGTAAAATATTTTTTAGAAAATATTTACGTATTAATTACTTTTATTAAACTAGTAGTTGGTAAGCAATACCTAAATGGGCGTTTTTGGACCGGGCCTTTCAAGCACTTGTCTGTTTTGACCCGTAACCTCTTACAGAGGCGTAGCTGGGGGGGGAGGGGGGGCAGGGGGGTATATATGTTCCCGGGCGCCAAGGTACAGGGGCGCCAAAATGAGGCTTGCAACCTTGCATTATAATAAGTAAACAAGGGTATTAGAAAAATGTGATTAAACGGGGAGGGGGCTGGGGCGCCAATTTTATAGTTCGTCCCCGGGCGCAAAATATAGCTACGCCTCTGACCTCTTATAGTGCTCTTGACCAGTAACGTTCTTACAGCGGTTTAGTCGTTGTTAATAGCATCGGTGGCAAGGACTCTTTCTAAAGGAATTGTATTTCACACCATATCACAGAAGATCTGAAAATTTCTTTTCTACTTTTCTTATTTGTTTAGATTCTTGAAACTTTTTCCCAGTTCTCAAATTTTCAGACTCTCACATTCCGAGAAACGTTTGATTATCATTGAAGTTTTTGATAAATGTTTTTGATATGGAAATGGAACTAGTTAAGTCTCTGGAATCTAATTCTTCCTTAGTTTCACTTTGGTAAAAATTATTGTAATAATAGCATAAACAAGATATGTTTGAGCAAAAGTGTGAAAAATAAATTTAAATGAGATAAAGAGAACAGATGTGTATGGTTTGCGTGCTTAGCATACAAAAGTCGTAGAGAGCATCTTGTTTCTCAAATTATTATTCCATACAGCTGATTTTTAGTTTCTTAAATTATTCCATACAGCTGACTTTTAGTTTCTCAAATTATTATTCCATACATCTTATTTTTAGTTTCTCAAATTATTATTCCATACAGCTGATTTTTAGTTTCTCAAATTATTATTCCATTCAGCTGATTTATATTCTTTCGTCCATGGAGGAAAATATTGCCACGTGCCTACGCGATGCTGTGACCGATTGTTGGCCGTGCCACCAGCTATCCTCATTTAAGTAGACTAGTTGGAGGATGAATTTCTGCAGATGCCCCAACCGGTTCAGGCCATACATTCTGCTTTATGATAGTGTGCGAATTTTCCGCCCATTTAGTGGTATCCCAAATTACAAGAGTCCATCCAGTGACCAAAATAAGCGATGCAAATATTGTATAAACTGCCAAGAAAATTAAAGAACGGATATATGGCTGATTGGGTTGGGTTTGTTAGCAATATGAAGGGATTATACCTGAAAATGTTGTTTGATATTTGAAATGGGTTGATAAGGTGGATGAAATCTTACTACCAGGATCCGTTGTGTGATCTGCAGTGGAAAGGAGCAGTCCGGAATAATGACTGGTGTGACAATCACTTTTAATATTTAATGCAAATGAAACTTTTCTTTCCGCGAGGCATTTACATATATTGAGCCTCGTTCACAAAAAAACAAATCGCACGTCACTTTTTCTCTAGTGATCGTTCAGTCTTAACTTTGACTTAGAGCTCTTCGATAGATTCTGCAAAACTTATAAAATACTTGACCATTTGAATATAAAAATGTGACTTAAATCCCCCATCAGTCATTTTTTCTCCAATGCAACAATACCAGCTTTTATCACATTCCGTTTTTGAAATAACTTTATATCATGACGATTTTTTGCACCTTCAGGAAAAATACAAACAACATGTTGCTGTAAATTCAATGATTTCTTGCCCTTTCCATTCCTTTGTACATAATATTATCAAAGCGTTAAATTTTGTATATACTATTATCAAAGCGTTAAATTTTGTACATACTATTTATCAAAGCGTTAAATTTTGTACATACTATCATCAAAGCGTTAAATTTTGTATATACTATCATCAAAGCATTAAATTTTGTACATACTATCATCAAAGCGTTAAATTTTGTACATACTATCATCAAAGCGTTAAATTTTGTAAATGCTGTCATCAAAGCGTTAAATTTTGTACATGCTATCATCAAAGCGTTAAAATTTGTACATACTATCATCAAAGCGTTAAATTTTGTACATACTATCATCAAAGCGTAAAATTATATACATACTATCATCAAAGCGTTAAATTTTGTACATGCTATCATCAAAGCGTTAAAATTTGTACATACTATCATCAAAGCGTTAAATTGTGTACATACTGTCATCAAAGCGTTAAATTTTGTACATACTATCATCAAAGCGTTAAATTTTGTACATAATATCAAAGCGTTAAATTTTCATCATTAGATTTAACTGTTAGATCAGTGGTTATTAAAGGTGGTTGTAGCTCCCCCTGGGAGGCGATGGGATTACCGAAGGGGTCGGGAGCTAATGATGAATGCTTTTTCATGGGTTAAGGTAGGGGGCGCTGAGGATAACCAAGGGAACGGTGGCCCGAAAATGTTAGACTGTTTTTCAAATGAAAAAATTAATGATTAATACTTTCTGAAGGGAAGAATTAATGATTAATGCTTTTTGAAGGGAAGAATTATTCATTAATACTTTTTGAAGGAAAGAATTAATGATTAATACTTTCTGAAGGGAAGAATTAATGATTAATGCTTTTTGAAGGGAAGAATTATTCATTATTACTTTTTGAAGGGAAGAATTAATGATTAATACTTTTTGAAGGAAAGAATTAATGATTAATGCTTTTTGAAGGGAAGAATTAATGATTAGTACTTTCTGAAGGGAAGAATTATTCATTAATACTTTTTGAAGGGAAAAATTAATGATCAGCACCTTTTGAAGGGAAGAATTAATGATTAATGTTTTTTGAAGGGAAGAATTATTCATTAATATATTTTTGAAAGGAAGATTTGTGCACATAAATTACTTAAAATTGCTTTCTAGAAGCTTTATCATACTTTAATAATAAGATATAAAATAACACAATTTCATTATTTGCCACTTCCAGGATTAGAGGGCGCCAATGTAGTAGCGGTAAAAAGTACATTTTCCTTTTGCTTTAGACTTTGATATGGAAGATAACAAACAATTTAATTTTACAGAATTTCAGTTATCAGCCACTCAAACCAAAATTGCCATTTTCCTGCATCTCAATTGTTGATGTGGCAATTTTTTTACTTTCGCAGATTTTCCATACTGTTCTTGAGCACGTAGATGTACTTGTTAAAAGTATTGAAGTGTTATTAATATCGCTGAGATATTATAAGTGTTGTTAAATGTATTGACTAAAGACAGACGTTATATTAGTTCAATTTTGCCTACATTTGTATTCGATCAGCAGACACATCTCAAACTACATTAAAGGTAATATATTGTTGTGCGATATCAATTTGTTACTGCGCAACACTTAACCTCGCACCATCAGAACCCCACATCTATGTAATGGAGGCAAACAAAGAAGAACAAAGTAACGGGCGTATTTCCCCCAGAGAGCTTTCCAAAGCAGGACCGTGGGCACAATGTACAGAAGAATAAACTGTAATTGCCAGCGGAAATAAAAGAAAAGTTAAATAATGATGGTAAGACCATCGATGTTATAAATTGCAAGCTGTGTATATTTAAATTGCATTGTTCGTTAGGATTTTTAAATTTTTTTATATGATGCGGTATTGTACTATTGCCTAGTAGCTGACATTGTCCAAAATCAGCGATAATTTGTAAACAACCTTTTTTTCTGAGTAAGGATTTTTATCTAAGCCAAGTCAAGCACATTGTATTTTTTATAGATAGTGTACATGATGATTATCTTGTGCTTTATTGTGATTTTGGTGATGGACCTTTTAATTATAACTAAGATCTTTTAAGAACAATAAACTTTTTGATCCTTATCCGGGGTCTTTTTTTACGTCTAAGTTTAATATGCAATTCTCGTTTATTTAAAAATTGCATACTCGTGTTTTAAGGTCTTATCAAAATGAATTGTATTATCGTTGTGTCCAGTGACTTATTTGAGGTGGAATTCTATTGGCTTAAATTATTTATTCACTGGAAATACAAAGTGCTCTTTAGAAACAAAACTCTTGGAAAAAGAGACTTGGGTTTAAAGTTAGTTTTTTTTTCTTCTTCAAAAATGGATTTATTCTTTGATTGTATCCTTGTGATCCAGCAAATCACCACTACACGGGACATCCCAGACATATTATCAAAAGACTTTGCATATCACCACTACACGGGACATCCCAGACATCCCAGTCATCCCAGACATCCCTGACATATCAGCAAAAGACTGTTTGCATATCACCACTACACGGGACATTCCCAGACATACCAGCACTTCCAGCGCTGGATTTAATTGGGATGTCCAGTCAAGTTTATTTAGAGCTTTAATCGTTAGGGCCCGTTTTTGTAATTCTATAATTATTTGGGATTAATTGGCAGAACCATAATTTTTCTTATATTTTCACTTGGTATACTAGGGAAATAAATTATTAGTTGAATTTTGTAAAGCTTCTTGCTTCTCATTCTTTTCTATTACTTTAAGACCATACAATCGTAATAATTTGGACTAGTAATAGGAGGACTCATAAAAGGTAAATTATACCTTAATGGGACCAAGAGATGTCGTTTATCTCAGTAAAATATACAGCCAATTGTCAAAAATAGTGGAATCTTATTAATGTGGACTCGTATAATCCGGAACAAAAATGATAGGAATGGATTTTTCTAACGATAATATAGATAATTAATCAGGAAAAATGCCACAAAACGGTTAAAAAAATGTCTAGCCAATCGGTTAATCCTGATGAATGTCTAGAGTGGACATCCTAGAATTTGGGATTTATTTTCAGGTCTAATGATTTTATGTGTGCACCTAGGTATTTCAACAACAAAAAATGGCTACATGTTTATTTTTCGCGTTAAATTGTCGAGTATGCCAATCTTCCGATTTCATTCGGAAGATGTTGTGAAATACTCTCGATATTTTTAGTAAAACTCCTATTCTAAAAAAAATATGGCCCTGGTATGTCTGAAGAAAGGAGACTCCAGTTTCTTTGTATTGAATACCGATACGTGAATCCGCATGTCTTAATTTCAATTCTCGATAATAACATGATAACAGTAAATCTGCTTTACAACACTGATAAATGCAATTTACTCTAGTCTCTTTCACGGTGATTTCATAAATCATTATATAACCGCCGATGAAACAGCAAAATGATTTTAAAAAAACAGTTTTTAAAGTCTCTCTAAATAACAAAGGATTTCAAAGCTTTCTTTGAGACAACCCCTATAAATTCACACGTGATCATATGAATAAATCAATCAGAAAATCCCTCGGACATTTCCGGGAAGTCACGAAATAACCTACGATGTAGTTGTAGGAATACACATATATTGGATGGGTTTATTGCAAAAGGCTGAAGTTATTCTCATTATAACTTTGACTCCTTCCGCCGCCATATTGTATCCTGTAAACAAAAGTAGTTTCAAATATCGTTCTTGATTGTGCCTAATTGCTTTTGACGATTTTCTCATCATGACAGAAAAGGCTGAGGATGTTTCGATTGATGCGAATAGTCATAGAATATCGATGTGCCATTTTTTTCAGGTCGTGAAAAACCTTCGGTCGTAGTCGCATGAATACTTAACAATTTGTCGGTCGTAGTCGCATGAATACTTGACCATTTTTATGTTGTTTGGCGATTTACCTTGTATGAAGTGCACTTCATATGTCACAAAAGCAAAGACTGAGATTGTTCCAACTGTTAAGTTTGTCTCCTTCCACCGTCATACTGTATAATGTGAACAAAAGTTGCTCAGAATATATATCTTAATGGCGACGAATTAGACCAGAGTTTTCTCTCTCGACTTGAAGGAAAAGGTCAACGTTATTCCAATTGAGAGGACACCATTCATTCGGACTACTTCAACCATTCATCCTAAACTAAAATATGCCTCATTTGATTTGGCGTTGTAATTTACAGATAAATCATTCATTTTTGTCACCCTGAATCTCTTCATTTTTCCATTGCTTTTAGTATAATAATATAATAAAGATGTTATTATTAATATTCTTAATATTATTATTATTATTATTATTATTATTATTATTATTATTATTATTATTATTATTATTATTATTGCTTAAGTAAAATGAAAAGCTGATTTTCAAAATAAGGCATATATAGAAGCTCTCACCGAGAAAAATAAAAGTAAAATAAAAATCAATATTCTTTCATGTGATATATATGGTAACTTTATACAATTATTACAGTCGACAACTGACGGAAGAGAGCAATTGTTTATTTTATCCTAACGTTTACAGTTAGGAAAAGGTTTCTATTGTAAAATCTAAGTGCAACGCCACCGGTCAATATGCGATTCAAATAGCAAATATTTTCATTGTCGTCAATCGACTTTGTTGCTGATGTAATTACTCCGCTCTACATTACTAGAGTCAATGTTATATTCGAGTTTTTGACCAATGTACTCGTATAAATGTTTCTGTCAGTGCTTAAACTGCATACAAAAATGTATTATACACTCCTGCGTATCATTGTCTTGTTGGTTAACATTTTGGACACTTTCGCAAGTAATTATCCAGGTAACGTATCAAATCCATTCACAGAGTATTTAATGTATTTTGTAAATATTTTTGTTACAATTTTACTCCATTGTTTTAATGCCTTTTACTTATTGCATTACTGATCCAAATATATTGACAACGCCTTTGTATATTATTTTATTCCACTAATTTATGAATCTCCTCTATATTGGCTATATTTTTTAATTTCTGTCATATTTTAATAAATTTTGTATCGATATAGATCGTATATTCGACTCGTCCATCTTTGTATTCTAAAATTTAACATTAGAAGAAGTTAAGTTATTTTTTTCCTAACTATATACCATTTTTATTTTTTGATGTTTTCGTTAAATTCAAATAGATCTTTACAATTTTCAGTGTTTAATTGTTGAAGATGTTTTAATACAGTTTTGGAATTGCTGGATAAATGACAAATTCCAATGGGTTATATTAATGTCAAGCCAAGTATTAGAAAATAAAATTTTCTGATCGGTAAAATTTTGTTTTAGCCTCTCAACATAATGTCCAATGAAGCACATTTACAAACATCGTTCATATAATGAGGTCACTGAAAATTCAAGCATGACATCGATAAGCAAGTTTACATATTCTTATCTGAATGACTCACTTCCTGTCTTAAGAAAAGCTGCCAATGTGGAAAAAAAAAAAAAAACGAAACTAGCTATTCGTTTAACTAGCTATTGGTTACCTCTCTAATCCTACCATTCTACCGAGGACGTAGTTTACTGGATTCAGCTTTACCCGACATTTGTATTTGTGATGTCTATTTGTGAAATATTTCAACTTCCTTCGGCTATTAATTTAAAGATATTTTTGTTCTACACTTGATCTTTCACGTTTAATTTTATAGCTCGAGAGCAGTCAGTAAAAAAAATCGAGGTTATAACTAGTTGCGAATGGATTATTTCCTGCGATTAGTGCATTAACTAGGCACAGCTGAAATGCACGAACTGACACAATGACCAATTTATAACACACAACACACAGTACATAAACAAATGACCAGTGTGCTAACATGTGTCATGTTTTCTTGTTTTTAGGGCTGACAAAACTCCATTCTCAGCATTAATCACTGCGGTACACTCAACCGTAATCTGTGTGGGTCATTATTAATTCATGTCCAATTATAATAATCTGATTATATCTGATAAATGTGGCTCGGAAAATTATTCTCCTTTCTTTACCCCACCTCATAATGGCTACTTGGTACTATAATGAATCCAAGACAAGATCAGCCAAACTCTTTTTCAAATTTTTATTTATTTATTAACTCTGTAATAGATTGATCGCTGGGTCGGAGAACCATCCCAGGATCACCTTACAACCCAATATTTCTGGTTATCGGATAATCTAGGGATAATAAATATAATATACAGAAAAACGCAGATACACATGCACACGTGCATGTGGTACACATTCCAGGTGATATGATGGACTCGGTGATATTACAGTATTTTTTTCCTGTTTACCATCAAATCAGATACAAGTTACATATTCATTGAGGTTTTTTTTTTTAAAAAATTGGTTCTCTTTTTTAAAATGTACCCAAGCATTTTGCATTACAACTATGTGCTTAAAAGCATAAATAGAAGGAGTTGTCATATTGAATCTGCCAGTATAAAAGTTATAATATGCTGACATAAGCAAGACATTGCACACTGTCCAGTTGTTCACTTCCTAAATATGTTTCTTTTTTTGGGACAAATGTGCAATATTTAGGGAAAAAAGTGCAAAACGTTCAATAAAACGGTACCAAAACTTTGAAGTGATATTGCAATCATAGAAGAGATGCTCAGTACTTTCATTTTCACTCTTGTGAAAACTCATTTGTTGTCTTCTGATATGTTAATTCTTTTCAGAAAATGAGTAGTAGCAATTATTCTAAGGATTAATTTAAAGTTAAAAGATCAACTTGATATTCTTTGAACAGCATTTTGCCCGGCTATTAATCTCAGACCACTCCTCATTAATATTTTCATTAAATACCTGCATCCAAATTTCTCGCGTAGCAGTGTGTTTGTTGCCTGTTAGCTTTTTTAAAAGATATTTGTATTTATTATTTTATCCTTATGCTTATCAAAATTATTTGGTACTAAATGGTTTTTGATGGCTTATCTTCATCCTTTGGAAGTATGTATATTATGGAGAAGTATTTCAAGAAATCATCGCTTCTAGTTTTTGTTGTATTGTTGAAAAAGGTATTAATTTACCGTGATCATCTACTAGGTCAGTAGTATACATATATATATATATATATATATATATATATATATAAAGTCAAGCGTCAATTATTCGCGCCTTTCAACATTAAATACTCTAAGAAGATGACAATCGATTTGTTTAATAGTTTAAGACACAGCTTGTCTAGGATGATGGATGTAGCCTATGTGGTTGAAAAGATTGAGAAAGTGAAATATCAAGGTAACATAGATTTTGCAATCAGCTTGAATTGAGCGAGAGATATGCTGGAATGTATTCTAATGGAGGAAGTGAAGAAATTAAGAAGATTTATTAAACAAAAATATGTGAGAGTGAGAAGCCTGAAGAAGGCACTTGACAAAGTCATCAAAGTCAGCTGCTTTATAGAGGACACATTGTATTGGACATGAGTGGTCATTTGTGAAATGAGTAGACCAGCTAAAGAAAGCGAATAAAATGACGAGAAAGGTGTTGGAAATAGAGATGAAAAAAAATTAAGAATAGCTGACAAAGGAAAGAAAGAAACAAAACAACATAAAAACAAGACAACAGAAAGAAAAAGACAACATAAAAAACAAGACAACAGAAAGAAAAAAGACAACAGAAAGAAAAAGGAAGAGTTTGAAAGACTTAGTAACAACTGGATGAATGTACAGGAGACATTTAAATCCATGGCACATCATGACTGGATGCCAGAGTCGGAAAAGAAGACTAAGAAGAAAGGAAGCATTGAGAAAGTAAGGAAATGGTGGAAGAACTGGAGAATATAGAAAAAGCCAAAAGGCCCTATTCAGGACCACTCATATGCCTCGACAAGAGTTGCTTTCTTGCCTAAAAAAAATTGTTTAGTCGCTTGGATAATTATTTGTGACTACATTACATGTTGTATGTGTTATTTAAGTCTATGTCTGTCCCTCTTTGGTTCCGATTGAGGTGAGCCTGGTGAACACCTGTTCCTACAACTGTTGCAACATTGTTATCCGATGTCTGCAGTGAGGCAGTTTATAGTGACGTCTAGCACTGAGGCATCATGCCTCAGACATGTAGCATGATGTCGCACCCAGTCATATTATCCTTACACCAGGCCGACTAGTCCTAACACTAACCTCTTAATGCTGAGCGCCGAGCGAGGCAGCTGTTAGCACCATTTCTGTAAGTCTTTGGTATGACTCGGCCGGGGCTCAAACCCATGCCTTCCCACTCCCGCGGCGGACGCTCTAACCACTAGGCCACAGGAGCGGTTGAGTGTATATAATAAGAGAACAGGTCCAAGAACAGAACTCCATGGAACACCACACCACATATCAACTGGGCTGGAGTGTATTCCATTTGCAGATACAATTTGTGTCCTGTTCACTAAGTAAGACTATTGTAAATGCCAAATACATGCTGGAGACAGTGAAGTAATAATATATCATGGTCTATTGGGTCAAATGCTACAGATAAATCAAGGAGGGTGAGGACTTAATCTTTCCGCTTTCCAAAGAAAAGAGAATGACATTAACTACTTTCAGAAGAGTAATTTCAGTACTGTGACAAGGGATATATGCAGACTGTACATTGTTGGGTTAAAAACTCTTTTTCTCGGATTTTTTATTTGAACGGGAGATTATAATGGTCGAGCGTTGGTTTCTTCAGCAGAGGCTTGATAATTGTAGTTTTGAAAAATGATGGGAATTCCCAAGATGAGAGAAAGCAAGTGAAAGCTATATTGGATCTAAGCACTCAAGCAGGAGGAATGTTGGAATCTGAGAAAGTTTATATGACTTTGGTGCAATCTTCATCACGATTTTCTGTACTAAATCCATAGGAAGAGGTTCAAATGCTGCTAACGGGTGTCGCTGAAATTCTGTATCACAATTGTATGGTGACGATAAGTCAATTGAAATTGTGTTGTCACGCTTATCTCTAGTGGAAGAAAGTGGTAAACAGGTCTGGAAGGTCAACTGAAAAGAAGGTAGTTGGAAGTGGTGTACATTTATTCCACGGAAGTTCACATACGTATTTGGCTAATTTCACGAGTTCATAGACTTGCATATTACACTTATATTCTAATGTTCTCATCATATTCATCATATATATCAAATTTTATCCTTTTCCTGATTTGGTTTTACCGTACACTGATCCATTAAAATACCATGTACTGTCCATTTCCTGATTCTGGATAAAATTTATTGATACGTTCAGTATTCATCCTGGTCACATCTTCTACCAGTCTAATTCCTTTGTTCTGTTTAAAGTACTTCTACTTCTTGATAATTAGTCACTTACAATATAGACTTCAGAATTTGACAATCACTGGCATTGGATGTCGCTGTCGGCCTTGGATCATATGCACAGCCACTATGTCCCTGTTATCCAAATTTATCTTTGTGACTTCATTTACCAATTTCGGAAGTCTCTCTCCCAGATTTTCATTTTCCTCCTCTTCAATCCCTAAAATTTGTACGTTCAGTTTCCTTTGCTTTTGAAATGCTCCCTCTGAGACTTTATATGAATTGTACTCAAGCTTGGCTCACGCAAACTTGTGTCAGATGTCTCCATTTGGGCGTCACTCTGTGGTCTGGATTTTATTTGTTGCTTGCCGTGATCCTTCTGTCTCAAAGGTGCAACACTAAACTTCCATCGTACTATTTTGTGTGTGGAAAAAACACTTTATTTTCTCAACTTTAAGTATGATCCGCCCGTAATGTTAAATAATGTTAAATACCATGCATTCTTTGAATATTCACATACAATCCTAACAATTATGGACCATTTCACTATACAGATAGCCACTTATAACCGCGAAAATCTACAGACCCACTTTACTAGCTTCTACCTATAGCCACCATTTCAGTCAAACTAGTTTTTAAAACATATTTTGGTCATCTGCTTTAAACAGAGTGAGTTGAACAATGTACCTTGATGATATTAAAGCACTGGAGTTCGTCATCTCCTACTATACTAGGGTACTTTCTGACAAATCAAGAGAAACGCCGCAATATGTGATGTGCCTGGATAGGTGTATCTCGCTTGTGTCAAAATTAAAAAAAAACGCACCGCACCGCTCCTGTGGCCTAGTGGTTAGAGTATCCGCCGCGGAAGCGGGGGGTCGTGGGTATCATCCCCGACCGAGTCATACCAATGACTTACAAAATGTTACAAACAGCTGCCTTGCTTGACGCTCAGCATTAGGAGGTTAGTGTTAGGACTGGTCGCCCTGGTGTCAGGATAATGTGACTGGGTGGGACATCATGCTACATGTCTGAGGCATGATGCCCCAGTGCTAGACATCACTTAAAACTGCCTCACTAAAGACATCGTAGCGATATGACTGAAAAATTGTTAAAGCTACGTTAAGAATCCTAATCACACACACAAAATAAACAAGCAATAAATTCTTAACATATTTGATTATTATCTAGAATTTATACAATCTAAATATGTCAAATGTTGTCTTAAACGTTTTTAACGTCAAGCTGGTGAGGTTTGTTTACACTTATTTATTTTTAAAGAAAATAAAACTATATACATATCTTGGGCATTTGTTATTAGTTCACACACTTCTGTTGTCGGGGTCATGAAGATGAATATTTGTTTGGTACAATGTCATTTAAAGCAATACCAACTATAATATTCGAAATTAGAAATTTTATGGAAAAAAATCCAAAGAATCCTTCGACCTACACGTAGGTAGTGAATGTTACAATATTTCTTTAATACTGTAACTATAATATCCTGCATTCCGGATACAACTGGTAAAAACAGAGAACTTACTATAATTTATTTTTAAGAATTTCATTCTGCATTTTTCCTAACATTTTTTCCTGTCTTTTTTGTGGATATTTTTTATATTGGGGTTAAGAATTTTCTACCCCCCATGACTCATGAAGTCTTGGAATTATCATTTGTTCTGAAACTCCAAAATTATCATTTTTAATGACATCGTTATCGTTTTTAATTACATCGTTATCATTTTTAATGACATCGTTATCATTTGTAATGACATCGTTAGAGTTGCATTGAGACTGAATACTAAACAGAGATTGCATCTGATAGATTTTGCAATCAATATTTAAAATTTATTTTAAGATAGATTTAACAATCAATATTTAAAATTTATTTTAAGATAGATTTAGCAATCAATATTTAAAATTTATTTTAAGATAGATTTAACAATCAATATTTAAAATTTATTTTAAGATAGATTTAGCAATCAATATTTAAAATTTATTTTAAGATAGATTTTGCAATCAATATTTAAAATTTATTTTAAGATAGATTTAGCAATCAATATTTACAATTTATTTTAAGATAGATTTTGCAATCAATATTTAAAACTTATTTTAAGATAGATTTTGCAATTAAAATATTAATTTATTTTGATTGCAAATAAATGTATGAACAACGATATTGTACAGATTAAGCTAGAATAAATGAGTATTAATTGTCTTCAGTACTCATATATTCTTGAATCATTTCGAAAATTTTAAAACTTAAGTTGCTGAATCTCTTTACAGCTGAAAATAACATCTTGCTATCAAACTTAATCTGCCCTATTGAAGAAAGTTTGGGAATAGCGGCAAGAATTGGATTTAATTTAGTTTTGAACAAAAAAAAAAAAACAAATGTACGCGAGCTAATTACTCGAATCTGTAGCACCGTGTTCATTTATAGTGAAGGTTTCAAAAATGTAAAACAAATTATATGACTTTATTCGGAAAGTCTTTCAGCAGTTGGTATTTGATACAAAACACAATGAAAAATTAATAGGGGGAAAATTAATCGTCTGGTAAGGGAGATATAGGAAACAAGTGTGACCTCATTAAATCGTGCATTTTTTTGGTTACTAGGCAACATTAGTAGTGACTCTGGATCATCATGGGAATCTTTCAATGGCAAAGAGTACCACGTGTCAACACTGCAGTTTACATTTCATGATGCCGTGACCTACTGCATGATGTTTAATTCTCTCCCTGTAGAAGTAGACACGATGACAGAAAACAGCTTCCTTCAAACAATGATGCCCCACCAATCGCCTTCATGCTATTGGGTTGGAATTGAAGTCTTCGAAGGTAATGACACAATGCTTACATATGATCAGGGTCTTATAAAAATGGCAGTATATATAATGTATACGTCATTAAACAGATGGGTAAGATGAACAGACGCAAGGTTGTTTGTTTCTCCGAGCTATGTACACAACACAAATGTGAAAAAAATTGAATATTCTATATCTACTCATTTTTAAAATATAGGTTTACTTACTTCTGTTTAGTTTCATATCTTTAAGCATTCTGTTGAAAGAAAGATTAGTATAGCAGACGTTAAAGAAGAATATTTTTTATGCGTGTATGGCTGGTAAGTGCGTAATATATAAAACTTATATATATATATATATATATATATATATATATATATATATATATATATATATATATATATATATATATATATATATATATATATATATATATATAACCATACATATGTTATTTTTTTTTATTAAAGAAAAGAAAGATTTGATTTATATAGTCATTTGACATGTCATGTGTAAGCATTACATGCAACAGCCACATGGACAGAGTGGTGCCTTGATAATTAATTTGTGTAGTAAAGTTAATTGGTAAATCGACTAATTGATGTGTGAATGAATGGATATTAAAAGAAGACAGACAAATAAAGTTAAAGAGAATAAAGAAAAGAGAAGGAACGATAGACAAACTGTTGTCTAGATAGTCGGATAGATATGAAGAATAAAGTTAGATATACAGATGACGTGTCTATTCATATCATAGTTGTAAGTAACCAGAAAAAACTTGAATGTTACAGGTGTCTTCAAATGGAAAATGGCCCATTCTATACCAATCGCTTCGTTGTGGGGATCAGGCGAACCGAACATGAAAAATTATGACGAAAGTATCTGTGTTAGGTACAAGTCAATAAATGGATTTCAACTGGCCGATATTCCATGCAGCGATGTGTATAATGTCATATGTGAAAGGCCGACAGTCCAGGACCAAGGATCAAGTAGCGTTACTACAGAACAGGTTTCTCCAACCACCATACACAAATGCACTCCATCTCAGACGACAATAATAAATATGACAACGACTAAGACGACAATAAGTTATCTTGAGAAGTTGCTGATCGAGATGAAGATCAATGATAGTTCAACTAGCAAGTACATCAGGGCGAAAACCTGTGCTGAGGACAAGCGGATCTCTTCTAAGGTGTTTGGCCTTGTTGGAACCGTGATTTTGGCTATAGTTTTCATCTTGCCTGTTGCCAGTGATGCTCTCAACCTTATATTATTCTTGACAAAATAATTAAACAGACATTTAATTCACACAAAAAATAAATAAAACTTCAAGCTGTCAAAAGCACCATCGTAAACATTATCAGCCTATCCTATCTAACCCCACAAACTACTTCCGCATTGTTCGCGTTCACTCATGTCAGTGAATGTATTCCCAAGTCTAAAAAATGCAGACCAACTGAATTTTACTTTTTGCTAGCCGAGAATTGTGTTTTGGCATGATTTTTGTCTTTTGTTTATTAAATGTAATATACCAATCCAAAGCTCCCAGAGCCATCTAGTGGTCCAAATTTTGAAACGCCTTGTTTTTACCTTACGTTGCTTGTTTCCTTTTGCTTTTGTTTCGTTTGTGGAGGCCCTAGTGTATCTTTTAATTGCATAGCAACTAAAGCCGAAGAGGGGCCTTGACCATGCTAAAAGAAACTCGGATGTAATCGTTGTGATACTTCTCAAATTGGTAAAATCTTTGGAGGAGAAATATTTAGCTTGATATGCCATTATCACGATATAAGACAAGCATTACAAATAACATTCGATAACAACAATCAATGGCTTACCTACAATTAATATTTGATGTTTTTATTGGAACTTTCGAATAAAAAGAAATTGAAGAAATATTCAACTTCAATTGACTTAACCTAGTGCTTTGGTTGATAAAAGTGAGTACATATCATTTTAGTCGTTGTGACGTCATTACATTCATTATGACGTAATATTAGATAATAGTAATCACGAGCATGAGGTAAGTGTGAAAAGTCCACTATTTAAATCCGACCTCTTCTTGTAGTATGTAACGGAATAGATAGATGACGTTCTGATTTTAAAGGTCTTCAACCAGAAGTTCTAATTCGGTTCCATCACAATATCACATTTTGTACCTCAAAGAGCTGGAGAGAGAGAGAGAGAGAGAGAGAGAGAGAGAGAGAGAGGGAAGGGATATTTGGGATATAATAGTTTTTGCGTTGCATTGGCTAATACATTCAAAAAATGTCGTTGTGATGGACGAAACACTAAGTAGGGATCATTTGATGTCCCTCATGCAAGCACAAATTATATGTGTGTTGCTTTGATTCAATGATTCGGTGAATGGGTGGTATACTGTGAGTGAATATAACTAAAGCGTCATCAATTTTGCATCTATAAGTTTATACAAAGTTTGGGATAATAGGGAAAAGCTACACCCATCATTTGCATACTAAAGTAAACGGAGCCCGGGGCAACGATGAAAGTCTAACGGGGTTGAGGTACGCAAAGACCTCTGGCATCGGGACCTTCTTCCTCCATTAGTATGCTACTGACACCCACTGAACAAGTGCGATTTCCAAACTTTTTGTAATTTAATTTCTTTTGGTGTTGGGTGGGTATTTGTCACTTTGTTTTCTCTCAAGTAGCGCTCGCGTACGCGCGCGCGCGCGCGTGTGTGTATGTGTGTGATTTGGAGCTTTAACAATTTTTCAGACATGTTGCCATAATGTCTGAAGTGTGGTAGTTTATAGTTTTGTTTCGCATTGTGGCATCAAGCCTTAGACATGTAACATGATGTCCCACCCAGTCACATTATCCTGACACAATGTCGACTGCACCTTACATTAACCATCTATTGTTGAGCGCCTAGCAAGAGAGCACTTAGTACAATTGCTTTTACAATCAGTGTCTTGTAGTTTGAAATCACTATTAAAATAGCTATAATGCTTTGAGTGATGCACAGTTGTGTTGTTGTTAGTTCTGTAAAACCTCTGATTCTTGAAAATAAAACCATTAACAAGTGGATGACTCTTTTCAGATTTGTGTGTAGAAGGAATTTCATGTTACAGGGTGGATAAGCAGTGCAGAAATAAGGCCTTCAGGGACCTAAGCATTGAACATATTATCATGTCCCTCTCCCATGTGAAAATCAAAACAATATTAAAAGCTAAAAGGAGGGAAAATACTCGTATATGTCACAAAATGAAGCTAGATTGGGACTGGATTAGTGAAGCCATTGAAACCAACTGCGTATAGGTATATATGTATATGTATATACATATACATATACATATAAAGATAAAGATCACCAGATCGTATCAATAGGACAGCTAAAGTTCTCACAGTTTACCCCGCATAAGTCTTGACCACTCCTTCTTATCACGCATGCCTTCTAGGCGTCACCCTTTGGGCGAAATCTAAAAGGAAAAGAAGGAACAGCATGTATGTATTATATATAAACTAATGTTACTTGGATAAATGGCTAAATAAAACCACGTGTTTGTTTATTTTATTTCTCATTTATTCAAGGACTTGACTTAATAATATGAAGGACACATGCACTCATTACAAATATATCATTAAAACTTTGACATAATTTATGTAGGGTTTTCTATTTTTCTCATTAAAATTAAGAGTATTAATTTAAACAAGAACTGAAAAAGCTTAAACAAGAGCGGAATGAAATGTTAGCACATTTTTATATGATATCAACATAAATGTGTTGTGTTTGTCGAAGAAAACCATAAAATGAAGATGAAACTCACATGCCGTGCAGGAAAAAATTGTAACATGTTAATATAAAACCAAAAATAATGTTAGAACCCTATTAATCATAATATAACATTTTAAAAAAAATAGAGTCTTATTACCATTCTAAATTGATCAGAACATGCCATCTATGATTACTTTTTTAAAAATCGGATTTATCTTATTTCAGACATTGTCTGTATTGATTGTTTTGCACAAACGGTTTTTGTTCTTGTCTTTTTGCTTAGTGTGACGATGGTACAACGGAATGTAAGCTTTGGTAACACTTCGATGTATTTGAGAGTGTATTCATGTGTACAAGTTTTCAACATACGCTCATTTTTAATTTTTTGAAAATGTTCCACGACACTGGGTCTGCATTCAGGATTTTTAGCGCAAGAGAGTGAATATGCTACTTTTCCAGTTCCTTTTTAGTAGCTTTGTTCTTACATTCATTACATTTGACTGTTTGCTATCATAGAGGATTACGACATCATTGTTTTAAACTCCTACTAATTCTGGACTTTTCTTAAGTAGTCAAGGTAACTACCCAAGCTGACTTTGAAAACACGTCGATGATACAAAACAAATTTTTAAAACCATGATTGTATGCTGGCAAATTAGAGACATCAGCTAAATGGGCCTGCCATTGGTGATCGATGCCTACCACAATGGTTTGACGTATGAAAAAGTTTCGTCGAATCTGTTTATGTAACGTCTAATTATGTTCTTGTAACCATTGTCTCATATTCAAGAAACGTAAACTTTTAAGTGTTTTTAGCAGCACGACACAAGTATTTAACGTGGAGTTTTGTAATAAATGCTTACTAAGATATTTTACATGATGAGGGTAACTAGTTGTTGCTGGTGTTGCTCTTCAATAAGGGACACTATTCTTAGATTGATATTTATGTGGTGTCTGTTGTTGGATAGGTTGTAATATTAGTGTTTTACTTGAAGACATTTTTACTTCTGTCTTCCCTTCTTTCTTTTACTTTCTTGCTGAAGAAATTGTTGACATCTTTTTGACCGAGTTTCATTTCAGCTTGTCATGGAGTAGGGAATGACGTCGACAAAAGGAACTGTAATAATGCTAGGTATTGGAGCAAATATAATTTGAAACACTTCGCATATGTCTTCGTCCTCTTCCATCCGTGTGACTGTATACATCTCGGTGGCTTGTAATAATTGTCCTAAAATCTTCCGAAGTAGGTTTGACTGTTTCGTCTAAATGTCTCTAAAGAGTTAAACATTGCAATACTTGCCTGAACCGCTGCGATGTTATGTTTTGGTTCGATCCATCGAATATAGTAGTTCTTGTTGTAACTGTGAAATAAGAATTAGCAGATGAATGAGGTATTCGTAGCAACAATTGTATTATATCCAGTTTAATGTCTTCCAAATACGAAATGGGTTATTCTTGACATTTCTTTTGCGTAATGTGTAAGCCGATTGCCACTGTTTATAACATTGCGTAATGTGTAAGCCGATTGCCACTGTTTGTAACATTGCGTAATGTGTAAGCCGATTGCCCCTGTTTGCAACACTGCGTAATGTGTAATCCGATTGCCACTGTTTGTAACATTGCGTAATGTGTAAGCCGATTGCCACTGTTTGTAACATTGCGTAATGTGTAAGCCGATTGCCACTGTTTGTAACATTGGGTAATGTGTAAGCCGATTGCCACTGTTTGTAACATTGCGTAATGTGTAAGCCGATTGCCACTGTTTGTAACATTGCGTAATGTGTAAGCCGATTGCCACTGTTTGTAACATTGCGCAATGTGTAAGCCGATTGCCACTGTTTGTAACATTGCGTAATGTGTAAGCCGATTGCCACTGTTTGTAACATTGCGTAATGTGTAAGCCGATTGCCACTGTTTGTAACATTGCGTAATGTGTAAGCCGATTGCCACTGTTTGTAACATTGCGTAATGTGTAAGCCGATTGCCACTGTTTGTAACATTGCGTAATGTGTAAGCCGATTGCCACTGTTTGTAACATTGCGTAATGTGTAAGCCGATTGCCACTGTTTGTAACATTGAGTAATGTGTAAGCCGATTGCCACTGTTTGTAACATTGCGTAATGTGTAAGCCGATTGCCACTGTTTGTAACATTGCGCGATACGTTGTGGTGGACGATGAAACAATTTTAATTTGATTTGATCAAATGTTTGACAATTTCAGTTTGGCATGTACCACTCGGTCTAGCAATCAACATGTTAATAGGTTGGCGAAGAAGAAACAATTCCTTCTAATTGTTGATGATCTACGTTTTCATGAATCGCTTCGAGAACAGAAGATGATGAGAAGGAAGCAGCCATAACAGTTGAGATACACATCAGCAACACAAGACTTTTAAAACACGTTTAATATTTGTTTTCAAAATGAGTAATAGCAGCCACATAGTTACAATAATTACAATATTTATAGCAGTTTACAAAAATAATTGAAACTCCGGAATGCATACCTTTTATCCATTATTATTCTTAACACTATTAATACAATTTCACTTTCATGAATATATGAAGTTCCGGGAATCATGTCTTTGCGGCATGCACTCTTCAGAAATGGTCAACAATGAATATGATGATAAACGAAATCCGACAAAAGTTAGGACACACACACACACACACACACACACACACACACACACACACACACATCATCATCATCATCATCATCATCATCATCATCATCCTAATTTCAGTGGAATCATATTTTGAAAGAAGCTCTTGTTAACGTTTTCAAAAACCCTCTGAGTCCTGAATATTGTCATTGACTAGCCGCCACGTAATATATTGCAACTGTTCGGAAAAAACGCCATGACAAAGTAAGCTTTAGATAAGTTACTGATTGCAATGTCTTTTATTTTATGAAATATTCACACTATGAATCGGGTGATAAAGAATATAGATTAAATTCAGTCATTAACTCACAACACATCGCACGTTGTGAATGAATTTCATCGAGAGCCGATACTAGTTATAAAATAATTGTATTATTTTAACTTTTTTCCTGGACTTGTTCCATGAAGCTTTGTGTATCAATGCCACGGTGTAGGTAGAGGTCGTGACATCCAAAATCTTACAAGACCTTCTGAACATTTTGTCACTATCAGCTTTTTCACACTGTGAAAAGGACAATGGCTAAAGCGTAGATGTCCTAAAGGATGCAATTGTTGTTGTTTTTTTTTTTTAATTTAACTTAAAGCTGTATTAGTTCCTTGTAAATCTATTCTCGTAGCTCAGGAAGGAAACTACGAATGCTCTTTTAAAGTATCAATGGCATAATTTCATGACCACCAAAAAAAGGCAGTGACAACACTGAGACCACTATATATTTTCCAGGAAAGTTGAGTCTTTGTCTTCATAACAGCTGAAACCCGTACTTGGTCTCCTAGTGTCGAGTAGACAAATCCGGCTTTGACTGACATTTGATACTATGTATTCTATCTAGATATTTGGGCAATGTTTTGTTTTGTACATCTCGATGCTAGTGGCACACAGAGTGGTTTGCAAGTGCGTGGATAAGATCTGTGAATATACGAACACACTGCATCACTTTTACCAGTAGAGAATAGATGTCGTACTGTATAGTTTTTGCTAGTAGAGTGGGACATCAACCGAAAAGCAACGCTTTCGAAAGTAATGTAGCGGCAAGGTCATGCTGCATCGTTAAAATGACTGAGAAGGCTTTAATCCCGTCACAAGGCAGAACATCACACTAGAGTTCATTACTGAATTTAAAGTCTGTAGTGGGCCCCTATATTAGTTACTGTGTTGAATTATTGATCATCGTTCTAGGTCGGCATTTATTTACAATGAAGTGTTGGTCATGAAAATGTGCCCATTTTTACAGTAAAGCTAGATGTGGCCGTACAGCAAAATGTTGTAATCTCGAAATCGCGCTCGTTCGTTCCTGGCGTACCTTTTCTAAAGAGCGACTGAAGTTTTAGTGGTTTTGTAAATGTACAATTTGTATGTGGATCTAATGATTTTTCACGCGAAAGTCTTGATCTTGTCCGTTCCTTAAAGCTTCTGTTAACACATCAGAGTTCACCAATGGACAAGATCGATAATATTATGTCGGTCATTTGATTTTGGATTTGGCGTACACTTGTCCCTGTTGCAATATGTACTGGTGTTTGTAACTTTAGTGATGGGGTCACCGTTAGCAAAACGTACAATGGCGTGTTCCGGGTGTTTGTCTGTCCATGGCTCTAAACGGATTTTTTTCGATATCTGGGTGAAGGGTATGAGGACGATGGATGTACATAAAACTGCCGGTGTTGACGTAAAGGACTCGATTACCGAAACATTCCAACGCATGCTTTACTTTTAAACAGGTATTGGCTATCACGTACGCTTTAGTGTTCAGATTTCCTAATTTGTCGGTGAGTGGGGTGGGTGGGGGTGCAACTATGTAATCTTCACGGATAATTTCCTGGTGTTTCGCGAGTTTTCCTTTGTCTTTCGTCAGCTGAGAGTGGCGACCGGATATGCCATGTATTCCGTCATCGCCAGTTTTCCCTAAAACAAACAATGTAATAAATAAAATGACTTTAGCAAAGGATCGTCTTACAGCGCTCTTGTCCACCTGTTATAAAATGACGACTTCTACTAACGGCACCTTTCCTTTAATTTAGGCAGTCGTTGACATAGCCGGAGAAAGTCCATGCACTCTAGTGTCGTCCTTTCAATATTATTATGCGGTAGGAGAGTTCCTAATGTATTAGTTTGACAAGTGTTCTGCATGATCCAGAACATGCAACGATTCAGCACTAACCCGTGTTCCTGTCAAAATGCGTTCTTCATCCTTGTGGCAACAAGACTGGTCTTGATTAAATGTTCAGCTCATGTACGGCGTATAGGAACTACATTTTCATTGACAATGGTACGGCGTACAGGAAATACATTTTCATTGGCAATGGTACGGCGTATAGGCAATACATTTTCGTTGGCAACGGTAAAGCGTATAGGAAATACATTTTCATTGGCAATGGTACGGCGTATAGGAAATACATTTTCGTTGGCAATAGGCTATATATGGCGGCCAGTATTATTGGTGGAGGAAGAACGCGGGAAAACCCTAGGAATGAACCACCCACCCACGAGAAGCTACTGGCAAGCTTTCTCACATAACTACATTAGTCGAATCTTAGACTCGAACCCACGCAGACAGGGGTGAGACGGCAGTGATCCGTAACGGAGAGCGCTTTAGACCACTCGGTCGATGATCCGGATTAAGATTAGATTATAACAAAGACACTAAAAACCAATTCGCGAATAAGATGTTTATTTATATTGTGGCTTAAAAAAGATTAAATGTGACACCAAACTCATAAAATCTCACTACGGATTTAAGAAAATTATGTGCACCTATATAAATTGACAAAAAGAAACAAATATTATTCCTAACAGGAACGAATCATAACACGCAACAAGTAATCAACAAGAATTAAAAAACATAATTATAAACAAAATATGATTGGTTTATGGATCTATAGCCATGTGCGATCCGCCGATCCGTGTTTAAAAGTTAAAACAAAACGAGCAGTACTGCATCTGACACTCAATGATATCAAAGTTTGAATTTACACAACTATTTTTACGTGATGACTATTTAGCAAAGGTAAATAATGTATGGAATTTGTACATATACGGATAATATTGGATCCACAAATAAGATGTATGCAAATATATATGATTTAACTCAAATAATTTGACTAGATTTTAACACAAATAGTGATACTGATAAATCAAAACAATGGAGTATTTAACTTGTGGCGTCCAAGTGATGACACAATGAAACTTCAGTGCTACTGTTATTCCGGATGATCAAAAAGCCACAAGTCCTGGCCCGCCTCTCCCATTCCGCTCGAGCTTTATCTCCACGGCTAAGATCACACTTCCAAATTCAAAGACATAGTCACAGCTCCAAATATAGACAAACAGCTGAAAATATAATGACTAGAGTAGTGTAGTATATGCGACACGGTCATGTACAAATGCAATGATGTTCTTTACACACGAGAGCACGTGCAGTTGATAATTAAATAATAAATCATTTCATCGGAACAACTGTACACGATTAATGTCACAATATCCATGTTCCCTTGTGAATCAGACAAGACGAATCTTATATAACGTTAAAAACTGGAACATTTTCTCATCCTTTAATACAGTAAACATTAGCATGCATTACATTTGTCTGTTCATTTATACAATATATAACATTAAAACAGTCTATAGTACATCTAATAATATGACGTTATATGACGTAGGTATGATTGTATGTAATATTTAGAATAAATATTAGAACATCCAATATATCGACATTTATATATATATATATATATATATATAACATAATAAGGAGATAATACAATTTTAATCTTCACGAACCTCTACAGTGAAGATTTGCCTACTTACATTGGGCAGATTCCTGACAAACTATTGTCTACCTGAAGTTTATAAATACTCTGGCTATGGTGCAGTCTAAGGCCAGAAGGAGAGCATATCAGTTTTGTCATTGCAAGCAAATTGTTCGTGCAGCATGGGGTGAACCGAACGCAAGTGTTCTGAAAAACAAACCTCGAATACATTTAAGTTTAGGTATAATGGAAACTCCTTAAGAATGCATAATTCCATTATACTAGAATCTTACATCTATTGGGACAGTGAAGAACTTTAGGTTTTTGTATGCACTTGTCAAAAGCAAGATGAGCTACGCAAAAAATAGTGATATGAATGACATTCTCTTGTGCACATAATAAATCCAAAGAGATGAAATCCACTTTTCTCCTTTTGTTTTTGATTTGTTCTTGATTTGGGCTTCCTTGAAGTCCACGAGATAATATCGAAATCTCAGTCTAGCAGGATTATGATTAGCTAGCCATTGCTTGAATCAATCCTGTATTCTTTCCAGATCAACATTTAAAAGTGTTCCATTTGTCTAATGATCTGTCACCGACAGAAATAATAGTAAAGGCTAAGAACATCACGAGTTATATCATTTATATTCCAGGCTAAGCATGAGATCAAGATCTGAACTTTGAAGTACAGCAACATATCAGAACCTAGCATTGATCATGAGTCGCTCTTTGAAGTAAAAGCCTAAACATGGATAAACTTTGGTTAGTGACTTCATTCCTCAAGACCTGAGCAGCTTAAAAGTAAGTGTCCACATATCTGATCTGAAAGTCAGGCTTCTTATACTCGTGTTTGTATTTAATATTTCCTGTCAACACATCATATAGACCAAAAAATTATCTAGCATAAGGACGAGAGTAAAACTGAACATACACGGTTAAAAAAAAGTACTTGCAAAACAGAACGTACTTGATCTCATCACATGTAGAACCTGTGGCATTCAATATGTCTAATACAACGAAACTGCTACACAAAACGATAAATCTTCACAGATCTGATTGGATGGCAAAGGAGCTCGAAAGAAGTCCAGTTAAATAACGTTTCTCTTCTCCTGACCGTACTTTCAGTCACATCTCACAGCTGGAGTTCTGAAACCCGAAATAAAAAAAAAAACAGTCTTGCTGGATACGTGGCCTTAGAACTCTAAACTAAACCACGTAAACCAAACAGATTCCGAAAGTGCATGCACATGTACATAGATTCATCATCTACTAACGGCCCCCTTTTTTCAATTAAATAATTAATTCATTTCACACATTACTCCCACACTCACCTATACTATCCTGTTATTTTTTTGTTTTGTTTTGTCTGATTTGTGTGTGTGTGAATCTTTTGCTAGTGTTATGATTCTTATGGTCATTACTGTCGTTACAAAAAGAATGAATTATCCAGAATATGTTACACTTTTACACCAGTTTACATTAAGAAAATGTATTGCGCAATAGCTCCTCTTTTGTAGGTCATTGCGTAGTATATTGGCGTATTATCATCTGAGCTTAAAACTAGTGAAGGATGACATCGAGCATTTTCAAAACCATGCTTCCTTTAGGCATAGTCATATATACGTTTGGAATTTAAACTCTTTATGTTAGTATTTTTCATCTAGGCTATGCAATTATCTTTGTCGGAGAGAGTCGAAAACGCTACTGGGCAATTAGTCTCTTTTGCACTGTTCTTTGTAAAAATCTTGCATTTTATCTTAAACATTACATGACATACAAAGTCCCGTGCTTAATCCAGTGTTCTTGAACGGACTGTTATTCGCCACACGCTTAGCATTCTTCATAATATTGCGGCTTCTAGATCCTCCCTGGTGAGGTAAGCCGCCTAATTGTTAAAGGCACATAACTTCCATGCTAATCAAGTGCTACATGTGCCGATATCCCCCTCTATAATAAATAAAGAAAATGGATAAAAATAAAGACAAATCACAGCTGAAACTTTAGAATAATATTATTACTATGGGTCAAACGATTATGAACTGTTACGCTAGGTATTTCAGTATGTCACAATGTTTACGTTTTATGTTAACGTTTTTGAGAATTATGCACCTTTAACGTTTGTTGCTGCATTCAAATATTTGGTAATAGTCGCGTAAACATCTAAAGTGTCAAGAAAATGTAATATTTTCTTTAACAGAACTTTTAATAATGTTAACTACAATTTAAATCACACTGTAGCTGAAATGAACCTAGAAGTACCAGGTCAATTGTCACAGACCAAAATAGGTCATCAAGATTTACAAATAATCTTCTACGTCGATGTGTGTGACTGTTACAGACTAAACAATAATGAAAAATAATTTCAGGTTCCTGTCTGCTAGCTAATGTACCAATGCAGGAGGCGATTAAGACATAAGTCAAATAAATTTAACACTTCCATTACTTCTAATTATTTGATGGTCGGAGAGAATTTTACCACTCGCAGCATGTATAATAACTGGGGCGGTTCTGAAGTTTGAAAAGATAAAAATCACTTGAAGTTTTACATTTTCAAGAAGGTGTTTCAAAAGCTATACGGTTAAGTGGTGAATCTTTTCTTTTATATTCTGAACGTAACATTTCCAGTTTAGAAATGAAATAATTTTTTTCAGATTGTATAGTGTCCTTGAGACGTATTAGTACGTCATGGCATTGATTATATACAATTTGATGAAAGAGCCATAACGGATGACATTTTCGTCTGACCTAATTTTGTCTAGTTGCTCAGCAGTTGTTTTTCATTTCGGTATTTCTAGACAGTCCCAGTATAAATTAGTGCTGCCTTACATTGGAGTTTTTCTGCTTGAAATCTTCGCGAGAACAACCGTCGTTACAACATTTACACGTGGCTGTATCAATAATATGTTTTTTTTTCTTACGTTGTCAGGGTTAATTTAAATTAGAACGTCTTCAGCGAACTATAAATTTTGATACAGACTTAAATAAATACATATATATATATATATATATATATATATATATATATATATATATATATATATATATATATATATATATACTATCTTGCCAATTAGTAAAACGTATCCCGAAATGTTTATGATAATGTGTAAAATGTAACGTTCCTCAGGCAAAAAAATGTTGCTTCAGAATTAAAAATGACAATCTAGTACTAAAGAATGCACTTCACTTTTGTTCCGATTAAAATTTACTTAAATTTACATCACTCGTCGCTGTGTGTGCTAGAACTTGATGAAGAATGTGATTTTATGAGTTAGAATTAAGGCGGTTACTGCATGTTATAACAAAGCAAACACAAAAAGTAAATTTAATTTTGTATTGTAAGTTTGATTATTCGTTTGCTTCAAATGTAATTTACATATTTGAACATTAATACGCAAACATATGGGATAGACGCACAATAAACGCACCAGTCTCCTTTCGTTTAGGCCCGATTCCAGATGAGGTGAGATTTAGCATACAGCTTGAAATAGACAAGTTTGAAAAGGATGAATGAGAGTTCTAAAATCCTTAACCGTGCTGTGTGCAAGTTATCGACTTTATCATCAATGTCAATTGGAAATGATTTAAACATTAAGGGCACTTATTTAATTTGACCTCCATGCAAACCATCGTGATCAAATTAGCCTCATCTTTTCCTGTATTATTGGAGCTCGATGGGAGTTCAATAAATCTGACATGCACGGAGCAGACTGTTTAAAACTTCCTCACTATAAACTTTAAGAATTCGTTTGATATTTAATTATTTCAGCTGTCAAGAAAACAGTGAATTTTCTGCATTTAGTGTAGGACATGTGTCACAGAATTTTGACAGCCAATTAAATGTTTCTTTGTCTCAAACGGACCAGTGCAGATGGTTCTGTTTCTTGCCTTGTTGGGCTGAACATCATAATGATTTATGCCTTTGATATAAATTTATAGATGTTACTTTTGGAACTTAAATTTGTTGAACATCTTTTAATTGAAATATAACCAAATAATTACTCCAACATCTTTTAATTGAACTATAACCAAATATTTACTCCAACATCTTTTAATTGAAATATAACCAAATAATTACTCCAACATCTTTTAATTGAAATATAACCAAATAATTACTCCAACATCTTTTAATTGAACTATAACCAAATATTTACTCCAACATCTTTTAATTGAAATATAACCAAATAATTACTCCAACATCTTTTAATTGAAATATAACCAAATAATTACTCCAACTCATTAAAATGTAGTGACGTTTTCTTTTTATCGTACTTACTGGTAGCAATGATATTACGACTGCTGCTGATAATGTGACTTTTACTAATATTAAAATAAACATACTAACAACAGCAATAAAGGTATTACTACGCATACCATAACCTCGTATGTTATTGTAACTACTATAGTACCATAGTCACCACACCTAGATGAGAGCTACTTCAGTTGCTTCTCTCTCTCTCTCTCTCTCTCTCTCTCTCTCTCTCTCTCTCTCTCTCTCTCTCTCTCTTACACACACACACACACATACACACACACACACTATGTTTATACATATAACGATATATGTTTTAAACAGTTAAACAGGCCTAATCACTTTCGACTGAATGAGTCATTGTCAAGGAACAACACAAAACAAAGCAGTTTAGTGCCATGGTCTTGCAATTTCCAAACTTGTTCGCATTATTTATAGATGCTATGCATCTTTCTGGATATCACGTTATTTCGTCTGTTGTTCTCTTTTATTTACTTAGTTTTTATCTGTTCAATTTTTTCTTTCCTGTGCCATTCTGTAAATAGTTTTGTTGAACGTGTATCGTCCCCACTTGCGAAGAGAGAGAGAGAGAGAGAGAGAGAGAGAGAGAGAGAGAGAGAGAGAGAGAGAGAGAGAGAGAGAGAGAGAGGGGGGGGGGGAGCTTTTGACATCCGTTGACATTTCCAGCTAGTAATTGATTTTATCACAAATGTCAGTTAGGCATTAATTGAGACATTGAGGGTACTTCTGAAAATTTGACCCAAAACAAATCATTGTGGTTCGAAAAGCCTCATCTGTTTCCTTATCGTTGGAACTCCAGGGAGTCTTTCTGGAAATGGCTTGCACGTGGCAAAGTGTTAAATACTTTAACTTGAACTCGAAGAGATTCTTTGATATTCAAATCATTTCAGTTGACGAGGAAATCGATTCAATTTTCGACGATCGTATGTTCGAGGTTATGACAACCAATTATAGGCGTTTCGTTTGTTTCAAACGTACAAATGCAGATGGCTAAATTTCTATTCAATATAAACTCAACTTCTGATAAGTTAACAAGAAATCTTTCTCAAGAAATGTCAGGCATCTTTTGTGAAACATCTGTAAATACATTTTTAAATTTAAGCTGACATGTCGAATTTCATGCCATGCATTACTGCTATAGAACTCCTATTGCAGGTTGTTCTAATATATGCGATGGAGTATTGCTCTGTAATTACTGTTACTGGTTATACAAATTCCTGCGATGAAGTACCACTTTATAATTACTATTGTAGACAACTCTTACAACAAGTGCACCATTCCAGTGGCCTAGTGGTTAGAGTGTTCGCCGCGGAAGCGGGAGGTATTGGGTTCAATCCCCGGCCGAGTCATACCAAAGACTTACAAAAATGGTACTAACAGCTTCCTCGCTTGGCGCTCATCAGCATTAAGAATTTAGTGTTAGGACTGGTTCGCCTGGTGTCAGGATAATGTGACTGGGTGGGACATCATGCTACATGTGTGCGGCATGATGTCCCCGTGCTAGACATCACTATACACTACTACACTGCAAACATTGTTAAAGCTACGTCAAAAATCATAATCACACACACACACACACACACACACACACACACACACACACACACACACACACACATTAGTCGCGACTATGCATCATAGGCAACTCTCCTATTCCCAGTTTGTTAACTGTGCGCATGTTGATATCAAAAACCTTTGTGCAAACTTGAAACATAAAACAAAAACGGAATTGAACAAAATCCGGAAAGGAGTGGATGTACAAATATACAAATATAACAATAGCAAATTATTGTAGTAATAGTTATGTATTGTAATCACTTTACCTGTAATGTCTATATTGTTTCTTACAAAGTTAACAATATTTCTGCAGGTACCGTGAGATAGGATCTCACTTTCTACAATATTTCTGCAGATATAGTGAGATAGGATCTCACTTTCTACGATACCCTAATGCATCTAAATCGGATATAAAACCGTTCTGTATGACTATAGAATACATATTGTTTAATCAATATCTGGATACATTTTGTACAGAATTACCCAAATTAAAATACGTTTTATCTTTTCTAAGAAAAGTCCATGATAATAATCAAGTCATTTTTCAAAATCAATTAAAATGCATTAAAATGAATATTTTGTATTTTTATGAAAAGTGCATGAAATCATTTATTAGTGTATGTCATTAATATATCCTGGCTGAGAGTCTGATATTAATATGATCAACATTATTTTTACCCTTTGAGATATACCTTCTCATGCTAGTTCATCAATTGCATTTGAAAGGGTAAAATATCGCTAGTTTTGTTTTAAAACAGATCTAAAAATGGAATTTACCGTATGCTGTAAATTACGTGAAAACCATTAACTAGTTTGAGGCTGACTCAGGAAACCTCTTAGTACGAATTATTCAGGCAGATAAAAGGAAGTTTAAGCAGTGCAATGTTCGATCGTAACTGAATACGACATAACAATTGTCAGGTCGAGTTCCGAACAATACATTTTGGTAATGGCATTATTAGGTATAAATTTGCATCGATAACGCTGTCAATGTATGCGTATAGAAGGACATGTTTATGTGCATATTAACCAGAATATGTTTAATGTCATTTGATAGTGTAGCGCAACTCTCTTTCTTATAAATGGTGTCCTCCTGAAAAAGCCAGCATATTAGACTGTGCAGACAAAACGAAATATATGGCACTTTGATTTCTGAAACGTACAGCCAGTTCCTGCTTCAATGTTGATTGCAAAAGACATTTCCCGAACAACTTTTCCTCTTACGTGTACCAGAAACAAACCAACAAATAAAAGAAAAATCATTCCCAATGCATGACTCTGAAACTGAAAAGTAATGATAACATACAGTAACAATTTTAGAGGGAAACCGGTTTTTTTTCTTCAATTAAAGACAGCATCCTCGTCGTACCCTTCTTTATAGATTCTGATAAATAAAAATTGATGGCATCAAAGAAGGTACAATAATTAACATTTCTGGAAGTTTCCTGTCGTCCGCTAAGCATTTATTTCGATGTCAACTGATTGTAAATGGCTAAATAGTGAATCTAAATTTGTCAGGAAATAACACGTTACTGTCTCTAAACAATATGCTGGGAAATATGCTAAGATTCGATTTTGACGACTAATTAATTTGTCTCTTTCTCTCGTTAGTCCTTTTTTCCTCGTCAACGTCTCATCGTAATGAGATAATTCCAGTTGTATCTACGGAAAAGCCATTTTGCAGCCAACACAGTACTATGTAATGAAACTTCATCATGGCTCGAGGGGTCAGAGCTCAAAGTGGTTTTCATTGATACTATTTAATAAGCTATTTTATCCAGTATAGCTGCTGGCATCATTTTTAACATTAAGAGATGCACTAGGGCAGTTCCTTATGACATGTGTTGCAAACCAATTTTGCTTCATTTGGAATAATTTAGACTCCGTATTCTGGTTTTGTCGTTTCAAAATAAAACTGATTAAATTTTATGTTATTTACTTCATACAGATTCTAATTACATTAGGATTTCTTTTAGCTACGACAGGTTTCAATCTAAAGATTGATACCCCCTCATATTATTTCTTTTGTCAACTAAACTGTGACCCAACAACACAACAAAGTAAGCTAAGTTAAGCCGCCAGTAACGCTATTGAGTTAGACGAAACACGGTTGGTTAAGTAATGTAAG